>OZ010791.1:540859949-541555783 GCA_963932465.1 Maratus speciosus
TTCAGAAACAATGTAACAGAACTGTTTTTCCTTTTTTTTTGAAAACGCAATAGATGTTTCAGAAAATTGTGTTAAAGTGAGCGTTTTGAACCGAATTTCCGCTCGAAAGAAGAATAACCACTCAAGGAAGGGTGAAAAACGTCTTTATCACGTGATCAAAATCGCTGATAACTCAATAGGTAATTTATTTATCCAAAAAATGGAAAGCACAGTTCGATTCCAAATCGCTTTGTAAATATGTTAAAGCGTTTTGCGCTTGTTGAGCAGAGCATTTGAGAACAGCCTTAAAAGAAATCTGATGCTAGACCACCATTGACATTTTTTAATTAAAAAATTACCACTATTTTCGTCTTATCTAATGACAAATTAAATAAAGCGGAATATTATTATTTGGAAATAAAGGTGGATTTTTTAATAAAAAAAATTGCCAAATTCGCAAAATAAATAAATATGGCTAAATAATAATCAAATGCTAGCCACAATCTACAGGCGCCCATTAACTGTTCTAATATTTTTTTTTCTATTAATTTTATAGATAAAAGATGTGAAGAGATATCACTTGCGAAAAAGTCTTTGGAGTAGGTCCACATACCCTTCTGTCAGTCTTACTCTAGGCTAAAGACTATATCTCAGGACAAGAAGGCTTACGCATATATACGTATATTCTGACAAAATGTTAGACGAAAAATCAAAGCCAAGGGACAGATATGCCTTCGGAGAGGATTGCAGGGCTGCCTTTCACGCTAAAAACTAAGGAGTGAAAAATATACAAAAGTATTAATACTAATACTTTCACGAGAAACCACCACCAGCGGATTCAATGAAAAAGTCTTTCTTAAGGTGCCGTGTACCAAAGCCAGCACTCTACTTAAGAATAATTAAAATGAAAATCCGTTTTTTCTTTTTTAATTGACACTCCATCTCCTTAGTTTGCACTTGCACAAAAGTTATAAATGTCAAAATATTGTGTAACCACCGAGGCGCCAAATTCTCAAAAATATTTGTTTCAAGTCATCATTTGTATTAGATGCTGTAAAAAATATGCCTATGGGTACCATGATTACGAAAGCCACCTCTGCCAATGTGAACATTTAAAATTAAAATATTCTTTTCGTAAACTGACCTTCAATCTTTTTGCAGAAATACCAAAATATCTGGAAGTTACACAGGGCGCAAAATACGTAAAATGGGATTAATACTTGAGGCTCCTGCCCGTGCAGACGAATTCACTCGCGAGCTAATGCTAAACTTATAAGGGAGGGGGTATTTTCTAATATCTCTTTTGCATTTCGTTATTTTTAAATAATTTTTTTTAATTGGATAGCCGAGGCTGATTTCTACATCGCTCCTTTGTCACTTTTTCGATTTTGGTTGCAGATATTTTTTAGAATGACACTTTCATTTTCGGAACCGGTTTTGAAAGTGAAAGTAACTTTTAAAAAAATATCTGCAACCAAAATCGAAAAAGTAAAAAACGAGCGATGTAGAGATGTACTTCGGCTATCCAATGCAAAAAAATGTCTTTAAAAATCTCGAAATGCAAACGAGATATTAGAAAATAACCTTCCAAAAGGTTTAGCATTAGATGGGAAGTGTCTTCGCCTGCAGGAACAGGAGCCTTAAGATTAGTTTCTTCGGAAATCGTTATTCGTAGCGGCGGTGAAAAAATTTGGCACGAGGCGCCATGACTATCAAAGCCACCTCCGTCAATAGGTCGAATTAAAATGATTTTTAAGGCATTCAATCATGTTTCATCGTTTGCATTAGCTCAATAGGTAGAAATTCCAAAGTACCGGGCAGTCATACGAGGCGCCAGATGCTTAATGGCAGAAAATTAGCTAAATGCGTGATTAACTCTTAATATGAGTTTCCTTACAAGATATCATTCGTACAGGCGCTGAAAAAAAAATTGGCATGGGGCGCCATGACTACCAAAGCCACCTCTGTCAATAACTTGAATTAAAACGATTTTTAAGGCATTCAATCCTGTTTCATCGTTTGCATTAGCTCAATAGGTACAAATTCCAAAATACCGGGCAACCGTACTAGGCGCCAAATACTTAAGGCAGAAAATTAGCTAAATGCGTGATTAATTCTTAATATCAGTTTCCTTACAAGACATCATTCGTAGAGGCGTCGAAAAAAAATCGGTCCCAGAGCGCCATGACATATGACTACCAAAAGACGCCTCGTGTCAAAATGGGTCCAATAAAAATGAAAATTTGTTTTTCTTGAGGTCACATTCTACCTCTTTCGTCGTTGACTTACCCAGTGTGTAGAAATACCTTAATAGAGGGCAACAGTTCGAGACGCAAATTCTTAAAGGAAGCACATACTGTAAATATAGCATATAAAACGTGATTAATACGTATTAGTTTCCTTAGAAAGTATCATTCGTAGATAAATTTTTAAAAACGTCAAATAAAATTTTTTTGCCGCTCAGAAACTTTAAGCATGGTTCTAAACAAAAGAAACAAAAATCCGACGAGGGGCACACCGGGTGTTATCGATAAATATAATTTAGATATCATAAATTAATCAAAAATGAAGTAAAGTGCTTCTCCCATTCAATCAGAAAGATTTATTGCTATCATAATCCTTTTGTAAATCATTAAGTGTTGTTTATTGCTGTATATGTTTATCTTATGTTACGCAGCTGTGCCCAATGACGTCAGACACTCTTTCTGACGAAAGTGTAAACGGGAAATAATGTTTAGTATGCATTAAAGTTTTGATCATGTAACTTCTTTTCGTAATCTTTGAATCTGAGTTATTTTGTCGCTTAGAAGTGCCGTTAATTGCTATGATAACTACAGTTGTAGTTTTTTATGAATTTTAAATTAAGTTATTAGAGATAACATTTGGCGCGAAAACGTGGGGCCCGACATAGCAATTATGGATATAAAAGCGTTGAAACTAGAAAGAAAAAATCTGCGAATAAGTTTTACGTCATGTACGAATAAAATTACAGAAGAATTATTGAAACTAGAGATTGATCTTAAATGTCTGTCTGTGTTACAGAAACAATTAGAGGATAAATTTGGAAGGTTAGAGGAATGTCAGAAAAATATAAGTAGCATACTGTTGAAAGAAAGTTCCCAAAAGGAGTGTGAGGAAGATTTTCAAGCAGCCGAAGAATATCGGGATAAATACCTTGAGTTGAAGACTGGAGTAGAAGAAAAAATGATTTCTTTGCAGACGCCCGTTTTTGAAAATCGAAACGAATCTCTTGAGAAGAGAAGTTTTAAATTGCCGAAGATTGAATTGAAAAAATTTAATGGTGATGTTAAGGACTATTTGTCTTTTTGGTCTCAATTTCAGAAGATACATGAAGATAAAAGTATTTCGGATTCGGATAAATTTCAATATTTAATACAGGCGGTCGTTCCGAATTCAAAAGCAGCCAGAGTGGTGGAGAGCTTTCCAGCTACAGCTGCTAATTATCATCAAGCAATAAACCAAATCAAAGAAAGATTTGGTAGAGAAGATCTGCTCGTACAAGTCTATATACGGGATTTATTAACAATGGTTATGAAAAATGCTATCGCTGGCCGAGTAAAAACAGATTTGCCAAAGTTGTACGATGAATTAGAGGGAAAGTTGCGATCTCTGGAAAGTTTAGGACGTACGCAAGAAAAATACGGCGATTTCCTGATCCCGTTAGTAGAATCGATCCTCCCTGAAGAAGTTTTGATGTCATGGGAAAGAAAACGAAATGCCGAAGATGCGATGCACGAAGAACGTTCCCTTAAAAATTTAATGTCTTTTCTAAAGCACGAAGTGCAAAGCGAAGAGATGGTTGCTTTAGCACGTAGTGGTTTTGGTGCTAATACTAATAATAAAAGATATGACCGGGATAATAAAACTTCCTCTCCTGCAACGGCTTCATCTCTAGTAAACACTTCTTTTGGAAATACAGGTAAGCGAGAATTTACTTGTATTTTTTGTAATAAAAAACATTCATCGCGAGATTGTTTTGCTGCTAGAAATATGACTTTAGAAAATAAGAAAAATATTTTACTGAAGAAAAATGCTTGCTTTAATTGTTTTAAGCCTAACCACATATCTAAAAACTGTAGATTTAAAAGTACTTGCATTAAATGTAAAAAATATCATCATTTTCTTATGTGCCCAGATTATAATAGTGAAAATGATAAGAAAGAAAATGAAAGTCATGAAACTAATACTATGACAAATCATTCAAATAGTGAAAATGTTTATCTCATGACATTAATGGTTAAAGTGAAAAATAAGAATGTGGAACTAAAGGTTCGCACTATTATTGATTCTGGTTCTCAAAACAGTTATGTTAGTAAAAAGGTGGTTGAGAATCTACATCTGGTTCCTAAGAGGAAAATTAAAATGACCCATTGCCTTTTTGGGGGGAGAGAAACCTCAGTTCAAATACATGATGTTTATGATTTAATTATTTCTGATTTAAATGATTCCTTTAGTTGTAGAGCTGAGGTATTCTCTGAAAATAAAATTACTGGTTTTGTACCCAAATTTTCTAGTGTAGAGGCACTTATTGAACTTAGAGAAAAACAAATTATTTTACCTGATCTTGAATCCGAAGATTCGGAAATTAATTTACTTTTAGGTGCCGATTTAATTGGCACATTATTCACTAATAAATGTATGAAATTAAATTCAGGTTTATTTATGTTAGAAACACGATTGGGTTGTGTATTAACTGGAAAACCCAATCAAAATTTGAGTAGTAATTATGATAGTAATACTGTTTTGTCTGTTGTATCTTTGTATGTAAAAAATGCTTCTATTAATGAGTTATGGGATCTTGAAACGATCGGTATTAGGGAGCCTGTAGAAAGTTTGAAAAATCAATATGAGCATTCTAAAATAATAGAGGAATTTAAAACCAATATTAAAATTCATCCAGATGGTAGATATGAAGTTTGTTTACCTTTTAAATCTGATACGATTGAATTACCCAGTAATAAAGAAATGACGTGGAAGAGACATAAAAAGATGTGCGAACGCGCACAAAAGGGGGGTCTACTTATTGATTATGAAAATGTTTTCAGAGAATGGGAAAATTTAGAAATAATTGAAAAAGTAACGGGGGACGTCCAGAAAGAGCATTTTTTGCCGCATCGGCCTGTGGTGAAAGTGGACAGTGCTACGACCAAAATTAGGCCCGTTTTTGATGCGTCCGCTAGAGAATATGGAAAGTGTTCCTTAAATGATATTTTGTATAAAGGCCCGAATTTAATTGAGCAAATACCGGATATTATCGATAGGTTTCGAATTTATAAAATTGGTCTTTCTGCGGATATCGAAAAAGCCTTTTTGCAGATTAGCATAAACCCGGATCATAGAGATTTTTTACGATTTTTTTATCCTTCTGTGAACGAAGAAATTACTTATAGACATTGCAGGGTGGTTTTCGGAGTGAATTCAAGCCCATTTTTGTTGGCAGCGTCGATATCTCATTTGTTAGATAATGTATCTCTTAATTATAGGAATATGGCAGAAAAATTGAAATATTCATTTTATGTTGATAATTGTGTTACAGGTGTTTCGAATGCTGCGGGACAAGACGAATTTATCGAGCAGGCTAAATGCATTATGTCTCGAGGGTGTTTTAATTTGAGAAATTGGGAAAGTAACGTTAAATCTCAAAATGTTTCAAAGAGTTCGGGTGTAACAAAATTGCTTGGGATATTGTGGGATCTTGATTGGGATATGCTTAAGTGTAATTTAACTTTTGATAAATTGAGTAACAATGAAAATTTCACTAAAAGATTAATTTTGAGCTCTATGCAGAAAATTTTTGACCCGATTGGAATATTGTGCCCGGCAACTTTGCCACCCAAAATTATATTACAACAAACCTGGAAATTGGGTCTAGGTTGCGATTCTCCATTACCGGAGGAAATTCAAAGACCTTTTAAAAAATGGTTCAGCGAAATAAATGTATTAAAGGACGTTCAAATTCCGCGATATGTTGAAATAAATGAGACTACCGAGATGCATGTTTTCGTGGATGCATGCAAAGAAGCATATGCAGCTTGCGTCTTTTTTCGAACTATAACCCCGGAAGCTGTAAAAATTCAATTAATTAGAGCAAAAGCTAGAGTTGCTCCTATAAAGCAAGCGTCAATTCCCAGATTAGAATTAATCGCGTGTAACATCGGAGCTAGGTTGGTACATTCAGTACAGCAAGCACTTTGTGTCCAGAACATGAAAAGCATTTTTTGGAGTGACTCCATGGTTGCGTTGTACTGGATAAGTGAATACGGTGAATGGTCCGTTTTTGTTTCGAACAGGGTGAAAGAAATAAAAGGTCTTTTCCCCAATAGCGAATGGCGCCATGTGCCAGGAAAAATGAATCCTGCGGATTTGATTTCGCGTGGGTGTTCTCCCCAGCAATTGCTAGAATCTCGGTGGTGGGAAGGGCCGAAATGGCTCATGGAAGAAAGGGAAAAATGGCCCAGGACTAAGACTCTTGATAGTGAAATTCCAGAGATTACTAGTGAAAGGAGAAAAGTGAAATTGTGTAATGTAAATACAACAGTCAAAAATATTCCTTGGTACGCTAGGAAATTTTCAAAATTTGAATCTATTATTAGACTAGTTGCTTGGGTATTAAGATTCATAAATAATGTGAAATCGCGATACAGTGCAAGGAAAAATGGTAAATTGTCAGTTGAGGAATTAGAAAATGCTGGAAAAACTTTAATTTCAATGGTACAAAGTGAGTTTTTCCCAGATGTAGATTCGATACCTAACCTAGTCGGTTTTAAAGATGAAGACGGTATAATTAGAGTAAAGACAAGAATTACAGAACGCATTGATACACCATATTTCTTGTCGCCAATTCTTTTACCTGATGACTGTATTTTCACGGTTAGACTAATAGAACATTTCCATGTAGCGAATTGTCATGCTGGAACTCACATTCTTCTAAGTATTTTGAGAGAAAACTATTGGATCCAAAGAGGTAGAAAAACTGTCCGAAAAGTTGTAAGTAAATGCATTCCTTGCCAGCGCTACAAAGTTAAATCACGTGAATCCGATCCAGTGCCACTGCCTTTAGATCGCATTAAAGATTCTAAAGTTTTTGAAATTGTAGGAGTTGATTTAGCTGGACCTTTATTTATTAAAAATGCAGATAAAACCTGGATAGTGCTCTATACTTGTGCAGTCTATCGAGCTGTTCATTTAGAACTTGTCTCCTCTTTGTCAACTGATGCATTTTTGCTGTCTTTGCGACGTTTCATCGCAAGAAGAGGCAGACCTAGAATAATCTATTCTGATAATGGCACCAATTTCAAAGGTGCCAATAATGATCTGTCAAAGATTGATTGGGAAAAATTGACTCGTTTCTGCGACCTGAAACGAATCATTTGGAAATTCAATCCTCCCTCAGCCGCCTGGTGGGGTGGCTGGTGGGAAAGGCTGATCCGTGTGATCAAAGAGCTTCTCCGACGAACACTTGGCAAAGCTGTCGTGACTTTTGAGGAACTGCAAACAATTTTGTGCGATTGTGAATATATTATTAACTCTCGCCCTCTCACATATCAATCCGAAAATCCAGAGGATTTAGTTCCATTAACACCGAACATGTTTTTAGTGCAAAACTCTAGTTCTAGTGTCACGGACATTGATGAAGTTGACGCAACACAGTTTCGCAAAAGGCTGCGATACAGACTTAAGCTCATGGAACAATTAAGAATGCGCTTTCGAACTGAATATATCGGTCAACTTATTCAAAGGCGTCGTGAAATCGCCCAGTTACCAGATTTGAAGCTGGGTGAACTTGTGCTCATTGGGGACGATGTACAAAAACGTCTCAATTGGCCTCTAGCAAAGATTGTAGACCTAATTCCTGGAAAGGATGGCAAAATTAGAACAGTCAAATTGAAAACTGAACATGGTGTTGTTATAAGACCCATACAACGAGTTTTTCCATTAGAATTACCTCTTACTAATTTTTATCCTTCTCCTTTTCAGCTAGAAAGCAGTAATCAAGGTGCTTTGATGGGGACAGATTCTTCAGACTTGTTGACAGAGTCTGAGCCAACTACTTATAGAACCAGGTTCGGTCGTGTGACCAAAATGCCCCAGAGATTTGGGAAGTAGAATGTAGTTTTGAGTAGCTAGTCAGCAACTCAAAAGGGGGGAGAGTGTTATCGATAAATATAATTTAGATATCATAAATTAATCAAAAATGAAGTAAAGTGCTTTTCCCATTCAATCAGAAAGATTTATTGCTATCATAATCCTTTTGTAAATCATTAAGTGTTGTTTATTGCTTTATATGTTTATCTTATGTTACGCAGCTGTGCCCAATGACGTCAGACACTCTTTCTGACGAAAGTGTAAACGGGAAATAATGTTTAGTATGCATTAAAGTTTTGATCATGTAACTTCTTTTCGTAATCTTTGAATCTGAGTTATTTTGTCGCTTAGAAGTGCCGTTAATTGCTATGATAACTACAGTTGTAGTTTTTTATGAATTTTAAATTAAGTTATTAGAGATAACACCGGGCATTTGCCTCGTTGACCGGTGGGCCAGTACGACCCTGTATACATACATATGTATATATATATGTACATATATGTGCATATATATATATATATGTATGTAAATAAAACACTGGCGCCCGGCTAACCGAAAAGTACCATTTTGTCCTTATCATTAATGCTTAGGCTAATATTGCTGAACTTATATTTTTTATCTTTGTAATACTTGATTTCAGCTAAAAAAAATCGTTTGATAAGCACTCTTGTTACTATTGTTTCTGATAGAAACATTTTGATTTGGTACTGTGCTTTATTTTCATCAGAAACCTTTAAATTTGATAGTGGCTTTTTATTCATATTTGACAATAACGTTTTTTACAAGATTTTGCTGTAAGACCGGACGACCTGTTTTTAAAAACGCAAGAATTTTTTTGTAATAATATTAGCGATCTATCAATAAATTTGTACAATACCTTTGGAGCCTTATTGTGTTTTCTACTTGCCTTTTATTATCTATACGTTTGCAGCTTAACGATATACCGCCGATACCATTTAGATTTAAAATGGGAACATTCCAACATTTTTTTTCGTTGACAGAGCTTATCAATCGAATAACAACATTTTAAAAAGTATCATATGTCAACTTCATCGTAAAATATGTCACGCTTATCGTTTTATAATTGTTTCAATAAAAAATAAGATGAATACATGGAGTAACGAAAAAGTTTTTATTGTCCCAGTGTTCATCTTTTAATAAAAGTAGCTGGCATAGCAACACGCTGCGTTGCATTTATATTGCATGACATTCTACGATTTTTTTTTTTTTTTTTTTTTTTTAGAATTGAAAATCTAGTTATATTATACATTTCGACAAATCTATAACATAAATTTGATTGAATACTGAATTTCAAGTTATAAACAATATTATAATGTAGGTTAAAAGTTTATTAGATTAAAATACACATTTCCAAAATTCATTTATAAAAAGCATTGCGTTCTTTTAAGATTTGACTTTTTATTTAGAAACTGTTGATAACACAGTAAATCATTTTGACGAAATTGGATAAAAATGACGTCATTTGGCAAATCTAGAAGAAACATTTCAGATTTGCGAGTTAAAATAAATATTAATCCAATGACATTTTTCTTGCTTTTTCATTCTGCTTATAGTGGTTTTGTGAAAAATTTTAAGTGCGTCATTTTTAAGAAAAATTTGTTTTTTGTTTAAATTTTCTTGCTCTAAATATAAACCAATAATTCTATCGATGCATGCATAAAACTTAAATTTGATTTTGTCCAGCCACCTTGGTTAAATATTTGTAATTAAAAAAATCTATGATCTAATATTTGTAGATGACAATTTGTAAGCAGACGATTTTTTCTAGTTTAGAAAGTCGCTTCGTGAAGATGAATGTGTAAAATTATGTTTTATTCCCCAGTCTTTATTTCTTAGCTCTTCTTTCTATTTGACACTTTAAAAATTTCAAAGGGTAAAAATAGGGCCTGCATGCAATAGAGATACATTTAAAAGAAATCGCGCTTAAAAATTAAATTAAAAAACATGAAAATGAGTACATTGAGATACAGTTATCAAACAAATTGCATTTGAAAGTACGTTTATTCCCCACACGATTGTGTAAAAATTTAAAATGTGCGATATTTAGAAATTTAAAGCAAAATGACGTAGCATTTACCAAAATTTTCTGTGTGACTTAAAAATTAAACTTCCTTTTTATGGATCATAATAATAAGAATTAATTTATAATAAGACTTATAATAATTATTATATATAATTGTTATAATAAAACACATTTAGCTACATTTTATATATATTTATGAAAAAATGTGCATTTTCTGTTTAGAATGACGTCGATTTATAATGTAAAAATATATCAGGATAATTTGAATTTTTATTGACTTATAAAAACAAAGTACGCATATTATACATTTTTTTAAAAAGTTATTGTGCTATTTTTAGGGTGTGGCAACATAAAAGAAAAGATATAATTAGAAAATTAAAAAGCAGAGATTTCTATATTGCTAAATTATGGAAATTATAGTGCAATGTAAAGTTTAAATGGTTGCCATTCCTTTAATATTGGATATTTTTTGACCCGACCTTCGAAAGGCTCATCGCTAAATTCAGAGCTTTCCAACAAGCTATTACTCATCACTGAATGTTTCCTGGTTTGGATTATAATTGAATTGTTGCATTTTCATCATGTTTCAAAACGTAAAAGATGCGGCTGAGCTCTACTATACAGCACTATCGTGCTGTATGATACAAACAAAAGTAAATTGTATATAAAAAGCAATGATATTATATACATAAATAAAATGTTTATATTTATGGCACAGATGCCATAAACGCACCGGGTTTGGCGTGATTTTTTTTATGCCAATTTGGCGAAAACGTAGTTTTTGAATACCAGTTACATATAGCGTGCTATAATAGCACGTTATTTTTTATTTCAATATGAAAACAAAATAAAGTGATAAACAAAAGATTTTCTGTTATTTTTAAAAGGAAACAGCAATCAATAAATAATATAATTATAGAGCAAAACAATTTATAATAGCGTTTTATATGGTTACATCAGTGGTGGCTCGTGACTGGCATTTTGGGGGGCACTAAATCCATAGCTGCCAAATTTATACTTCTCTTACCATTATTACTTTAAAATAAATCTTTGCCATATTTGTTGGCAGAATATTCGACCATTAAACAAGGTAATATTTTTCTTTCAAAACATAATGGTAAGAAAAGAATAATACTGTCCGCGATGCATTTAGTGCCCCAAAATATGACAGTCACGAGCCACCACTGATTACATTGTCATGCAAAGTAACGGCACTTTAGCGCCAGTCAGGTACCTCGGTGCATATACGACATCTGTGCCATATTTACTTGTGAAAATAAGCATAAACGTTTATCAGGTTTGTTTTCATAGGTATTTATGCTTTTTGCAACAAATATCACTTTTTGAGGCCGAAACTGCACAAAGATTGAAAAAAAAAAAACTAGAAAACGGGAAGAAGAATAAAAAAGCTTTGATACAGAAAAGTTTCTAATATAAACTAGAAAACAGGAACTCTCCTTTTTCAGAATTTAGTGTCACCCTCAATGAAAAAAGATATATAAATATGGATAGTACAAAACATATTTCAGTTTTAAGACTTAAAAAACACGCTTTTATTTTGTACAGAATGACGTCATCCGCATCCGCTAAAGAATTCTTCATTTATGATCCAGTCTTAAACATCTTCTACAGTAAAGTACGGATAGGACGTCACTATCGGTGAATAATACTCAAATAAAAAAAAAAGAAATGTCATTCAAGAAACTCTACAAAAAATATCTGCTATCTCATGATTTATATGCCCTCATTTGTTTGTAATATTAATATAGCACCATGCACTAATATTATATAATAATAATCATCATCATCATCATCATCATCAACCGTTTTCAATCCACTGCTGGATGTAGGTCTCCCCCAGATTTTTCCAATGTTTCCTGTCTAGTGCTTTAGTCATCCAATTTACACCGGCTACTTTTCTGATTTCATCACTCCATCTTACTTGAGGTCGTCTTCTTGGCCGTTTTACATCTCTGGGATACCACTGTAGGGTGTTTGTGCTCCATCTATTGTCTTGTCTTCTTGCGATGTGCCCAGCCCATTTCCATTTTAGCCGTTTAATTCTTTCAATGATGTCAAAAACTTTCGTCTGACTTCTTATCCAGGTTATTCTTTTTCTGTCTCTTCTAGTTATACCTAGCATACATCTTTCCATACTTCTCTGTGTTGTTTGTAATCTTTGTACCATCCGTTTTGTTAGCGTCCATGTTTCTGCTCCATAAGTTAGGACAGGCAAAACACATTGGTTAAATACCTTTCTTTTCAAACACAGGGGCATGCTACTCTTCAGAATAATATTGTTCTTCCCAAAAGCACTCCATCCATTTCTTATTCTTCTATTGATTTCATTCATGATACTATTATCAGATGATATTTCTTGCCCAAGGTACACATAACTTTGCACTTCTTTAATTTCAGTGTTGTTGTAGAAGATTTTCTTTTTTGATTCAAATGAATTGAACATCACCTTAGTCTTTTCCAAGTTTATTTTTAATCCCACATTAATGCTAGCTTCTGCCAAATCTTTTAGCATATTTTCCAATTCTTAAGGACTGTTACTGAAAATTAAAATGTCGTCAGCGAATCGGAGATGACTTAAATATTCCCCATTTATTCTAATCCCTTTGTTTTCCCAATCCAGCTTCTTGAAAATATTTTCTAAGACAGCAGTAAAAAGCTTAGGCGAAATGGTGTTTCCTTGTCTTACCCCTCTTCCAAGCTTGATCTTTGCTTTTCCTTTGTCCAAGCGGATGGTTGCTGTTGCTTTCTTGTAAATCTTCTTTATAATATTGATGTAAGGTTTGTCTATACCAATGTCCTCCAGAGATTCTACTACTGCTGATGTGTAGACCGAATCAAATGCTTTTTCATAATCAATAAAGGCAAGGCAAAGAGGTAAATTATATTCCTTATAATAAAACACGCATACTACAATATATATTAAAACACACATACACACATAAATAACGCCTGTATTCAACAGTTAAAGGTATACATAAATATTTTACAGACATACATACAATAATTATCGTAGATCAATGTAATAGTAAAACCTATTCATCGTTATCCGGTCTTCCAAGGCTGTCGTATAGATGGCTGGTGACTTCCCCAACATGGTTTATTAGTGAGAAATTGCAGACTCAGGCATCGGCCGGAGTAGCTCAGTGGTTAGAGCAGCAGTCTTGTATACTGTGGTCCCGGGTTCGATTCCTGGCTCTGGCTAATTTTTCACTCCAGTTGGGTTTATTGTATTTATTGTATGTATGTCTGTAAAATATTTATGTATACCTATATTCCTTATGTTTTTCTATGAGTTCCCTTACCGTTTGGATATGATCCATTGTGCTGAATCCACTTCGGAATCCTGCTTGTTCTCTAGGTTGAGCTGAGTCCAGAGCTGATTCAAGTCTTGTCGTTAAAACTTTGGTGAAAATTTTATAAATCACTGACAGTAAGCTGATTGGAAGGTAGTTTTTAATGTTTTCTTTCTCTCCTTTCTTGTAAAGTAGCACCATGACAGCATTATTCCAATCTTCTGGTACATCTGACTTCTGGAGACATTTGGAAAACAGTAAGGATAGCATTTTTGCAAATTCTTCTCCTGCTTCTTTGATAAGGTCGATTGTAATTCCATCTTCTCCGGGGCATTTACCTTTTTTCATAAATTTAATGGCTTGTAAAACTTCGTCTGTCGTCACTGGGATTATGGCATCGGTTTCTGTTAAGTTTTCACGTGGATCACATAAGTTGATTTCCCTCTGATCTTCACATTTATATAAATCGTTTTAGAATTTTTCGACAATGTGTACTATTTCTTTATTGATTTTGGTGATTGTTCCATCTGCCCTCTTTAGTGCAAAAATACCTTTTCTTCCAACACAAAGTTTTCGCCTAGCTGATTTTAAACTTTTGTTATCTTCTAGAATTTTCTTGACAAGATCAGAGTTAAATTTTCTGATATCTTCTGTAACGCATTTTCTTACCGTTTTACATAATTCAGCATATTCAATTCTTGATTTAGGATCGTTTTTCTTCATTTTAAATTCTCTGCGTTTCTTCATCAATCTTCTTGTTTCTTCTGTTATTTTCTTTGTCTGCTTTACTTGTGCATCGCCGGCTATCTTCTTTGCAATATCTTGTAGAGTACTGGTTAGTTTCTTGTTCACTACTGTAACATCTTGCTCTTCTTCTAAAGCTGATTGAAGTACTTGGGAACGGTTTTTAAGTTCCAAATGGAATTCTTCTTTATGTTTCTGGAGATTTATTATATCGATTGATTTCTTTGAGTGTTGCAAAAGCTTCATTCTTTCCACTTTAGTATTTAACAGCAGTTTGCATCTAACCAACCTGTGATCACTTCCTGTATTGAAGTTATTGAGAACGCTGCAATCCTGAATAAAATGCTTTTTGTTTGTTAAGATGTAGTCGATTTCACTTGTTGAGCCATTTGCACAACGCCATGTCCATTTTCTTTGTGGCTTTTTCTTGAAAAATGAATTCATGATATACAACTGTTCACATTCTGCAAACTCAATCAATCTGTTTCCTCTTTCATTTCGCACCCCATATCCATGATTTCCTACTGATAACTCACCTTTCTCTTTTTCCCCAATTCTAGCATTCCAGTCTCCCATTATTAATTTTATGTAGCATTTTCCCTTTTGATGCATTGAAGCTACTTCTTCATAGAAATCCTCAACTTCTTCATCAGTATAGCTTACTTTTGGTGCATAAATTGGGTAATTTGCAGCTTGTATCTTCTGGACACTTGTATTACTAACCTTGCAACTCTATCTGATGCACTATCATATTCTACGATGTGATTCTTCCACCTTTTATGAATCAGAAATCCTACACCGCTTGTTCTTCCATCTTCTGTGCCTCTGTAGTATAATACATGTCTGCTGGCAAGATCTATCTTCTCTTCTCCTTTTCTTCTTACTTCACATAATCCTAGGATGTCCCAGTTGATTCTTTCTAATTCTTCTTCAAGTTCCTGTAAACGATTTTCCTAAGATAGGGATCGTCCATTATACGTAGCCAAGGTCATCAACTTATGGCAGCCTAGCCGAGCCCGGTTAATCTTAGCACCCTCTGTCTTCATGTCTTTCTGATCGCTGCCGTAACCAGGAACATTCAGACCGCCGGGAATTAAGGGCAGTGATTTATTTTGTGAATTCATCGTAAAATAAGGGGGGTAGGTGGCCAAATTCCTCCATGCTGGCCAAGTGGGTTGGAGGAAGCCCATCCGCGTTCATTCCCCATGCACTAGGCAAGGGTACTAACAGGCTGTATCGGTGGAAGGTGCGGATTGGACATTAAGTCTCCGCTCCCAGTTGATTCCTTTAAGTCCTCCTCGAAGGCAATTAAAGGGTCTTCTCCTGGTTAATAAGCAGAGGCTATTAAACAGCCCATATTATATAATATACTAATATATATAATATACTATTATTATATTATGTAATATATTACCATGCACTTGATGCTTTTCGTGGTATTTCGCTGTTATATGGACTTTGACGCTTTTGTAAAAAGCACGCAATTCGGGGTTAAGAAAGTGAGATTTTTTGCCAAATGATATAAATGACTATGAAAATAAAACAGAATAAGTATTATACTGGTTTATATGTATATATTTAAAAATGCATCTGCTAACACGTATTAGATAAGTTATTTATGTTTGTATATAATCTAATATATAAAAATGAAAACTTGTCTATCTGTCTATTTGTAATTCTATACAAATCCACAATTTGGAAGCCAAAATTGTGAAAAGATACGTACATGTGTATTAAAACACGGCCGAGGCAAATAAAGTAATCCGGAATCGAAATAATTTATAGTTAATTTTTAATTAATAAAAAACCATCAATTTAACAGCAATTTCTTATCAAATTTAAACATTTTTCATTATAGCCGTTGCCAGCATTTAAAATACAAAATAAAATTCTTACTACAACAATTAATTTTCTACTGCAAGATATTCACGTGTAAAATGAAAATGAAATAAATAGTTTGACGAATTAAATGAAAGTGAATATAACTTCATATCTTTTCTATTTCAAGGTTTCCACTTGAAAGAGGAAAATATTACGTCATATTGGAAATATAAAGGACGTGGTGAATATAGTATAACGTCATATGAGTGCGAAATATGTATTGAAGCATAATAAAAACTCGATTAGTGAAATATTGGCGTATTTTAACATTATTGTTCCAATTATATATTGAAATAAGTTCATTTATAGCTGTATTCTTTTGCGTCTGTTACATACATTTATACATTTTTACATAGTGTTTTCATATGATTCATGCGTACAACATTTCGACTGCTTTTTTTAATGTTTGTTTTGTGTTTTATGTTATATTTTGAAATTGATTTTTCAGAACAAACAACCTTCAAATTCTGGGCAACGCCGGGCACTTTAGTTTGTAACAGATAAATGGCTTTTCTATCTGTACATCTAATGCTAATATTATAAAGCGTTATAATATTATAGAGTGTATAATATTATTAATGCTTGTATGTTTGTGAGGTGTTATCTCTGAAACTACATAGCCAACTTAAAAAAATGTTGGTGGCCATCTCTGCTCTGAAAAAAAAGACTGTATTTCATGTCAGTGCAACAACCTACATCACTGCAGGAGCAAAAAATTCTAAAATTGCGATTTCTGTGATATTGATTGGGTTAGAAACTTTAAATTTGGTGTGGTAGTTACTTTTAAGATGTAAATACTCGTTATGAACGATCTCTAAAAGGTTCAGTTTGACAGATAAACGTAAAAATTTCTAGAAAGATTCTAAATTATGATTTATTTGGAATACTGAAATTTCTGGGATACTGTTGGGGTTAGAAACTAGAACTTTGGCATGGCAGTAATTTATAAGGTGTAAATGTTCGTTGTAGAACGAATTCTAAAAAATCGAAAAACTAAACAAAGCGGAAAAAGATCTAAAGATGATCTAAGTAACGAAGTACATGGAATTGTTAGGAATATAAACATGAAAATTGATATGGCTGCATTTATCATGACGTAAATTCTCGCAATAGAACTATTTTTAAAAATGTTGCTATATAAAACACTGCAGAAACAAAAAAATTTCGAAAATTTTCTATTTCTATGTTACTGCTGAGCCCGAAATCTTGAAATTTTGCTTCGGGTTAGTTTTAAAATATAAAATTGTCTCTATGAATGGTTTTTAAAAAAATTAAAATTTAAAAAGCTGAAATTAACGGAAAGCGATCTCAATTACTATTAATTTGGAATTATTAAGTATAGCAACTTTAAATATCTCAGAATTCTGCATTTCCTCCACAAAACATGCAATTTAAATGCAACAAAACTGATAGATACCCACCTAGAATTAAATAAATTGTGTAAATATTGAATAAAGACCTGTATGAAACAGTGAGTAGGCTGCCCGAAAGTACTTGTTAAAGTGTTTCTTCTCTAGGCTTTTCTCTCTCTCTCCACGGCCACTAACAGAGGGAAGTGCCGTTTTAAATGTGATATGAGTTTTTTTTTCTGATTCATTTTTCTAGACATTTTATCATAAGGTCATATTCTCAATTATCATTAGTAGATTTTTTATATATTAACTTATTTTGATGAAATTTCATAATCAGGTTCATATTAGCGTATTTTAGCTTGCATGATTTGCTGAAAAAATAGGTATGGATTTGTAAATTACTTCAAATGACACTTTGACAGCTCAAAGGTTCTGCAGACGATATATTCAGATCTTGTGTCATACTTTATGTTGCAATCATTGCCGATTTCTTTTATTTAATACATGCTAAATATAGCTCAACTTGTGCAGAATATGTTTGAAAACAAAACAATACAGCGTATGTAGTGACCAGCATACACTCATCATTTAAATCCGATCGAGCATATCTAAAACACACTCTAACGAAGCATTGCAGGCCACTGTTGATGTGTTCCGTACTTTGATACTATATCAGATTTTGAAGAGAGAATTCCTAAACTGTTATCGACTACCTCACTGCATCCGTGGAAAACAGATATTGTACAACATTAACTATTCCGGGGGAGCACGCATCATATAAAGTACAGTTCAATCTTTTTAAACATCATATATTTGTCATTTAAAGTTATTCCAATTGGTGCGGAACGTCTGATTAAGCTCTTGACGTCATTTTATACACTTAAAATTCCGATGTAAGATAATTTAGTGTTTCATTTTCTATTTTGCCTTTAATATATTGCGTACTTTCAATTTTATAATTTTCAATTTTCATCATTTCAATTTATCGCAGTATATGGACAATTAAAGATAACGTCTCATTTTCTTTGCTTCCACATGTTATTATTAAATCTATGTTCTCAGCAATATCGCTCACACTAATCCCTCTGAGGAAAGTCCTGGTTTTGAAATCCTATGTCCCTCCAATAAGAGCGGCAGAAACTCAGATTATCTGATTAAGCCTCTTTTTTTAGAAAATGTTTTCATAAGCTCCAACATTTGTTTGATTTTCTGAATTTTCAATGCATGTATTTTCTAAATTCATAATTGTTTTTTACGTGACTAACAGGACATAATAAGTCACATGCTTTCCAAGTATTTTCTCACATATGTCGGATCATTCATACGATAAATTATAATTCATTTCAATAAAAGTTCAGAATTCGATATTTCATCGTTATGAAATGATTTTCCCTAATTACAGTCATATTGATAAATTTTTAAGTAGTTCTATTATCTGATTAAAAATTAACTAAAAGCTATTTATGGCATTTGATAACATTCTTTAATTACCAAGTCCAAAATAACAAGAATCAATTAATTTAATAAATCCCCCTATTTATCTTTTTGAATGAAAAGAAAAGGAAAAATTCCAATAAATCTGTCAAAAATTTATTTGATCTAATAGGATTGTAAAAAAATGAAAAAAATAATGTAATAAAAAACCAGACTGATTGTATTACCTTTGTAAAATGGTTTAAATTGAATAAATTGCAAAGTTTGGAATGTTGAAAAAAATATTTGAGTGTATGTGCATTTTAGTATAAAAGCAATACAGAATTGAACACTTTCCAGCTTATTTCAGTATGATAAATAGTGATCCTTAAGTTCTGTCGAATTGTTTTCATGACTATAAGCACTCTGCGATTCACTAAAGTAAATACATTATATTTCTGAGCCTGTTCTGTGGTTTCTCCGTAGTCAGTGTTTACCTAGAATCTTTCCAAAATCGAGGTCTACTGGCACGTTTCTATAATCCAGTTTTTCCTCAAGTATCAACAGGATTCGGTGATGATTATTGTGCGCAGTACCTTCGTCGAAAATAATTCCGATTTCGTGCAAAATAAAAGTTCATTTAATTGTTATCTAAATTTTGTATGCAAAAATATCCATAATATTGGAATTTTAAAAGGGTGTGGGCTGAAATCTAAAAGCAATTTAATAAAGTGGATAATAGAAACATCTTTCATAAAGTAGAAACCTGGATCGTCGAGCCTTTAGATGAACAAATTGAATTCATATTCAACTTTCAAGTAACCTAAAATTGTCTAGAGATTGAAAAGGTACAAATTCATTAAAATACATACCACTCAGTAAATATCTATTGGTTGTAATGTGATCTTGTAAACGAACCGTAAATGCTTCAATGCCGCCTTACAACAGAGAGCTTAACTGGGTCGAATGCAATAACATCAATTCAATTAATTTCAATACAAGAAATTCTCAACTTAAATCAACCAATTTACGCCAGCATAAACATTTATTTAAAGTAAAAAAAATCTCTGCAGTAAAATTCCTGTCCGGATTTAAGAACACACTGTTGCATAGAAAAGAATTGCTTATTAACTTATAGATGTATTTATTTAATTTAGTTAAATTACTTATTATTATAATATTACGACGCGTCTATGGATTTAACATTAATTTGCTGGGGTTTTTCATGAGATTACTTTAATTTATCTGGAGAATAATATTTTCGTAATTTGCTACATGGACAATCTCCGTATTTCGTTTTTGAATTTTCATATCTATCTCAAAGATAACATCAGATATTTTATTAAGGATTCGATATGGGCCACTAAAAACGTGTGATAGCTTTCTAGTATTTGGGTATTGGAATTCCTCATAAATTACAAGATCTCCTATCTCAGATTTAGGTTCTACATAATTTCGATCATAATATTTTTTATTTCGCCAATAAAACTCATCAGAGCATTTTTTAGCAATTTTGCAGGCTTCTTGAACTGAAGGGTAATACTCTTGTTGAAGGGTGAAATCATAGGGTAATTGGCCAAAAAGTAAATAAGCAAGGGGAATTTGGTTATGGAATGGGGGCTATTGTTATACTCATTAACTACTTCAGTCTGAAGTTTTGTCCAAGGAACTTTAGAATTGGTAGAATTAACCTTATACTTTAATCTATTAACTATTGTTTGATTCAATCTTTCACATTTCCCATTCGCTTGAGTATGATGTGCTGGGGTTAAACGTTGCTTTATATTATGATTACGAAGAAATTTTTTAAATCTAGATGAAGTAAAAGCTGCATTTCTATCACTGAGCACTTTTTGGGGTACCTGTACATTAAGAATTTTATTGAAACAGTACAATTGTTGAGGAGTTTGAATATTAAATACTTGATTTAGACAGTTGGTATAAGTTTCTGTGGTAACACTTTTGGAGGGGAAAGCCCAAACATATCTTGTAGAATGGTCTATTATTATATGCAAATATTTTTTGGTGGAGTTATAGTAATTAAATCCTCCCACAGTATCAATAGAAAGACATTCAAAAGGTTGATGTGTGGTTGGCATAGCTTGTAATCAGCCAAATTTTTTCTGTCTGGGTTTTTTATTTTTCTGACAAATATCGCAATGCTTTACAAATTTAGTTATATCTTGAGTCATATCAGGCCAATAATAATTAGGGGATTTTAAATTTAACATCTTTTGGATACCAGGGTGACCAAATTTCTCATGAGCAACATTTAGTAATTTTCTTCTTAAGGACATGGGTACTACTATTTTTCTGAAACCTTTCTTTTTCACTATCATAAGTCCATTTTCATTTACATAGTTTTTTCCACAAACATTATCCTTTTCCTGCATCTCTATTACTTCTCTAACATCCAAAAGGAAAGTAACTGGTTGAACAAAATACGTAGTAGGATTTCTAGGCAACATATCAGCTTCGACATTTGTTGAATACTTTTCATAGACAATATCATATTCAAACATAGATAGTTTTAATGATCATCTGAATAATCTCCCCCTTAGATGTTTAACTTTTTTAGGTAGCTTTCATTACAAAAAGCAACCTATTGCAGCCATTCGGAGGAAAGCGATTTAAAAAAATTTTGGTATATTTTCATCGATCGTGACCCCCAGACCCCGAAACCACCCTCCATTCAAAAGTTGATATATATATATATATATCCATATATATATATATATATATATGTTACCGTGAAATACCGAAATCTGGGAATGTCGACTTTCACCGGTGAATGTCAACATTCACATATTCGCTTGGTGTATGTCCGAAATATTTCTTAAATATCCTTATTTCTGACTTACACCGGCAATTGTCGACATTCACCATTCACTAATGGTGAATGTTGAATATAAATCATTTGAAAACAACGTTTAAACACACAATAAAAACAAGCAGATTTGACCATACGTATACGTTTCGTGAGTACTAGGACTCACATCCTCAGTGTAAAAACTATAAAAACTTTAAAAACAATATCCCCCCCAAACTACATGTACGGTGAAAAAACCCAAATGTCAAAACATGATACCAAAAGGCCATCAAGTTCTAACAGCCAATGAAATTAATGCGGAAGTGAAGTGTCGTGACACAACAAATCCATCCAGAAAGTTGAGATGTATGGTGTACTAGATAAATCATTAACCAAGGAGTCTTTAAATTTATGGATATGAATAGCCTCAAAAAAGTCTAAATCCAGAGGAGTAATGCATTTCTTGATAATGGTAGCTGAGTCAAAATTAAAATTATGTCCCTCCCCCCAGCAATGAGAGGCGATAGAGGATTTCTGTAATTCTTTTTTCTTTACATAGTTTCTGTGTTCATTGATTCTGTAACGGAGTTTACGTTTAGTTTGTCCAATGTAGGACAAACCACATTGGCATTGAATGTTGTAAATGCCCCAATAATTATGTGGAAGAATTTGGTCCTTAAGTTGCGAAAAAGATAATTTATTAACCGGCTTAAAAACCACATTAAAATCATAATGTCTTAAGACATTAGCCATCTTAAAACTAATACTATTATAAAATGGTAAAATGATAAGGTTGGAAATGGAAACCGCAGTAACAGGAGAATCAAGATTATTAACATGTTTATTAAGACTGTGAGAAATTAAATTATTGATATAAGATAAACTAAAACCTCGATCAATAGCCACAGATCTAATGTAATTTAATTCTTTAATAAGTGAATTATTATCTGAACAAATTAAGCGAGCTCTATTAATCAAATAATGAAAAGCCGAAGCTTTTTGGGAAGGGGGGGTGACATGAATTGAAATGGGGGGGGGGGGGGAGTGTGACAGCAAAAGGTTTACGGTAAACGCAAGTGTCAAAGGTGTTAGGTTGAAGTGTAACCAACACATCCAGAAATGGCAATCTATTATCAATTTCAACTTCATAAGTGAATTGAATGACTGAATCTATTGAGTTTAAAATCGTTAATATATTGTCAACAGAAAATTGGGAAAGGTCCAAGAGTGCAAAAGAATCGTCTACATATCTACAATAAAATGGGAAGTTGATAAGGTTAAACATTTTAACCTCAAAGTAATGCATATATAAATCTGCTAAAAAAGGGCTAAGGGGATTACCCATTGCTAAACCATCCGTCATAGAATAATATTGATTAGAAATTTGAAATGAATTTTGTTTTAAACAAGTACTGAATAACTCAATAATGTGGTTGATTTCATAATCAGTGTAGTGAAATTCTTTTAATCTAGTAGTGAGACTTTGTAGTGCACCTTGAACTGGAACATGGGTGAACAGAGAAGTAACATCAAATGAAACCATGCGTAAAGAGGGGGAGGGGATGAAGTCTTTAATCCGATTAACAAAAGAACTAGAATTCTTAATGGTGTAAATATTAGAACTTGAAAGGAATGAAAAGCGTTTAACTAAGTATTTAGCAAGAGGGTATGAAGAAGAACCGATATTGGATACGATAGGCCTGAGGGGAACGCCAATTTTATGCACTTTAGGCAGAGCGTAAAAGCGACTGCAGTTCGCAATAGACGGAATTAATGACATTTTAATACTGTCATCAATACAGGGAGAGGTTTTTATAAGTTTTCTGGTACTTGTTAAATCTCTGTCAGAAGGATCCCGATTTAATTTAATGTATGGGCCGGATTGTAAAAGATTTTGCACTTTATCCAAATAAGCTGTTTTATCCTGTACCACTATTTGACCTCCCTTATCAGCTTTAGAGATAACAATGTCATCATTAGATTTTACAGAGGATAAAGCTTCTTTAAGATCCTTTGTTATGTTTGGTTTAAAATTCTTAGAATTGTGATCAACTGTGTTTTTAATGAGAACCCTAATGGAATCCTTTTGAGAACTAGATAGTTTGCTAAATTTGAAACTTCTTTCAACTGGAGCAATAAGATTAGGTAAATCTGGACGTTTGCTAACGGAAAAATTATAATTAAGTTTGAGAGCTTTCTCCTGTATAGGTGACAGTTGTGAAGTTGAAAGGTTTACAATAGCATTATTATTCACCTCCGGAAGCCAAGGAGGGGGTGTAGCAGTGAGAGGGAGTAAATTTGAAAGTTTTTTTACTAACGAAAGTTTATGAAAAGCAGAGAACTTGACAGACCGGTACCATGATAACCGATCAAGTGTGTCAAAATTTGACACTGAGTTTCCAAGAGAAAGATGTAAATGAAAAAGTTCTTTTTCAATAAAAGCGAGCTTACTACGAGTATCCTGAATAATGGCGCGAAGTAACACTAACTTGCAAGTGTGTAAAGATTTCGAAAGACGTTTAGTTAATTGAATTTTAAAACCCAAGCGAATAAAACCAGGAACAACACCACGACGTTTACAACTACATAAAAAGTTCAAATGATTTAAAAATTTTTCACGTCTTAATCTAAGTTTGTAAAAACGATTAAGATCAGACATGATAAAAACCCCCAAATAGGTCCGTTGCAACCAAATATAATAAGTACAGAACTTGTGTGAAAATATAAATCATTTGAAAACAACGTTTAAACACACAATAAAAACAAGCAGATTTGACCATACGTATACGTTTCGTGAGTACTAGGACTCACATCCTCAGTGTAAAAACTTTAAAAACAATATCCCCCCCAAACTACATGTACGGTGAAAAAACCCAAATGTCAAAACATGATACCAAAAGACCATCAAGTTCTAACAGCCAATGAAATTAATGCGGAAGTGAAGTGTCGTGACACAACAAATCCATCCAGAAAGTTGAGATGTATGGTGGATTCTTTCTGGATGGATTTGTTGTGTCACGACACTTCACTTCCGCATTAATTTCATTGGCTGTTAGAACTTGATGGTCTTTTGGTATCATGTTTTGACATTTGGGTTTTTTCACCGTACATGTAGTTTGGGGGGATATTGTTTTTAAAGTTTTTATAGTTTTTACACTGAGGATGTGAGTCCTAGTACTCACGAAACGTATACGTATGGTCAAATCTGCTTGTTTTTATTGTGTGTTTAAACGTTGTTTTCAAATGATTTATATTTTCACACAAGTTCTGTACTTATTATATTTGGTTGCAACGGACCTATTTGGGGGTTTTTATCATGTCTGATCTTAATCGTTTTTACAAACTTAGATTAAGACGTGAAAATTTTTTAAATCATTTGAACTTTTTATGTAGTTGTAAACGTCGTGGTGTTGTTCCTGGTTTTATTCGCTTGGGTTTTAAACTTCAATTAACTAAACGTCTTTCGAAATCTTTACACACTTGCAAGTTAGTGTTACTTCGCGCCATTACTCAGGATACTCGTAGTAAGCTCGCTTTTATTGATAAAGAACTTTTTCATTTACATCTTTCTCTTGGAAACTCAGTGTCAAATTTTGACACACTTGATCGGTTATCATGGTACCGGTCTGTCAAGTTCTCTGCTTTTCATAAACTTTCGTTAGTAAAAAAACTTTCAAATTTACTCCCTCTCACTGCTACACCCCCTCCTTGGCTTCCAGAGGTGAATAATAATGCTATTGTAAACCTTTCAACTTCACAACTGTCACCTATACAGGAGAAAGCTCTCAAACTTAATTATAATTTTTCCGTTAGCAAACGTCCAGATTTACCTAATCTTATTGCTCCAGTTGAAAGAAGTTTCAAATTTAGCAAACTATCTAGTTCTCAAAAGGATTCCATTAGGGTTCTCATTAAAAACACAGTTGATCACAATTCTAAGAATTTTAAACCAAACATAACAAAGGATCTTAAAGAAGCTTTATCCTCTGTAAAATCTAATGATGACATTGTTATCTCTAAAGCTGATAAGGGAGGTCAAATAGTGGTACAGGATAAAACAGCTTATTTGGATAAAGTGCAAAATCTTTTACAATCCGGCCCATACATTAAATTAAATCGGGATCCTTCTGACAGAGATTTAACAAGTACCAGAAAACTTATAAAAACCTCTCCCTGTATTGATGACAGTATTAAAATGTCATTAATTCCGTCTATTGCGAACTGCAGTCGCTTTTACGCTCTGCCTAAAGTGCATAAAATTGGCGTTCCCCTCAGGCCTATCGTATCCAATATCGGTTCTTCTTCATACCCTCTTGCTAAATACTTAGTTAAATGCTTTTCATTCCTTTCAAGTTCTAATATTTACACCATTAAGAATTCTAGTTCTTTTGTTAATCGGATTAAAGACTTCATCCCCTCCCCCTCTTTACGCATGGTTTCATTTGATGTTACTTCTCTGTTCACCCATGTTCCAGTTCAAGGTGCACTACAAAGTCTCACTACTAGATTAAAAGAATTTCACTACACTGATTATGAAATCAACCACATTATTGAGTTATTCAGTACTTGTTTAAAACAAAATTCATTTCAAATTTCTAATCAATATTATTCTATGACGGATGGTTTAGCAATGGGTAATCCCCTTAGCCCTTTTTTAGCAGATTTATATATGCATTACTTTGAGGTTAAAATGTTTAACCTTATCAACTTCCCATTTTATTGTAGATATGTAGACGATTCTTTTGCACTCTTGGACCTTTCCCAATTTTCTGTTGACAATATATTAACGATTTTAAACTCAATAGATTCAGTCATTCAATTCACTTATGAAGTTGAAATTGATAATAGATTGCCATTTCTGGATGTGTTGGTTACACGTCAACCTAACACCTTTGACACTTGCGTTTACCGTAAACCTTTTGCTGTCACACCCCCCCCCCATTTCAATTCATGTCACCCCCCTTCCCAAAAAGCTTCGGCTTTTCATTATTTGATTAATAGAGCTCGCTTAATTTGTTCAGATAATAATTCACTTATTACAGAATTAAATTACATTAGATCTGTGGCTATTGATCGAGGTTTTAGTTTATCTTATATCAATAATTTAATTTCTCACAGTCTTAATAAACATGTTAATAATCTTGATTCTCCTGTTACTGCGGTTTCCATTTCCAACCTTATCATTTTACCATTTTATAATAGTATTAGTTTTAAGATGGCTAATGTCTTAAGACATTATGATTTTAATGTGGTTTTTAAGCCGGTTAATAAATTATCTTTTTCGCAACTTAAGGACCAAATTCTTCCACATAATTATTGGGGCATTTACAACATTCAATGCCAATGTGGTTTGTCCTACATTGGACAAACTAAACGTAAACTCCGTTACAGAATCAATGAACACAGAAACTATGTAAAGAAAAAAGAATTACAGAAATCCTCTATCGCCTCTCATTGCTGGGGGGAGGGACATAATTTTAATTTTGACTCAGCTACCATTATCAAGAAATGCATTACTCCTCTGGATTTAGACTTTTTTGAGGCTATTCATATCCATAAATTTAAAGACTCCTTGGTTAATGATTTATCTAGTACACCATACATCTCAACTTTCTGGATGGATTTGTTGTGTCACGACACTTCACTTCCGCATTAATTTCATTGGCTGTTAGAACTTGATGGCCTTTTGGTATCATGTTTTGACATTTGGGTTTTTTCACCATACATGTAGTTTGGGGGGGATATTGTTTTTAAAGTTTTTATAGTTTTTACACTGAGGATGTGAGTCCTAGTACTCACGAAACGTATACGTATGGTCAAATCTGCTTGTTTTTATTGTGTGTTTAAACGTTGTTTTCAAATGATTTATATTTTCACACAAGTTCTGTACTTATAATGTTGAATATGTCTTAAATTTACATTTACTTCTCCGTGTTTCAGGCTCGATCAGTAATTTCTAAATCATAAAAACGTTTTAATCGTCTGTAATCCAAAGGTGTGCTGCACGCATATTCACAATATCTAATCAGTTCGGATTCGACACGGGTATCTCCGTATATTTTTCCGGTATGAAACACATATACAGGTGAATGCTATCTCACACTAGTTTTGAATTATTATTTAACCGTTTGAGTGCGGAGCATCGCGATAGCGCACCTCTTGTAATGTGCTAAAATTTCAGGAAGCGCGACAGCGCTACTCGTTATGTGCCACAATTGCGGGAAGCGCTTATTTTGTTTTATGCTAAAATTTCGGAGAATGTGATAGAGCTCCTATTTGTTGTCTCAGTGTAGTGTGCATTTAAGTTGGTTGCACGAGCGAAGCGTGAGATTTCTGCATATCGTCGGCTTACAAGTAATTTTTTATTATATATAAACCCAAATACATTCGCATCTTTGGCATATATCCACGAGATTTGTACAGCACTGCACTCAAACGGTTAATCCATTAGGGGCCTAACATCCTATTAAGGGGTCTCAGGACTCTTAAACGTTTTAAATTTTCGAAATTTTAATTTATTTATATGTTAAACTCGTATCTTTTCTGAACATTTTGATATAATTGTTTCCTTGAAATTCCCTTTAGAACAGAAGTTATGACTTTTAGAATGATACCCGCTTAATAGCTGAAGCGGCATTTCCAAAACTTTGAAGTAATTTTTCTCCAAATGGCGTTTTTAGGCATAATGGGCACGATAACTCAAAAAACTCCTGATTTTTTTCATGACATTTTCAAAACATAAGTTTCATATTAGTCTGTATAAACTGAACCTAAAATTTCCTTTCTATTGTTAAAAAAAATATTTTTTAGGTGATTATACTGTTGAAATTATCTAAATTTTGCATTAGCTAAATACAACTTTGTATTAAAAATATAAAAATACTTTAAATACAAATTTATTTAGGTTCAGGGTAATTATTATAATCCGAAGTATAAGTAGGCACCAAAATTTTCGTTCTAGTTGCAAAATTTATATTGTAATCGTGCACGTAATCTGTTATGCCGATTTTCTGCATCTTTCATCTCAATAAAAATTGTGTCTTAAAATCAAATACATTTTAAGACATTAAATGTTGAAAATGGTCTTTTTTTTCCAATTTTAAGAGTCCTGAGACCCTTTTAAGTGACCATGTCTTTCCACTGTATTAGCAAGTATTTTTGTTATTATCTCCATTTAATAATGACAGAATCCTAATTCTAGTAATGTATCCATTATCCATTCAATTCTCTCTCTCTCTCTCTTTTTTTACAATGTATGAAATTTTTATTTAAGTTTATAAATTTTACATATTTAAAGGAATGATTGTGTTTCTGTTTTTTCTTATAACCACTGTTTCCTTCTAATAGCACATTTTCCAAACGAATTCTGATAATAAATAAGGTGAAGATTACTATTTGTTAATAAATATTATAAAAATCTAGAAAAGTAATTACCCGAAAAAAACTGTTTCAGGTATATTGGCTATATTGGACAATATTTTTAGTCATCGCTAACAGAGTTGGCAATTTAGCGGAAATTCTGGATTAAAAATATTTACCACTTTTTTTTAAATGGCAATTTTCATTGTATTTATTCCATGAAAGTCTGTCATTAAACAAATCGAAAATTACTATCAAAAAATTCAGGTATTTTTTAAATATAAAAGTACGCTTAGTTTTCAATACTAATCGCTAACTATTGAACTGAAATACCAATATTGATAAAATATTAGTAAATAAAATATTTGGAACATATTTGATATAATATTTGGAAATATTTGTAGTGAAACGTGAATGCTGCATAAAGGTTGCTGTACATTGAAAATATCAATTCTGCATTTTTATGAATTGTAGATTCGAATTGGTCCTAAAATCTTTGCCAATCTGAAGGATCACCGTCAAATTTTTCAATTACTAGCTTGGGTAAATTTATGCGAATGGATTCCAACCCCGAATTACAACTCTTTCGTCGGATTTGTTCATTGTTGTAGTAGAAACATTCGAATTAGATTTAGTTTCTAATTTCAATTTAGCCCTTTTTACTTTCGTTTTCCAAATTACCAAATTCGTATTATACTCATCACATTTCAAAACTTCAGCTTCTAATTCATCTAATTTACTAGATTTTTGAATTTCAATATCTAGATACTTAAGCTCTTTTTCTTCCAAATCTAACTCAGCGAGAAACTGTTCTAATGTATCTTCATCGGCACTATTTTCTGAAATTGCCGCTTCTATTCTATTAATTAATTTCGTAGTTTGAGACCTAACAGTAGTGCGTTTTGTTTAATTAACTGCATCCATTCTCATAAATCAATATTATAACTAATAAAATTTATCAAAAACAAAAATGGTTGCAATTATCGTATATAACAAAGCACTTCAATAAAGATTCTAATTCAACGAAATTCTTATTCTGACTCAGATACTTTAGGCAGTCGCTGTTACGGGCGCCAGAAAATATCAGATACACAATAAAACATGTGATTCAAATCTATAAAGGTAAGTAAAAATACTTACCGATCCAAGGTAGGCCGCCTTCTTTAGAATCAGAACTTATTCATTCCAGGATAGATTCGGCAATTAAGAATAATTCACATCAAATAGTCGGAAATGAAGAAAACATCTCTTGTCATTTTAGATTATTTATATGGCTAACTTAATACAAAAGAATATTTACATTATATACATAAGATGAATTAATATCGAATTCGGTTTGATGGGGGAAAAAACCCACATCTCAAAATCATTCTTCTTTCGTTCTAAAAACAAAAAGTTTCTGTTGCCAAACGGCAAAAATAAAAAGTCCTCATTCGAAGGGAAAATGTCCATGGAGGTCGGGAGAAAATGTCCGTGGAGGTCGTGTTTTGTAATATCCTCCCACCTTTGAGGTTCAGTATAGTGAAGCTCAAAACTTCATAAATTTAGTCGTTGTGGCTGTTTCTGTTTTCTATCAGCTCGAGATCGTCGATTGTCATCCTCAGGTATGGAAGACTGGTGCACAGGAGCAGGAGCAGAGGTGATATCCAGAGGATCAGCTACAGAAGGGGAATCTGAAGACACTGGCACAGGAGCAGGAACGCTATCCAAAGGTTCAGCGACAGAGACAGATCTGATGACTCGGGCTCAGGAGCAGCAACAGAGTCGTCGTCTATAGGAACAGGAATTCTGTCTACTAAAAAAGGAGGCATTAGTTCATTATTGATTTCAAGAGGATATAGTCTTTTAAGGGGTCTCAAAAAAGAACCCGTTTTGGTTTTAACTCTGGCTACCCGGAATTTTCCGTCTTTGCCGGGATATAACTCTTCAATTTTTCCCAAAGGCCAATTAATACGTTTTGAATTATCATCCCCAATTAAGACAATATCGTCTTTTTTTAAACTCAGTTTCCCTATTTCTCCCCGCATTTTCTCGAAGTTGCCCCAAGTATTCTATTCTAAAGCGTTTTCTAAGATCTTCTCGGATTTTTTGCTGATAAGCAAATCTTCTTTTCATTTTTGTTGAATCAATTATGTCAAATTCAGGAACTCTCGAATCTTTGATATCTTGTAAGAACATCGCGGGGGTAAGAGGGTCAAGATCATCATCATCTGCGACATATGTCAGCGGTCTAGAATTCATTACACTTTCCGCGTCACATAACACGGTGTATAATTCTTCATAATTTAGGCTGGCCTTTCCAAGCACTCTTCGTAAAATACCTTTCAACATTCCTATCATGCGCTCAAAAAAACCTCCCCACTAGGGAGCTGAAGGTGGATTAAATTTCCATTGAATTTTTCGTTCAATAGCAAAATTTTGCAAGCTTTTAAAATTTATAGACTTCAATTCTGATGTTGCTTTCACTAGATTTCTTCCGTTATCAGAAATAATAATAGAGGGTGTCCCTCTTCTTGAGATAAATCTTCTCATAGCTAATAGAAGATTTTCCGTTGAAAGTGAAGATACCAATTCAAGATGAATTGCGCGAAATATGGCGCACGTAAAAAGAACTATCCAAACTTTCGAGCCATTTCTTAAAAATAACGGTCCGCATAAATCTAGACCAACAATTTCAAAAATTGAAGCATCTTTGACTCGTTCTTCAGGGAGAGGGGCTGTAGGTGTCTCAGCGGGTGAGGCAGTGAATCGTCTGCATGTCATGCAACTTTTTATAATTTTTCGAACTGTACGCCTGCATCTTAATACCCAGAATTGTTCGCGCAAAACTGACATTACAATTTGTATTCCTGCATGAAAAAGTTCAATATGTTTTCTTCTTATGAGCGAATAAGTAATATTATGACCGAAAGGCAGAACTATCGGATACCGGAAAGAATGGAAATCTCTTCGCATAGAGATTCGTGTTTTTACTCGAATTAGACCTTGCTCATCAGTAAAAGTCTGTAAAGAGGTATAACATGGTTTAGATTCACTTAATAAATACCTCTGAGCATATTTCAATACGACGTGTTCTGCGTGATATATTTCCTCAGATGTTAAAATTTTCTCTAAGTTTCGCTCATTCGGTGTCTTTCTGATATTTCCAAAAAATCTATACATCCAGGCAGTAACTTTTATCATTTTCAAATATGAAGATGTATTTTCATATAACTCAATTGGAGTTTGGGGGATATTTACTGCACTGACAACTTTTAGGCGTAATTTACTTATTTTTAAGAAATTTTCATTTTAAAATATATTATTTGTACACAGCACGCGCCCCCTCCCCCCCCCTTTTTTTGTATATCATTAATAGCTTAGTTCTAGTCAAAAGTTTTCATTGTACACTTTCTTTATTTTTAAGAGTTCAGTTTAAAGTCAGTTGTGTTTCTAAAATTAATAAAAATAAATAAATAAATAAATAAAAGTAATTTAATAAATTAAGCACCCTTTCTTTTTATTAATTTCTCGTACTTAAATTATGTTACAACATGTAAATGTTGTTATTCAAAAACATTCCTCTATTTTTCTGTAAATAAAACATTTTCTTTTGGGATACTCTCTCACGAAAGAAAAAAAAAAAAAAAAAAAAAAAATCTCCCTTTTCTCTCTTTTACTAGCAAACGTGGGGTAGATGGTCAGCTGTGTTCAGAAATAATTGGGACCACACACGTTTACATTTTAAACACAGGATTATTGTGTGGGAATGCTACTTTTCTCATAGCATACCAGCCCCTTTTACAATGCATTTTTATGACTTTGTTTACGAAAAACAATATTTTAAGCAGGTGCAACTATTGCCTGGGCTTCTGAGATTTGAGTTCACGTGATCTCCCCGTGGTTAGAGGGACATAGCAACGAGATGTTCTTGGCATTAGGTAGGGAAATTGACCAATGAAAACAGTTTTCGCCCCCACCCTTTATTGCTTCCTGGGAAGTAACGCGGGAGGATTGAGGGCACGCGAAGAAGCGAGCGCGTGGTCTGTTGGTCGTGTAGCGTTTTTTTAGATGTGTCATGAGTGCAGTAAGATGTGAAACAACCTAAAATTTTGAGGGGCCAAAGGGGCCCGGGAACCCCCCCCCCCCTTTTTGTCGAGGCCTGAAACAATTTTTATTAAGATTCGCTTTTGAGACCGAAGACAGAGAAGGTCAACTCTTGCGACTAAAGAGTATGAATTGAATTGTAAGTGCTTTTCGTTTTTTTAAAAATGAATGGTAAGCGAGCGCGGCTTTAGAAGGTGCAGCTTTCGACTGTGCTGGTGAGCTGGGTATACCTGACTGCTGACCGAGCATCGGACGAGTAAAAAATGCCCTGATATCAGATTCTGTGAAATAGAGATCCAAGATAAATCGTGAGCATGCGAAGCAAGACGTTAGCGTTCCGCTCCCCTTTTTGCTAAGCATCAATTTATCCTAGAAATATATCACGGAGGATGCTTGCTTGTTTAAAGTTGAAGCAAAACAATTCCAGCTACTTCCACGGAGAGCGATATTGGCTGCTGACTTCAAATTCCAAAACGATTTCCTAACTCATCGGGTAAAGCTGCGTACCGAAGGAAGTGTGTGGTGTGTAGCCCACCCCCTGAAACTATTTTCAAGATAAGGAGTTTTTTATCACTACAGAAAACAAAACAAAAAAAAAACACTGCCAGTTAAGATATGGTCGTCAAAGAAAAATCATCTAAAAAATTGTGTTTAAGATAACTATGTTAAAAGAAAAAAGAATAACTTGTGGTGTATCATGTCTGAAACCTACTATGGATTACATTGGGTATGTTAAGTTTTTTTCTCTTGTTCCATTATAATGTAATGATTGATTATCTTTGTTTTAAATTTACAATCTATATAATAGAAGCCAGAAAATGTCAACATGATAAAATCTTTCCTATTAATGTTAGAATATTTACAATATCATTTGTTAATTGTGATAGCTTGAGAAATAAGTTTTGAAACACCTGTATGTATAAGAGTTTAAACTCCCTATGAAGAATTAAATTTAATTTTAATCTTATTCTCTTGACTTGTATCTATTTTTGCACTGCTAAAACTATTCCTCAATAAAGTAACTTCACTAGGTTTAAATAAGTAAATATACTTTAAAAAACAGAAATAATGAGAATAAATGTTTCAGTTCAAATTAACCCAAGAAGAAGTAGAAATGGTCTGTTTCTCTAAAATTAATCATATTAGAATCTTATATTAATTTAAAAATAAAGATTTAAAAGTAATCATTAATAAATTGAAGATTATAGAGAATATGAACAGTGTTTCTTCTAGTTTTTTATTGTAATGAAGGTAAACAGCTTAAGTTAACTAAAATTTTCAATTTTACACACCTTTACAATTTAATGAATTTAGCCACATTACGATCACAGCCCATAGAGTTCGATTCTTTTTATGTATGACACTGAAGCTTGTTTTCATTCGCGACTCCAGCACTTGAATACGCCCTCTGGTGAAATCGTCAAGAACTATCTCTGAGTCGGCAAACATTTTGCAAGCCTATTTGAACGACATTGAAAACGTGTATGTTTTCAGCGCTAAAAACTCTTTTCTTTGTGTGTGTATAATTTACATTTACAATGGATAATGTTTGCTGCAGTGTTTCCCAGTCTAATACTCGTTTATTTGATCATACAAGAGCCAATTATCCACTCTAAAGGATTATTAATATACACCTTCGTGAAGATAGGATTCGAGTGTTGAAAATCGGCAAGAAAGTATGAAAACGCATGGGCGTTTGCGGCAAGCATCTTCAGCCTAAAATTTTTTCCCCACGAGGTAAGAAAACTAAATATATTTTATATGTTGCTTTATTAGTTTAATTTTCACATTAAAAATTAATAATATGCCACTTGTTTATAATTTTTTTTAATGTGAAAATCAGGCTTGACAGGATTTTCATACACGACCTGACAAAAAGGTATTGCAAATAAAATTTCTGTTTTACGAGTGTGATTTTTAATTCAGTTGAAGTTTTAAATTGGGATATCTGATTGTAGTTTCTTGCTTGCCCTTTTAGTAAATTAAAATCCTTATATAAATATTTCAAGACAGTACATGTAAGCAGCGATTGATTAAAAAAGATAGAGAGGTGCTGGGATGGCTAAAATTGATAAGTTCATGTTCAATTGATGTCAATTGATAAGTTCATAAAGTTCATGTAGTAGGGGAAGACGGGGTACAATGAAACACCGGGTAAAATGAAACATTACTTGTAAAATCAGTCAAATTTGTCATAGAGAGTTGCAGTTTATATATATGTTATACAACTATATGTTCCAATTACTGATGTGATTTGGATACATTCACACTTCTACAACAGTAGCAATAGAAGATTATTGCTTTTACGCCATTGAAAGTAACTTTCTTTACTAAAAGTAATTTAGTTTCTTTTTCCTTGTTGTTATATGTAATAATTATTTTTTCTATACATTGTTATCTTTGGGTTGTTGTCTTCATACCTCCAAAACCAAACTAAAAAAAATAAATATTAGAAGTTTGAAAATAAATTTTTATTTAGTAACCTCAGTGCGGGGTACAATGAAACACTCGCAGACGGGGTACAATGAAACAGGTTTTATTATAGTAACAAAAGTAGTAAATAGAATATATTAGAAGTAAGAGTAGGAAAAAAGAAAAAAAAAGAGTTTTGTTCTAACCAGGTCAGTAAAAAATGCTCTTGTTAAGCAATTAAAAAATAGAAAGAGAAAAAAAGCTGAGAAGGGATTGTTTTGTAAACAAACTCTGCCTGCTACAGACTCTGATGATGATCCAGATTTTTTTCCAGGCCCAGCTGGTCATCGAGGTACTAAGAATGAGATATTCACACACAACATGTATGGCACAAGCAGTATCCGTATAAATGAAAACATAAGGAAATATATACTGTTGGAGAAATCATACATTTAAATGAAGTCAAATGTGAAATATTTGATATAAAGACTCCAACCTAGTTTTTTTTTTTTTTTTTTTTTAGAAACTTACATTTAAAAAAAAACTCATTCTGTTGAAACTACCACCCCATATTCCTTCAGGATCAACTGAAATATAAACTGAAATGCTAATTTTTGAAACTGACTTGCGCCAATTTAATGTAAAATGAAAGGTATTTCTTAAACTAATAGAATTTTCTTATTTTTCATCTCAGACTATAATATTTTTATCAAGTTCCTTATTAATCAAGTTTTGTTTTTGTATTTATCTCATTTTTCATAAAATAAACTATACTGGGTGAAAATTGCTTCTATCATTTGGAGTGTTTCATTGTACCCCACTATGTGTTTCATTGTACTCCGGCATACGGGATACAATAAAAACACTGTAAGACATTTATTTTTTGTTATTTTTCAAGCATAAAGATATTGTTTAGAACCTAATAAAAATTTATTTAGATGTGGAAAATACAAGATTAAAAATATGCATTAATTATATTTTTGTGAATGCAAAATTGTGGATAGGAAAAAAAAATAGTAAATTTTGTTTCATTGTACCCCGTCTTCCCCTACTACATATTTGTGATACTAACATTAGTAAATAACGGTATGAGAAACATAAATTATACACAATAACTGTTTTTTTTTTTTTCAAATTTTAAATCTGATACAGTGACGTAGGAACTTTGTACAAACAGGGGGAGCCGGGGCATATTGCGGAAAGCTAATGGCGCGGCTCATTTTGTTCATTTTGCAGGGTTCCTTCATAGTGTTGCACGATTTACAAACAGAAGTATAAAATAGAAGCATATCAAAAGATCACCAACTCTTTAATCCAGTTAAAGTAATTTTTAATAGATATACTTGATTCATAGAAACTTAATTTATGTGCAATCCCGAATACAGTATTCAAACTTAAGGCTTCTCCCACTTCCATTTACCAAAAATTAAAGTGCTTTCTGTTGTTTTGCTTACAAATTCTTTAAAAATCTCTTCCAAATCAATTTTAAAGGCCTCCTCTTTATAAATATGTTACAGGGGCAGGTAATTTGTAGTAGACCTATTTAAGATCCCCATTTTTTTGTGAAAATAGAGAGGCTTGTAAATATTGAGAAAAAGGGTGAAGGCACACAAACAAGTATGCTCACCACCCCCATCTCTCTTCTCTTTGTTGTTTATTACGTGAATTTCCTAGAAAAAGTATACTTTATTTTTTAATTCAGCAATGTATCGTAAACAGATGTGGTGCAAGAATTTCTACCGGGGGAGCCGAGCCCGTCTGAAATATTCCAGGGGGAGCCACAGCTCCCCCGGTTCCTACGCCCTTGATCTGACAAGTTCTATCTCAAATCTTTTTCATATAAATATTAAAACTTACCAAATTTAAAAAAAAAATAATCAAAATGAAATATTTTCTTATCTAAATATTAAATTTGAAAGCCGAAATTTCATTGTTATAATTACATACCTATGACATTTTAAAATATGTCTGCAAATTTGTTCAGCTGCCTGTCAATGTATAAACATTATTCAGTCATGCTATATTAATATTAATTTTTCATCTCTAAACCATTTAATTTATAGATTAAAAGAGATATTATATAAGAGTAGTATAAAGAGTTAATCTATTATAATATCAAAATTCTTTATATAAGAAACTTCATTACGAAAGTGCTAAACCATTTTTGCTTGTAGCATTATACTAAAACATTAATATGTAAACCTTCCCATTTTTTAGATTTGAAATAAACATTTCTAAAGAAAGAAGAACCGCAAGCTGTTCAGAGCCTGCATCGCAAATGTTTTGGGGTGATTCAATTCTCTTTGATACCAGTACTTGGGATGATTGTCCTACAGCAGTTCAAAAGCCATAAAAAAAAGAAAGGTAGGATATCTTTCTGAACCAATCCAATTCGTTCAACAGCTCCAGATATGCATTTAATCTGTCAACACCCATCTCAAGAGTGAAAAGGACTACAAGAAAAAACTTTCTTGTTCTTGTAAAGACTGTTTAGATGACAAACACACACCATGAAATATAAACTGTAAATAAAGGCAAACGCCTGGAGAATTTCTAGAGCGGGTAGCGCCTGACATATTGTCTGGCCGCTCACTCGGGAAATTTCCCCCTGGTTTTGCTATATTTACATATTTTAAAAAATATATAAACAAGTAAGTACAAGAAAGAAAACAGGTATGTAAATTTAAATATAATGTTGTTTATTCAATTTAAGATAACATTAAGTGAATTCAATTATTTAAAAGTATTATAAAAAAGTCTATAAAATTTAAAAATCATCTTCTACATCATAGTTTTTTTCGAATATTTCAGAAGGCATAGCATCAACCCTAGCGAAGACTTCTGACGTATTAGGTCACCAGGGTTTGTTGATATATATCAATGGATATATATCATGATATATACAGTATGGAACCATTTATCCGGAAACCAGTTAACCGGAAAACCAGTTATCCGGAATGATGTTTCTGATAGACTGATTTCAGAATTTTTGCAGAAAAAGGTATCACATACTGCCAGTTTGACATAGGCTTTGCTTAAACAATTGTATAATTTGGTGACATCTAGCATTTGAAATTAAAACATATTTAGTTGTATTTTAAATGTTTTAATTTTCATGCAGAGGAAACAGAAGAATTTTTGTTCCTAAGGGATTCCCATATTTTACCTTTTTTAAACTCTGGTTAACTTTTGATCTTTCTTGCATTGATTTTTAATCCAAGTAATCTAATAATTTAATATCAGAAATAATGCCAGAACCACATACCGGGTGTCCCAAAAAGGACTGACTGATTTTAAAATTCAATAACTTGCAAACGGTGACAGATATTTAAAAAATTCTTGCAGGAGCGTTATGCATAAGGTCAAAAGTTTTATTACAGTGATTTTCGATTTTAGTTCGAATTACAAACAATAGATGGCGCTGTAAGCAATAGTCGCTAAATACAGGCTCGATTTCTGGTCCTTTCTCTTGTTCCATGCTGAAAAAGGAGATGGAAATGTATTATCCGGGCCACGAAGTACCAAAAATCGAGCCTGAATTCAGCGTCTATTGATCGCTGCGCCATCTATTGTTTGTAATTCGAACTAAAATTGAAAATCACTGTAAAAAAACTTTTGACCTTATGCATAACCCTTCTGCAAGAATTTTTTAAATATCTGTCACCGTTTGCAAGTTATTGAATTTTAAAATCAGTCAGTCCTTTTTGGGACACCCGGTATATTCCTCAAAACTTATCAAATGGATGCTTCTTTCATGCACAACCAGTTAACCGGAAAAACCAGTTATCCGGAATACATCTGACCCCAAGCATTCCGGATAAATGGTTCTGTACTGTATCTGATATTTATTTTCAAAATATCAAGATTTTTGATATTTTCATATCACTTTATATTTATTTTCAAAATATCAAGACGTGTGATCTTTCCTATATTTGATATTTATTTTCAAAATATCACTGTGCAAGATATTTTTGATATTTTCAGTCAAAACAAGTGTAAATAAAATTTCCAACTGTTATTGACTACGTGTTTCTGTAGATAAAGAAATTTTGTCTTTGTTAGTGATTTTTTTAGCATAAAAAGAAAACAGGTATCTTTTTCAAGCTTTATGTTTGATTTTTTTACTTTTAACTGTACATTATGTGGAACATAATTAATTCAGAACAAAAACATGCACTAAAAGATAAACTGTCTAATTTAGATACTCAGTTTTCATTAGAAAAGAATCTGTTCTGGTTTTGATTTAGTTCAGTTTAAACTGTATAGGATGTTAGGGAATAAAGAATAAGAAAAGCTTATATTTTAGGTAGCTTTCTTTACAAAAAAGCTACCTATTGCAGCCGTTCGGAGGAAAGCGATTTCAAAAAATTTTGGTATATTTTCATCGATAATGACCCCCAGACCCCGAAACCACCCTCCGTTCAAAATTGATATATATATATATATATATATATATATATATATATATATATATATATATATATATATCAATATATATATATATATATATATATATATATATATATATATATATATCAATATATATATATATATATATATATATATATATATATATATATATATATATATATATATATATATATATCAATATATATATATATATATATATATCTGACCTATGTCACACTGTAACTGCCGTAATAATGAACCGATTTCGATGTAATTCGGTGTGTACATAGTACATACCAATGTATCGACCGAGTTCGTTGGCCAGCTTCATCCGCCGTTTTGTTTCAAAATGGCGGCCATTTAAAATTTAAAAAAAAATTTAAAACTTGAAATGTGGTACCAAAAAATTAAAAATGGAAAAATATTTTTTTCTTATGTATTTGACCTTTATACAAAGATTCCGGAGCAGTTTTTGTTTCGTCTATATCTTAAAAAATGGCTGAGTTATAGCATTTTGAATTTCTAGCGTGGCTGACATTTTGAAACGTCCTGAATTTTGTCACGCGATAAAAGGCGTATTTATGAACCGATTTGGATGTAATTCGGTGTGTACATAGTACATACCAATCTCTCGACCGAGTTCGTTGGCCAGCTTCATCCGCCCTTTTGTTTCAAAATGGCGGCCATTTAAAAATTTTTTAAAAATTTAAAATTTGAAATGTGGTACCAAAAAATTGAAAATGGAAAAATATATTTTTTTCTTATGTATTTGACCTTGATAAAAAGATTCGGGAGCAGTTTTTGTTTCGTCTATATCTTAAGAAATGGTTGAGTTATAGCATTTTGAATTTCTAGCGTGGCTGACATTTTGAAACGTCCTAATTTTTCTCACGTAATAACAGGCGTATTTATGAACCGACTTGGATGTACCTTGGTGTGTACATAGTACATACAAATATCTCGACCGAGTTCGTTGGCCAGCTTCATCCGCCATCTTGTTTCAAAATGGCGGCCATTTAAAAAAATTAAAAAATAAAAAAATTTAAATGAGATACCAAAAAATTGAAAAATGAAAAAGATTTTTTTTGTATGTGTTTGAGTTTGACCTTAATACAAAGATACCGGAACAGTTTTTCTTTCGTCTATATCTAAAAAAAAATGGCTGAGTAATAGCATTTTGAATTTCTCTTGTGGCTGACATTTTAAAACGACCTGATTTTTGTCACGCGATAACAGGCGTATTTATGAACCTATTTAGATGTAACTTGGTCTGTACATAGTACATACCAATGTCTCGACCGAGTTCGTTGGCCAGCTTCATTCGCCATCTTGTTTCAAAGGGGTTGCCATTTAAAAAAAATTAAATTTAAAATTCAAAATGAGGTATTAAAAAATTGGAAAATGAAAAAGATTTTTTTTATGTGTTTGACCTTGATACAAAGATTCCGGAGCAGTTTTTGTTTCTGAAAATTTGTTCTTTTGTTGATATCTTAAAAAATGGTTGATTTATAGCACTTTGAATTTCTAGCATGGCTAACACTTTGAAACGATCTTGTATTTGTCACGCGATAACACACGTATTCGCCTATTTCGATGTAAGAAGGCATTTGGATAGTATACATCAACACCTCGACCAAGTTCGCTGGCCAGATTCATCAGCCATCTTGTTTCAAAATGGCGGCCATTAAATTAAAAAATATATATATATTTAAAGTGAGGTGCAAAAAAATTAGAAATTGAAAAAGGTTTCTTTCTTAAGTATTTGATCTTGATATAAGGATTCAGGAGCATTTTTTGTTTGTCTTTACCTTAAAAAATGGCTCAGATATAGCAGTTTCAATTTCTATTGTGGGTGACATCTTGAAAAATCTGATTTTTTGCATGCGACAGCACTCCTATATATTAACCGATTCCGATGTGAGTGAGCATGTGCACAGCAATTACTAAGGTCTCGACCAAGTTCACTGCTTAGCCTCATCCACCATGTTGTCTTAAAATGACAGGCACTTTAAGAAATTGCCGAATTTGGCAGCCAAATATAAGTTACTTTAAAGAAAAGCAGCTTGGATAAAGCTAATTTCGCGAAATTCTCATTCATTATATATATAAAAATTAGTATTGAATTTCCTATATTCGGTTTCCACTAAATTGAGCTTCGTGTGTTTGCATGATATAAGTTGGCTTTTTTTAACTAAGGATTATGAAAGCTACCTCTTCCTCCCGGCACTGGCCGAAGGACTTTTTTTAGTTAAAACCTTTCAATTACAAAAATTTTGTTTATTAAATTTCTCATTTCTTAATAATTGATACTGAATCCTATAGCCTCCTTCTTATTTAAACATCATATAAGTGTATAAAGAAAATTGTTTGTTTTCCATTAGTTTATCTTTAATATTGTTCTAAGTGAAATAAAAAAAGAAAAGAAAAATACACTTTTAATATATTGTTCAATTAAGTTTCCTTGTTAAGTGCAATATGTTTTAGTTTCTAATTTATATTATGTTTGAAATATTTATTATCTGCAGTAAGTTGACTATTTTGAAAATATCGGATATCAAAAATATCAGATATATATCAAAATATCGGATATTTTTGATATTTTCGAAAATATCATGATATTTACGAACACTGTAGGTCACCAATGCACAGAATCTTCATTGGAATTCTAATCCACGTAGAGTTCCTTTGATTATCTACTTTACAACAATTTTCATGTAAACTGGCATGCAAAGAAAACTTTTGTATAAAATACAGTAATGAAGAAAGTCGAGTTTTAAATGAATTAAGAGTTAGGTTTGTAATTTTTTTTTTTTTCGATCTGTTACAATTTTTACATATTCTTCATCAAGAAAATTTTTAGTGAGATGTGTGTAGTGGAGGGGGGGGGGAGAGAAATAGCTGGGATTGTGAAATTCTGTGCTTTTAAATCTTCCTTGTAATGTGTATAACATAAAAAGTAATGTACATTTAAAAACTGATTTTAATTTATGCAACAAAATTCCCCTTTTTTTCCAGTGTTTCCAGTTCCACCAAATATTCTTTCAAGTAGAAAATCAAGGGGTGGGAGGGGTTAAAATAAGAAAAAAGTTTTTCTTTAAAAAGCACTAAACTAAAATGCATAGATTTTTATAGTAATATTTTAGTTATACCGAGTATTACCTTGGCCAAGTACCAAGTTGTTGTGAATAAAAAAGAACTACCTGCACACATGAAAGGAGTTTAAAAATAAGGTGGCAGTGTGTGTGTGTATCTATATATAAACATGCTTGCAACAAATTTGCTGGATTAATAATGTAATTTATCGCTAACTGTATTTTATTATGGCAAACAGTGTTGATGTTAGAATGACATAAAATCTTATGTAAGCAAAGGGGGCGGGGGGGGGGGGGTCTATAGTCGGTCCTAGTTTTGTCATTGCTTGTTTAGTAATAGTAATGTGCTATTTTTTTGGAAAATATACTTTAGCGAGTAATTTAATAAAGAAAAAAAACTAGTTTGTAGGGAGCATCAATATTGTTTTGACGTTACGTCCAGAAACTATATATATACCAATCAATACAAAGTCTTAAGATGACAAAAAAGTGTTTTTTAATTTTTTATATTTTCTTATGTTAATTATTTTTATTGTCATCAGATAGTTAAGCGGAAGGTTCTGCCTTTTTTCCTCGCGGAGGAAGGTTGTTCTAAGGAAATAACGCCATTTTGTGATCATTTGAGGCAGGGTTCGCAAAAACCCATGTTTTTTTGAAAAAACCCAACCCACATGGGTTTTATTGGGTTTTTTCATGAAAAACATTTTCCCCGGGGAAAATCGGGGTTTTTCAAAAATATAATACATTATTGTATACTATATTATTTATGTCCCAGCTAGAAAATGTTTGCACTTTTTTTGCAAAATAGTATAGATTGTACACAATTTGTGCATAAAAAGTGACTATTTTTGAACACTTCGAAAAGTATGCACCTTTTGTGCAAACTGTCTGTATTTTTTATACATACAAAAAAGTGTATATCCTATGTTGTCAAAAACTGTGCACATTTTTTGCATAAAATAAATTAATATTCTGTGTTCGCGAAAAGTGTGCATTTTTTATGCAAAAAAAAAAAAAACAAAAAAAAACTGTAGATTCCAATTTTCCAAAAATTATATATTTTTAATGGATGTAAAAATTAGTACTTTTATTTTAAATAGTATGTTTACCCCCCCCCCCCCCCGAAAAAAAAACGAAAATTCTCAATTCTATTTTAATTTTAAGGTAAACGAAATAAATACATTTTACTATGTTTTTCAAAATAAGAAAAAAACAAATTTTAATTATTTAAATTTCAAAATCCAGGAAGAGACAATGGGGCTCCTCCCCCCCCCTCTTTCTTTAACGGAAATTTCCTGAGTTCCCCTTTATTTTAAGTCGCTTGAAAAAATTAATTTTACTATGTTTTTCAAAATAAGCAAAAAAGAATTTTAATTAATTAAATTTTAAAATCTGCGGTACGGGTAATGGTTCACCTAAACCCTCTAACTTTACAGAAAAATATTTAATTCCTCTTTTATGGTAAGTTATTCGAAAAGAGAAAATTTTACTGTGTTTTTCAAAATAATTGCAAATAAAATTTAGAAATAATTTAGATTAAATCAAATTCGAGGGAGGGGCAATAGCTCTCATATGACCCCTTCTACCCACGTAAAAGTTCTTAGTTCCTCTTTAATGTACTCGAAATAAATAATTTTGCTGTGCATTTCAAAATTGGTGAAAAAGACATTTTAATTAAATAAGTTACAAAATCCAGGGAGGGGCAAAATGGACCTCTCCTCCCCCCCCTCCTTAACAGAAAATCCACAGTTCCACTTTTATTTTAAGTTACTTGAAAGAATAAATTTTACTTTTTTTTTTTCAAAATCGGAGAAAAATAAAATTTAGTTAGTTAAATTTTTAAATCGAGGGAGGGGAAATGGCCCTCCTAAGCCCCCTTCCCCCAAAGGAAATTTCTTAGTTTATCTTTATTTTAAGTTACACGTAAATAATAAATTTGACTCTGTATTTCAAAATAGGAAAAAAATAAATTTTAATTAATCAAATTTTAAAATGCAGGGAGGGGCAATGGCCCTCCCATGCCCTATCAGAAAATTCCTTACTTCCTCTTTTATTTTAAATTCTTCGAAAAGAATAAATTTTATGAAGTTTTCAAAATTATCAAAAAGAAAATTAGCTAGTTAAATTTTAAAATCGGGGGAAGGGCAGTGGACTCCCCCCCCCCCCCCACACACACTCACGCAAACTCTCTCTTTTTGATGATTACTAAATGCATCCCTTATCATCGATCAAGCATAAATTCCAGTTATTATGAAAATTACTTCTGCTTTCAAAAATCAAATGAAAAACGTTTATTTCTTATTAATTTCTTTCAAATTTCTATTTAAACATTTGGGCAGAGATCCAGATACATTTTTCGATATCAGCCAAACGAGATTGACCAATCAGAAGCCTGCATATTTGCAAACAATGAAAGGTCGCAAAAATACGGGCTTCTGATTAGTGGATTTCGTTTCGCTAACAGCGAAAATCTATCTCGATCACGGCCTTGATTTTTAGTTTCGCATGTGTAGCTGCAATTCAACTCAACACTCCTTTCCTTGTGTTTACATGCATCGAGCCACACATCGAGCTGCGTGGCGGGCGTTATTAGTAGCGAAATTTGTAAGAAATAAGAGAAACTTTTACTAGAATATGAGCTCAACTGGATCGAAACTTCGGACTTCAAAAAGGATAAAGCCTAATACTAGGAAAAAGGGATTGATATCTTCTAAAAATGAAAGTGAAGAAAGTGCAATGGATTCAAATGCCCTCACTGAGAATAATGGAGAAATGAACGACAGCAAGATGGAGGATGACACCGTAGCATACGGCGTATCTTCAGTTCAGGAAAACAACGTTTATTATTTGGATATCTCACCAAAGGAAATAATACAAGCAGGGCCCGTTTAACACTTGGAAGTAGGGGAAGCCCGACGTCACACAGGGCCCCCTATTACTCTACAAATTGCTTTTTTATTTACTAAATCCCTTTTTCGTATGCTTAAATAATTTGAAATTTTACGATCAAAGTTTAGAGTAAATAACACTTAATATTAAACTAAAACTAACTACCTATATATACATACTATGAAAAAGTATTTTATTATATTTTTAATTGTAAATAACCAATTTATTTTGTAAATGACAAATATGGAACTACAGTTGAGGATATTTCAAAATATCATTTGTGATTTACAAATTGCCACATAGTAAGAACAAAAAAATTTCAAAAGAAAAAAAAAATGCATTTTTTACCCTGATTGAGTTTCTTTTTTCTAATAATTAGTTTTGACAAGTAAAATTGGGGGCCCTTTCGTATCTCAGTGGGTAAGCACGGGCTTCATGGGCCTATTCCGTAAAGAGGGCCTGAATACAAGTGCTGCAGAGTGATATGTACGAGGAAATTAAAATCGGTACTTTTCGGTTAGCCGGGTGCTAGTATTATGTATACATGTATATATACATATGTATAGATATACATATATGTGGATATATGTGTATATATACAATATATGTATATACATACATGTGTATATATATAATATGTGTATACATACATGTGTATATACATATATTTATGTGTACATAACACCCCCACCCGGCTAACTGAAAAGTACCCTATAATCTTTTTGGAAGCAAATGGGGCTCTCCCAAGCATACACCCGCGTCGTCTAAAGAACGGAATTCAAGGAATTATTCAGTCATGACCAAATTAATGAATTGAAACTAACCTGGCGACGGAAACTTAGCAACGACAAGCTCTCTAGAAACAGCGCAACAAATCTTAGACATCCAAGAATTGGAAGAAATACCGGTATCACCTGTTCTCCAACAAGAAAGCATTACCACGTGGTTCCTGCTGCATGGCATCCCCACAGATGTATCGTGTGAAGAAATAACGAAAGACCTGCAAGATGCTACTACACTGCTAGTAGTATAATTATGTCATTAAATCCGCAACAGATGGCGAATAATTATTTTTTTTTCACGCCAAAGTTTCATTTATCGTTTGATCAGCTAAATGTGATTTTTGCTGAATTAAGCTTTGAAATAGTGGAGTTAAAAAAGTCTGCAGACAAGTATATTGTTTACAAAGGTAAGTTTAAATTCTTTATTTAAAGACCATTGTCGAGCTAAGAAATTTATAATATGTATAAAATAAGCGTAAACTTTTGTTTGTCGCAGATCTGCAATAACGTGCCATGTCTTCTCTTGTAATGGTTGTTGATAATGTGCAGAAAAATCTCAAATTTCTTTGATTCATGGAAAAATAGTGAACTTTGTCGATCAGGAACGGGGAAAAAAAGGGGAATTTTGTTGAACTGATGTGGGAAAAAAGTGAATTTTGTTGAACGGGTGTAGAAAATTGTGAATTTTGTCGATTAGGAGTGGTAAAATCTCAAATTTCGTTGATTCATGGAAAAATAGCAAACTTCGTCGATCAGGTGCAGAAAAAAAGGAAATTTTGTTGATCAGGTGTCGAAAAATAGCGAATTCTGTCAATTGGGTGTGAAAAAATAGCGAATTTCGCTGGTCGGGTATGAAAAGATTGTGAAACTTGTCAATCCGGCGTAGAAAAATTGTGAATTTGTTTGATCGGGCATAGAAAAAGTGTGAATTTTGTCGATAATGTGCGGAGAAATCTCAAATTTCGTTGATTCACGGAAAAATAGCGAACTTCGTCCAACAGGCGCGGCAGAAAAGGGGAATATTGTTGAACGGGTGTGGAAAAAAAAGGAATTTTGTTGAAAGGGTGTAGAAAATCGTGAATTTTGTCGATTAGGAATGGAAAAAATGTCAAAATTTCATTGAATCACGAAAAAATAGCAAACTTCGACCAACAGGTGCGGGGAAAATGGAGAGTTTTGTTGATCAGGTGTGAAAAAAGGGAATTTTGTTGATTGGGTGTCGAAAAGTAGTGAATTTTGTCAATAAGGTGTGAAAAAATAGCGAATTTCACTGGTCGGGTATGAAAAGATAGCGAAATTTGTCAATTTGGCGTAGAAAAATCGCGAATTTGTTTGATCGGGCATAGAAAAAGTGCGAGTTTTGTCGATAATGTGCGGAAAAATCTCAAATTTCGTTGTTTCATTGAAAAATAGTGAACTACGTTTATCAGACGCAGGAAAAAAGGGGGATTTTGTTGAATGGATATGGAAAAAAAGGAAATTTTGTTGAACAGGTGTAGAAAATTATGAATTTTGTCGATTAGGAGTGGAAAAATCTCAAATTTCGTTGATTCACGGAAAAATAGCGAACTTCGTCGATCAGGCATGGAAAAAAGGGAATTTTGTGTTTTATCAGGTGTAGAAAAATAGTAAATTTTGTCAGTCGGGTGTGAAAAAATGGCGAATTTTGTCAATTGGGTGTGGAAAAATTGGAATTTTATCGATTGGCTTTGAAAAAATTGTGAATTTGGTCGATCAGGTGTCTAAATATCGCAAAGTTTTTTTATAGGGCATGGAAATTTACAAAAATTTATACAGTAAATTAAACTTTGAAATGAAGTTAATTAAAAAAATATTATATGTTCACGACATTGGGTGTCGAAAAATAGTGAATTCTGTCAATTGGGTGTGAAAAAATAGCGAATCTTGCTGGTCGGGTATGAAAAGATTGCTAAACTTGCCAATCCGGCATAGAAAAATCGCGAATTTGTTTGATCGGGCATAGAAAAAGTGTGAATTTTGTCGATAATGTACGGAAAAATCTCAAATTTCGTTGATTCACGAAAAAATAGCAAACTTCTTCAATCAGGTTCGGGCAAAAAGGGGAATTTTGTTGATCATGTGTGTAAAAAAGGGAATTTTGTGGATTGGGTGTTGAAAAATAGTGAATTTTGTCAATTGGGTGTGAAAAAATAGCGAATTTCGCTGGTCGGGTATGAAAAGATTGCGAAACTTGTCAATCCGGCGTAGAAAAATTGCGAATTTGTTTGATCGGGCATAGAAAAAGCATGAATTTTGTCAATAATGTGCGGAAAAATCTCAAATTTCCTTGACTCACGGAAAAATAGCGAACTTCGTCGATCAGGCGCGGCAGAAAAGGGGAATTTTGTTGAACTGGTGTGGGAAAAAAGGGAATTTTGTTGAAAGGGTGTATAAAATCATGAATTTTGTCGATTAGGAATGGAAAAAATCTCAATTTCATTGAATCACGAAAAAATAGTAAACTTCATCGATCAGGTGCGGGGAAAATGGAGAGTTTTGTTGATCAGGTGTGAAAAAAAGGGAATTTTGTTGATTTTATGTCGAAAAATAGTGAATTTTGTCAACTGGGTGTGAAAAAATAGCGAATTTCGCTGGTCGGGTATGAAAAGATTGCGAAACTTGTCAATCCGGCGTAGAAAAATTGCGAATTTGTTTGATCGGGCATAGAAAAAGCGTGAATTTTGTCGATAATGTGCGGAAAAATCTCAAATTTCCTTGACTTACGGAAAAATAGCGAACTTCGTCGATCAGGCGCGGCAGAAAAGGGGAATTTTGTTGAACGGGTGTGGAAAAAAAGGAAATTTTGTTGAAAGGGTGTAGAAAATCGTGAATTTTGTCGATTCAGAATGGAAAAAATCTCAAAATTTCATTTTATCACGAAAAAATAGCAAACTTCGTCGATCAGGTGTGGGGAAAAAGGAGAGTTTTGTTGATCAGGTGTGAAAAAAAGGGAATTTTGTTGATTGGGTGTCGAAAAATAGTGAATTTTGTCAATAGGGTGTGAAAAAATAGCGAATTTCACTGGTCGGGTATGAAAAGATAGCGAAATTTGTCAATCTGTTGTAGAAAAATCGCAAATTTGTTTGATCGGGCATGGAAAAAGTGCGAATTTTGTCGATAATGTGCGGAAAAATCTCAAATTTCGTTGATTCACGGAAAAATAGTGAGCTACGGTGATCAGGCGCTGGAAAAAAAGGAAATTTTGTTGAACAGGTGTAGAAAATTATGAATTTTGTCGATTAGGAGTGGAATAATCACAAATTTCGTTGATTCAAGGAAAAATAGCGAACTTCGTCGATCAGGCACGGAACAAAGGGAATTTTGTGTTTTATCGGGTGTAGAAAAATAGTAAATTCTGTCAGTCGGGTGTGAAAAAATAGCGAATTCTGTCAGTCGGGTGTGAAAAAATAGCGAATTCTGTCAGTCGGGTGTGAAAAAATAGCGATTTTTGTCAATTGGGTGTGGAAAAATTGGAATTTTAACGATTGGCTTTGGAAAAATTGTGCATTTTGTCGATCAGGTGTCTAAATATCCCAAAGTTTTTTTATAGGGCATGGAAATTTACAAAAATTATCTTCAAAAGTTATACAGTAAATTAAACTTTGAATTGAAGTTAATTAAAAAAAATATTATATGTTCATGACAGGGTTGCCCTCTTTTAGCCAGGCCAAAAAAAGCCGGCTGGCTTTTTTTGGTTTTAACCACTTAAAAAAAGCCGGCTTTTATTGAAAAAAGCCGGTTTTTATTTTTAAAAGGTTGTTTACAGCTAATTTGTTTTAAATTTGGATCAATTAATTTATAATACACTTATAAATATTTTCTACTAAGAAAATTATAAATTTCTATTAAATTTTGTCAAATAACTGTCTTTAACTGCTAGAAGGCAACTGTGAAGGCATGATGTCTGAAAATTAAAAATATATATATATATATATAAATATTGAAAAGAATATTAAGCTAGACTCCAAACTGGTGTTTTGAAATTTTATATTACATTATATAGCTCCACATATACTACACATTTTAAAGATCATATTTAATTAAACAATGACAAAATGTAGCACATCAAAATGGAAACATTCTTATGTGTCCATATGGAGAGTTAACTTATAAATGTTAAAAGAAAAATTAGAAAGGATATAATATTTGAGGAGAGTTAGGTACATAAGTGTATAAAAAATAGAGCATTTAAACAAGAAAATAAATAAATAAATAAAATTTCTCTAAATAAATTTTCGAAAAGCTTGTTGTTAAGCATATTCATGCATATGCTATTCATAATGTTTTTTTAATAGTGAGGAATGATGTTTTTATTATATGACTATGTATAATTTTAAATGTTTATTAGAAATAAAATAAGACTTGTATATTAATAGCTCTTAAAATTAATTAAGTAATAAAACATGTAACTAAGTAACTATTGTCCTCTTAATTAAAAACACTTTAAAATATGTAGTTTATAATTACAATGCTTTATTGTAAAGCCGATTATGGCCAATTTTGGCCAAAAAAAGCCGTTTAAAACCAATAAAAGCTGCCGGCGTGGCTTTTTTAAATTTTAGCCGACTTTTTTGCAACCCTGGTTCATGATGAATGTTTATGTGTTTTTATAAACGCATGCACACATAGGAGTATTACCCCTAAGCTCACATCATGTGCACATGAGTGCTTTTTTCTTGCACACAGTTACTTGGTACTCACAGGAGTACTTGATGCACCACTTGTAAAAATATTAGGTAGTTTTAGTTTAGCCGGGCGCCAGTGTTATATATACATACATATATATGTATACACACACACATATGTATATACATATATTGTCTATATCACCTATATACATATATATGTAGTATATATATTTATATAAACATGTATATAGACTTATATATGTATCTATAACATTGGAGCACGGCTAACCGAAATAAAGTACCAAATATTACAAGCATTTAACCTTCCTTCAGCTGTAATTAGAAATTAAAAAATTGTGAAGAATTCATCATAATGTTTTAAAATTTAAAATATAGCTTCATCGTATGTTATAAGGTTCAATTTTAGGTTATATTTATAGAAACATCTTTTTTTTTTTAAATTTCATACTATTATAAGAATATTGCTCAGCTTTCTGTTGTGCCACTGTTCCATTACAGGTACACCAATAAATTTATGCTTGTTTTTTGGTCTTATTATTGATTTTGCAGTATTGATATTGCAGTGTGAATTATGTATGTGATAGCAATATGTTTAACCCTTAACCGGAAATGTGAAAATCCCGTGCACAAACAGACCACTTAATAATTTATCAAATAGTGAACTTAAACATTTAATCTTTAATAGTAATGCATTAATAGGAGCAATCTTTTAATATAACAGCCTAAAAATAAGTTTTGAATGCCGGAGTGCGAAAATATTAAGAGCAGATATATCGACAAAACCATCTCACAGATGGTACGTTTCTGGTTAAGGGAACTGGGCTTAGATGCCTTATGTTCCTCAGCCGTTGTTTTGAATTGTTTGGCGATTTTTTGTTGGTGTGTTGGCGGTGTTTAAAATATGGCAACCTCGATATGTGGAACCCTGTGTGACATATGTCTTCTGACGTGTTGTGTTCTGGCAACCACTGAGAAGTGGTGGATTTTGTGGATGGATTTTGATGTTGTGTTGTATCGCTCTGTCTTTTTATTTTTATGCTAAATTTATTGGATGTATTTGACTGACTATATGGTTTCTGTAATCTGTTTAAAAGCTTTTGCTGAAGTAATTAAGAAATATGAGGAAATTTTGAGAAGAAAAGTAGGTTTGTTTATTGTGTCTCAATGCATATTCATAAGCCTATTTTGGAAATGATGGTGGTGTTATGATAAAGATTTCGTACTGGAGCTTTCAAGAAAGCAGATATCTGTTAAGGTATGTTGATAATTTTATGTATATTTTGCTGCTTTAAGAGTTTTTTACATTTTGCGATTGCTAGAAAGCGAGAACTTCGGAATCTTAAGAATGCTACACCGGGAGAACTGCTGGATGCAGTGATTTTTTTTCGGTTAATGTGCGCGAAGCGCTCATACAAGATTACTGATTGCCTAGCGAGTATAATTTTTTATGTATATTTTGCTGCCTTAAGAGTTTTTATATTTTGAGATTGCTAGAAAGCGAGAACTGCTGAATTTTGAGAATGCTACACCGGAAGAACTGCTGAATGCAGTGATGGTTTTTTTTCGGTTAATGTGCACGAAGCGCTCATACAAGATTACTGATTGCCACTTTAGCGAATTTTGTTTGTTATTTACATTTTATTTTCGTTAAGCGAAACATGCGTATGAACCGGTGCTTGGTGACATTTACTACTTGGCGGAAAAGGGGTTTTCACGCCAAGAAAATTCCAAGATGGCAGCCGTGGGAACTTATGACATCTGTTCCGGGAACTGCAATAATTAAGCCTTTTTGTGGTAAAATTTAGATAGGCAAAAAAGTGTAAAAAAAAGTGCACAAAATCTGAGCGTATTTGGCACCACTGATTGTGTATAAAAGGTGCACAACTCAGGTATGCAAAAAATGTGTAAACAAAAAAGTGCACAAAATCCGAGCGTATTTGGCACCACTGATTGTGTATAACAAGTGCACAATTTAGGTATGCAAAAAAAGTGTAAACAAAAAAGTGCACACAATCCGAGCGTATTTGGCACCTCTGATTGTGTATAAAAAGTGAACAATTTAGGTATACACTTTTTGTGCACAATTCAGTGTGCACTCATTATGCATAAGCAGAGGTGCCAAATACGCTCGCTTTTTGTGCACTTTTTTTTTTACACTTTTTTTGCAAACTTTTTCTAGCTGGGGTATTACATGTACTATACAGCAAATATATATATATATATTGTTCCCTTATATGCAATATAATTGTAATGCTATTTTACAAATTAGTAAATTGTATAAATTATTAATTTAAACTAAGTGTCAGTGCTCCACACACAATTGTTTTTAACATAAAATAAAATATAAATTATTAATTTGCAAAAAAATTAAATTAGTAAAATTTTGAACTAGTTATTATAAGTTTTATTTTCATGAATATAGTTGATTTGAATTTTTTATATAAAGGCATTCTTATCATATGCCTCTACCTATAGTTATGTACTATCAGTAGCATAGCAATTTAAAAATTATGGGGGGAGGAGGGCTCAAATAGTTTCTAACTCAGTATGATCAAAATAACTAAAAAAAATCAACCAATGATAAAATGTGACAGATTCCCAAAACAGCCGAGACACCCCATTTGGCAACTTTTCTGACAAGCGCCAAATACCCCACATACGCCAATCTAAAATGCGGCAACCTGAAAACTAACGTGATTGGTCCACTTTCCTGAATGCTTCCAGACTGTTTTTTGCTACGTCATCACCCTGGAATCATGGGAAATACAACATTTATAAATAACGACGTATTAGAAAACACAGGAAAGCTGATTTTTATGAGATTCAAAATAAAACAAACGATTTCAACATAAGTTTATTGAAAATGTGAAATTTTTAAAGTACCTTTCCAAATCAGAGCAACGATATAATGATTAAAATTTTCATTTTTCAACAACTTTCAGAAAAAATCATGGGGTCATTTAATATTGTAAGTACGTGCCTATATTATAGTAAACATTGAACAATTCATTTCTAATTTAAAGAAGTATGAACGCTTCGCATTCATAAAAAAAAAATATATATATATATATATCACTGAATACAGCAACCTAGTTCTGCAGCAATCTGAAAAACACAGGAAACTCATTAAAGCGGCAATCAGGGAACATGTATGAATGCTTCGCGTTCATTAACCGAAAAAAAACATCACTGTCACCAGCAGTTCTCGGTGTGTAGCAATCTCAAAATTCAGCAGTTCTCACTATCTAGCAATCTCAAAATTCAGCAATCCTCGCTGCATAGCAATATCAAAATTCAGCAGTTCTCAATGCGTAGCAATATCAAAATGTACAAAACTCGTAAGGTCAGCATACATGAGAAATATACAATAAACGGCTAATATAAAACACTATAATAAAAAATACATAAAATTATTAACATACCTTAACAAACATCTTCTTTCTTGAAAACCAACTCTATAAAATGTTGAACTGCCATAATTTCGTAAATTTCTAGTCGTCGATAAACTTCATTTAAGTTTCCAGCAAAAAAAAATGAACAAATACTCACAATTTCAAACTAAATTACACAGGTACTTTAACTTTCAAATTTTACAATTAAAAACAGCAGAAAATATTAACAATAACAAACTCTTACCTTACCGTCATTTAATTTTACGATTACAAAACGTCTTTCTTCGACACCTTGTTGTACAAAAATTACAAAACAAGCGGAGTTGAGTTGTCAAAGGTAGGCGTAGCCATCCAATACACAAGAAATCAACCAATCCAAATTCAAGATCACACAACTGTTGGCGTGGAAAGAATTTACGAAACGAACTGGTAACAACAAAGATCCATTTATCGCCTCGCCAAATTGAACGATGCCAAGTGTCTCGGCTGTATTGGGATTCAGCCTAAAATGTCTCATTAATAAGTAATTATGTAGATTAATTAGTAATTTTATTCAAAAATTAAAAATGTTTATTTGCATTATTTCAAAATAAACGTTAAAGAATTAATTAAATTTTTACAATTTTGTGAACTATGTCGGGAAACTACGAAAGAAAGAAGAAATGTATGGCTATGGAGCCTTTTCGCGCTCCCTCTTCACCCCCCCCCCCTACTCTCAGAAAGCACAAATATCTACCATTTCCAATGCTACGGATTTTGAAACAAAGTCCATTTTTCTTGAACTTTTCAACATATCAAGAATGTTCAATTAATCACGGTAAATGGAATGTGAACAGAGACAGAACGTTCTCTATAGGAACTTAAGAATTTCTTGTATTGCTTTCTAATACAAATTCCCCCTACTAGTCAATTATAAATTTCTGGTAACATTCCAAGAATTCTGAAAACGATCAGGTATATTACTTGCCTTGTACATGAAAAACTGCAACAATAAGACAGATTCGAAAAAGGTAGCCACTTCGTTACAAAAGAAAAAGTCATTTTTTCAATTACAACTTAAAGTTTACTTTAAGGAGACGCTATAATCCAAAGGAAAAAAAAAAGTTATTTTTTTTCAAAATTAACCGAAATGACTTAAATTCATTAGATGTATATGTTGTTTAAAATTTTAAATATTGCTAAAAATCGAAAAAACCCAGATTATTGGTTTTTCGGTAGGCTTTTTCAAGTGGGCCCAGACTGAAAAAACCCACTGGGTTTTTTCGAACTGGGTCCATCCCTGCGAACCCTAATTTGAGGTCATGCCGGCAAAAGCCGTAGCGAATACTTCATAACTTAAAATAAATAAATAAATCAGTTAAGCAATACAGTTGGTATGATAAAATTAAGTATCGACCAAAACAGGTTTTTAAGACCGAAACTGAAACCTAAAACGAATTTCGGTAATCTTCTTTTTTTTTTAAACGAAAATCACCAAAATTTTTTTAAGTAATTAATACGTACATAAATATACATAATTATTAATTATATGTGTTTATTTAATATACATAATTATCAATTAATTATATGTGTGGCTCAAGTTGAATTCTTGTATGACACAAAATGATTTTCTAATTCTTCGAATCAGATTAAAAAAGGTTTTTAGGTATACATACTTCTATTTAGTTTTTATAATGATTTTTGTACATAATCATCTGTTGTACTAGAGATTTCTTAGAGAGTATTCAAAAGACTTCTGCGGTTTCAAATTTTTCTATTACTGTTGAGTCTACAGCTCTTAATGTGCACATGAAAAGCATCTTCAAAGTTTAGTCCTATATGCATTGCTTGCTTTATAATTTGCACTTATGTCTTGAGTCAGTCATGAATGATAATTATAAACAGTGAAGTCCATATCAATAAATGAGTGTTTCATTGGAGTCAATACAGCTCAAATCAATGAGTAATGTTAAAAATTTCTGAAAGAAGAAACGAAATATTTAGAATAAAGATTGTTTCGTTCAGGCCGAATTTTTGGCAGCATTTTTACCAAAATCAAGACTGAATTTTCAGTCGATCTCTATTTAAAATACTGTTGTTACAGTTTAGCTAATATTGCATGCTTTTTACCAATAATTTTGATGTTTTAAAATATTTTTTTTAAATCTTAAAACTTTTCTGTATAATATTTTTTCTGGAATTAAAAAAACAAGATGGCAGAGGGGTCGGGTATACACATATACAGTTCCATATTATATACAGTGGTGGTCAGAATTATAAGAACAATTGAAAATTGCACAGAAAAAATTTATTTCTGAACTACATAAAGTGAAATTTATACATAAAATACTTTTTTATTCTAGAAATCATTGTAGAATGCAAAACATTGGAAAATGCAAAATATGAGTGTTTTGCCATAATTAACAAAATATATCATTGTAAAAATTGGACAAAATTATAAGGACAATAAATGTTTTTGCCTCAAACACACTAATAATTAATAATCTTCCCCTTCTACTCAATCACATTTATCAGTCTTGACGTCATGGAGTTTGACAATTCCTTAAGAACGTTCTTGAAAATTTTTGAACAGGCTTTTTCAATGGAGGACATAAGCTCTTCCTTGTTTTCATATTGTATACAATTTTTGTATACTTCGTGTGCCAGAATACCCCACAGATTTTCCATTAGATTCAGATCAGGTCTTCTGGCCCGCCAATGAAGTAGTTTCACGAAATTAGCAGCAAACCACGATTTTGAAATTTGAGAAACATGTACTGAGGCATTGTCCTGCTGGAAAAAATAGTCTCCACTCGTTATTAACTGTGCTTCTGGTAAAATATTATCGCCCAATACATCAAAATAACTCTCGGAATTCATTCTACCCTGCCCAAAAACTATTGGAGTAGTTACACGAGTTGCGAAACCTCACCAGACCATTACTGAGCCACCTTCAAATGCACGCTTTGAGAAAATTTCTTTTTATCTTTGGAGATCATACCAAAAGTAGCGAAAACCATCTGGTCCATCCAAATTAAACTTTTTCTCATCGGAAAAGACAACATCATCACACTTTTCTGCACATAGTAATGCATTTTTTGGCAAACTCCATTCTCAGTCTCTTATGAACTTTTGTAAGAGGCGGTCCTGACGTATGTTTACCAGAGTAAACCTTTTTTTTCTCTTTTTGTAAAACACGTCGAACAGTTCGAGCACTACATTCTAAGTTTCATTCACGTTTTATTTCTGTTCACATTTGTTTTTTGGAGCAATCTCGCTTTATTATCATTCTTTTCTCCAGTATAGAAGCAGAAAATGGCCTACTTGTATGTCTTTTCCGTCCATATTTACCGGTATTTTTAAGATAATCATAAATAACTGTTCTTGATCTATTGAACTTTGTCGCAATTTGGCGTACAGAAAGTCCTGAACTTTTAAATGCATCCACTTTCCCTTTCTTAAACTCCGAAATCTTTGTACCTAGCGGCATGACTGAAAAACAGAATATGACGATCCCAAACGCTCACTACGCATTTATATCGTCCGAGAGTTCCGTGTGCAGAGCAAAAAACATGCAAATTTTGCTTTTTAGAACGCACAAATACAATTGTTCTTATAATTTTGTCCATATCACATGGCTGTATAAATCCATAATACATTTTATTAATATGAATTTTACACATATTTCCACAAAAACTTATAAAAATATTCTTCATTTTTCATTGGTTTCCCGCCATTAAATTTGCATAAGTTTCCAGTCAAATGTAGCCAAGATTTGGCGATTTTTGCCTTGTCCTTATAATTTTGACCACCACTGTAGATTTGATGTGTAGATACGTACATATGAATTTGTTACTAATTACGAATGTTGAAAAAGAGAAAATTTTAATGTAAAAACTTTCTTTATCTAGGAAAATTTTATGAATGAGATTGAAAACGATGATTTGTAAAGCATGTAATTTGCAAAAAAAAAAAAAAAAAAAAAAAAAAAAAAAAAAAAAAGTCTTACCTAATTAGAAAAACTGGCTTGTTACAAATGTTTTTTTTTTTAAATGGTAAGGTATTCTTACATAAATTAAAATTGATAGAAACCACTTTATAATTTGGCGTGGCTCATTTATGTGTCTCAGGGCCGAAATTAGGGGAGGGCAGGGGGGGTATGTGCACCAGGAGGAAAGACGAAGGAGCCTCCAAATGAAGATTTTGTTTGTTACAAAAAAAGTATAAACATATGAAATTTGGATAAAATTATCTCTCAGCCTGAAAATCCAAACGTAAATTAACTTTTTTAAAAATCTGCAACCAAAATAGAAAAAAGTAAATATTAACCTGGTTAGAATTTCTAAGCATAAAAGTAATTTAAAACTATTAAATGGAAGCGAGACATTTTAAAAAGAACACTCCCATAGATTTAACATTAGTTTTCCAGTTTCTTCGCGTAATGACTGATGTAATCTCCATGCGAAAACACTTGCACGCTAATGTTACCTATTAGAGCATTCTTTTAAGAATTCTCTCTTGAGCTTAATTTTTTTTTTTTTTTTTTTTTTTTTTTTTGTATGATACCTGGGAGTGTGTTTCTACTTTTTCGATTTTGCTGCATTTTTTTAATATGAGGACACTTTAAGTTTCAGAATTGGTTCCAAACAGTTTTCCAAAATGAAAGTGTTGGAATATAAAATATATGTAACCAACACAACGTGAAGAAGTACAAAAGCATCGACCTCAGGTACCTCGTGGTAAAAATGACTCATGTAATCTCATGCAAAAACACTTGCATACTAATGTTAAACCTATTAGAGCATTCTTTTAAAAATTCTCGTTTGAGCTTTAATTTTTTTTTCATATGACACCTGGGAGTGTGTTTTTACTTTTTCGATTTTGGCTGCATTTTTTAAATATGAGGACACTTTAAGTTTCAGAATTGGTTTCAAACAGTTTTCCAAAATGAAAGTGTCAGAATATAAAAAAAATATAACCAACACAAGATGAAAAAGTACAAAAGCATCGACTAAAAAAGTCATAAAATATATATATTTAAAAGTAATACAACTCAAGCGAAATATTTGTCTAGAATGCTTCCATAGTTTTAATATTATGGCTTGCGAATGTCTTTGTGTGACTAATGTAGTCTCTTACTTTATATCACTGTGACCTTTTTTTTTACTTTTACTTTCACTTAATGTTGAAGATCAACTAATTGAAAACAGAAACAATTTGCTTTATACATAAAAAAAGAAACTATAGGAATTTGTATCAACTATTTAAAAATCAGAATTTTATAAAACAAAATTTTAAATACAAAATATTTTTTTTATTATAGAAAAAATTTAACAAATGTAAGCTTATTTTTTATTCCCTAACATGCGATACAGTTTAAACTGAACTAAGCCAAAGTCAGAACAGATTCTTTTCTAATGATGCTGTATATGACTGATTATTTAAATTAGACAGTTTATCTTTCAGTGTCTGTTCTGAATTATGTCCCACATAATCTACATTTAAAAGTAAAAATTTCAAACATAAAGCTTGGAACATATATTTGTTTTCTTCTTTGGTTAAAAAAGTCACTACCAGAGACTAAATTTCTTTATCTACAGAACAACACAATCAATAACTGTTGAAAATTTTATTTAGTACACAAGTTTTCACTGAAAATATCAAAAATACCTTGTGCAGTGATATTTTGAAAATAAATATGAAGTAATATGAAAATATCAAAAATCTTGATATTTTGAAAATAAATATCGGATATATATATCAATGAACCCAGTTAAAAATTATATATATCCCAATTAAATGTAAAAATAACCGAGTACCCTGCACCTTTATTTTTTAATTTTTTAGGAAATAAAATGGAAAAATGCATTGATATGATGGTGGAGATTGTGATCAAGGTCCTCCAGAAATATCTTAAGAACAGTTATACCTGCGAATGCAAAAAGGGAGGGGACCAAATTGATAGTGCTGGACTTTCAGAGGAGTTGGACTTTGCAGTTGAATATGATAAAATTAAAGACAGTTCAAGTGACGCAATTCTTGGAAATGAAGGCTTATGAGGCACGGAAACAATTATGTTGGGAGGCAGAGGATCCAATAACATGCAAAACTCAACTTGATGAAGAATGTGTAAAAATTGTAACAGATCGAAAAAAAAAAAATACAAACCTAACTCTTAATTAATTTAAAACTCTACTTTCTTCATTACTGTATTTTATACAAAAGTTTTCTTTGCATGCCAGTTTACATGAAAATAGTTGTAAAGTAGATAATCAAAGGAACTCTACGTGGATTAGAATTCCAATGAAGATTTTGTGCATTGGTGACCTAATACGTCAGAGTATTAAAAGTCATCGCTAGGGTTGATGCTATGCCTTTTGAAATATTCGAAAAAGACTATATAAAATTTAAAAATCGTCTTTTACATTACTTTTTTTATAATACTTTTAAATAATTGAATAATTCACTTAATGTTACCTTAAATTGAATAAACATTATATTTAAATTTACGTACCTGTTTTCTTTCTTGTACTTACTTGTTTATATATTTTTTAAAATATGTAAATATAGCAAAACCAGGGGGAAATTTCCCGAGTGAGCGGTCAGACAATATGTCAGGCGCTACCCGCTCTAGAAATTCTCCAGGCGTTTGCCTTTATTTACAGTTTATATTTCATGGTCTATGATTGTCATCTAAACAGTCTTTACAAGAACAAGAAAGTTTTCTTGTAGTCCTTTTCACTCTTGAGATGGGTGTTGACAGATTAAGTGCATATCTGGAACTGGGGGTTGCCAGAGTTCTGGAGCTGTTGAACGGATTGGATTGGGTCAGAAAGATATCCTACCTTTCTTTTTTTTCATGGCTTTTGAACCGCTGACGAAGGCTGTAGGACAATCATCCCAAGTACTGGTATCAAAGAGAATTAAATCATCCCAAAACATTTGTAATGCAGGCTCTGAACAGTTTGTGGTTCTCTCTAAATCCTGAAAAATAATGAGTAGGTAAGTAATATTTTTTTAAATAGAAAACAATTTGTCATAGTGAGCATCATAAAATTCTGGCTTGGAAAAAAGCTTGAAAAATTCAATTCTGCAACTAATTGTGGGGGTTTGTCTCTTCGTTGGTAGGCATAAGCCCCAGCGGAAAAGTGAATGGAAGTGGGTCTTTGTTTTTTTAGTAAAAGATACCTGGTGACCACCATCCAGATAATCTCTCATGTTGTCATCAATATTTCAGAAACCAGTCTTAGTTACATCATCAAACAGTACATAATGTGCTCTAATAGCCATTCCTAGCAGAAATGTCAAGCGCCTATTTTCTCGTGAATTTATACCAATAGTTACCCCATTAAACAAATTTCTAACTCCCTCAGCTAGTATTTTTTTCCCGAATTTATTTGGCCCTGTAATCCCAACCATCGTTTCTTTGGTTTGGCAACTTGGTAAGTAAAATAAACTTTGGATAAGAAAATTTTGAATTTAAATTCCCCGTGATTTCAGCCAGCATAACTAATGCATTCCTTTCGGCATCGTCGTTTGGGCCATCCCAATAATCACTTGATAATATGCATTTAAACAGGTAATTGATATCTTTATTATAAAATTGTTTAAATATCAGAAAAAGCTAAGATATGTAGACAAACAAAAATCTTGATAGAAATTTAGATCTGAGTAAACATGCATTATATTACACTATAAAATGTGTGAAAAGATTTTGACAATGCATCTTTGTTTACTTGTAAATCTGTCGATCTTATGTCAATTTATGATTTTGTAAGCAGTCATAGTTTAAAAGTAATTTTAACAATATAAATCGTTAGATTAGAAATTTATAAAAATTAAAGATCTAACATATACAAACAGAAAAGCAGCCTATATGATATGCAGACTAAATGAATTTAGTAGTTTGATACAATCAATTTCTTTTTTTGGGGGGGAAGGGGGGGGGATTAAAATGAAAACTTAAATATATATAAAATAAAATTTCAGAAAATGCTAAAATTACTACAGTACATAACTTTTTTAATGAAGGTGCTCTTTTTAAAAATCTCAAATAGAAACCAGCATAAAATTGCAAAAAACATTATTTCTTTCGATTTTTTTTCTTTTAAGAAGACTTATATTAGCTAGTGATTCGCAGTAGATTAAACAGAGACATAAAGTAATGGTCTGTGAATAGGTTTGATTGAAGCACATAAAAAAAATTCAAATCCTATTGACAGTTTAGAAGAAAAGGTACACTTAACATGTCCTGTATAAATAAAAAGTTTAACATATTTGAAAATTATAATCTAAAACATTACTGTAAATTCTGTTAGACGAGAATTAATATTAATACTAAGTATTATCACGGTAAATTTAATGACGAGAATTAACATTAATACTAAGTATTATCACGATAAATTTAATTTGGCGTAAACAGATCCAGAGAAACAGGCAAAAATAAAGACACACAATATAATTACAAAAAAATAAATAATAATAATTGACTATTTACGATAACAGAGCAACATGACAGCAGTTTTTATATTGCAAACAGCAACTATTGCTTTACTTTTTGTGTGTGAGTGTTCCGATGCTGATCGCCATTGATAGTGCTCCTTTGAAGGCAAACAGCTAAAATATCGAGCTGTTTTTATGTAATTTTAATGCTTTTAAACATAATTATTACGTTTTAAATTAAAATTCTTCTTGTTTGATCTTATTTCTCGAATTCCCGTAATATTAGCGTAAGAAATTACTCAGAAAAGATTAACATTGGAGTCAGAAAAACGTATACAAATTACAAATGCTGTATGTCGTCGTTTGCTTGCCGACACAGAACAGCGCCACTTTTCGCCCTATAGTTGGTTTGAGTCGCGAATATCTCAGCTCTTGACTTTGAACTTATTCAAAATTCTTAAATTAATCTACCTTTTCAGTTCATTCATATTCCTTTAAGTAATTTGTCTTGCGGTATGTTTAAATTTCATTTAATTAATTATATTCATCTCTTTTTAAGTGTTTTTCTCTGGTCATGCATGAATATTCTGACTCTATGACAATTGTTGGGGTTGATCTGAGCAGATAAATTGAGAACCCTGTATTGCTTTAGTATTTTGTTGCAGTTTTAAAATTCCTTAAGTGTGGCATTGATATTTTAGGGTTAAAGTTTTCTTTTACAGTAATTCTGTAATTCAGCTAGAAGTTATTGTTATGATTTTATTTACAGGATTCAATCTAGGTGGAAATTTAACTGCTCAGAGAAAAAAAAAAAACCATAACAAGAATGGTGCCATGTTATTAAAGGCCTGGTTATTGTATTGAATTTATGTGTGATTTTATATATTACAGTATTTGGTTGGGAATTAACTGTTTGACTGAATTTAGAACTCTATACTTTACAAATTTTCAATGTTTTCCTCTCGCAAAATTCCAGAATTGTCCTTTTTTCTTGTGCGGGTGTGATTTAAAAGTTTAGGTAGTTCATTTTTATTGGTAATTGCCATTCAGTTAGTATACACATTTTGTACAGAGTTCAGGCGAGTGATAATTCAGTCATTCATTAACCAAAAACTTAGGGGCAAGCTGGACAATAGGTATATATATATATGTGTGTGTTTTTTCATATGTTGTGTATTATAATATATATGTATAAGTGTATGCTCCAAGGTGTGAGGTTTCTAAGTATATGCACCCCCCCCCCCCCCTAAGAAGTTTTTCTTTTCTCAAATACTAATTTTTCTGTCATACTTTACATAATTTTATTTTTGTGTAAGTGTTTTAATTGTAATGTGCCCTTGTATACCGGGTATAATTCTTAAATCTGCATAGGGACGTAATTTTAGTTTACAGTTTAACTTTTATTTCTGTCTAACGTTAAGATTATATATAAAGATTTAATTATGGCAGATGAAGCTACAAAAGAACTTGCACTTGTACAAAAGAAAACGGCCTTAGTCGACACCCTTTCAAGCATCCCCCCTTTTAATGGTGAATCAACAGTTTCGTGTTCTGACTTTCTTGAAAAGTGGGAGGAATTAGCAGATTTTTTCGGCTGGGATGAGGGGGAGAAAAAGTTTGCTTTATTAAGCAGAGTTTCGGGAACAGCTGCTAAACTATTGAAACTGCATAAGGGTAAGGATAGTGCAGAACTGGTTAAAATTATTAAAGAGAGGTACATTCATCAGGAAACCCCAGATGCAGCTTTAGCTAAATTTTTAAATTTTAAGCAAACACTTGCTATGTCTGTTCAAGAATTTTTTGACAGGGCTTCTGATCTTTCCCTAAGGGCTCTTGTTATGGATGGGTTATCATCAACAATAGCGCAGCAAAGTAGAGATGCAATGCTACACTCCATGCTGCTGGGAAATTTATTGCCAGAAATCAGGAAGGGGGTAATTTCAAAAGACCCAAAAACACCTGCTGAAATTTTAGCTTATGCCCGATTAGAGGAAAAAGCTTATAGGAGTGTTAACCCCTTATACTCCCACGATTTGGCACAGGCAACTCAACCGCAACCTATCAATATAGCTTGCGCGGCTACTCAAGCTAAAAAACCAAATGTAAACAATCAGAAGCAGGAAATTGAGGAGCTAAAACAACAATTACAATTGTTAACTGCGAAAACTGATAGTTTAGTGGAGAAAACAGATAATGACAGAAGGTTGTGGAACCCAGAACAAACAAATTTTTCAAATTTTTCTTGCTATACGTGTGGGGGTCTCAACCATTTTGCTCGAGATTGCTCCCAAAACCCCAGAAACCAGTTTTGGAGAGGTAACAATAGGAGTTATCAGGGTCGTAGGGGTATGTCTGGATACCAACAGCCTCAAAGAGGTAGAGGGTATGATAACTCTCAAAGAGGGAATAATTATAGAGGTAGAGGGCAATATACAAGAGGTAGAGGTGCCAACAACAATGTCCCACAACAGGAAACGGGCCAAAATAATGTAACTCAGGAAAATAAAGGTTTAAACGAGTAGGGGCTGAGTCAGAATCAGTCGGACTGACTCATGATAGGCCTAACGACATTCCTCCCTCTGTATATAATGTTTTTTCCCCGTCTGTTTACAATTTGCCTACAATGAAAATTTTTATAAATAATATTTTTTTAAATGTGTTATGTGATACTGGCTCAGGAATTAATCTGATATCCAGGCAAGGCCTTAATCTTATTCCATTTGCAAATACCACTCCATGCAATACCCCGATTTTAACGGTAACAGGTGAAAAGGTTCCACTTACAGAAAAAATAGATTTAAACTTTAAGTTCAATGATGTAAACTGTCAGGCAGAATTTTTCGTGGTACCAGGAAAATTAGCTAATGAATTTGTTGCCATTTTGGGTATGCCCTTTTTAAGTAAATATAGTGCCATTATTAATTGTCAACAAAAATCCATTATCTTGAATGTAAACGAGCAGACTTTGTGTAAAAATAGTGTGCAAAACTCCCTCCCTTCCCCACTGGTTGACAGCAAATGTGAATATAGTAAAATAAACAATGTCAATTTTTACAAAACTGAATCTGTAGCATGTCAAACAAATTTCCCAAAGGAGAATTTTTTTAAACATAAAGCTTCTGGGGAAACTCTGAACAACATGGAGTATAATCATAAAGATGAACTAGAATTAAGAGCAGATAAGGAAGATAGGAAAGTACAGGTTAGGGAGAAAAACATTAATGAAATGAGTAAAACTGTAATTGGTGATAATTGTCAAAGCAATGTAAATAAAGATGAATGCTCTGTTGTTCAGGATCTCTCAGAGATAAATTCAAATGTAGAAAATTCCCTAAATATAAATGAGGTTTTTAATGTAGGGATAATGTAAATAATAATAAACTGTATGTAGGGTGTATAAGTAGTATTAGTAACAGTAATGATGTAGCAATCGCCCTTAAGTTCAGCAGAGGCAGATAGCGAAAGTATGGCTCATCATTCTTTCCCCCCCAGTTTCCAGCGATACGCATGAGGAAAATGCAGGCGACATTCAGCTCTCAGATCCAGCACCGGGAGGGAATTCAGCTAATCAAGTTACGTCGGATTGTAATGCGGATGCATCGCGTACTTCGAATGTTAGTCACTTACAATCAATACCAACTAAATCGAATGCTGTCCCGACCAGTCAATATGGATTCCGTGAAAGGAGAGATAAGCCAAATTATAGAGTGTAGCAACTTTTTAAGCACTAATCTTTGCCTAGAATAGTTTTTATTTTAATATTTTTTTGTATATATATATGTTTAGCATTCTTTTAATGTTATTTTGTGCATTTTAGTACGTAATTAATTTTTTGAGGAACTTTAAACTTGTTTTGATTTTGTGTCCGGGTAACGGAAGTTTGTTGTCAATATACTAGATGTTTTTTAACTTAGTTATTATTATTTCTAGTGTGTATTTAGGTTATTTTAATATTAAAACGTACTCCGCACATACATTGTTTAATTTATTATGCATTTTTCCGAATTTTTAGCTGTATTTTCTGAACTTTGAAAATTTTCTGTACATTTTTAATGGAATTATGCATGCATCAAATTTTTCTTCTTCGCTTTGTGTTTTATGTATATACATTGTTTTTAAGGTAATGGTTTAGCAAGGATAGGTATATTTTATTTAATATACGTAATAAAGTACTTATGTATAAAATTTTGTATATTAGTGTGTAATTTTACTTGGTTTTCTAGGGTAGGTACTAGAATTGTTATTCTTTAGGGAAAACACACTTTTAAATACTGTTTGAAATTACACAGATTAGTGTATCTGAGGTGTGAGTTAGTGTATAAGTATAGAAGTATACTATTTGTTTACAACTCAGGTGTATGTATTTCAAACATTTTTCTTGTTTTGAATTAAAGGGGTTTTAGTTCAAAATTTTCTAGTATGTAGGTTGGAACTGAGGTTTGTTTATCTAAATGTAAGTATTAAAATGTTTGGTGTGTATTTACATTAATTAATCTCATTTTAAATCTGTATACCGGTTTTTTTTATAATTTTTTTGTTGTTTTCTGCCTTCCCTTTTTCGATTTTGGGTGTAATTATTCACCATCACAGTTGGTGTATCAAACTGTTTAATGTTTGTGGATATTTTAGCAAAATTTTGATAACCAAAGTTGGTATATAATTTTTACGTGTTCTTATCTGCAACACACATTGCGGCATACACTTACCAAATGCACAGTGGCCCTGTAAGTGCAGTTGTAAAACTCAGAAAGATCTTATGTGTTTCTAAAATTCAAACGAACAATTTTTCACCAGTCTGAAGAACTCTAATCCACATTTTTCCGAGTGATATGTATTTGTCAACAATATATACCTAATGTTAATTTTTTTTGTCTCTGTTTATGTGTATTCTATTGTCCAGCTGTGCACTAGTGTATTGATTTTATGTTTTGTTTATATAACTGTGCATATATATATTTTGTGTCCATATCTGGCTGGCAGTGCTATAAGCCAAAATTAATCCCCCCCGGAATAGGTAGTAAGTATATTGCTATACAAAGTTGGGGATATTTGGTTAGTGCTATTAGAGTGGAGTTCGGGTACGGTGTAACTAGAGTGAGCTCTAGTGGTAGTTCTCAAGTCGGAGATCTCATATACTAGCTTTGCTCGCCATTGTCCAGAAATAAATTGCAGTCATGGTAATTTTCGTCTGTGAATTGTGTGTGGAAAAGTAGATAATTTTTATACATAGTATAGGTATCTCAGTTTTTGTTTCTAACATTTACAGTTTTGGACCTTTTGGGAAGTTTGCTGTAGTCAAACTACTGTTTCACATTTCCGGAGTGTGTTGCAGTAGTGGCGAATGTACAACGGGACTCTGATCTGTCTTTCGGGCTGAAGTTTAGTTTGTTTTGATGGTCAAAGATCCTTGAGTGGATTCACCGAGATTAAGTAAGTGACTCATTGGGACATGTACTGGGCTTTTTTTAAATTTTCGTTTTGAAATTTTTGGCCTTGTGTTTCTTCTTTGACATTCAAAAAATAAATTTTTTTTTGTATTTCATTCAAAAAAATTGATTTTTTTTTCAACCGACGGGGAATCCTGTTAGGCGTAATTTACTTATTTTTAAGAAATTTTCATTTTAAAATATATTATTTGTACACAGCACGCGCCCCCTCCCCCCCTTTTTTTTGTATATCATTGATAGCTTAGTTCTAGTCAAAATTTTTCATTGTACACTTTCTTTATTTTTAAGAGTTCAGTTTAAAGTCAGTTGTGTTTCTAAAATTAATAGAAATAAATAAATAAATAAATAAAAGTAATTTAATAAATTAAGCACCCTTTCTTTTTATTAATTTCTCGTACTTAAATTATGTTACAACATGTAAATGTTGTTATTCAAAAACATTCCTCTATTTTTCTGTAAATAAAACCTTTTCTTTTGGGATACTCTCTCACAAAAAAAAAATCTCCCTTTTCTCTCTTTTACTAGCAAACGTGGGGTAGATGGTCAGCTGTGTTCAGAAATAATATGGACCACACACGTTTACATTTTAAACACAGGATTATTGTGTGGGAATGCTACTTTTCTCATAGCATACCAGCCCCTTTTACAATGCATTTTTATGACTTTGTTTACGAAAAACAATTTTTTAAGCAGGTGCAAGTATTGCCTGGGCTTCTGAGATTTGAGTTCACGTGATCTCCCCGTGGTTAGAGGGACATAGCAACGAGATGTTCTTGGCATTAGGTAGGGAAATTGACCAATGAAAACAGTTTTCGCCCCCACCCTTTATGCTTCCTGGGAAGTAACGCGGGAGGATTGAGGGGACGCGAAGAAGCGAGCGCGTGGTCTGTTGGTCGTGTAGCGTTTTTTTAGATGTGTCATGAGTGCAGTAAGATGTGAAACAACATAAAATTTTGAGGGGCCCGGGAACCCCCCCCCCCCCTTTTTGTCGAGGCCTGAAACAATTTTTATTAAGGATTCGCTTTTGAGACCGAAGACAGAGAAGGTCAACTCTTGCGACTAAAGAGTATGAATTGAATTGTAAGTGCTTTTCGTTTTTTTAAAAATGAATGGTAAGCGAGCGCGGCTTTAGAAGGTGCATCTTTCGACTGTGCTGGTGAGCTGGATATACCTGGCTGCTGACCGAGCATCGGACGAGTAAAAAATGCCCTGATATCAGATTCTGTGAAATAGAGATCCAAGATAAATCGTGAGTATGCGATGCAAGACGTTAGCGTTCCGCTCCCCTTTTTGCTAAGCATCAATTTATCCTAGAAATATATTACGGAGGATGCTTGCTTGTTTAAAGTTGAAGCAAAACAATTCCAGCTACTTCCACGGAGAGCGATATTGGCTGCTGACTTCAAATTCCAAAACGATTTCCTAACTCATCGGGTAAAGCTGCGTACCGAAGGAAGTGTGTGGTGTGTAGCCCACCCCCTGAAACTATTTTCAAGATAAGGAGTTATTTATCACTACAGAAAACAAAAAAAAAACACTGCCAGTTAAGATATGGTCGTCAAAGAAAAATCATCTAAAAAATTGTGTTTAAGATAACTATGTTAAAAGAAAAAAGAATAACTTGTGGTGTATCATGTCTGAAAACTACTATGGATTACATTGGGTATGTTAATTTTTTTTCTCTTGTTCCATTATAACGTAATGATTGATTATCTTTGTTTTAAATTTACAATCTATATAATAGAAGCCAGAAAATGTCAACATGATAAAATCTTTCCTATTAATGTTAGAATATTTACAATATCATTTGTTAATTGTGATAGCTTGAGTAATAAGTTTTGAAACACCTGTATGTATAAGAGTTTAAACTCCCTATGAAGAATTAAATTTAATTTTAATCTTATTCTCTTGACTTGTATCTATTTTTGCACTGCTAAAACTATTCCTCAATAAAGTAACTTCACTAGGTTTAAATAAGTAAATATACTTTAAAAAACAGAAATAATGAGAATAAATGTTTCAGTTCAAATTAACCCAAGAAGAAGTAGAAATGGTCTGCTTCTCTAAAATTAATCATATTAGAATCGTATATTAATTTAAAAATAAAGATTTAAAAGTAATCATTACTAAATTGAAGAATATAGAGAATATGAACAGTGTTTCTTCTAGTTTTTTATTGTAATGAAGGTAAACAGCTTAAGTTAACTAAAATTTTCAATTTTACACACCTTTACAATTTAATGAATTTAGCCACATTACGATCACAGCCCATAGAGTTAGATTCTTTTTATGTATGACTTTGAAGCTTGTTTTCATATCTCAGCTCTTGACTTTTAACTTATTCAAAATTCTTAAATTAATCTACCTTTTCAGTTCATTCACATTCCTTTAAGTAATTTGTCTTGCGGTATGTTTAAATTTCATTTAATTAATTATATTCATCTCTTTTTAAGTGTTTTTCTCTGGTCATGCATGAATATTCTGACTCTATGACAATTGTTGGGGTTGATCTGAGCAGATAAATTGAGAACCCTGTATTGCTTTAGCATTTTGTTGCAGTTTTAAAATTCCTTAAGTGTGGCATTGATATTTTAGGGTTAAAGTTTTCTTTTACAGTAATTCTGTAATTCAGCTAGAAGTTATTGTTATGATTTTATATACAGGATTCAATCTAGGTGGAAATTTAACTGCTCAGAGAAAAAAAAACCCATAACACAACTGTCTTTCTTTTTTCAGAGTTAATTATTTCAAAATCGGGATTCAAACTACTTTTTGGCCAAAATTCTTGAGGTTTTTTCAACCAATCAGGTCCCTCCCACCAGAGGGATTGTTTAAGGGATTCCGCGGAACATCCCCGGAAAGGTAGATCGGCTGGATTAAGAGTTCCGGGCACATAGTGCCAATTTCCTGGATTACTAAGAGATCGAATTTCTTTAACACGATTGTATACGAATGGAGCCCAGTTTTCACTTCTTTTTATCCAGTACAGCGCATTACTAGAATCTGTCCAGAAAAAAGTTGGAAGATTTTCTAATTTTAAGTCGGACTTAACCCCTTTAGATAATCGTGCACCAATCGTACATGCGAGGAGCTCAAGTCTGGGGATGGTAACACATTTTAGCGGGGCTACTCTGCATCGTGCTTGGATCAGTTGACATGATGTTGAATTTACGGTTTCATTTCGTAAATATATGCATGTAGCATAAGCTACCTTGCTCGCGTCACAGAATACATGCAAACTTAAATCACCGATGTTATCTGGGTCGCTTATTAAACATCTAGGTATAGCAATATCTTTAAGTGAGCTCAATTGATTTTTCCATTTCTGAAATTTTTGGGAAATCGAGGTTGGTAATTCAGAGTCCCAAGTTATTTTCTTTTTCCACAAATCTTGTAGCAGTATTTTGAGGAAAAGAGTTACTGGACAGGTATAACCGATGGGATCAAAAATTTTATGAACTTCCGACAATATTTTCCTTTTAGTGATGAGTTCATCATCTTTATTAATTTCCCTTACATCTATGGAAAGAACATCTGAGGGTAATAGCCATCGTTGGCCTAAAACTGGGACAATTTTGTTTTCTAAGGAAAAATCTGGTTTCATTGAGGAGTTAGAGTAACTGTGTTCCCAACCTCTGAGGTCAAATTTAGCTTGGCTGAGAATGTATTTTGACTCTGTTATAAAATTATTGAGTTGTTCTTCATTGTCAACACTAGTGACACAATTGTCAATATAAAAGGATTCTGAAAGTTTAGAAGCTGTTTCCTGCATAGAGGGAGGTGACTTTTTTAAGTGGTGTTGCAAAGTTGCTCCCAATAAATAGGGACTGCATGTAAGCCCGAAAACAACTCTTTGATGCTGGAAAATTTTCGTTTCTTCAGAATTTCCCTCCTTCCACCATAAAAACCGTAAAAATGCTCTGTCATTTTCATATTAGCAAATCTGTAAAAATGCTTTTCTTATGTCTGATATTACACCAATTTTCTTCAATCGGAACCGATTTATCAATGAAGGGATAAGTTCTACTAAATTGGGGCCTTTCAACAAACAATCGTTAATAGAGGGTGAGCCTTTCCCCCTAGCGGACCCATCAAAAACAGGGCGCATTCGGGTAGTGGAATTTTCTTTTATTACTGCTCTGTGTGGCAGAAAAAATTCAGCTTCCGTTCCTGGAGTTGATTCGACTTCCTCAATAATGCCCTCTTGAAGCCACTCATTAAATACCGCTTCATAGGCAGCTAAATTGCCGGATTTCTTTAATGAATCTACGCAGTTTTTTAATCTACGTACTGCAATTTTCCGAGCACTGGGGAGAGGGGGGTGACCAACAATCCATAGAAGACTAACCTGATAACGTCCTTCATTGTTTATATGAATATTTTTATTGAAATGTTCTTTTACGGCTTGTTTGAGATCTAAACTAGACCCTTTGTCACCTGGATCAAGAATTCCTAAAGTGTCTAATCGCCATAAATCTGCGAGTTTTGCTTCATTTACATGTAAGGATAAAACAACTTTTGTGGAATCGTTTGTATCTATTTCATTAGTTTTACCCATCAATGTCCACCCTAATTTGGTCTGTATAGAAGTTAAATTACTATCCAAGGATTTAATTTTCCCCGTTAATAACTTTCCATAAATATCTGCTCCGATAAGTAAACTTATTTCTTGTGCATTTGTAATTTTTTGCTTCCCTGTATATGCATCGTAATCTGTGAATTTTATCCCATATTTTTTAGCTTCCTTTATCCAAGGCCCATTTTTTATTTTTGGAACCTCAGTACATATTTTGTCTTGATCATAGATATCAAAATTACATTTAAAAGTATCTTCTAAATTACTTAAATATATTTTATATCGCTTATGAAAGTGTGTTTCTTGAATACCACCAAAAAGACCGTGAATCATTTTTTCTTCTCCTATTGCTTCGTATCCCATTCGATTAATAATATCTTTACTCAGATACGAACGTTGACTACCTGTGTCTATCAAACAGCGTACTAACAAGTGTTTATTTTGATCCTTCGATTCTAAACGGACAGTTAAAGTCTGCATTAATACTGCGCAATTACAAGTTTTATTTGATAATGTCGTGCTTTCATTATTTTCTTGTGATCTGGCATTTTCTTTTCGGGACATAAAATTTTATAATGCCGTTTTAAACAACTGCTGCATTTAACAAATTTTTTACAATATTTTGCTATGTGCCCTGCATTTTTGAGACAAACAAAACAGTAACCGTACTGCTTTAAAGTTTCCTTTTTATCCTGAAATGATTTATTTTTAAATAACTCACATTCGATCAAAAAATGTTTTTCTTTACATTCCGGGCATTTACTTTGTTTAGAAAATGATACCGTTTCATTTATTAAGCCAGATGCTGAAGGAATCAATTTCGGCGACTGCTTGCCGCGCACTGGCCTCCCAGACGTAATGTCTGCGTTCGAAGAATCTTGATTATTGATTAAAAAGGCAGTTCTTTCTCGGGAAATAACATCCATTTTCAAATAATCAATTATTTCCGCAACTTTTAATTCTTCATCGTTACCACATTTTTTTGTTATTTGTAACACTATGTCAGAAGGTAATAATTTAATTAGAATGGGAGAGAGTAACGCTGAATAATTTTCAATTTCTAATCCGAGAGATTTCTGATTTCGGTCTGGCAAGTGTCCAGCAATTTGCGGAGTGCATAAACGTCACTGGATTTCTTTACTGAATTAAGTGATAAAAGTTTATGAAGGTGTGAGCTAATTACCAATTGTTTCTTACCGAAACGTTCTTTTAGAGTTTCTATAGCAGATAAATAGTTACTATTAGTTAAACTATAAACTTTTATACAGTTAGCAGCATTTAAAGTCAGATATGACTTTAAATAATTGAATTTTTCTACTTCAGACAATTCTGCATTTTTATGAATTGTAGATTCGAATTGGTCCCAAAATCTTTTCCAATCCGAAGGATCGCCGTCAAATTTTTCAATTACTAGCTTGGGTAAATTTATGCGAATGGATTCCAACCCCCGAATTACAACTCTTTCGTCGGATTTGTTCATTGTTGTAGTAGAAACATTCGAATTAGATTTAGTTTCTAATTTCAATTTAGCCCTTTTTACTTTCGTTTTCCAAATTACCAAATTCGAATTATACTCATCACATTTCAAAACTTCAGCTTCTAATTCATCTAATTTACTAGATTTTTGAATTTCAATATCTAGATACTTAAGCTCTTTTTCTTTCAAATCTAACTCAGCGAGAAACTGTTCTAATGTATATCTTCACCGGCACTATTTTCTGAAATTGCCGCTTCTATTCTATTAATTAATTTCATAGTTTGAGGCCTAACAGTAGTGCGTTTTGTTTTATTAACTGCATCCATTCTCATAAATCAATATTATAACTAATAAAATTTATCAAAAACAAAAATGGTTGCAATTATCGTATATAACAAAGCACTTCAATAAAGATTCTAATTCAACGAAATTCTTATTCTGACTCAAATACTTTAGGCAGTCGCTGTTACGGGCGCCAGAAAATATCAGATACACAATAAAACATGTGATTCAAATCTATAAAGGTAAGTAAAAATACTTACCGATTTAAGGTAGGCCGCCTTCTTTAGAATCAGAACTTATTCATTCCAGGATAGATTCGGCAATTAAGAATAATTCACATCAAATAGTCGGAAATGAAGAAAACATCTCTTGTCATTTTAGATTATTTATATGGCTAACTTATACAAAAGAATATTTACATTATATACATAAGATGAATTAATATCGAATTCGGTTTGATGGGGAAAAAAACCCACATCTCAAAATCATTCTTCTTTCGTTCTAAAAACAAAAAGTTTCTGTTGCCAAACGGCAAAAATAAAAAGTCCTCATTCGAAGGGAAAATGTCCATGGAGGTCGGGAGAAAATATCCGTGGAGGTCGTGTTTTGTAATAGTAATAATCTCTAACAAAACGTCAATATTGTAAAAATACATACTCTATGTTGGAAACATTAATAGTGAAATCGCGAAATATTTTTTGAAAGCATTGTACAACAATGTACAATCTGTAAGTTGAAACATTTCACTGAAAATAGATTTTATTTTTATAAGTTTTATTTTACCTCATAGAAACAAATAAAATGTGTAAATTTTATTAACTTACGCGAAAATTTTGCACATTAGGAAAAAAAATGAATGTAACGGATAATGAATTCACAGGCAATCATCTGTTTTAATGTTGACTTCAGTCATACCTTTTCACACTTTCACATGTATAATCTATATTATAAAGGACAAACATATCTGTGCGTAACGCATACGTCATTCTGCGAATGGCAACATTTGAAATTTGAAATGAAATTTCGCTTTTGCAATTCTCGCAACAGCAAATTTTTAAACTTTTAAACATCGTACATTTTCAATTTTTATACCGTCGAATAGGGGGAAAATGTACTTTAAAATGCAATTTGTTTGAAAGCTGTATCTCAATTTATTTTTGAGATATTAATTTTTTTGTAGTTTTTAATACCATTTTTCTAATCGTGGCAACAAAAGTACACAATTTCTATTCAAAGTAAATGGAAAATAGTCGAAAATAGGAGATTACTGTATCTTTTTGTTGCCATTTTCTCATAAAACCTGAAAAAAAGTTGAAATTAAAATACGTGCTATATCAACAATGTCGTCTCTGTTATTCCGCGATAATGACGTCATATGCATACTTTTCTATAGATGAAGTTTCAGACTGGATTATAAAAGTGTATTGCTTTAGCGATGCAAATGACGTCATTTTATAAAAAAGCGTGAAATTTAATAAATAAACACACAATCTTGCGCATAATAATAATAGCGTGTAATTCAATTCTTAAAACTGAAATATGTTTTGTAGAAGTGCGTCATTTTCACCTCAGCTGCTTCCTCATGTTTTTGTCCAAAATTCTCGCAACTAATAAAATTTTAATGCTATTCTTTAGGAGATTCTACTATAATTTTATCAAAATAACATAATTTGCATATTGTAATTTTTCATAATTTTTTTATAATCTGTATATTTAAAACACAAGTGTGTTTTTTAGTCAGTTGCCTTGATCTTTCTGCTGAACCAATTTTACTAATAATTTTTTTTTTAAACTGAAAGCAATTTATTTATAGATGTGATCGCACTATCTCTTTTTTTTAAATATCCCCCCTTTTATTTTTTAATTTTAAAAGCATTTTATGAAATTTCTTCAAAATTGTGAAAATTAGATAGCTTTCGCTATAGTAGAGAAGATAGAAATAACGAGGTTTATTTATCTTTATCCATGACATTTTCTGATAAAAATTCAAAATTATTAATAAAAATTGCTGTATAGGGTTTAGTGGCGCAAAATCCCATTAGGGGCATAATATTTTGAACGGAAAATGACATACTGCTTTTGAAAACATGCGTTTATCCTGATAAATTTTCCATTTTGTTTTTTCTTCTGCAGTTGTACTGATACTAAGTTTCAGACACTAGGCGAAATGCTTATTTAAGTGAAAATGAAGTCATATTTAAAAAAAAAAGATCATTTTCTTAGATATAGCTGAACATTTTAATACAAATGCGCCTAAAAACATAAATTACGGATTTTTTTTACTCTCCGGTACTGAGATGAGTATCTCAAGCTAAGAGTCCGTCTGTTCACATAAAAGATGTTGCTGACAATGGTGACTTCAAGTTTTGAATTAAAATGATTTTAAAATGATCAAGCAAAATACAATTTAAAAAAATGACGGATACGGATATGAGAAGTGCGTATGTAAATTTCGAGAAAGTGAAAAGGATGTCGAGTTTAGATTTCAGGGTTTAGATTTCATCCGGAAAAAATTCTACGATCGTGTCAGAGTGGAATAAATTCTGCTCTTTCTCATTCCTGAATACCAAGCATGAGAGCCTCAATTGATAACCTCATCCTAATAACTGATATTAATTATATTTTACAGATTACGTGTCTATATTATAAAGCACAAACGTATCTGTGCGTAATGCTGACGTCATTTTGCGAATAGCAACACTTCACGATCAAATTTCGGTTTTGAAATTTTCACTACCTCAATTTTTCAAACTTCTCAGCATCGTACATCTTCAATTTTCATCGTACAGGGAAGAAATCTACTTTCAAATGCGATTAGTTTTTAAAATGTATCTTAATTGACTGATTTATTATGTTTTTTTAAATAATTTTTAAGCATGATATTTTTAAGTTTATCTTATTACGCGTCGGCTTCAATACATAATAATAATAAACATTTTGCACGTAAAGCAGCAAGCACTGTTCAGCATTTGTTTCTGTCTATTTTTTGTATAACGAAATTAATACTTCCTTTATAAACAAATAAAAGAATAATACTAAAATAGCACAAATCTAACATATTTGTAATAGTACAATTTAAATTTTTAGATCATCAAATAGGGCGGAAAATTTTCAAATGGAATTTATTTGCAAAGTGCATCTCAGTTTACAGATTGTCTATGGCTTTAAAAACAATTTTAAAGCATAACATATATTTTTTTTATATTTATCTATATCGTACGAGCTCGATTACGAAAGATTAATCCGTTTGCCCTTAAAACAACATAAAGAGTTCATCATTTTCTTACGCTAATATCCATTAAAAAAGCTTCCCTATAAATAAATAAATAAAATAATATAAATAAAACACAAACTTAACAGACATGTAATTGAACTATATGCGCCTAAAGCCCTGAATTTATCCGAATATAAACGGATGCCGTAGGTAGCAAAATCTTGGTCAAATAACTCTTAGCATGCGGCTATTAAAAAAAATATCGCTTTTGATAAATTTAAAAATTTTATTCGATTGTATAATTCATATTTTTCATATGAAAAATACTTTTTTAATGTTAGTGGGCAATCTAAAAAAATATTGCATATAAACGAACATTAGTTTTCAATTAAAAAAAAAAAAAATGTTTTCACCTATATTCTGTAACCCGGGAAGCCCGAGTACGATCCCCTAGTATTATTAGAATTAGAATGCTATCATTACTACATGGAGATAATAACAAAACTAATGGTTAAGGCAAAATAATACGAAATGAAAGGACGGGTTCTCTTAACCGCTTGAGGGGCGGCGGAATATGTTATATCCCACCTAATTTTAATCAAGATTTGCACCAGAAACATGTAATTACACATTCATTTTATAATTTCGGTGGAAAGAAGTTATAAAATAGCTCTTCCTTATTTTGATTTTTTTTTTGTATATTTCGGTGTGAAATCAACATTACGGAAACACAATTATTTACCCCTGAAAGGGTTAATTGGACCCTTCACTCGAAAGAGTCAAATAACAATTTCATGATTCCATGAATAGCGATCGGCTTCATATCATAAATATTTCAGAATATTCAATATTTAATACCGGAAAAATAAACTGAGAAATGCATGTCTCCAATCCGAACCGAGTAAGTATTGTGAAAATGCGTGCTGCACTTAGTTTTAGCAGAGAACACTTCAGAAAGTATTTTAGAGTACTGTTCTTGAAGAAGAAAAAAAAAAAGCAATTGTTCTCTCGTTTACTCTCAATTAATGTATTTAATTTTCAAAAAAAAAAAAAAAAAAGATCGACTCATTGCATCCATTCAATATAAATCAGGATATTGAGTAAAAAAAATAAAATTTAAGAAACCGTTGCGCGCACCATCAAACCTTGCATAAAACTGACAAAGCTGACTGACTCGCAGTAGAACAAAGAATTTGGCGGCAGACTGTAGCCTCTCTGTTAAACACCACTTCTCTTTTCGACCTCCACCCGAGCATACCTGCGTTTGTCGACATTCACCGGTGAAGGTCCGAATATACAAGAATATAATCAAATATTCGGTCTTTCACCGACGTTTTTGGCATGTGTTGACATTCACCGGTGAAAGTCGACATTCTCCAATTTCGGTCTTTCACAATAACATATATATATCTGATCTTTGTCATACTGTAACTCTTGTATTTATGAGCCGATTTAGATAAAATTTCGTGTGTAAATAGTACATACCAATGTCTCGACCGAGTTCGTTGGCCAGTTTCAACCGCCATCTTTTTCCAAAATGGCGGCTATTTAAAAATTTTAAAAAAAATTAAATTTAAAATGAGGCACAGAAAAATTAGAAATTGAAAAATATTTTTTTCTTATGTGTTTGAGCTTGGTACAAAGATTCCGGATCACTTTCTGTTTCGTCTGTATTTTAAAAAAGGGCTGAGTTATAGCACTTTGAATTTCTAGCATGATTGACATTTTGAAACGATCTGATTTTTGTCACGCGATAATACGCGTATTTATGAACTGATTTGGATGTGACAAGGCATTTGCATAGTACATAGTAATGTCTCGACCGAGTTCGTGGGCTAACTTCTAACGCCATCTTGTTTCAAAATGGCGGCCATTTAAAAATTTAAAAAAAATTTAATTTTAAAATGAGGTATAAAAAAACTAGAAATTGAAAAAGATTTTTTCCTTATGTGTTTGAGTTTGATACAAAGATTCCTAATGATTTTTTGTTTCGTTTATATTTTAAAAAACGGTTGAGTTATAGCACTTTGAAATTCTTGTGTGGCTGACATTATGAAACGATCTGAATTTTGTCACATGATTACACGCGTATGTATGAACGGATTTGGATATAACTTGTTGTGTACATAGTACATACCAATTTCTCGACCGAGTACGTTGGCCAACTTCATCCGCCTTCTTGTTTCAAAATGGCGGCCATTTAAATTTTTTTAATGAGGTACAAAATTTTTTAATTTTTTTTAATGAGGTAAATATCTTCTATAATCGGGTTCCACTAACTTGAGCTTCGTGTGTTTGAATAATATAAGCTGGCTTTTAAAAATTAAGGAATATGTAAGCTACCTCTTCCTCCTGGCACTTGCCGGAAGGACTTTTTAACCATACAAGAGATGCATGATCGGTGTGTATAGTAAACTTAACACCATGAAAGTAGTGATAATATTTATCTAATGTGTCAGTGATGGTAAGACATAGTGATGGGCGATTCTCGAAAATTCGACAATCGAGAAAAATCGTCATCGTAAAAAATCACAATCGATTCAGCCATTGATTAATTCCTAGAATCTACAATCGAGATGTTTTACAATCGATTATAACGAGAGAGGCTAAAAACAGATGTTGGAAAACTTAGCTATTATTCGGGCCGAAAATTTCATAGTAATGATAGCGCTTGCTCGATAATTCTGCTATCGCAATTATTTGCTCCTGATTTAGGCTTAAGGGGTTACTTCAGTCAAGTGAAAAGACCCGCTCGCTAATGCTAATCTTATGGAAGAAATTTATAAAGATATCTCATTTGAATGTCAGTATTTTAAAATGATTTTCTTTGCATTGGAATAAATTCCCCTTTCTTCTTTATGAAGCTGCAATGTCCAAATCGCGTAACTATGGCGCATTTGATGAATCAAATAACCTTTCCACTTTTTCGATAACTCCAAAAAGTATCATACAGTTTAAAGTTCCCCTAAATGTCAAATGCTGTGGAATTTCCCCTTTGAACCAAAACAAAAGTTTCTTTCGAAAAACGTAAAGATAGTAAGGCAAAGATACCTGCTAAGAGGGAACCTGTCTAACACGGAAACTGTTTTCCAGTGCCTAGAGATTCCAACATGACTCTTTAAGTCTATATCGAAATAGAAAAGTAGCTACTTTATGACACATTTATAAACTCATTTTTTATTTTAGACGCATTAGCTAGAATCGATTAGCATTTTCCTCTTTTCGATAAAGGCAAAAGGTTTTATAGAACTTAGTTACCTAAATGTCTAAAGCATGTCAGATGCTGTGGAATTACTCCGTTTATCGAAATCAAGACAGCTTTATCGAAAAACGTAAGGACAACCAGACAAATATACCTGCTGAGAAGGAACCTGCCTAACACGGAAATTGTTTTCCAGTGCCTAGCGATTCCAACATGACTCTTTAAGTCTGTATCGAAATCCTAAGGTGCTACTTTCTGACACACTTACAAACTTATTTTTTATTTTAGGTACATTAGCTAGAATCGATTAGCATTTCTCTCTTTTCGATAAAGGTAAAAGGTTTGATACAAATTAAAGTTCCTTAAATCTCTAAAGTGTAACAATGCTGTGGAATTTCTTCGTTTATCGAAAACAAGACAGCTTTATCGAAAAACATAAGGATAACCAGATATATATAACTGCTTAGAGGGAACCTGCCTAACACGGGAATTGTTTTCCAGTGCCTAGCGATTCCAACATGACTCTTTAAGTCTGTATCGAAATCCAAAGGCGCTATTTTCTGACACATTTACTAACTCATTTTTTATGTTAGGCGCATTAGTTAGAACCGATTAGCATTTTCCTCTTTTTGATAAAGGCAGAAGGTTTGATATAAGTTAAAGTTTCCTAAATGTCTAAAGTGTGTCTAATGCTGTGGAATTTCTCCGTTTATCGAGAAACATAAGGATGACCAGACATATATAACTGCTGAGAGGGAACCTGCCTAACACGGAAATTGTTTTCCAGTGCCTAGCGACTCCAACATGACTCTTCAAGTCTGTATCGAAATCCAAAGTAGCTAGCTTATGACACATTTACTAGCTCATTTTTTATTTTAGGCGCATTAGCTAGAATCGATTAGCATTTTCTTCTTTTCGATAAAAGCAGAAGGTTTGATACAAGTTAAAGTTCCATAAATGTCTAAAGTGTGTCTAATGCTGTTGAATTTCTCTGTTTATCGAAAACAAAGGAGTGTTATCGAAAAATAGAAAGGTAATCAGACAAATATATCCGATAATAGGGAATTCTATAACTAAAATAAAACTTCAACGGACTTCATTTTTGGTATTTCGGATAATTTTAATCGTCCAATCCTTACCAACGTGGTATTAGATGATGGGTCTGGAAAAGGTAGAAGACCCCCCCCCCCCCGAAGGCACATTAGGCTCCAAATTAATAATAGGGCAGACCAAGGATGAAAGTTAACTTGATGTAAGAGAGGACTAGGGGAAGTTGAGAATGGTAAAAAAACCAAACCATTGAATAAGAAAAAAATTGGAGAAAAAGAAGAAATGGTAAAAGAACAAGTGAAGCGCGTGATTAGAGCCAGACGAATGAAGAGGGGCCCGATGGGCCACAGCTGGTCCAGAATGAGTGCCCAAATGGTCAGAATGGGTCAAGAGCTTAGAGAATAGTATCTACAATGAAGAAAAACAATGAGTCAAAATATTATGAAAAACAGATGAAAAATACCAATAGCCTGAGGCTAAAAGTAAAATGTTTCACTGGGCGACGCCCGCTGGTGGTAGTAAAAATAAAATTGATACGAGAAGATAAGGGAGAGTGAAAAGACTTTATTTTGTGAATTTTATAATTTTTGGTCAAACAGTATACTAAAGGTTTAACAAAACTTTAAAGCGCCCTCTTAAGGCGAAGAAGGAAGTTAAAATTAAGAAACATATATCCATATTTTTTATTCGATTTTAGACACAATTTGATGTTAGTCTTATAATTTTCCTATAAGTGGAAGATATCGTACCAGAGTACGAAAAAAACCCGCCGCTAAGTATCTTCCTTTAGATCATTTTAAGCCCAGGGGTCTAAAATTAACGGTGGATTGACAAAAGAAAGGTAGATTTAGAAAGGTTATGAGATTACCCTTATTTTAATATATTACATGAGTGGAGTAAAATAATTTTGAAAAATCTGATGGATATAAATCAAGCTAATTAGCTGTGATAAAAGTAATTTCCTCAGTTACATAAATAATGTGTCGATTCAACTCAGCCATAAATCTTTTCAAATGTGAAAAATGTATTTAACCTTGAAAACCTTGATAAAGATAATGACTTGCTGAGTGACTCATAGACATTAAACTGATTTATTATTATTATTATGATATTGCTATTACAATTATTATTACTGATTTATTATCTTATAATGTAAATCTTTTTTCATTCTGAAAATGTAGTTGTTCAAGAGAAGAGGGATGAAAAATGCTCTCTCTTTTTCACAATTTAAAAGAAAGTGAATTAAATAGCTTAAAGTGTTACCACTGCTTATTCATTTGATATAATAGCCTACAATTTTTCTCAAAGGAGGTTATAAAAAGTGGTTGATTAAAATTATGACAACTAACACATTAGATTGGGAAACCATTATATTGGATTACACAAAATGTGGATTTACACCGAAATAAAAAGTATCCTGAAGAACGGGTAAGTCCCAATTTTATCTAACTTACTCACGCCTTTTTTTCATTGGGATTCAAATACTAACAAGATTATGATTACTGATCACTGAATAAAAATAAATAAATTAAATAGCCGCCACTGAAATCTGAAATATCAGATATTTGATAAATAAACTTTTAAACTTTCAAACAGAAAAGTTGGAAGAACTTTTTACGGTAACACGTAAGTAATCAAAAGTTAAGAAAATGGCAGCTTCTAAAGATAATTTAGCAATTGAAAAACTTACAGCTACGAACTACTCAATTTGGAAATTCAAGGCCGAAATGATGTTAACTAAAGAAGACTTATTTCATGTAATTACGGAAGAACCGCCTAATCCAATTACGGACGCTTGGTCCAAAAGTGATAAGAAAGCCCGTGCTCTAATTAATCTAACAATTGATGATAGTCAGATTCCTCATGTTAAAAATTTACAGACAGCCAGACAAACTTGGCAAGCTTTGCGTGAAATCCATGAGCGACATAATTTGTCTAGCAAACTTTATCTCTTAAGAAAACTTTACGGGATTAAATTAGCGGAAGGTGGCAACGTTGTTAATCATATTACAAAAATAATGGAATTAGTAGATAAATTAGCGGCCATAGGAGAAGTTATAAATGATAACCACATTTCTGCACTGTTATTATGCTCCCTACCCCAATCTTATGATACTCTTATTACTGCCCTTGAGTCGAGAGAAAAAAATCAACTCACACCATCATTTATTAAGTCTAAACTTATTGACGAATATAACCGACGATATGATAATAATGAGAGAACAGAAAATCCTGCCAGAGCATTTAAAGCACAGAAAAATTACAACAACAAAACAAGTAATAAATACTGCTCCAATTGTCGGATGAGAAACCATTATACACAGGAATGTTGGCATAATAAAGCCAAAACACAAAATACACCACAAAATCAACACATTAGACCAAACAAAAAACATTACTCTACATCACTAGTTTTTCAAAAGAGTGAAAACAATTTTAGAAGTGAACAAACACCAGAATCAAACCGTAGGTACAGTCACTCTGAAAATGAAAACAATACATGGAGGGCGAGAGAAAATAAAAATTACGCCTTTATAACACAAGGAATACAAAACAAAACATTTATAGTAGACAGTGGCAGCTCAAGCCATATTGTGTGTTCAGAATCAATGTTTACAGAAATAAAATCACGCGAAAAAACAAATGTAACCATCGCAAACGGAAAAAAACTTATCAGTTACGGGTCAGGTGACGTAAATATAAACACGCGAACATCAGACAACAAAGTTCATGAAATAACACTTAAAAATGTATTACTAGTACCTGAAATCGAAACAAATTTATTATCGGTTAGCAAAGCGACACAAAATGGATGTGAAATTATATTCAGAAATGATAGATGTATGTTCAAACTTAACGGAGAAATATGCTTAGAAGCGCGAAAAGTAAATAACCTATACGAAGTTCAGTTGGCATTCCAAAGCTATGCAAACATAGCACAAAGCTGCAACAACAAAAATTGCCTAGAATTATGGCATCGTAGGTTAGGACATAGAAATCTAACATCAATTAAAGAAATTACGCAAAAGGAATTAGCTACAGGAATCCAAATAAACAACTGTAAGCATAACATAGATTGCGAACCCTGCATTAAGGCAAAATTAACTGATGAACCCTATCCAAAAATTGCAGAGTATAGAGCAACTAAAAGGCTCCAGCTCATTCACTCCGACGTGTGCGGACCTTTTCAAACACCGACAATAGGGGGGAAATCATACTTTTTGACTTTTATTGATGACTACTCACGATTTACGATCATATACCTATTGTCTAGAAAAAGTGAAGTTTACGAAAAACTTAAAGAATTCATCGCGTTAATTAACAACAAATTTGGAGAAAAACCGAAAGCAATTAGAACAGATAACGGAGGGGAATTCACATCAGATGAAATAGAAAATTACCTCAGGGCTAATGGGATAAAACATCAACACACAGTTCCATATTGCGCAAGCCAGAATGGTGTGGCAGAGAGGAAAACAGATCGTTAGTTGAAATGGCAAGGACAATGTTAAGTGAATCAAATTTACCATTAAAGTTCTGGGGGGAAGCAATTTGCACAGCAAATCATTTGCAAAACAGACTACCGACAAAAGCAAATGAAAAGACGCCATACGAGTTATGGACAAACAGACAGCCAAACTTAAGTTACGTTAGGGTATTTGGCTGCAAAGCCTTCGCATATATCAGTAAAGCCAGAAGATAAAAATTAGACGATAAAGCTATAGAGGGAATTTTCGTCGGATATGATAATGAATCCAAAGGATATAGAATATATGTAGGAGGAAATGAAATAAAGATCGCGAGAACCGTTAAATTTCTCGAAAACAAATTTAAATATAGAAACAAGAAAGTAGAAAACAAACCAAAACAAGATGAAAATCGGGTTAACGAAAATTTTGTAGAAATAGAAATTTCAAATAGCAATGAGACACCATCCACGTCCAATCAACCAGTAGCAGAACTTAGACGATCAGAAAGAATTAATAAAGGTGTACCTCCTGATAGGTTAATATACATGGTTAAGAACGAAAATGCTACTGAACCAAAAAATTATGAGGAAATCGAAAACATGGAAAATTTTAAGGATAAACAAAATTGGATAGATGCAATGAAAAGCGAAATGAACTCCCTTATGAAAAACAAAACTTGGTCAATTGTAGAACCTCCACCAAATAGGAGAATAATAGGTTGCAAATGGACCTACAAACTAAAACGCGACAACACAGGAAAAATCCAAAAATATAAAGCACGTTTAGTTGCAAAAGGATATTCACAAAAATTCGGGGAGGATTATGATGAAACTTATGCACCAGTCGAGTCATATACAACAATAAGAGCATTATTAATAACAGCATTGCATCAAAATTTAAATGTAAAACATATCGATATTAACACCGTGTTCTTACATGGAGAGCTTGAGGAGGAGATATATATGTCACAACCAGAAGGTTTCGCTAAACCAAATGAGGAAAATAAAGTATGTAGGCTAAACAAAGCCATATACGGACTTAAACAAGCCGCGAGAGCGTGGCATAATAAAATCACAGAAACACTAAAAAAGATGAATTTCTGTCAGAGCAAATTTGACTCATGCCTTTTTACGCGAAAAAGGGGTGATAACACAACATACATAATAACATACGTAGACGACATTTTAATTGCTGGAAAAGACGAAATAATAGAGGAAGTAATCGCGAGCTTAAATAAAGAATACGAGCTAAAAGATTTAGGTGACATCAGTAACTACCTATCCATGAACATTAAAAAAGTAAATAAAAGCTACATGATAAATCAAACTCAGAAAATAGAAGAATTAATCAATAAATTTAATTTGCAAGGCGCAAAACCGTGTAGCACACCCATGGAAACAAATTACACACGCTTTAATGATGAGGATAACATTTTACCAAACAACACATATTACAGACAAGCCATAGGAGCACTTCTATATCTAGCAACTATAAGCAGACCTGACATCTGTGCAGCAGTAAACATTCTTAGCAGAAGAAATGAATCACCAAGAATGAAAAACTGGAATGCAGTAAAGAGAGTGATAAGATATTTAAAGACTACAAAAAAATTATAGTCTAGTTCTGAGCGGAGAAAAGAAACCGATACTTGAAGTTTATGCGGATGCAGATTGGGGAGGAGATGTAGATTCACGAAAATCAACGAGTGGGAACCTATACATGTTAGGAAGAAATCCAATACAATGGTCGACCAAGAAACAATCCTGCATTGCATTATCATCGGCAGAGGCCGAGTATGTGTCAGCAGCAAAGGCAGCAATTGAAATAAAGTGGCTAGTCAATCTACTGGAAGAATTAAACCTAAAGCAAACCTTACCTATAGACCTATATGAAGACAACCAGTCCACGATCAAGATGATAGAATTAGAAAAGCACTCAAGTAAGACTAAACATATCGAAATTAGGTTCCACCTGATAAAACAACTAGAGCAAGAAGGGACTATCAACCTAAAGTACTGCCCAACCAAATTGATGATAGCAGACCTGTTTACGAAACCAGTTCCCAAACCTGTTTTTCAAACCCATAGAAGGAACTTAAATTTGTGTGAGAATGAAACTTCAGAAATTAAGGAGGAGTTGATGGATATAAATCAAGCTAATTAGCTGTGATAAAAGTAATTTCCTCAGTTACATAAATAATGTGTCGATTCAACTCAGCCATAAATCTTTTCAAATGTGAAAAATGTATTTAACCTTGAAAACCTTGATAAAGATAATGACTTGTTGAGTGACTCATAGACATTAAACTGATTTATTATTATTATTATGATATTGCTATTACAATTATTATTACTGATTTATTATCTTATAATGTAAATCTTTTTTCATTCTGAAAATGTAGTTGTTCAAGAGAAGAGGGATGAAAAATGCTCTCTCTTTTTCACAATTTAAAAGAAAGTGAATTAAATAGCTTAAAGTGTTACCACTGCTTATTCCTTTGATATAATAGTCTACAATTTTTCTCAAAGGAGGTTATAAAAAGTGGTTGATTAAAATTATGACAACTAACACATTAGATTGGGAAACCATTATATTGGATTACACAAAATGTGGATTTACACCGAAATAAAAAGTATCCTGAAGAACGGGTAAGTCCCAATTTTATCTAACTTACTCACGCCTTTTTTTCATTGGGATTCAAATACTAACAAAATCCTCTTTCCTGAGGCGACACTTAAAATCTTGAAAACACATAATTTGCAGTGCAGTTTTGTTATTAACAATAGCATTCTAATATTAAGAAATATGGGACAGCTTAGGAGGGCTAAAATAAGTGAAACATTGAAAATCAAGGACAAACTGGCGCCAGATTCAACAGAAAACTTCTATATCAACAACTGAAACCAGAACTGATAACTTAAACCACTATGCCTCCTAACCCATATCGGTTAAAAACAAAAGTGAATGGAAAAGAACATGTACTCCTTTGGGAAATTATGACTTACACCAGAAGCGCGGTATGTTTGATTCTTCTGAAAGCTTCCTTTATCTCTCTCTCGCACTTCGAGATATATTTCCTCGATGCAAACTGCTCGTTTGTTTCGAGAATCTCTGCTCGATGCAAACATCTCGCTTACCTCGAGATACCTCATCGATTGTAACTCATCGCTTCCCATTGTCACTTTTCGTTTCTCGCTCTCTTTTTAACATTTCATATGACGTTGTCGAGAATGAGAAATCAATTTTCGTCCTTTCTCGAAATGTTACTCTCGATGATTGCCATTTCACGCTCGGCCAAGAAGGGCCGAGATAAGATATTGAGGGACGAGCTGAAGAGAGAAATAAGCATGACAATGAGCTGTGAAATGAAGCTCTGATTTTCAAAGTTTCTCTTATTTTAGCCCTACCAAGCTGTCACATACCTGGAGCCCTCCGATAAATATTATTTATTAAATATAAATATTTCAAAGAGGAAGGTGGGTCGGGTGAATTCTAAGGACGTGAGAGTGGACCCATGCGGGGCGCAATAAAAAAAATAATACCGAACTCTTCCTGTGACATATCATCGAAAAGCCCTTTAGAATTTGGAAGAGTTTTACTAAGACAAAAGGGCGAAAATTTTTATTATTACATATATATATATATATATATTGCTGCTGCATTGGGATAAAAATTCTTGCATTAAAATACAGAAGCATATGTATGAGTGTTCCTAATCCTATTGTTATAAAACGATAGATGTTTAGATAATGTACATTCATAGATGTAGATACCAAGACGCAAGTGAGCATCTGTAGATGCAAGGTAAATTTAGAATTTAAATCAAATGAATAGTTGATGATGTGTACATCTCGCAAATACATCGTAAGCTAAATGTTCAAATATGTTTTCTTTTAAAATGAAAAAAAAAAATGATACATAAACGCAATTTGCCAGAAACAATTCTTACCAACAACGCATTTTTTTGTGGTTCCTTTCATGCAGAATGGTCATCGCGATAAAAATCCAAAAATTTTACCGGAAAGTTTTAATGCTAACATAAGAATGAAAGTCAGTTATAACAATGTAATGCAATCTCAAGTTTAAACTCTGCAATTATTCAACTCATTTGTTTCATTTAGATACATTTTTTGTTTTAGATAACAATGCAATATAATTAATGAAGCAACAGTTGTCATTAATTTTAATCGACAATTCTCAGTTTCCAGTTTTAAATCAATAATGAACGGCATGAGTGTAGTATGGAGTGAAATCTTTGGGGAAGCTCCTGGTAATCTTGAAATTTTAATAAATTGAGTCACTATACATTTCATCTTCAATACAAAAATATTGCTAGTAAGTAACTAATTGTACACAAATTTAAGTTTCTGATCATTTAAAAACTATTTTCAAAAATGCTTATTCAAATATTTTACGTTTAGATTTTAATGTATGTCCGAAGAAAACTTTGTATAGATGCTCAAATTTTGAAAATTCTTATTATGTTCAAAAGGGCACGTTTTGATCGTAATGCCACATGTATTTATTCAGAATCCATAGATGGCATACTTTGTTTCCCCAAATATATAGAAAAAAAACTAACATGGTATAATAATGGTTGATGTATAAATAACCCGTCTTCGTTTTTTCAATATTAAATGTATTCTAATATTAAATGTAAATTTATTTATTTTTGCATGAGCATGCAAATGTGTGTTGAAAGATAGCTGTAGATGCATGAATGTTGATGTCCATGTAGATGTAGAGGTGCATATAGATGCAGATACTATAAATGAATAGATGTACACATACAGATAACAGTACTGATAAGTTTGCATATGTAGATGCGTATTTGTCGATAAGTAAATGTAGAATTAAGAGAAAATGAAACGACGCAGATTTGTAGATTGATTTATGTTATAACATATAGCGTTAGTTTATACCGTAGGTCAAATATTGAGATGTGTTTTTATATTATAATATAAAAAACCCAATATTTTTACATAGCCAAAATAACCCCCCCTCCCCCCCCAAAAAAAAGATCCAAAAGACAATGTTAAATATTTTTTTTCCTTTTCTGTGAGGGCTCCGTATGAAGATCTAAAACGAGAAAAATCTTTAAACTGAAAAGAAATTTGAAATGCTGACGTAAGAATGAAAATCTGAGTTATAACAATGTAAAACAATTACGAGCTTATGCTGATTAAGAATTGAAAGAATTTGTGTTATTACAATAAAATTTTCTATAAGGTAACAATGTAAAGTACCAAATAAATCAACAATAGTCAATATTTGCTGATCGTCAAAATTCAGATTTCATTTTCAGTTGAATGATGAATGGCAGGAGTGTAGCATGGATAAGGAGAAGCTCATGGTGATCATGATGAGTTAGTGAATAAAGACTCCGCTATTCATCAATACATAAACGTTGCTAGAAAGTAACGTAACTATTTCTACATTTTTTTGAATGTTGAAAACATTGTTTTAAGCGTTTTTTTGCTTAGTTTTGATAATTTTTAAATGATTTATAAAAAAAGATACATAATCCGTTTGAACCCATAACTTTGCACACATATGCACAGATTTTCAGAAGCCTTTAATTATCGGAAAGCTTTGGTGGTAGTTCCATATGCATTTCCGCGGGATCCAAAAATGAAACATTTGGCTTTCCTAAATACATAGAAAAAACTAAATTAATATAAATAATATGAGTTGTTCCATAAAACATCAAAATTCGTTTGCTGCAGAAGACAATTAAATTAAAATGAGTATTTATTATTATTATTATTATTATTTTGCTGTATGGGGAGGAAAATGCATGTATTAAAATACAGATGTATATGTATGAGTGTTGGTAATCATATAGATATAAATGGGTGGATGTATACATAAGTATAGATATTGTACATTCATAGATGTAGTTACTTATGACGTAAGTGAGCATCTGTAGATGTATGGCAAATTTAAGATTTAAATTAAATGAATAGTTGCTGTTGTGTACGTCTCATTGCGGTAAGTTACATCGTAAACCAAATATTCAAATGTGTTTTCTTTTAAAATGCAAAAATTATTTTTTATGTACATTTTTCCGGAAACATTTCTTACCAACAACGCAGTGTAATTTATTTTTGTTTTTTTATTTTGTGGTTCCTTTCACGTATAAAGATCTCTGAGGTGAAAAACCAAGAAATCGGAAAGTTTTAATGTTGATTTAAGAATAAAAATCTCAGTTATAACAAAGTAACACAATCACGACATTAAACTGTATAGACCAGGATCTGGCAGCACAGGCAATCACCTCATCCAGTTCACGGATGAAATTCTAGGATTAGTTAAATCTTGATTCGCATATTAAAACGCAATTGGTCTGCCAAGTCATATCTTGGTGGGAAACTCCTGAAAACCCGATTTTAGCGGTTGACTCGTAGTTTTATCATTGCGTTTTCCTGCTAGCAGTCCTCCATGTTTTCATACCTTTTGGTGCATGAAAACACAATGGTAAACCTACAAGTCAGTAGATGAAATCGGGCTTTCGGGTGTTTTGCACCAAGATATGACTTGGCAGACCGATTGCGTTTTAATATGCGAATCAAGATTTAACTAATCCTAGAATTTCATCCGTGAACTCGATGAGGTGATTGTCTGTGCTGCCGGCTTCCGGTCTAGTAAAACAGTTCCATTCATTTGTTTCATTTCGACACATTTTTGTTATAGGTTACAATGCAGTGTAATTAATGAAGCAACAATAGTCGTTAATTTTGATCGACAATTCCCAGTCTCTATTTTTTGATCAATTCAATAGTGAACGACATGATTGCAGTATAGTGTGAAATCTTTGGAGAAGTTCATTGTAACCTTGAAAAGTTAATAGTGTTACTATACATTTCATCTTCAGTAAATGTTATTGCTAGTAAGTAATTAATCGAACACAGTTTTCAGTTTTCCATCATTTTAAAACGAAACAAAAAAAAGACCAAAAAAAAAAAGGGCATGGATTTACCGCCTATTGCTTTCAGCACCATCTATCGCTATTTTCAACTAAAATCGGAAACCGCAGTAAGAAAAAGAACTTCTGACACCTTACATAACCTTCCTGTAAATATTTTTTTAATAGATGTCATTTTAGGGCCATTTTAGCTAGTCCATTTTAGGTCACCCAGTGTATTTATAAATTAACTTCTTGAAGAATATCGTTAATAACTTTCAAATTCTTAATGTACTAGGGGGCTCGGCCCCCTACGAGCTACGCTCGCCATCCCCCGTCCAGACACCGCAGACTCTAAATGCACGCTAATTTGATCGGCTTTAAAAAGATTTCGAAAGATTGAATTATAATTTAAAAAACAGTGGCGATCTCCCTATAAACGAATTTCTATTCATTTCTCTTTGATTGGGGAATTTTAACGCCAAATTCGTTGCGGTACTACTTGATTATCCTGTCGACCAATTTCGCCAAATTATACACATTGATATAATTTTTATTTTAAATAACGAAAGAACAAATAAATTCGTACAACATTAATAAAAACACAAATAAAACGTCGAAATAAAAATAACTTGATGACGTATGCACGTGTAACAACATTTCAAAATAAGCTAATATAAAAGGAATTAAGTAAAGAGAGTCTTTGTCTCCTGGTATTTTTTAACAAAGCGAAAAGAAAGTTCTTTTAAATGAGACATTTTAAATTAATTCTCAAAACATAAAATAAATGTCTAGCGCAATTTCTAAATTTAAACTTTTTTGCAATATTATTTTGTGTTCATTTTATGTAATAACTATAATGTGACGTAAATATGACGTAATTTCTCATAAGACTTCTAATGCATGTTAATGAATTTATTATTTTACAATATCCTTTCTCTTTTAAAATTCACGTGTATACTTTTTATGACGTAATTTTTAATAAGTTCTTGCTTTTTATACGTAATTATTTAATTCTAATTTGAAAGTTTTTTTTCCTGTTTATAATAGTCACGTGTAAATAAATTTTTAATTTGAAGCAAACATTATTGCTTGCGCTTTTTATTACAGTTGGCAACAGTTTAAATTAGTACAATTTTCTGAAATCTGTAAAAAATATCTCTAGAAATGCTGAAAATAGAAATAAAACCTGAAAAAATGAGTCAAAATAAAAAAATTAATGCAATCTGCACTCCGGCAAATTCTAACGCATAAAATGATCTAAAAATGATTACACTGCCATGTATAGTTTTTGCTGCTATAAAACTTTTTTAGTAGAACGATTTTGTCCAACTTTAGCATTAAATAACTCTTAAAATAATTCTTCGATTTGAAAACTGTCTGCATCAGCGTGTTTATCAAACATTTCTATATAAAACCACCGATTTTCATATTTTTGTATGCATTATTTTTGTTAATATTAACGAAGAAAAGCCTCCGGTCACAAAAAAAATCAAAACCGGCGGCGGCGGTGACAGCGGTAGTTCTGGGAGCACGGCAGTGCGTCCGCCAAGTTCGCACAAGCCGTAAGCTACCTTTTCCTGAACCATTTCGGCATACTTTTCAGCCCCTCATAACGTCGGTTTAGGGAGAGATACAGAAATTTTTCTTTTATACACATGTTCGTATGGTCAAACTGAACTAAGGTTCCACGATTTCATGTTTCTATATTTAGTAGTTTTCGAAATATTAAATTCCGAAAAAGCGCTCTTTTGTCACTGACTCACTTCGCATCATCAAATAACTAAGGTACTTCTGAAAGTCGTAGAACCATGAAATTTCACAAGTAAGTCGGGTTTGTAGCACAATTAACCAGAAAAATCTGAAAACACAGAATTTCCGCCTCTAAATCCTTGAAACAGGGTGTGTTCATTTGGCCGTAAACGGTTTTTAACACATTCAATTGTGCCAATGTTGGTCGCCAAAACTCGATTACAGAGTTTTGAAGGGGGTCACGTGATTTCAAGTAGAATAACATTTTATATATATGCTTTTTCAAAGATGGTTGTTAAATAGAAAAATGAATATACCTAAAAATTTTAATCAGTGTAGGTTATGATATATTTACGATATTAAAACAATAAAACATTTAACAAAATATAACCGCAATTCGGTACGTTTCCGATATAGTAGCCTTGGCGAAATACAGAAAATAGCCTTGACGAGAAAAGAAATTTGATAATAACGTATTTTCTGGCAACCTATTTACTGTGTCATATACACAAGCAATTTTTTCCATATGTATACAATTTATTTAATGTACGGAACCCGTTTATTTATTTTTATATACCAACATAAATAATTTGTATGTAAAAAATAATATTTTATACATGTATAAATAAAATGCTTATATGTTTATAAAAACATATATAAATAACATAAAAGTTCATCAGGTTTGTTGTCATAGTTGTTTATATCATTTGGCAACATATCTCAGTTTCTAAAGTCCGAATTGCGCGAAGATTTTTAAAAAATGCCAGGGACCCTATAGTGGAAAAATATCCTAATTCCATATGAAAGTTTAAAAATCTCCTTTTAATTAAATGAAATGTGTAACTAATAAACTGTCTGTAACGATGTGCGACAGATGCGGCGTACGAAGTCGGCTGCTAATGTTATTATATTGTATTATTAGCCTACTTACTGTTAATTTATTGTTAATTTTAAATCTGTAAAAGAAAGATTATAGTTATAGATAAGATATGTTGGTCGCCAAAACCCGATTACAGAAAATTAGCCTGAGTTATAAAGGTGTTACATGATTTCAAGCTGAATGAATTTTTATATGGTTTTACAAAAATCTTAATAAGGCAAATCTTTCAGTTTATCTGTCCATCTTTCTATATTTTACTTCCTTAAAACAAATTTTATTAAAGACCGGGAGGCGTCTGCACAGATCATCATCTCATCGAGTTGACGGCTGAAATTTTAGGATTAGTTAAATATCGATTAGCGTATTGAAATGTAACAGGTCTGCCAAGTCATATCTTTGTGGAAACCACCTACAGACCTGATTTTACGGGTTAATTGGTGGATTTTCCATTGTGTTTTCTTGCACTCATTCCTCCATGTTTCCAAACTTTTGCATGCAGGAAAATACAATAGTAAACCTATCAGTTAACCACTAAAATTAGGTCTTCAGGTGGTTTCTACCAAGATATGACTTAACAGACCAGTTGTATTTAAATATCCTAATCTAGTTTTAACTAAACCTAAAATTTTAGCTGTAAACTCGATGAGGTGATGGTGTGTACAGACGCCTCCCGGTCTATTATAAATGTCGGAATTCTAATCTCAATAGCACTCTGGTCAATCTGGCAATTATCCCTAATATTTATGGAACACTATTCCTTTAAGTGCGTTTTAGTGATGTTAATGAGCTTATGCATATGCATCATACATATTGTACATATGCGTATAATACGTAATACATTTGCATCATACATATTATAGGTATGTGTAACATATGCATCATTATGACGTCAGAATAAACAAAACATTTTTTGTCGCCAAATTTGAGAACTGACATGATATATTACCAAATTTTGCGAAACTTTCTTAAATGTCGCCATGCTTGGCGAATATTTAACGCTAGTGGCTATTTTTCAAAGAGTTAATTACTAATGCGAGCCATCTATTTTTATTTTTCCGCATATCATCTGAATAGTTAAATGATATAAGATACTAATATTTCCAAAGTGCTAATAGTTTCGTCACTGCCCAAAACCTCTGCTATTGTTATTATATTGTACTGTTATTATACTTACTGTGACTATGTTGTTAATCTTTACACCGCAAAAACTTCTGTATTATATAAAGGGAATTTACGGAAACTATTAAAGCATTGAAACTGCCAGTTCTCCTTATGATTATTATAATTCTGTAACATGTAATCTGTTAATCGATATGTACATTAGAATGAATCTTCTATAATCCGGTTCCTCGCATTTTAGTTTTCAGGTTCCGAATGAAATTAGCTAAAATCTTAAAACCATGGCACATTGACTAATTCTTCAACTCGATCAGACGAGAAGGATGATAGATTTTCAAATGGATCATGGCAGTGAGCCGGTAGACCTTCTATTCTTTCGCAATCGAGTCTATTGAAAAGGTTAACGTGAAACAAAAAGATATTAGCATCAATATGGTTTAATGCAAATGCAGAATTTGTCAAAGGATTTCATAAGAACCATTTCACTTGTTTCGAGTTGTATCAGTTAAAATACAATAATTGGCAGTGAGCCCAATTGGAAAAGATTACTTAATAGAATTAAATATTTCCGCATTAGAGAACGAATCGAAACTGCTAAGGAAACATGCATAAGTGAGTTAGGAGATATATGTCACGAAAGATGAAATACATAACAACACAAAATATATGATGTGCTTCCATGATCGTAAAGAGTTCTTGATTTCTCTATCAAAAGCTTCCGACTTGGCGAAAGAATGGGCAAGTAAATTAAATTATGAATAACAGTAACATGATGCAACGTTTAACATGGAATTAATACGGTAAATACTGCTTGCTAGAGGTGGCTAGTACTTTAATATAAAAAGAAATAAAGTATAAATTTGTAAAGCTCAATAAAATAAATTTAGGTATTTTTATGTTAGCCGGGCGCAAGTGGCAAATCGCCAAATACTGTTCCCAACTCCCCATTATTCATATTGCATTCATTTCATTTAAAGTTATATACTTTTCAGTCATCTCATTTAAAATAGATGCATTTCCCTCATTTTATTTAATAGAATATTTAATATAGAAATAAATAAATAAACAAATAAGAAATAATAACATAAAGCAAAATATTTTATTTGAAAATTAAAGCACTGTTTCTAATTTACACATGTGAAAAATGAAAACTGCTATTGGCGAAAAAACAAAAGGATAATGAGGAGATTTGCTCCCGGCTAACATAAAAGTACCGAAATTTAAGTTTTTTCATATTAATATAGTTTAGAATAACAAACATGAAAAAACATACAAAATGTAGTGATATCCCAACAAAAAGTTTTCGGTAAAAAAAAAAAAAAAAAAAAAAAAAAAAAAGCGCCAAGTTCTCCTTAATGTTTTGGCCAGAAAAAGTAGTGATATCTGAAGTTCGCACAAGTTAAAAGCCAAACATCCCAAATCTTTCATTGAAAATAGCTTCCTGCGACTTGGCCGTTAATGCCTTCGAGAGAGTTTTTCAAATTTTAAAATATGTACAAATGATCTACATGCCAACTACATTTTTTGATTATTTTAGGCATTTTGTGGCACAGAGTACAGAAATAAAATACACATTTGAAAAAAGCATTTAAACAATTTCAGTCTATTTAAATGCTTAGAAGTTAAAAATAACAAAATACTCGTATTCAGGAGATAATATCCCTAATTGCTAAAACATAATTAGTATCAGCTTTTTGGAGTTTATAAATCGAATACCTCTTAATGTATGCAAACAAACTATAATAAATGTTCAAACGAAAAAAATCTCTTTCGTCAATATACAAGATTTCAGTATTATACAATAAAATATAATGTAACATATTGTGAGATTTGAAGTAAGTAAATTTTGTTTTATTTCTTGGGTTTTACGTTAATGACTTTAGCTTTAGACCGTACAAAATGGCAATTAAACCACAAGTGGACTAAATGATCTGTAATCAAAACTAAAGTTTTTTGAAACTGAATGGTAGTTATCAGAAATCTTTTACTTATAATGTCTTTATGTGAATTTGCCTCTTTGCATTCTAATATTACTTTTAATATTTAAATAATTCATAAATGCGTAATTTCCAATCATTAATTTTGAAATGCTGTAGAAGGCATTAACGGCCAAGTCGCAGGAAGCCATTTTCAATGAAAGATTTGGGATGTTTGGCTTTTAACTTGTGCGAACTTCAGATATCACTACTTTTTCTGGCCGAAACATTAAGGAGAACTTGGCGCTTTTTTTTTTTTTTTTTACCGAAAACTTTTTGTTGGGATACTTTTTTTTAGAATAGAGAGATTTTTAAAAGCTAAACATTTCTTAATAGGTGGGATATTTAAGCCTTGGTAAAATTTCAATTAAGAGCCATTTCTATTATCAAGTTTTCTTAAACGGTTGGGAATGGTTGTGACAAATTTGATGTTCTTGAAGAGTGAATATTGAAGTAATAAAGAAATTTTGTTCATTTCAACAATGTAAAATAACAGGTAAGATTTGTCACAACAATGGAGGAAACATGCTCCCAGTAGATTCAAACAATCTAATTTTGTGAAATATGACATTTTAGACAGGATAATTCAAGATAGTAGATTGGATAGATAAGATCTCCGAATAATTAAAATGAAGGAGGATTTATCATCCGGGGTTGCATCGTCCAGATATTGTATCCATTTCTCATAAAATAGTAAGTACTAGAATTTTTTCTCTTTTAGAAAAGAACCTGACCGTCTCTTTAGCTCTTATCCTGCAGTTGTAACGCAAGAGCGTATGATTTATCGCTAAGGTTGGTTGGTTGGTTGTATTTATGACGGCCAATTATCTGCACGAGGGATATAGGCCCAGGGGGAGTGCCCTTCGTGGGGGTCTTTCTAAGGGAACCTAACCCGTATTAACGCTTGGAAATCCAAGGTTCGAAGAAAACCACGAAAACTCCGAACGATTAGGCCGACGGGCGCGATTGGGATCGAACCCAGCACCTCTCGTCTACCAGCTTCGAGAGCAGACCCTCTCAGTCACTGGTGGGGCGATTTATCGCTAAGACTGTAGTATATCTATACACCTGTTATTGGCAGTGTAATACAAGATAGTTCTAAGCCTATTCTGGAATTTTGCTTTGTACTCAAGCAGTGGCGCAGCCAGGATTTGGCTCTGGGGGGGATTAGAGTTGCTTATAGATAATAGAATAGCCGCCACTTTTTTGAATCAGTTGTTAATGAAAGCATAATGCGTTGTTTCGTACATTGAAATCAGCCTCTATGCCGAACATTATGTATTCAAACGGCGTTCACTGTATTACTGGTAGAAAACGTAAAATGTACAATAGCATAAAAACTAATGTTAAATATGAGGCAAAAATATTTATTTATTACAAAAAGAAAAGTTTTATGTTCTCTATCTATGCTTTTTATACGATTTTATGGAATACTTTAGTTTTCTGTTAGAGATATTATGCCTGATAATAATTAAAATAATTTTCCTTTACCTATTTATACAAGTTTTTTTTTAAATTTGTAATACAAAATTAAAATTTTTTAAAATAAAATAGTATAACAGTTTTCAATTAAATATTATTTAAAAAGGCAATTTCAAAGCCTTTGAAAGATCTTTTTAAAAAAGCAGTGCTACTTAAAACAAAGAATTAAATTTTTAAACAGTTCATATGTAAAAAAATATATATTGTTTCTTTCTTTTTCAGCTATTTTTTTCAGGCAATGTATAGTGGAAGATATCCCTCCTGTAACAATAGCAGATGATAACTATTTATTAGAGAATTTTTAGAAACACATGTCTCTTATTTTCCTTTACTACATATTAAAATATATCTTATGTTTAAATTTACATTTGCTTCAGTTATATAGATTTTTTTATGTATTTATCATTCAAAAATTAAATATATCAGTTGCTAAAATTAGTATTTTTATCTTCAAATTCTTATAGGATGCATTTTGATGCACTTTAGATAAAGATAATTGGAAAAACTCTTTTACATCACAGATACGTATGAATAAATAAACCAGACTTAATAGGTTACTTTACAAACACAAAAATACCCGTTCGCTAATATTAACCATATAAGAGAATTCTTTTTAAACATCCCGTTTGCATTTTAATATTTTTAAATATTTTTTTGGCATTGGATAGCTGAGGTCGATCTGTACAAAGACCGTTTTTTACTTTTTCAATTTTGTTTGCAGATTTTTTTATTAGGATACTTTCAATTTCGAAACCGATTCCGGAATTCAAAGTATCTTCATAAAAGAAGCCTGCAAACAAAATTGAAAAAGTAAAAAACGGTTTTTGTACAGATCGACCTCAGCTATCCAATGCAAAAAAAAAAAAAAAAAAAAAAAAAAAAAAAAGGGGGGGGGGGTTAAAAATATGGAAATGCGATCGTGGCATTGAATTTTTTTTTCTCAGAGTATTAATATTAGCGAGCCGAAGTATTCACGTGAAAGAAGTAGCCCCTTAAAATGAAAACAAGACAGTCATTTTAGAGCAAATTAACATTTTGAATTGCATGTAACTACAACAAGAATGCTTTATATATATTAAACAGCAAAAACTTTGAGTAGCGAAGTACTTCAAATGACTTTCCAAATCTACTTGCAATAAAACTCGCTTTTATTTACAGAAAAAAAATACTTTATACATCTTAGTTTTTATTATTATAAACATATATTTATTCGTCTCTGTTTCTTTGCAAGCTCGTCGAGTACTTCATTTTCATGTAATGCGATGTTTTCGTGTATGTACATGAGAGCTAAACCATTTAGTCTTTCTTCCCCAGTCGTATTTCTCAGGTATGTTTTGAGGCACTTCAAAGATGAAAACGAACGCTCAGGAGTACATGTTGTGACGGGGAGTGTAGCCATTATTGATAGTAAATCGCTAATAGTAGGCAGTAAATTTTTTGTGCAACACTTCAAAGCTTCGAGAGCGTTTCGTGGACTATTTTCTTGTACAATTTGACGCCACAAAAGAATTTCACCGCGTAAACTAGATGATTCCAGTTCATAAAATTCTGCGAGGTGTTCCAAAGATGAAATCATTTCTGATAGTTTATCCCCCTCAGCAGGATCCGAATTGAGTAATATTTGAAACGGAGTCAGTGTTGATTTATGAGCTTCAAATTTTAAATCGAGACTCTGGATTGTGTTTTCTAAAAATGGAATGAATACAGATCTCCGAAAGTACTCTTCAGAACTTTCAGAAGGAACATTGTCCCTTAATGTCTGACGGCTAGTTATCCTGGGTCTTTGAATAGCAATATCTAATTCTGCGCATATATCTGAAACTGTCTTGAAGATATTGGAAAAACTTTCTTCAGCAGTCTCTCGAATTCCTTCTAATGATTTTTTCACTTTCATTGCAGAATCCACTGCTACGGATAAATCGATATTTTCCTTTTGCAAATATACACTTAATGGTAACGTTACTTGAAATATAAAATGAGTTATGTACAAACTCATCAAAAAGTTACATTTTTCTATTGCACACTTTAGAAGCTGTGCATCACTGGCTGCTTTCCTGTCTGACCATTCAGTTATAGATTCTAAGGCCATTAGTACTGGTTCAAGCAACTCCACGAATACTCGAACAGAGTCATGTCGCTCAACCCAACGAGTCGGGCACATCCTTTTTAACTTCTTGCATCCAGTTTCTTCATTCTGTTCTTCAATTTCTTTTCTGAGAACATTATGCCGTTTTGGAAAGTCAAAAAAAATGTATATGATCTTTCCAGTCTCTATAAGGAATTTTCACAAGTTTACCTGTGTAATGATTTTGCTTTCCAACTGTTGTCGAAAATAAGGAGCAATATTTGCAGTAAGCTCCATCCTGAGAAGGAGAATAGGTAAGCTAGTTCCATTCTGCGAGTCAGCGTAATACAAATCTTAGATTTCTGCGACCAGAAGTAGGGAATTTGAAGCTGGCATCAGGCGTCCATGGATTATTAAGTAATTCCATTCGCATATCATCGCCAATCTGCAACATAAAGAAAAAGGTCAAACGTATTATATATAAATTTCACAAGCGCTAATCTAGCAAATAAAAATATTAAAAGCAAAAGCAATGAAAAATGTGAAATCACTGAAAAATAATTCTAGTTTATTAATAAAAATCCCATAAACTGGATTCTTCCAAATTTGAGATCTACAAAAATACGAATTATACTTAATTTACCCAAACTTTCAATTAACAAAAACAAAGCAAAATTTCATTTTGCATTTAAAAGGGGGAGCAAAGAAGTGAGGACAAGGACGTAACTTTAACCTTCTGATTTTTTAAAGTCATACTCGTATATATATTATAACGAGAAAATTTATTTAATAAAATATGTCGGGTTTCTAAGTGGTGCTTATTTAAATTAATTTATCAAGCACAATTTCTAATTCAAAGTTAGTTTGACTTGGGAAGAAAAGCGAAAGGTTGTCAGTTATGCAATCATATTATTCAACTCTCCCAACCGTAAACGCCCTAAATATACGCTTTTGTTAGATGATGAAGACTGAGATTCCCCCACTCTTCTCAAAATTTAAACTTTCTTTTCTTTGGCTTGTTTTCTCTTGTATATTTACTTCCCTTGTTACTCTGCTATTTACTAGCAATTAATTTTAAACTTAAAATGTATTGCCTCTGTAAAGAGGTTTTTTTTGTTTAGATGGGTCTTGTCCCGGTAGCTCATTCGTCTGTCATTTTTTGGATCTAATGGAATATTTTTACTTTTTTCTTAATTTCTCTCTTTCACCTATATATTGCAATACTTTTGAGTTTTTAAACCTAATATTAACTTGCTTAATTTTCTTTTTTACTTTACTTTTCGTGACTTAACCACATTTAAACAATTTTCTCTCATGGCTCCTTGTGCCTCACCTAGTCGAATCACCTTTACATTGGATGTACAGTTGCATGACAACTAGGCAATCCAGAATACATCTATATTGTTCTATATTTCAAGCTACCGAAATTATCAAAAATAAATAAACTAATAAATTAAATATTTTAACTTAATACCTGTGCAATACTTTTAATTACCTTTTTTATTCATTTTCAAGTCCAAAATCACATCACTGTTTTTTAACATATTGTCTTAATTCGTACATGCATAATTTTTTCACCTAAATTCAAAATAATTGAACGTTATTGTTTTTGTAAGAAATAAATCAACTTTCAGAAAATGCACTCAAAATTTTTGTCCGAAACTCGGCTTTTTATCCATGAAAAAGGCATCATTACAAATAGACTATAATTAATGATATATACCTCATTTATAATATCGTAAATTTATTAAGAGTTTTTATTTCCTGAAAAAAATGTTGGAAGCTTTCATGCATAGTCAATTCAGAAAGTTTCCCTTTGTCAAGTGGTTAAAATGTAATTTTTGAGATGCAGAAAAATATAATGATATAAATGCAAACACAGTTGACAATTTTTACAAACTGAAAAAAATTCTCATTTTCTTCTAAAAAAGAATATTACTATTGTTTACCGACAACCGAAATCCCCCCCCCCCCACCCACACACACACTTTACCACTGTACTCCGTGGGTAACTTTTAAAGTTCAATTGAATTTGTTCTTCTGTTTGCTACGTTTGGTCATCACATTGAATTAATTTTTTTTTCTATGATAAAGGAAGGAAATAATGAAATTTTCGATCTTCAAATTACCCAAATAAGTAAAGTAAAAATTTTATTTATGCATGAATTTCTATCACTGTTTCAAATGGGAATTTTAAATGATTTGGCTTACGCCCAGATTATTAAACAATTCTAATTATCAAAATTTCAATTAGAGTCCCTTCTATGTAATACTACAGCGACCTGTATATATGTACACTTTACATTTTTTTTAGTTTACTATTCAGAGTGTCATATTCTCTAAAAATACTTTAAACTTCGAGACTTAGATTAAACATTTGAATATCCATGTCAAAAGAATGAATGGAAAAATTGAAAATTTAACAGAAAAAAAAGAAACTTTACCTGTTTTCCGACGTGAGCTCCAATATCTGCATTAAAGGTAGCAGGCATTGCAGATGAATCTGTTTTAGAGTGGTCACACGTTGAAGTAAATTCAGTTTCACTTTTTTTCTGTTCATTTATAAGTCGTTGTTTTTTGCAGGCAGTCATTTCGGCTTCATTTTCTTCTCCGCCTTAAAAAGTTTAAACGATTTCTTTTTACTAAAATGAAAATCGGTTATTTGATTCTATATAAGAGGTGACTGCTTTGTGCGGCCCTGTTTCTATGAGAATCCAGTTTGTATTATTGATTTATTGAAATAAATTCGCTAAAATGTATGGGCAATCAGTTTAGTATTTTTTAGAGCAGGTGTAATATATTTTTTTTATTAGCACATTTGCAATTTTTTGTTATTTTCACGGATGTACACCCGCATGCATGTTTCTTTATATATGTGTGTAAGAGGAAGTGCACACTGCAAGAATGTTATTGCATTGGTAATTCCAAACAATTGTCGTTTATTCGGTTAACTCACAATTATTCGATCTAACATTTTCTGCATGAATGTGCAGAATGAAACATGTTGTTGTACATTTAGGGAAATTTAAAGTGTAGGAAGAAAAAACATTTCTCTTCAACTAACAAGGAAACTAAGACTGACCGAATACACAAAAATGATATTTTTTTATGCAAATGAGCCTCTCAGTTGTTCGTTCACTGGAGATATAAGCATAAAGAAAAAAAAAACGCAAAGAATAAGAACACCCTCATACATACGCAATGATTTAAGTGTACATACTAATAAAATTTACTGCCCAACGCATACCATACAGATAATGATCAGTTACAGATGGATATTTACGAAATATATGACTTACATTGTTTATTTTCAAATGCCAAAAAATGCAAAAATAACAAAAAATTCTGTTTTTTTCCTTTTAGAGCAAAAACTTAATATTTCAATTCATTCCATCGAATTTCATTTAAAGGAAATATAGTACAAAGTAGATTATGCTGGTCTGGGTTTCTACAGAGGTTTATGAGGGACTTTACAAGTTTTGATTAAAAAAACAAAAAAAGAAAAAATGTTTTGCAAAGTCTTAACAAAAAAATTTCTTCTTTTTTATTTTTATATAATAATTTTAACTAAACTGAATTATCTTGCATTGATTAATCACTAATAAATTATACTGCGAAAGTGAGTAATATAACTTGGAAGATTTTATACTGCTGAAAATTAATAATATGTATGAAGTCATAAATGATTGATTGCCAAAAACTGTTCCAAATATCAAAACTTTTTTTAATGACAATACTAGTGATTAACGCATTTGAGGAATAGTAAAAAAATATTTAAAAACTCACTAAGACATTCACAATTAGCCAGACTCTCATTAATGTATACAGAAACACAAATGAGAAATTCTTTAAGTTACGGAGATTTAATACCTTCATGAAGCATGAAATATTAAACCCTTTTAAGCATGAAATATTTTAATTTTTTATTCCTTTAATAATTTGTTGTTTGTAGAAAAATATCTTTATATGAAGATCCCAATGCATCACTACCTTTCACAAAAATAACTAGGGAAATTTTTCAATTTTGAGCAAATTTATACATGCACCGAACAAGGTGAAATATCTACAAATACAGTTGTACTCCAAGTTCTCAGAACTTTGATAATTTTTTTCTGTACTGCAAACGATTAATTTCTGTTCTTCATTAAAGTGTAAATGTATAACGGTTTCGTGGGCACTTTAAAACAGGGCCGTCCAACGCAGGGCCCTCTAAATGGTTTTTTTTGGCGATCTTTTGTAGGTTTCTTGCTAGTAACATTTTTTTTAAATAAAAATTCTATTTACAAGGATGCTTTATGTAAAATCCTTGATATTTGTTCTAGAGATATTTTTAAAATCTTTGTAAGAGTATTTCAGGCATCAAAAATGAAAACGTATTTTAAAAATTGAATCATGTGTTAATATGTTTCTTCACTAATTTATAGTTATTCTGTATGAAAAATGTTATGGAAATTATGACGATGAAAATTGGTAAAAGTTGGAAATAACTTTTTAATATGTTATGATGCGAAATGTAGATGTGAAATAAACGCACCCGTTTCCTCTCCTTCGTACATGAAAGTTCAGTTTTGTTGTTGTTATTGATGTTGTTACACTGGCCCATTGCTGCTTTATAATACAGGTAAAGAGGTATTCTTTTCTCTCCTTTTTTTTCTTCCTTTAAAATGTTAGGTATTTTTCTCATTTTGTTAAAAAAACTATAAAATCGCGCGAAAGGATTTTTATCAATGAAAGCTCTTCCGGGCTATCTCTTCGGAACCACCCTTGGATTAATCACAAAAATACCTGTCTTTGTTTTTCAACTTCTTCTTTTTATAACGGTATATTTGCGCATCCAAAATAAATCAAGTATTCATTCATCCTAAAAAAACCCGAACAATTTCCCTAATTACTATTTTATTTCAATTAAAAGGCAGATTAAAGTTTTTGGCTCCTTCCACTACAAAAAATTCTAAGATAGCACCTCACAGAAAAATGTATAATTCGAAATTTACTATGATTTATAGTTATTTTGATTTTTTTTCTTTTTCACACGGACCTCCAGATTCACATAGGGGCCTTATGTCTTTTACTGCGATATGCATTTCCATGTGTGTATCGCTACTGATACTGTGAAGTAATTTTGTTACTCGTTTTGACTCCTGTTAATGATGGCGCCCTTCATTGTTTGCCAAGAGCTCAAATGCGCCCCTGCTTAATGAAAGGTTGGACTGACCTGCTTTAAAAGATACCAATACGCGGAAGTGCACCTACGTGCTGTACATTGCATTTAATTGAATTTATATTTTTCATCATCACGAATAACTTCACCATTTATCCAAAAGAGAATAAAAAAAGCAAACAATTTTCAGATTTCAGATACATTTCATGTAAAATATTTAATTTAAATTCATTGTTCTTTCGAAATTCAAAAGTTTATCAATCAGTTATTTATAATTTACTTTAAGTTTATTGAATTAACAAAAATGCTGCATGAATTAAGCGCCAAATAAATGAAAATGCTTACCAAACTTTGGAAAAACTGTATAACAGCTCTCCTTAATGACATTAGAAGTGGAGCACCTTACAGCGGTAAAAAATTTGGAAGATTTATCTAAGTATAACCTATTTTTAAACTCTGTTGTACAGAGCCGGTCTCCCGTTAAATGACCTAGGTGCAAGAAAGATATTTGGGCGCTACAATTATTTCAAAGATATAAAAAAAGAAAGAAAAAAAAAAAGCTTTTATGTTTTGTTCGGGAAGGCGTCCTTAACCCTCTCGCTGTGCATCACACAAATTCCACAAGCAACGTAAAAGTAGCAAAATTTGCGCAACCCACGATTTCCGTGATCTTTTTCTTTTATGATCTACTTCTATCTTTAAAAAAGAATTCTTTTACAAAACAATTTTACATATTTTAACTCTAACATATATGTAGATTTGAAATATGTAATAAAATAACTGCGCAATTTTTGAACCAATTTTCATTTTTTTTTAATTACGCAGCGAAAGGGTTAAGCGCTGTCTTTAGTGAAAACCTTCTCAGGAATCCTATTATTATTTTCACAAGATAAGAAAAAAAAGTTTCGGTGAATACTTGTCTAATGATACATTGCACTCGCCTCACCTTCTCAGTGGCTGGATCTGTTATTGTATCACATAGTTTGTGTAATATGCACATTAGCGCGAATTAAAAAATGCGATTTATACACATTATAAATTTTCATCTATTAATTAAAAATTACAAACTTTTCAAATTCTAGACTTCATGAAATTTTTTTAGAAAAAGGCATGGAGCCTATTAAAATTTTTATGCCGAAAATACATCGTACACTAATAAACAGCATTTTATAGTGAATTCAAAATAGAAATTAATGATATTCTGAAATTAATATTTTTCACTAAACAAGAACTCGGAACTTTCTGACACATTCACGAAGTCATTTTCAAATATAGAAACTAGAAATGGAAAGACATGGTAAATGAAGTGATTTGGAGTCGAATGGCGTTTTTTTTATTATTTTTTTTAATACAAATTACTTATTTAGTTATAAGTGATTATTATCTGTTATTGTCTCATGACGACCTTTTTTGGATTGTCGTGTCCAAAATCACTACTTCCATAGCATTTTCTGAAAAATCCTCTGCTTTTATCCAAAACTGGAAAAAGCTATTCGATTTCATATTTTCACCTTCCAATTTCACGCGTTCTACGAATAAAACTAAATTCAGAAGTGTGCCAGAAAATAGCCAGTTTGAATTTGAGAATACCCTTAAATAAAAAATATTTTAGTGCCGAATCTTGAAATTCATTAAACTACTTTTATTGTTTTTCTTCCTACATTTTATGTGGCGGTTCTGACAGAAAATTCACTTCTTATTTAAAAAGTAAAGACACAGATAAATTTTAAAAAGCTTAGATATTTTCTTTTCCTCTGTCTCATAGCTTCAAGTATTTTTACCTTTCTTTTCTTTTTTCTTTGCCAAAACACATAAAATTACACATTTAAAAAATTGTAAAAAATATTCCAGAATCTACACGGAACAGTGTTGATTATTCATTCGATATTGAATCTCTTCCCTGAAAACAGATTTGTATAGATTCTATATTTTTAAAATTATCATGTCTGTTGTATAAAAAAATAAGCTCGAAGCATTGTTTTGTACGTCTTAAGTCAATAATTTGAATAACTCACAAACCCTATCATTTAAGAATAATTTCACTTCAATGTGTTTACTCCGTTCATTTTTATATTATTTCGTAACGACTATTTGTAATTTATTTTTAAATATTTCGTTTTGTGTGTGTGTGTACCTGTTTGATAATTATAAAATCGTTTTGTTTAATTGCATAAGATAATGATCTTTATATTTCATATGATGTTGTGTTATGAATACTATGATTTAAATTATAAAATCACCATTTAAGGCTGTTCTCAAATTCACTGCTAAACAACGCGACACATTTCGAAACGTAAAGGAATAACATTGGCAGGGCTGACTATTGAAGCGATTTGAAATCGAAATGAATTTCTCATTTTTTGATAAATAAATTAGTTATTGAGTTATAAGCGATTTTGATCGCTTGACGACCGGTTTTTTCTTCTTTTTGTCGCTATCACGTCATAAATTCGGTTCAAGACATCTACTATGACAATATCTTCTGAAAGGTCTTTTGTTTTTATCAATGAATAAAAAACATCTTTCAGTTACGTAGTTTGAATGACAACACCTGTTTATTTCATGCGATTCTGAATAAGAATAAATTAAAAAATGCGTCTGTAATGGGCCGTTCAAGTATTACGTTAGCATAATTTTAATCATTTTGTGCACCTCCCCACCCCCCTTTGTAAGGAAAAATAAGCAAATGCTAGCCCCCCCCCCCCCTTTGCTTACGTAAGATTTCATGACATTCTAACATCAACACTGTTTGCCATAAAAAAGTTAGCGATAAATTACATTATGAATTTAGCAAATTTACATAAATAGACATATAGGGGTTGTGGTATCGAAGGAAAACAAAATCAGTTTAATATAGTGTTACTTACTGCATGAAACAATTCATAGAATACAAAATAGTTTTTAATATATTATTGTTTATCGCATTAAACAAAAAAAATATTAAAGAAACTTTAAGAAATACAACAGTTTATACAACACCCTAACTTATTTAGGTAATTAACAAAAAATTTAACAAGAATCATAGGAATATTATGTGTTTGGCGTTCACATTTCTGGTCTGGTGTCCAAGATCTTTGAATCCATGTTTCTGCATTGTCTATTACTATGTTTTCAATGTTACGGTGGGCTGGAATGTTCCTCATTTCCAGTCCTTTTTTACTCCATATCTTTTTTTTCATGTCGTTCAACATCCGCAGAACGCTCTTTTGTTTTTTGTTCTTAAGCCAGAGTAGTAGGAAAACGACAGTTCTGGGACAGCCGGCGGCGGTATTGCGGTATGCTGCACCGCCGCCGGCACCGCAGCACCGCCGCCTCCGTTCCCGTGCCCCCTCCGGCATCGCCTCCCACACCGCCTCCGGTCCCGCCTGCGACAAGGCACCCCCTCCAACACCGCCCCCTAGCGGGAAAAAATAAATTTCTGCTCTAACATGAGAGTTGAACGTTAGATCGACTAGATTATCATGCTATAAGATGAAGATTAAATTTACATTTGAATTTTGAACAACTTTTACCTTAATCAGTATTATTAATTAAGCAAAACAATGGAAAATATCAATTTTTAATGAAAAAGCTGAATTTTTTCAAGTACAAGATCAGAATATACTTTTAAATGGTGAAAGTTAAACGCGTATATTTGAATTTTGAACAACTTTTACCTTAATCAGTATTATTAATTAAGCAAAACAATGGAAAATATCAATTTTTAATGAAAAAGCTGAATTTTTTCAAGTACAAGATCAGAATATACTTTTAAATGGTGAAAGTTAAACGCGTATATTTGACTTTTGAACAATCTTTGCCTTAATGAGTATTATTAATTAAGCAAAACAGTGGAAAATATTGCTTTTTAATGAAAAAGATTGATTTACACTATATAAGATATGGTTAAATGGAGAAGATTATCGTACTATTGAATGATGATTATTAAATTTATATTTGTATAATCAACCTCTTAAAGAGTATCATTAATTAAGCAAAACAATGGAAAATAACAATTTTAAAGGAAAAAAGCCGATTTCTGTAGATTATTTTCAACTACAAGATCAGAATATCAACTTAAATTGAGAAAGTTAAACATATATTTGAATTTTGAACAATCTTTACCTTAATGAGTATTGTTATCTTCATTTCCAATTAATAGCTTCTTGATGAACTCGTTTTGATATATGAAGCATTCCGAATTCTTCTTCTTCTTCATCGTACGAGTACACGTTTATTCTAAGATTGTTTTTATCTTGAATTTTGAACAATCTTTACCTTAATGAGTATTATTAATTATGCAAAATAACAAAAAATATAAATTGTAATGGAAAAAGCAGATTTATTTATTTATTTTTTTCCAACCATAAAATGAGAATATCGTCTTAAAATGGAAATTTAAACATACATTTCAGTTTGAGAACAACCCTCACCTTAATTAATTTTGATTAACTGAACAAATAACAAAAGTTAATATGGAATAAAAAGATGAATTTTATTAACTTTTATACTAATTTGTGATTTTAACAGACATTTAAACACTAGTTATGTAAGATTTAAAACCTTAGACAAATACGTCCCTAAGACATATTAATTAATCAAAATAAATTCTTTCAGCTTAATCAATAACTGAAAATTTATCATTTAAAATATAAATATATATATATTTTCATGATTGTACATATAAAAATAAGAGTTTACAAGCTAATTTCCTTAATTTTTAGAAGATTCAACAGAATATTTTCAACAAGTCTGGTATAAGAAAAAATAATTTCAACCCCTATTCACTATCGTCAACCGCTCACATTCCTTAAGCTTGGGGGAACACAACAATAGAGTTCTGACGTCACAAAAGCATATCGGAAAAATGTTTACATCCAAAAAAAAAAAAAAAAAATGTCAATTTTTATGCTTCTTCTCAACTGTTAAATGAAAGATATAAACTTATATTTTAGTTTCGAACAATCATTACCTTAATGATTATTAATAATTAAGCAGAACGATGGAAAATATTTCTTTTTTATGAAAAAGACACATTTAAACGAATTCGGTTAACATTTACACTACTTTGAGATTTTATCGTCCTTTTTTAGACGTTAGTTATGTAATATTTAATTCGTTACACGACTATACCCCAAAATATATTCAATCTAATTTCCTTAATTTTGGCAGATTCAACAGAATTTTTTCGATAGGGCTAGTAATAAGATAATAATTCCAGATCACATTCACTGCACGCTACCCCTAGCATTCTTTAAACTTGGGAAGGGATCACAAACCTTCTCTGACGTCATATTCGAACCAATTTTTTAGTTCATGTTTACTGCAACTGGTAAACTACAAAGCATAACAGAAAATGTTTCCGTTCAAGAAAAATATCAGTTTTTAAGTAAAAAGAGACTGAATTCTTTACAACTGTTACATGAAAGATGTAAACATTTATTTTAGTTTTGAACAACCATAACCTTAATGAATTTTTATAAGTGAAAAAATAACAAAGGAAAATATTATATTTTAATGAAAGAAGACAAATTTAAGCGAATTTGATTGACTCTTACACTAGTTGGAAACTGTAAATGAGTAAAATTGTTTTATGAGTTCATTTAATCATTGACACATTCGAGATTTTGTACATATATCCGAATTTTGACTGAACAGCATCTTAATGAATATTAATAATTAAGTAAAACAATGGAAAATATCAATTTTTAAGGAAAAAGATCAGAATATCAGCATAAAAGAGGAAAGATACGAGGATTTCAACTTAAAAGGGAAATTTAAACATTTATTTCAGTTTTTGAAAAATCATTACCTTAATGAATTTTAATAATTGAACAAATAACTAGGGAAAATATTATTCTTTAATGATAAAAGACAAATTTAAACGAATTTGATTAACTTGTACACTAGTTTGAGATTTTATCCTCCTTATAGATGCTACCTATGTAGAATTTTAACTTTTCAACGAGACACACTTCAAGAAATACTCATTACTAAACAAAATAAATTAATTTTAATCTAATCAATAACTGAAAATTACACATTTAAAAATATTTTCATGAATGGGCATAAAAATACGAGTTTACAAACTAATATCCTTATTTTTATTACATTTAACTAAATTTTTCTACATTCAAGCTTAATTTTTATACACAAAGCATTATTTAATCAAATCCAGTACTTTCAGATTTAACGAAATTCACCGATTTTCACTTTTTAAACCAATCATATGAGTTAAAAAACAAGAGCACCTCCTATAATTTTATAGCATTGGGTGAAACGAGGCGAATTAGCAGCACTTTAAAACTTAAACATAATAATAAAAAAAAAGTTATTAAATAATTGCTTAGTGCATAACTTTCCCTCAAAATGAAAAACAAATGAATTCTTGAAACCCCAATCTTACCAAGTAAAGAAAAATAAAATAAATAAATAAATACAACTAAAATAATTATTCGCCCTTGGACGGATTCGAACCGCCAACCCCATGGTTAACAGCCATATACGCTATCCAATTGCGCTACAAGGGCATCGAAGATTTTTAAATTATTGCAATACTTATCTACATCAAACTCGATTCTTGCTCCTATATATTTTACCATTACATAATTTTAACAAATTTACATCGAATTTGTAAGATTTTAACACTTTGATGACATACACCTCAAGAAATATTCATAATTAAACAAAAAAATAATCTTATCAATAACTGGAAATTTCACATTTAAAACACATATTTTCGTGATTGTACACATAAAAATAACAGTTTACAAACCAATTTCCATAATTTTATCACATTCGAACTTAATTTTTACACACAAAACATTATTTAATCATATTCTATACTTTATGATTCAGTGAAATTCGGACTAGTCTAGGTTATTCTGCTCATATTATTAATCAAATTGTCTTATGTTTCACCTTGCATTTCGAAGATTTTCGAATTATCATCCATCAAGTTGCGTAAAACATAAATACTGTCTTTATAGTTTAATGATACATAGTATACATGACTAGCCTGAGTTATTCTATCCAAATTATCATATGTTTCATCTTACACATCGAAGATTTCTGAATTTTCATCCATCAAGTTGCTTAAAATATTAATACCACGTTTATAGTTCTAATGATGCATAGCATACATGAATGCAATCTTTAATTTTAACATTTCATATTTCAAATGACCTATTTCAAAGCCAAACTATATGAATTTTTACTACAACGCTTATCACAGAACAATTTACGCTTCACACTTGTCTAATAATTATTAGATATGTATTCTCAGAAATATTACTACCATATGAATAAGTAAAGAAAATGTAATATATATATATATATATATATATATTAAATAACCTCATACACGAAAAGTATCACAGAAGTAAAATACTAATAATCAATTAAAATAATTAACTATTACATAAAATTCCATCTATTACATATAAAACTTCAACTGATGAATGAAAAATATGCAAATTAGCAAAATAAAATTTACAAAAGTAAGAAAAAATACAAGTTATTGAAAATTTAATTTAAAAAAAAGGCTTTTGAAAATTGCAAGTTTAACTCCTACCTTAAATGTCATTACCACTATCTCTTCGCAGAATATAATAATCTATGGTTTGCTATAACAGAATTTCTTGATAACATTTATTACACTACTGATTTGTACGCATGCGTGAGTTGTCGCGTGATCAAAACGTTTGAGAATAATATAAATTTTGGAAAAGCAACGCAGCATTTCTCATTTCAACTGTTAGACTTAAGGGAGAAGGTAACTTTAGTGCACAACTCTGATAAATTTCCAGATTTTAATTCAAGTGGGGAATCGATTTCTTTGTTAGTGAATAAAGTAAGTTTTAGTATATCATTGCAATATATAATAATAAAAATAAACAATGAATAAATTATTATTTATATATTAAACCTTTCCTAAGTATATAAATATATTTCTTTTATTGTACAGATGTTGCAGCAAGATGAATCAAAACAGCAGCAATCCTCTTTATCAGAAATGGATGATCTGAATGATTCGCTCTTAGCACATGTAGAGTTAAAGAATAATAAATATGTAAGTACTTAGATATGAAATACTATAATTCATATATGAAACGTAATTAGAGTAAATTTAAAATCAAATATTTTATTGTTTGTAATTTAACAAATGTTTTTTATCCATATCATTGAAGAGAATTCTAATTGTTTACATTTATTTCTCTCACAGATGTGTTCTATTTGCTACAAACAATTTTTAAGTAAATGGAATTTAAAAGAACATACACAGATCCATACAGATGAAAAACCCTATACTTGTGAAGATTGCCAAAAGCCGTTTTCAAGAAAATATGAATCAAAAATGCATACTACATCATATAGTCTATCACCAGCTGTATGTAAACTTTGTGAAGATATTCAAGAAATAACCAGACGTTTGAAGAATTTAACAATCAAGGGAGAGATTTAGACTATGTACTCAACCTATTTGCATAAGAGTTACCACAATATCCCAAAATTGAAATTTCGAAGGCACACAGTGCATGTAAAGAAATTTTTGTTACCCATGATTCTCGTAACCACCATGAATTTGGATATTATTCATAATGTATTCCTTAAATTGTTATAATAAATATTCTTTTATCTGCACTTATCGACGTGTTTATTTATATCTCCTAACATTTTAAACGAAAAACGCTTTCCCATTTTAAAAAATTTCATAAGAACACATAAAAATTAACAGATGAATGAAAAAATATGCATGTTCACAAAGTTTTCTAGATATATTTACAAAAATGTTTACAAAATAAAAAAAATTGCAAGAGTAAAAGACAAAATTCACAAAATTAAAAAAAAAAAAATACAACATAACATTTTTTTCTTCTTACAAATGCGAGTTTTTAGAAAAGTAGAAAAAAAAATTACACTTAGATTTTTTTTTTTTTTTCAAAAGTGAAAAAAAAATATTTTTACAAAAAAAAAAAAAAAAAAAAAAATACAAAAGTAAAAAAAAAAAAAATTATAACATAAAATAAATAATAAAAAAAATTTACAAAATTTGTGAAAAAAAAATTGCAAAAAAGTTTGAAAAAAATTTACAAAAAAGTTATGAAAAAGTTTCAAAAAATGATATTTTAAATATAGTGTATAATGGTTGGCCAACCATTATAATACTATACAAAGCAATATACTACCCCGAACCCCCCCCCCCCCTCGCTGCGCCACTGACTCAAGTCAATTTTTCTAGAGGATGTAGAGGTTACGCTCATGTATATATTTATGGATCAATTTCTTAAAGAATACTGCTTATAAATTTCAAATCTTTAATCAATTTTTTAAAGCTGAAAGAAGTATTTTAATACTCGGGGTGTTTAAGCCTTGGTAAAATTTTAATTAAAAATCATTTATTTCTATGATCCAGCTTTCTTAAACGGTTGGGAATGTTTGTGACAGATTTGGTAATCTTAAAGAGCGAATGATGTCGTAATAATGAAATTTTGTTCCTTTCAACAATGTAAAGTAACAACCAAGATTTGTCTCAAAAATAGAGCAAACATGTTCTCAGTAGTTTCAAACAATCTGATTTTGTGAAACACGACATTTTTTATGAGATAATTCAAGCTTGTAGGTTGGGTCCAGAGTTCCAAATAATAAGAATAAAGGAGGATTTGTAATCCGGCTTTACATCGTTCAAATACTGTATTCATTTGTCATAAAATGTAAGTACTGGCATTTTTTCTCTATTAGAAAAGTACCGGACTCTCTCTTTAGCTCTTCTTATCAAGTTATAATGCAAGAAAGTACGATTTATCATTTATCACAAAGACTGTAATATATCTAAACACCTCTTATTTACAGTGTAAATACAATATAGTTCTAAGCTCATTCTGGTATTTTGTTTTGTAGTCAGTCCGACTTTTCAACAGGATGTAGAGGTTACTCTCAAATATATATATTTATGGATCAACTTCTTAAAGAATTCTGATTATGCATTTCAAATCTTTAATCAATTTTTTTAAGCTAAAGAATTATTTAGATAGTCGGTATGTTCAAGCCTTGGTTAAATTTTAATTAAAAACCATCTATTTCTATCATCCAGTTTTCTTAAACGGTTGTGAATGTTTTTGACAGATTTGGTATTCTTAAAGAGTAGTGTTGACGTAATAGTAAAATAGTGTTCATTTCAACAATGTGAAATAACAAACAAGATTTGTCTCAACAATAGAGAAAACATGTTCTCAGTAGTCTGAAACAATCAAATTTTGTGAAATACGACATTTTAGATAGAATATTTCAAAATAGTAGGTTGGATAATTAAGAGCTCCGAATTCCAGGAATAAAGGAAGGTTGTTCTTTCGGCTTTGCATCGTCCAGATACTTTATCTATTTCTCCTAATATAGTAAGTACTGGCATTTTTTTTCTTTTTTAGAAATGTACGGCACACTTTCTTTAGCTCTTCTCCTCAAGTTGTAATGCAAGAAAGTATGATTTATCGCTAAGACTGTAATATATCAAAAACACCTCTTATTGACAGTGTAAATACAAGATAGTTCTAAGTTCATTCTGGTATTTTGCTTTGTAATCTGGCCAACTTTATAACAGGATGTAGAGGTTACGCCAATGTATATATGATTATAGATAAAGAATATTGCTTATAAATTTCAAATCTTTAATCAATTTTTTTTATAGAAAAAAGAATTATTTCAGGATTCGGGATGTTTAAGTCTTATTAAAATTTTACTTAAAACCATTTACTTCTATCATCCATTTTTTTAAACGGTTGGGAATGTTTGTGACAGATTTTGTATTCTTAAAGTTTGAATGTTGACGTAACAATGAAATTTTGTTCAATTCAATAACGTAAAATAACAAACAAAAATCTCAACAATGGAGCAAACATAATCTCAGTAGTTTCACGCAATCAAATTTCTTGAAACACGGTATTTTAGATAGAATAAATCAAGATAGAAAGTTGGATAAATGAGAGCTCCGAATAATAAAATTAAAGAAACATTTGCCTTCCGGCGTTGCATCGTCGTGATACCATATTAATTTGTCATAAAATAGTAAGTACTGGCGCTTTTTCTCTTTCAGAAAAGTTCTTGACACCTCTCTTTAGCTCTTCATCAAGTTATAAGGCCGGAAAGTATGATTTACCATTTATCGCTAATACTAATATATATAAACACCTTTTATTGACAGTGTAAATACAAGATAGTTCTAAGCGCATTTTGGTATTTTGCTTTGTACTCAGGCCAACTTTTCAACAGGACGTAGAGGTTACGCTTATGTATGTAGGAAGATTATATGTAAAATGTTAATATATAGATGACTGACTTGAATAACTAGACGTTGGAATAACAACACATACACTTTAATACAATTCTATAAAGATAATTTTACGCCACTTCGTTTCTAATTTTTTAAATATAGTTCATTTCTCACTTAAAACTCATAATATACTTCTTTCGAACAATGTAATTAGGCCTAACAGTGCCTTCCTTGGCATCTCGTAAGCCGATGCTTCATGAACAATATTATTTTATAGACTGACCCTTTTCTAATTTTGAATATTTCCAAACCCTGATCTTGTGATCGTGAATTTTCATTATTCTTGTTTTCAAATCATGGATAATAAAAATACCAGGCGTCAGTTAATTTTCTGATCATGCACGTTATAAAGAAAATAAAGTATGTATAAATTCAAATCCTACATGTATATATATTTATGGATCAATTTCTTAAAGAATTCTAATTATACATTTCATATCTTTAATCGATTTTTTTAAGTTCAAAGAAGCATTTCAATAGTCGGTATGTTTAAGCCTTGGTATAATTTTAATTAAAAACCTTTTATGTCTGTCATCCAGTTTTTTTAAACGGTTGTGAATGTTTTTGACAGACTTGCTATTCTTAAAGTGTTGTGTTGACGTAATAATGAAATATTGTTCATACCAACAATGTAAAATAACAAACAAGATTTGCCTCAACAATAGAGAAAACATATTCTCAGTAGTCTGCAACAATCAAATTTTGTGAAATACGACATTTTAGATAGAATATTTCAAGATAGTAGGTTGGAAAATTAAGAGCTGCGAATTCTAAGAATAAATTGTTCATTCGACTTTGCATCGTTCGGATACTTTATCCATTTCTCTTAAAATAGTAAGTACTGGCTTTTTTTTTTTTTTTTTAGAAATGTACCCGAAACTCTTTAGTTCTTCTCCTCAAGTTGTAATGCAAGAAAGTATGATTTTTCGTTAAGACTGTAATATAACCAAACACCTCTTATTGACAGTGTAAATAGAAGATAGTTCTAAGCTCATTCTGGTATTTTGCTTTGTACTCAGGCGAACTTTATAACAGGATGTAGAGTTTACGTGCATATATATATATATTTATGGATAAAGAATACTGCTTATAAATTTCAAATCCTTAATCAATTTTTTAAAGTTAAAAGAGTTATTTCAATAGGCGGGATGTTTAAGCCTTCTTAAAATCTTACTTAAAAAACATTTATTTCTATCATCGAGTTTTTTTAAACGGTTGAGAATGTTTGTGACAGATTTTGTACTCTTAAAGTGTGAATGTTGACGTAACAATGACATTTTGTTCAATCCAACAACGTAAATTAACAAACAAAATTTTTCTCAACAATGGAGCAAACATAATCTTAGAAATTTCACGCTGTCAAATTTTGTGAATACCACATTTTAGGTAGAATAATTCAAGATAGTAAGTTGAATAAATAAGAGCTCCAAATAATGAAAATAAAAAAGAATTTATCTTCCAACGATGCGTCGTCCCGATACCATATTAATTTGTCATAAAATAGTAAGTACTGGCACTTTTTCTCTTTCAGAAAAGTTCTTGACCCTCTCTTTAGCTCTTCTTATCAAGTTATAATGCCAGAAAGTATGATTTATCATTTATCGCTAACACTCTAATATATATAAACACCTCTTATTGACAGTGTAAATACAAGATAGTTCTAAGCGCATTTTGGTAGTTTGCTTTGTACTCAGGCGAACTTTTTAACAGGATGTAGTGGTTACGTTTAGGTATATATATTTATGGATCAACTTCTTAAAGAATTCTGATTATACATTTCAAATCTTTAATTAATTTTTTAAAAATTTTTATTATTATTATTTTTTTTTGCAAATTAAAAGACTGAAAATGTACCTAATAAAATAAAACTTCTTAAGACTGGATTACTACGGACCGGTAAAAAAGTAGAAATGTTTTTCTTATATAGCGAATAAATATATTGATAGTTTTCAATCGCCACTAAGACTATAATGATTATAAGTAATTTCCTTTTAATTTTAAAAGCGTTTTGGGCTGGTGCAGATTTATTAGTGGATCGTATTAACTCATTGTTTTGGGTATGGGTGGGGTTTTGACTTTAGCAAGTCGGGATAATATTAATGCGATTCTAAAAATATTAATTTAGAATGTTCCGGTTTATACGATGTGAAACTCGAGATAGTGTATGAGAGAAGGAGTACGGAGGATCTATGGAGGGTTTTCATATTTTACTGACCGAACTTTATCGTATATACAGTGGGTTGTCAAATTATTAGGGACAGTCATATTTTTTGTTAGTTTTATACTTTGGGTGTACTTGACTGCGGCTCTAAGTGGTTTAAGTGTTGCAGGAATGTATTTTACCGTTCTCAACATCTCCATAATTAAACTTTTAAGTACTTTTGGTATGTTAAAAGGTTTGTTTGCTTTCTAGAAATATTTTAATGACGGAAGAGAGTCTTTCTGAGTCTTTTACACACGCAATAGTGGAAGACGCTTTTCTTTAATTTAAACAAAAATCTTTAGGCTTTTTTTGGAAAAGTTAAGAATTATATGTGAGTATTATCTTTCTTTTATTGATTAAATATGTTTTTTGGGAAATTATTTACGAATTTAATTTATTTTTATTTTTATTGATTTTAGTATGGGTCGAGGGGTTGATTTGTCCCATTGGAAAAAAAATCTAAGGTTAAAAAACCTTCTTCTGTATACGAGTCATTCCCAAAGTTAATAGCAGAACTTGCTGGAGTTTCCAAGTCAGTAGTCAACAGGATAAAAATAAATCTGTACAAAAACCAGCCACTTTCGCCGAAACGAAAAGGTAAAAGTAGAAGAAAACGCATAATAACTCCACTTACCGATAGGAAAATCCGGGATATCTGTTTAGGAAGCAAAAAGAAAAGTGTAAGACTCCTTACTCAGATCATTCAAGAATCTGGAATACGAGTTTCTAAGAGAACTATGCAGCGGAGATTAGCGGAAAAAGGGTTGACAGGTCGTCGTTTAGCCAAGAAACCTAGGTTGAAAGAAGAGATGAAGAAGAAGCGCCTTGCCTGGCTCGTGAACACCGCCAGAAGACAGTTGATGACTGGAGTAAGGTCAGTTGTTAAGATAATTATTATTTATGTCATTTAAAATCATTTATTTCTAAATTATTAACATATTTAATTTTTTTTCAGGTGTGTGTCTCAGATGAATCAACCTTTGAAATTTTAGCCGATAAAAGCAGCTTTGTCAGGCGACGCCAAGGCGAAAAATACCGTCCTGAGTGCATCGTGGAAATTGTTAAATACCCTGATAAAATAATGGGGTGGTCTGTCATAAGCTCTAAAGGGGTTGGATGCCTCTACTTTGTCCAGGGAACCATGAGACAAGACCAGTACAGGCAAGTTCTGGAAACTCGGCTGCTGCCGCAAATTGAAGAATGGTTCCCAGGTGGTGAAGAATTCATGTTTGTGCATGATTCAGCGCCTTTTCATAAAGCTAGAAACGTGACGAAGATTTTGGCAGACCACAATATCGCAGTTTTACCTTGGCCTGGCAATTCTCCTGACATGAACAACATAGAAAGCTTACGGGAGACCACCAAGGTAGAAATCACCAAAGATATGATTACAACCAAGGTACAACTCATCGAAAAACAAATAAATGTATGGCATCACAACCCTAAAGTAAAAGAAAGTGCGAGAAATTGTATAAAAAGCATGCCGAAACGCACCGAAGCACTCCTCGAAGCCAAAGGAAATGTGTTAGAAAATGCTCTTTTGTTTTCAAGAACATCCACCAGATGGCAGCATCAGACAATCTTTTTATTTGATCTACTGTGACAGACACTCAGTTCAGTGAGTGTTGCTTCTTCCCTTATAGCAGTTTGGCAGCAAAATGCTGCTTGATTAAAAAAATCCAATAATATTCCAAAGGAATATAATATGATAAAAAAACTGCAACAAGCCATAGTTCAAAGTATTTCTTTGTGTTTGTAAATAGTCTTATACATCTGTTTTGTTTTTATTGTGAAGTGTGATCTGTACTGTGACCAGCATATATATTATTCTAGTGTATTCAATCTTCTAATAAATGTTTTTTGTTCATCCAAAGAAGAGTATATTTCCATTGAAACACATCAAAACATAAAGGTAAAACTTTTAACTTTTTTTATTGTTTACCTATTGAGGAATTTCGTATTCATGCCTTCCATATGGAATAACATTCCAACAGTCGATTATGAGACTGAACTTATCTCAATTTTAAATATAGTAATATAAAAGAAGAAAATATAATATAACTAAATTCAAAGAAATAATTATTTTCTGAATGTTGGTATTTTTCACAAGTGAATGATATAAAAGAAAATTCAAAGAATTGTTCTTATTTTGAAACCAAAAGTGTATTGATAAGAAAAGAAATTATTTTGATTTTGATTTTGCCAGTTTCTTATTGAAATTTTATTATATAAGTTGCAAATGTAAATTTATGTTTTAAACAAAGAATTTAACATTTAAGAACAGTTTTTCTGAAATCAAAAGTAACTTCAAAAATTGTTCTCAAGAATTTTATTTTGTTCTTATTTCATCATTAGCATTATATTTGAGTTTATAATTGTTGTTTTGATGTATTAATAAGAGAAAAAGTTTTATTTTCTGTGAAATAAGCAAATATTATTATATCATAATGTCTAGTATTAGAGAATCTCATTATGTTGATAAATTAACTGATGACAACTATTCAGTTTGGAAGTTTAAAATAGAGCAATTGTTAATCAAAGAAGGTTTGTATGATGTTGTATTTGAACCTAAAAAGGAAAATGATGATAATTGGGTAAAAAATGATAGAAATGCTAGGGCATTAATTTGTTTAAATATCTCAGATTCACAAATTGTTCATGTCAGACATGCTAAAAGTGCTAAAGAGACATATGATCAATTGAAATCTGTTCATGAAAGAGTAAATTTAACAAATAAACTTTATCTTCTTAGGAAGCTGTATTCCACTAAATATAATGAAAGCATTAAAATGCAGGATCATATTAATTCTGTCTTAGAATTAGCAGAAAAATTAAGAAGTATAGGTGAAGTAATACAAGATGATAATTTAATAGCTATTTTGCTCTGTTCCTTACCAAATTCTTATAGTACCTTTATAACTGCTATTGAAAGTAAATATGAAACAGATTTATCATTAAAATATGTTCAAAACAAATTAATTGATGAGTATCTTAGAAGAGTTGAAACTAAACAAATTTCAACAAAATTTGAATCTATTGCTTTGAAGGGTAATAGGGATAAACCAAAGCATTTGAATAAGCAAAAATTTTGTTCTCATTGCAAAAAGAATAATCACAACCGTGAAGATTGTTTTCACTTAAAGGGTAATAATACTAACAAAACAAAACCAAATTTCACCCAAGATAGATCACGTCAACAGTTTAAAAAACCAAACAATTTCTCTGCCTCTACTGCTAGTCAAAATGAAAATCTATCAGATTCTCAAAACTATCATGAATTAATGGAAGAATCAAATTCTTTGAATTTTGTTATGAAATCTCAACAAAAAGGAAATAAAAACAAAAATTTGTCTTTTGTTATTGATTCAGGTGCGTCTGTTCATTTAGCTAATTCCTTGGAACTGTTCTCAGAATTAAAAAGTTCGAATAAAGATACAATTACAATTGCTAATGGAACTAAATTAACTGCAAAGGGAAAGGGTAAATGTACTTTTAATATTGAAACACTTAATGGTCAAACAAATAGAGTTACATTGGATCATGTGCTTTATGTTCCCGAGTTGGATAGTAATTTATTATCTGTCCAGTCTTGTACTGAGAAAGGTTTTGTTGTAACATTTAAAGATGATATATGTTTAATTAAAAAGGGCAACATCTTAGTTGCAGATGCAAAAGCTGATGAGGGGTTATACAGATTAAAAATAATACCTACAAATGAAAAGGTATATAGTGCTTCAGAAATATTACCCGTTTGTTCTAATGTTAACTGCATTCTAAAATGGCACCAAAGGCTGGGCCATAGAAATTTGGAATCCATCAAGAAAATTCAAAAGGATGATTTAGCTTTAGGTATTACTGTGAATAATTGTTCTCATAATACTGAATGTTCAAGTTGCATAAAAGCTAAGTTAACAGAAAAATCATTTCCAAAAGAAACGCAATACAGAAGTAAAAAACCACTTGATTTGATATACAGCGACGTATGCGGTCCTGCAGAAACAAAAAGTATGGTATCAAAAAGATATTTCGTTACATTTATTGATGATTACTCTCGTTATACACAAGTATATTTTATTTCTTCTAAAGATGAAGTATTTGATAAATTAAAAGAGTATGTTGCATCAACAACAAACAAATTTAGATTGAAGATTAAATCTTTGCGTAGTGACAATGGAACAGAATATTGCAACGAATCTGTCAAAGACTACCTTAAAAACTTAGGAATAAATCATGAAACAACGACGCCATATTCACCGTCCCAAAATGGAGTTGCAGAAAGAAAGAATCGCTCGCTTATTGAAATGAGTAAAGCCATGCTTATAAATGCTAAATTGCCAAAAACATTCTGGGCAGAAGCCATAGCTACAGCAGCCTACTTACAAAATAGATTACCCACAAAATCAACTGAAAAGACACCATATGAACTGTGGAATGGGCATAAGCCAAATTTGAGTCACCTTAAAGTATTTGGATGCAAAGCATATGTGTATGTTCATAAACAGAAGAGACAAAAATTTGACGAAAAGGCCACTGAAGGAGTCTTTGTTGGCTACGATTTAAGAAGCAAAGGATATCGAATTTATATAGGCGGTAGAAAAATAGTGATAAGCAGAACAGTGAAGTTTTTTGAAAATATGAACTGTGAAAATGTCTTTCAAGAAAATCCTGAAGAGCGAATCTCAGATTTAATGCATTTAAATTTTTCAGAAGAAAATCTTGAAAATGATAGTGATGCTATCCAAATAGAAAATACTGCAGAAGAAATAAATACGGATGAAAAATCAGTAGCTAGCCCAACAACTGAAGAAAGTGAAGATAATTTCCAGAGAAGAATATCTAACAGAGAGACTAAAGGAATTCCACCAGAAAGATATTCTTACAAAACTGAAGACAGTTGTTCCAAAAATCAAGATCCTGAAACTTTTAAAGATGTTTTACAATTACCAGTAAAAGATCAACAGAAATGGTTTCAAGCTATGAAGGAAGAATTTAACTCTTTAAAGGAAAATGAAGTGTTTGAGCTTGTTACTTTACCCAAAGGCAAGCACGCCATTGGCTGTAAATGGGTTTACAAAACAAAACATAATGAAAATGGAGAAGCAATAAAATGCAAAGCACGATTAGTTGCCAAAGGTTTCGCTCAAAAATTAGGCACTGATTATGATGAAACCTTCTCTCCTGTCGTCAAACATACAACTATTAGAGCTTTTCTGACCTGGGCAGCTTATCATAAAGCCAGAGTATTTCAAGTAGATGTTAAAACAGCCTTTCTACATGGTAAACTAGATAATGAAGAATTATACATGCATCAACCAGAAGGCTTTCATGATGAAGAAAATAAAGACAAAGTCTATAAATTAAAAAAGGCTATATATGGTCTTAAACAAGCCGCCAAGTGCTGGAATGAAGAAATAGAGAATACTCTAAAGGCATATGGATTTAAACAAAGTGAAGCTGATCCATGTTTGTTCATAAAAGAAAAATCAAAGAAGACAATTCATCTCATACTGTATGTAGATGATATGCTGATGAGCTCAGAAGATGAAAATGAAGTTAATGAAGTAATAAATTACTTAAAGAAATCTTATCCCATAACATCACTAGGAGAAGCAAAATACTTCTTAGGTTTAGAAATTTACAGAAAAGAAGATGGAAGTTATTTACTTTCACAAAGAAGTAAAATAACTCAATTAGTTAAGGATTTTCAGCTTGAAGAAGCCAAACCAACTTATACCCCAATGGAAACTAACTATTATAGTTTAGATAAAGAAGAAAATCTTTTATCATCAAATGATAATTACAGACAAGCTATAGGAAGTCTTTTATATATTTCCTCATGTACAAGACCTGATATTACCGCTCCTACACACATACTAAGTCGAAGATGCAATAATCCAAGAGAAAAGGACTGGAATGCTGTTAAGAGGGTAATAAGATACTTAAAAACAACGAAAGACCTTGATCTCCACATTTCTTCAAAAGAATATCCTAATATAGTTGCATACTCGGATGCAGACTGGGGACAAGATGCTACAGACAGAAAATCCACCTCAGGAAATGTAATCTTCTTAGGCAATAGCTGCATTTCTTGGTTCTCGCGAAAACAAACATGTGTGACGTTATCGTCAGCAGAAGCTGAATATGTGGCACTGTCACAAGGAACTCAAGAGGTGCTATGGATCTTAAAATTATGTAAAGATCTCAATTTACAACAACATTTTCCTATTAGAATTTTTGAGGATAACCAATCTACAATTAAATTGGTTGAAAGTGAAAAATTTAAATCCCGCACTAAGCACATTGATACAAAGTATCATTACATACGAGATTTAAAAACTAAAAATGTTATAGATGTCAAATATCTATCAACAAATGAAATGATAGCAGATATAATGACGAAGCCACTGCCAAAAGACAAATTTGAACTTTGTAGAAACCTTATCCACCTGGTGTCAGATTCTATCACAAAACGGGAGAGATGTTAGAAAATGCTCTTTTGTTTTCAAGAACATCCACCAGATGGCAGCATCAGACAATCTTTTTATTTGATCTACTGTGACAGACACTCAGTTCAGTGAGTGTTGCTTCTTCCCTTATAGCAGTTTGGCAGCAAAATGCTGCTTGATTAAAAAAATCCAATAATATTCCAAAGGAATATAATATGATAAAAAAACTGCAACAAGCCATAGTTCAAAGTATTTCTTTGTGTTTGTAAATAGTCTTATACATCTGTTTTGTTTTTATTGTGAAGTGTGATCTGTACTGTGACCAGCATATATATTATTCTAGTGTATTCAATCTTCTAATAAATGTTTTTTGTTCATCCAAAGAAGAGTATATTTCCATTGAAACACATCAAAACATAAAGGTAAAACTTTTAACTTTTTTTATTGTTTACCTATTGAGGAATTTCGTATTCATGCCTTCCATATGGAATAACATTCCAACACAAATATTAATATACTTTACTTAACTTTGGTAAATTGACTGTATTAAAATTTTTTTCATATAATACTGTATAAAACTTAAACTAGTATGATAATAAAGCATTTTAAACTTAAAAACAGTGTTTATTTTCAAATTATATCCTAATATTGAACAAAAAACCTATACATCATGACTGTCTCTAATAATTTGGCAGCCCACTGTAGTAATCCATTAATTGCTTTTCGATAATTACGTACTATGTTCGGTTCATGAAATTTCATATCAGTTGTTGCTAATTTTTATCATTCGCGTATTTTCTTCAAATATATATATATATATATATTAATTTGTCGCAAATTAAAAGACTAAAATTTACCTAATAAAATAAAACTTCTTAAGACTGGATTACTACGGACCGGTAAAAAAGTAGAAAAGTATTTGTTTTACAACGTTAAAATATATACATAATCTCTCATTTGGCACCATAAACTTTTCCATTTGAGACAATAATGAATTATAAGCAAATTCCTTTTAATTTAAAAAGCGTTTTGGGCTGGTGCAGATATATTAGCGGATCGTATTAACACAGTGTTTTGGGTATGGGTCGGGTTTTGACTTTAGCAAGTCGGGATAGTATTAATATGATTAAAAAAATATTAATTTAGAATTTTCCGATTTATACGATGAACTATCGAGGGTTTTCGGTTTTTACTGACCGAAATTTATCGTATATAGTAATCCATTAATAGCTTTTCGATAATTACGTTCTATATTCGGTTCATGAAATTTCATATCAGTTGTTGCGAATTTTTATCATTTGTGTATATTCTTAAATTTTTTTTTTTTAATTTGTTGCAAATCAAAAGACTGAAATTTACCTAATAAAATAAAACTTCTTAAGACTGGATTACTAAGGACCGGCAAAAAATTAGAAAAGTATTTGTTTTACAACGTTAAAATATATAGAAAATCTCTCATTCGGCACCATAAACTTTTCAATTTGAGACAATAATGAATTATAAGAAATTTCCTTTTAATTTTGAAAGCGTTTTTAGCTGGTGCAGATTTATTAGCGGATCGTATTAACACAGTGTTTTGGGTATGGGTCTGGTTTTGACTTTAGCAAGTCGGGGTAGTGTTAATATGATTAAAAAAATATTAATTTAGAATGTTCCGGTTTATACGATGTGAAACTCGAGATAGTGTATGAGGGAAGGGGTACGGAGGATCTATCTAGGATTTTCGGTTTTTACTGACCGAAATTTATCGTATATAAAAATCCATTAATTGCTTTTCGATAATTAAGTACTATGTTCGGTTCATGAAATTTCATATGAGTTGTTCCTAATTTTTATCATTTGTGTATATTCTTCATTTTTTTTTTTTTTTTTTTTTTTTTTTTTTTTTTTAAATTTGTTGCAAATTAAAAGACTGAAATTTACCTAATAATATAAAACTCCTTAAGACGGGATTACTAAGGACCGGTAAAAAAGTTAAAATATATTGATAATCTCTCATTCGGCACCATAAACTTTTCAATTTGAGACAATAATGAATTATAAGAAATTTCCTTTTAATTTTGAAAGCGTTTTTAGCTGGTGAAGATTTATTAGCGGATCGTATTAACACAGTGTTTTGGGTATGGGTCGGGTTTTGACTTTAGCAAGTCGGGATAGTGTTAATATGATTAAAAAAATATTAATTTAGAATGTTCCGGTTTATACGATGTCAAACTCGAGATGGTGTATGAGGGAAGGGGTACGGAGGATCTATCTAGGGTTTTCTGTTTTTACTGACCGAACTTTATCGTATATAGTAATCCATTAATTGCTTTTCGATAATTAAGTACTATGTTTGGTTCATGAAATTTCACATCAATTGTTCCTAATTTTTATCATTTGCGTATATTCTTCATTTTTTTTTTTAATTTGTAGCAAATTAAAAGACTGAAATTTACCTAATAAAATAAAGCTTCTTAAGACTGGATTACTAAGGACCGGTAAAAAATTAGAAAAGTATTTGTTTTACAACGTTAAAATATATAGATAATCTCTCATTCGGCACCATAAACTTTTCCATTTGAGACAATAATGAATTATAAGCAATTTCCTTTTAATTTTAAAAGCGTTTTGGGCTGATGCAGATTTCTTAGCGGATCTTATTAACACAATGTTTTGGGTATGGGTCGGGTTTTGACTTTAGCAAGTCGGGATAATATTAATACGATTAAAAAAATATTAATTTAGAATTTTCCGATTCATACGATGAACTATCGAGGGTTTTCGGTTGTTACTGACCGAAATTTATCGTATAAAGTAATCCATTAATTGCTTTTCGAAAATTACGTTTATATTCGGTTCATGAACTATCAGTCGATGCTAATTTTTACCATTCGCATAAATTATTAAAGTATTTTTTGTGTTTTTTTTTAAGCTGTTACAATTTAAAAGACGCAGGAAATATACCTAACAATATAAAATTTGTTAACGCTGGATTACTACGTATCAGTAAAAAAGTAGAAATGTTTTTGTTATACAGCGAACAAATTTATAAATAATTTTCAATCGGCACCATAAAAGGTTCCATTTAAAACAATAATGAGTTATAAGCAATTTCCTTTTAATTTTAAAAGCGTTTTGGGCTGGTGAAGATTTATTAGCGGATCGTATTAAGTCACTGTTTTGGGTATGGGTCGGGATTTGACTTTAGCAAGTCGGGATAATATTAATACGATTAAAAAAATATTAATTTAGTATGTTCCGGTGTATACGATGTGAAACTCGAGATAGTGTATGAGGGAACGTGTACGGAGGATCTATCTAGGGTTTTCTGTTTTTACTGACCGAACTTTTTCATATATAGTAGTCCATTAATTGCTTTTCGATAATTAAGTACTATGTTCGGTTCATGAAATTTCATATGAGTTGTTACTAATTTTTATCATTTGTGTATATTCTTCAATTTTTTTTTTTTTAATTTGTTGCAAATTAAAAGACTGAAATTTACCTAATAAAATAAAACTTCTTAAGACTGGATTACTAAGGACCGGCAAAAAATTAGAAAAGTATTTGTTTTACAACGTTAAAATATATAGAAAATCTCTCATTCGGCACCATAAACTTTTCCATTTGAGACAATAATGAAATATAAGCAATTTCCTTTTAATTTTAAAAGCGTTTTGGGCTGGTGCAGATATATTAGCGGATCGTATTAAGTCACTGTTTTGGGTATGAGTCGGGATTTGACTTTAGCAAGTCGGGATAATATTAATAAGTTTCTAAAAATATTAATTTAGTATGTTCCAGTTTATACGATGTGAAACTCGAGATAATGTATGAGGGAATGGGTACGGAGGATCCATCGAGGACAATATTAGAGATTTAGACATACCATTTATATTAGACATACCATATCCATTTTAGACAATAATGAATTATAAGCAATTTCCTTTTAATTTTAAAAGCGTTTTGGGCTGGTGCAGATATATTAGCGGATCATATTAACACAGTGTTTTGGGTATGGGTCGGGTTTTGACTTTAGCAAGTCGGGATAGTGTTAATATGATTAAAAAAATATTAATTTAGAATGTTCCGGTTTATACGATGTGAAACTCGAGATGGTGTTTGAGGGAAGGGGTACGGAGGATCTATCTAGGGTTTTCGGCTTTTACTGACCGAATTTTATCGTATATAGTAATCCATTAATTGCTTTTCGATAATTAAGTACTATGTTCGGTTCATGAAATTTCACATCAGTTGTTCCTAACTTTTATCAGTTGCGTATATTCTTCAATTGTTTTTTTTTAATTTGTTGCAAATTAAAAGACTGAAGTTTACCTAATAAAAGAAAACTTCTTAAGACTGGATTACTAAGGACCGGTAAAAAATTAGAAATGTATTTGTTTTACAACGTTAAAATATATAGATAATCTCTCATTCGGCACCATAAACTTTTCCATTTGAGACAATAATGAATTATAAGCAATTTCCGTTTAATTTTAAAAGCGTTTTGGGCTGGTGCAGATTTATTAGCGGATCGTATTAACACAATGTTTTGGGTATGGGTCGGGTTTTGACTTTAGCAAGTCGGGATAATATTAATATGATTAAAAAAATATTAATTTAGAATTTTCCGATTTATACGATGAACTATCGAGGGTTTTCGGTTTTTACTGACCGAAATTTATCGTATAAAGTAATCCATTAATTGCTTTTCGAAAATTACGTTTATATTCGGTTCGTGAACTATGAGTCGATGCTAATTTTTATCATTCGCATAAATCATTAAAGTATTTTTTGTGTTTTTTTTAAAGCTGTTACAATTTAAAAGACGCAGGGAATATACCTAACAAAATAAAATATGTTAAGACTGGATTACTACGTATCGGTAAAAAACTAGAAATGTTTTTGTTATACAGCGAACAAATTTATAAATAATTTTCAATCAGCACCATAAGAGGTTCCATTTAAATCAATAATGAATTATAAGCAAATTCCTTGTAATTTTAAAAGCGTTTTGGGCTGGTGAAGATTTATTAGCGGATCGTATTATGTTTTGGGTATGGGTCGGGATTCGACTTTAGCAAGTCGGGATAGTATTAATACGATTAAAAAAATATTAATTTAGTATGTTCCGGTTTATACGATGTGAAACTCGAGACAGTGTATGAGGGAACGTGTACGGAGGATCTATCTAGGGTTTTCGGTTTTTACTGACCGAAATTTATCGTATATAGTAGTCCATTTATTGCTTTTCGATAATTAAGTACTATGTTCGGTTCATGAAATTTCATATGAGTTGTTCCTAATTTTTATCATTTGTCTATATTCTTCAATTTTTTTTTTAATTTGTTGCAAATCAAAAGACTGAAATTTACCTAATAAAATAAAACTTCTTAAGACTGGATTACTAAGGACCGGCAAAAAATTAGAAAAGTATTTGTTTTACAACGTTAAAATATATAGAAAATCTCTCATTCGGCACCATAAACTTTTCCATTTGAGACAATAATGAAATATAAGCAATTTCCTTTTAATTTTAAAAGCGTTTTGGGCTGGTGCAGATATATAAGCGGATAGTATTAATTCACTGTTTTGGGTATGAGTCGGGATTTGACTTTAGCAAGTCGGGATAATATTAATAAGATTCTAAAAATATTAGTTTAGTATGTTCCAGTTTATACGATGTGAAACTCTAGATAATGTATGAGGGAATGGCTACGGAGGATCCATCGAGGTTTTTTGGTTTTTACTGACCGAAATTTATCATATATAGTAATAAATTAATTGCTTTTCGATAATTACGTACTATGTCCGGTTCATGAAATATCATATCAGTTGTTGCTAATTTTTATCATTCGCGTATATTCTTCAAATATATTCTGATTTTTTTTTTTTTTTTTTTTTTAATATGTTGCAAATTAAAAGACTGAAAATTACCTAATAAAATAAAACTCCTTAAGACTGGATTACTAAGGACCTGTATAAAAAATAGAAAATTATTTGTTTTACAACGTATAAATATATAGATAATCCTTCATTCGGCACCATAAACTTTTCCATTTTAGACAATAATGAATTATAAGCAATTTCCTTTTAATTTTAAAAGCGTTTTGGGCTGGTGCAGATATATTAGCGGATCATATTAACACAGATTTTTGGTATGGGTCGGGTTTTGAATTTAGCAAGTCGGGATAGTGTTAATATGATTAAAAAATATTAATTTAGAATGTTCCGGTGTATACGATGTGAAACTCGAGATGGTGTTTGAGGGAAGGGGTACGGAGGATCTATCTAGGGTTTTCGGTTTTTACTGACCGAATTTTATCGTATATAGTAATCCATTAATTGCTTTTCGATAATTAAGTACTATGTTCGGTTCATGAAATTTCACATCAGTTGTTCCTAACTTTTATCAGTTGCGTATATTCTTCAATTGTTTTTTTCAATTTGTTGCAAATTAAAAGACTGAAATTTACCTAATAAAAAAAAACTTCTTAAGACTGGATTACTAAGGACCGGTAAAAAATTAGAAAAGTATTTGTTTTACAACGTTAAAATATATAGATAATCTCTCATTCGGCACCATAAACTTTTCCATTTGAGACAATAATGAATTATAAGCAATTTCCGTTTAATTTTAAAAGCGTTTTGGGCTGGTGCAGATTTATTAGCGGATCGTATTAACACAATGTTTTGGGTATTGGTCGGGTTTTGACTTTAGCAAGTCGGGATAATATTAATATGATTAAAAAATATTAATTTAGAATTTTCCGATTTATACGATGAACTATCGAGGGTTTTCGGTTTTTACTGACCGAAATTTATCGTATAAAGTAATCCATTAATTGAATTTCGAATATTACGTTTATATTCGGTTCATAAACTATCAGTCGATGGTAATTTTTATCATTTGCATAAATTATTAAAGTATTTTTTGTGTTTTTTTTTTTAAGCTGTTACAATTTAAAAGACGCAGGAAATATACCTAACAAAATAAAATTTGTTAAGACTGGATTACTACGTATCAGTTAAAAAGTAGAAATGCTTTTGTTATACAGCGAACAAATTTATAAATAATTTTCAATCGGCACCATAAAAGGTTCCATTTAAAACAATAATGAATTATAAGCAATTTCCTTTTAATTTTAAAAGCGTTTTGGGCTGGTGCAGATTTATTAGCGGATCGTATTAACACAATGTTTTGGGTATGGGTCGGGTTTTGACTTTAGCAAGTCGGGATAATATTAATATGATTAAAAAAATATTAATTTAGAATTTTCCGATTTATACGATGAACTATCGAGGGTTTTCGGGTTTTACTGACCGAAATTTATCGTATAAAGTAATCCATTAATTACTTTTCGAAAATTACGTTTCTATTCGGTACGTGAACTATGAGTCGATGCTAATTTTTATCATTCGCATAAATCATTAAAGTATTTTTGTGTTTTTTTTTAAGCTGTTACAATTTAAAAGACGCAGGGAATATACCTAACAAAATAAAATTTGTTAAGACTGGATTACTACGTATCGGTAAAAAAGTAGAAATGTTTTTGTTATACAGCGAACAAATTTATAAATAATTTTCAATCAGCACCATAAAAGGTTCTATTTAAATCAATAATGAATTATAAGCAAATTCCTTGTAATTTTAAAAGCGTTTTGGGCTGGTGAAGATTTATTAGCGGATCGTATTATGTTTTGGGTATGGGTCGGGATTCGACTTTAGCAAGTCGGGATAGTATTAATACGATTAAAAAAATATTAATTTAGTATGTTCCGGTTTATACGATGTGAAACTCGAGAGGGAACGTGTATCTGTATGAGGGAACGTGTACGGAGGATCTATCTAGGGTTTTCGGTTTTTACTGACCGAAATTTATCGTATATAGTAGTCCATTTATTGCTTTTCGATAATTAAGTACTATGTTCGGTTCATGAAATTTCATATGACTTGTTCCTAATTTTTATCATTTGTCTATATTCTTCAATTTTTTTTTTTAATTTGTTGCAAATCAAATGACTGAAATTTAACTAATAAAATATAACTTCTTAAGACTGGATTACTAAGGACCGGCAAAAAATTAGAAAAGTATTTGTTTTACAACGTTAAAATATATAGAAAATCTCTTATTCGGCACCATAAACTTTTCCATTTGAGACAATAATGAAATATAAGCAATTTCCTTTTAATTTTAAAAGCGTTTTGGGCTGGTGCAGATATATAAGCGGATAGTATTAATTCACTGTTTTGGGTATGAGTCGGGATTTGACTTTAGCAAGTCGGGATAATATTAATAAGATTCTAAAAATATTAGTTTAGTATGTTCCAGTTTATACGATGTGAAACTCTAGATAATGTATGAGGGAATGGCTACGGAGGATCCATCGAGGTTTTTTGGTTTTTACTGACCGAAATTTATCATATATAGTAATAAATTAATTGCTTTTCGATAATTACGTACTATGTCCGGTTCATGAAATATCATATGAGTTGTTGCTAATTTTTATCATTCGCGTATATTCTTCAAATATATTCTGATTTTTTTTTTTTTTTTTAATATGTTGCAAATTAAAAGACTGAAAATTACCTAATAAAATAAAACTCCTTAAGACTGGATTACTAAGGACCTGTATAAAAAATAGAAAATTATTTGTTTTACAACGTATAAATATATAGATAATCCTTCATTCGGCACCATAAACTTTTCCATTTTAGACAATAATGAATTATAAGCAATTTCCTTTTAATTTTAAAAGCGTTTTGGGCTGGTGCAGATATATTAGCGGATCATATTAACACAGTGTTTTGGGTATGGGTCGGGTTTTGACTTTAGCAAGTCGGGATAGTGTTAATATGATTAAAAAAATATTAATTTGGAATGTTCCGGTTTATACGATGTGAAACTCGAGATGGTGTTTGAGGGAAGGGGTACGGAGGATCTATCTAGGGTTTTCGGTTTTTACTGACCGAATTTTATCGTATATAGTAATCCATTAATTGCTTTTCGATAATTAAGTACTATGTTCGGTTCATGAAATTTCACATCAGTTGTTCCTAACTTTTATCAGTTGCGTATATTCTTCAATTGTTTTTTTTAATTTGTTGCAAATTAAAAGACTGAAATTTACCTAATAAAATAAAACTTCTTAAGACTGGATTACTAAGGACCGGTAAAAAATTAGAAAAGTATTTGTTTTACAACGTTAAAATATATAGATAATCTCTCATTCGGCACCATAAACTTTTCCATTTGAGACAATAATGAATTATAAGCAATTTCCGTTTAATTTTAAAAGCGTTTTGGGCTGGTGCAGATTTATTAGCGGATCGTATTAACACAATGTTTTGGGTATGGGTCGGTTTTTGACTTTAGCAAGTCGGGATAATATTAATATGATTAAAAAAATATTAATTTAGAATTTTCCGATTTATACGATGAACTATCGAGGGTTTTCGGTTTTTACTGACCGAAATTTATCGTATAAAGTAATCCATTAATTGCTTTTCGAAAATTACGTTTATATTCGGTTCGTGAACTATGAGTCGATGCTAATTTTTATCATTCGCATAAATCATTAAAGTATTTTTTGCGTTTTTTTTAAAGCTGTTACAATTTAAAAGACGCAGGGAATATACCTAACAAAATAAAATTTGTTAAGACTGGATTACTACGTATCGGTAAAAAACTAGAAATGTTTTTGTTATACAGCGAACAAATTTATAAATAATTTTCAATCAGCACCATAAGAGGTTCCATTTAAATCAATAATGAATTATAAGAAAATTCCTTGTAATTTTAAAAGCGTTTTGGGCTGGTGAAGATTTATTAGCGGATCGTATTATGTTTTGGGTATGGGTCGGGATTCGACTTTAGCAAGTCGGGATAGTATTAATACGATTAAAAAAATATTAATTTAGTATGTTCCGGTTTATACGATGTGAAACTCGAGACAGTGTATGAGGGAACGTGTACGGAGGATCTATCTAGGGTTTTCGGTTTTTACTGACCGAAATTTATCGTATATAGTAGTCCATTTATTGCTTTTCGATAATTAAGTACTATGTTCGGTTCATGAAATTTCATATGAGTTGTTCCTAATTTTTATCATTTGTCTATATTCTTCAATTTTTTTTTTAATTTGTTGCAAATCAAGAGACTGAAATTTACCTAATAAAATAAAACTTCTTAAGACTGGATTACTAAGGACCGGCAAAAAATTAGAAAAGTATTTGTTTTACAACGTTAAAATATATAGAAAATCTCTCATTCGGCACCATAAACTTTTCCATTTGAGACAATAATGAAATATAAGCAATTTCCTTTTAATTTTAAAAGCGTTTTGGGCTGGTGCAGATATATAAGCGGATAGTATTAATTCACTGTTTTGGGTATGAGTCGGGATTTGACTTTAGCAAGTCGGGATAATATTAATAAGATTCTAAAAATATTAGTTTAGTATGTTCCAGTTTATACGATGTGAAACTCTAGATAATGTATGAGGGAATGGCTACGGAGGATCCATCGAGGTTTTTTGGTTTTTACTGACCGAAATTTATCATATATAGTAATAAATTAATTGCTTTTCGATAATTACGTACTATGTCCGGTTCATGAAATATCATATCAGTTGTTGCTAATTTTTATCATTCGCGTATATTCTTCAAATATATTCTGATTTTTTTTTTTTTTTTTTTTAATATGTTGCAAATTAAAAGACTGAAAATTACCTAATAAAATAAAACTCCTTAAGACTGGATTACTAAGGACCTGTATAAAAAATAGAAAATTATTTGTTTTACAACGTATAAATATATAGATAATCCTTCATTCGGCACCATAAACGTTTCCATTTTAGACAATAATGAATTATAAGCAATTTCCTTTTAATTTTAAAAGCGTTTTGGGCTGGTGCAGATATATTAGCGGATCATATTAACACAGAGTTTTGGGTATGGGTCGGGTTTTGACTTTAGCAAGTCGGGATAGTGTTAATATGATTAAAAAATATTAATTTAGAATGTTCCGGTTTATACGATGTGAAACTCGAGATTTTGTTTGAGGGAAGGGGTACGGAGGATCTATCTAGGGTTTTCGGTTTTTACTGACCGAGTTTTATCGTATATAGTAATCCATTAATTGCTTTTCGATAATTAAGTACTATGTTCGGTTCATGAAATTTCACATCAGTTGTTCCTAACTTTTATCAGTTGCGTATATTCTTCAATTGTTTTTTTTAATTTGTTGCAAATTAAAAGACTGAAATTTACCTAATAAAAAAAAACTTCTTAAGACTGGATTACTAAGGACCGGTAAAAAATTAGAAAAGTATTTGTTTTACAACGTTAAAATATATAGATAATCTCTCATTCGGCACCATAAACTTTTCCATTTGAGACAATAATGAATTATAAGCAATTTCCGTTTAATTTTAAAAGGGTTTTGGGCTGGTGCAGATTTATTAGCGGATCGTATTAACACTATGTTTTGGGTATTGGTCGGGTTTTGACTTTAGCAAGTCGGGATAATATTAATATGATTAAAAAATATTAATTTAGAATTTTCCGATTTATACGATGAACTATCGAGGGTTTTCGGTTTTTACTGACCGAAATTTATCGTATAAAGTAATCCATTAATTGCTTTTCGAAAATTACGTTTATATTCGGTTCATAAACTATCAGTCGATGGTAATTTTTATCATTTGCATAAATTATTAAAGTATTTTTTGTGTTTTTTTTAAGCTGTTACAATTTAAAAGACGCAGGAAATATACCTAACAAAATAAAATTTGTTAAGACTGGATTACTACGTATCAGTTAAAAAGTAGAAATGCTTTTGTTATACAGCGAACAAATTTATAAATAATTTTCAATCGGCACCATAAAAGGTTCCATTTAAAACAATAATGAATTATAAGCAATTTCCTTTTAATTTTAAAAGCGTTTTGGGCTGGTGCAGATTTATTAGCGGATCGTATTAACACAATGTTTTGGGTATGGGTCGGGTTTTGACTTTAGCAAGTCGGGATAATATTAATACGATTAAAAAAATATTAATTTAGTATGTTCCGGTTTATACGATGTGAAACTCGAGACAGTGTATGAGGGAACGTGTACGGAGGATCTATCTAGGGTTTTCGGTTTTTACTGACCGAAATTTATCGTATATAGTAGTCCATTTATTGCTTTTCGATAATTAAGTACTATGTTCGGTTCATGAAATTTCATATGACTTGTTCCTAATTTTTATCATTTGTCTATATTCTTCAATTTTTTTTTTTTTTATTTGTTGCAAATCAAAAGACTGAAATTTAACTAATAAAATAAAACTGCTTAAGACTGGATTACTAAGGACCGGCAAAAAATTAGAAAAGTATTTGTTTTACAACGTTAAAATATATAGAAAATCTCTCATTCGGCACCATAAACTTTTCCATTTGAGACAATAATGAAATATAAGCAATTTCCTTTTAATTTTAAAAGCGTTTTGGGCTGGTGCAGATATATAAGCGGATAGTATTAATTCACTGTTTTGGGTATGAGTCGGGATTTGACTTTAGCAAGTCGGGATAATATTAATAAGATTCTAAAAATATTAATTTAGTATGTTCCAGTTTATACGATGTGAAACTCTAGATAATGTATGAGGGAATGGGTACGGAGGATCCATCGAGGTTTTTTGGTTTTTACTGACCGAAATTTATCATATATAGTAATAAATTAATTGCTTTTCGATAATTACGTACTATGTCCGGTTCATGAAATATCATATCAGTTGTTGCTAATTTTTATCATTCGCGTATATTCTTCAAATATATTCTGATTTTTTTTTTTTTTTTTTTTTTTTTTTTTTTTTTTTTTTTTTAATATGTTGCAAATTAAAAGACTGAAAATTACCTAATGAAATAAAACTCCTTAAGACTGGATTACTAAGGACCTGTATAAAAAATAGAAAATTATTTGTTTTACAACGTATAAATATATAGATAATCCTTCATTCGGCACCATAAACTTTTCCATTTTAGACAATAATGAATTATAAGCAATTTCCTTTTAATTTTAAAAGCGTTTTGGGCTGGTGCAGATATATTAGCGGATCATATTAACACAGTGTTTTGGGTATGGGTCGGGTTTTGACTTTAGCAAGTCGGGATAGTGTTAATATGATTAAAAAAATATTAATTTAGAATGTTCCGGTTTATACGATGTGAAACTCGAGATGGTGTTTGAGGGAAGGGGTACGGAGGATCTATCTAGGGTTTTCGGTTTTTACTGACCGAATTTTATCGTATATAGTAATCCATTAATTGCTTTTCGATAATTAAGTACTATGTTCGGTTCATGAAATTTCACATCTGTTGTTCCTAACTTTTATCAGTTGCGTATATTCTTCAATTGTTTTTTTTAATTTGTTGCAAATTAAAAGACTGAAATTTACCTAATAAAATAAAACTTCTTAAGACTGGATTACTAAGGACCGGTAAAAAATTAGAAAAGTATTTGTTTTACAACGTTAAAATATATAGATAATCTCTCATTCGGCACCATAAACTTTTCCATTTGAGACAATAATGAATTATAAGCAATTTCCGTTTAATTTTAAAAGCGTTTTGGGCTGGTGCAGATTTATTAGCGGATCGTATTAACACAATGTTTTGGGTATGGGTCGGTTTTTGACTTTAGCAAGTCGGGATAATATTAATATGATTAAAAAAATATTAATTTAGAATTTTCCGATTTATACGATGAACTATCGAGGGTTTTCGGTTTTTACTGACCGAAATTTATCGTATAAAGTAATCCATTAATTGCTTTTCGAAAATTACGTTTATATTCGGTTCGTGAACTATGAGTCGATGCTAATTTTTATCATTCGCATAAATCATTAAAGTATTTTTTGCGTTTTTTTTAAAGCTGTTACAATTTAAAAGACGCAGGGAATATACCTAACAAAATAAAATTTGTTAAGACTGGATTACTACGTATCGGTAAAAAACTAGAAATGTTTTTGTTATACAGCGAACAAATTTATAAATAATTTTCAATCAGCACCATAAGAGGTTCCATTTAAATCAATAATGAATTATAAGAAAATTCCTTGTAATTTTAAAAGCGTTTTGGGCTGGTGAAGATTTATTAGCGGATCGTATTATGTTTTGGGTATGGGTCGGGATTCGACTTTAGCAAGTCGGGATAGTATTAATACGATTAAAAAAATATTAATTTAGTATGTTCCGGTTTATACGATGTGAAACTCGAGACAGTGTATGAGGGAACGTGTACGGAGGATCTATCTAGGGTTTTCGGTTTTTACTGACCGAAATTTATCGTATATAGTAGTCCATTTATTGCTTTTCGATAATTAAGTACTATGTTCGGTTCATGAAATTTCATATGAGTTGTTCCTAATTTTTATCATTTGTCTATATTCTTCAATTTTTTTTTTAATTTGTTGCAAATCAAAAGACTGAAATTTACCTAATAAAATAAAACTTCTTAAGACTGGATTACTAAGGACCGGCAAAAAATTAGAAAAGTATTTGTTTTACAACGTTAAAATATATAGAAAATCTCTCATTCGGCACCATAAACTTTTCCATTTGAGACAATAATGAAATATAAGCAATTTCCTTTTAATTTTAAAAGCGTTTTGGGCTGGTGCAGATATATAAGCGGATAGTATTAATTCACTGTTTTGGGTATGAGTCGGGATTTGACTTTAGCAAGTCGGGATAATATTAATAAGATTCTAAAAATATTAGTTTAGTATGTTCCAGTTTATACGATGTGAAACTCTAGATAATGTATGAGGGAATGGCTACGGAGGATCCATCGAGGTTTTTTGGTTTTTACTGACCGAAATTTATCATATATAGTAATAAATTAATTGCTTTTCGATAATTACGTACTATGTCCGGTTCATGAAATATCATATCAGTTGTTGCTAATTTTTATCATTCGCGTATATTCTTCAAATATATTCTGATTTTTTTTTTTTTTTTTTTAATATGTTGCAAATTAAAAGACTGAAAATTACCTAATAAAATAAAACTCCTTAAGACTGGATTACTAAGGACCTGTATAAAAAATAGAAAATTATTTGTTTTACAACGTATAAATATATAGATAATCCTTCATTCGGCACCATAAACGTTTCCATTTTAGACAATAATGAATTATAAGCAATTTCCTTTTAATTTTAAAAGCGTTTTGGGCTGGTGCAGATATATTAGCGGATCATATTAACACAGAGTTTTGGGTATGGGTCGGGTTTTGACTTTAGCAAGTCGGGATAGTGTTAATATGATTAAAAAATATTAATTTAGAATGTTCCGGTTTATACGATGTGAAACTCGAGATTTTGTTTGAGGGAAGGGGTACGGAGGATCTATCTAGGGTTTTCGGTTTTTACTGACCGAGTTTTATCGTATATAGTAATCCATTAATTGCTTTTCGATAATTAAGTACTATGTTCGGTTCATGAAATTTCACATCAGTTGTTCCTAACTTTTATCAGTTGCGTATATTCTTCAATTGTTTTTTTTAATTTGTTGCAAATTAAAAGACTGAAATTTACCTAATAAAAAAAAACTTCTTAAGACTGGATTACTAAGGACCGGTAAAAAATTAGAAAAGTATTTGTTTTACAACGTTAAAATATATAGATAATCTCTCATTCGGCACCATAAACTTTTCCATTTGAGACAATAATGAATTATAAGCAATTTCCGTTTAATTTTAAAAGCGTTTTGGGCTGGTGCAGATTTATTAGCGGATCGTATTAACACTATGTTTTGGGTATTGGTCGGGTTTTGACTTTAGCAAGTCGGGATAATATTAATATGATTAAAAAATATTAATTTAGAATTTTCCGATTTATACGATGAACTATCGAGGGTTTTCGGTTTTTACTGACCGAAATTTATCGTATAAAGTAATCCATTAATTGCTTTTCGAAAATTACGTTTATATTCGGTTCATAAACTATCAGTCGATGGTAATTTTTATCATTTGCATAAATTATTAAAGTATTTTTTGTGTTTTTTTTTAAGCTGTTACAATTTAAAAGACGCAGGAAATATACCTAACAAAATAAAATTTGTTAAGACTGGATTACTACGTATCAGTTAAAAAGTAGAAATGCTTTTGTTATACAGCGAACAAATTTATAAATAATTTTCAATCGGCACCATAAAAGGTTCCATTTAAAACAATAATGAATTATAAGCAATTTCCTTTTAATTTTAAAAGCGTTTTGGGCTGGTGCAGATTTATTAGCGGATCGTATTAACACAATGTTTTGGGTATGGGTCGGGTTTTGACTTTAGCAAGTCGGGATAATATTAATACGATTAAAAAAATATTAATTTAGTATGTTCCGGTTTATACGATGTGAAACTCGAGACAGTGTATGAGGGAACGTGTACGGAGGATCTATCTAGGGTTTTCGGTTTTTACTGACCGAAATTTATCGTATATAGTAGTCCATTTATTGCTTTTCGATAATTAAGTACTATGTTCGGTTCATGAAATTTCATATGACTTGTTCCTAATTTTTATCATTTGTCTATATTCTTCAATTTTTATTTTTTTTATTTGTTGCAAATCAAAAGACTGAAATTTAACTAATAAAATAAAACTGCTTAAGACTGGATTACTAAGGACCGGCAAAAAATTAGAAAAGTATTTGTTTTACAACGTTAAAATATATAGAAAATCTCTCATTCGGCACCATAAACTTTTCCATTTGAGACAATAATGAAATATAAGCAATTTCCTTTTAATTTTAAAAGCGTTTTGGGCTGGTGCAGATATATAAGCGGATAGTATTAATTCACTGTTTTGGGTATGAGTCGGGATTTGACTTTAGCAAGTCGGGATAATATTAATAAGATTCTAAAAATATTAATTTAGTATGTTCCAGTTTATACGATGTGAAACTCTAGATAATGTATGAGAGAATGGGTACGGAGGATCCATCGAGGTTTTTTGGTTTTTACTGACCGAAATTTATCATATATAGTAATAAATTAATTGCTTTTCGATAATTACGTACTATGTCCGGTTCATGAAATATCATATCAGTTGTTGCTAATTTTTATCATTCGCGTATATTCTTCAAATATATTCTGATTTTTTTTTTTTTTTTTTTTTTTTTTTTTTTTTTTTTTTTTTTTTTAATATGTTGCAAATTAAAAGACTGAAAATTACCTAATAAAATAAAACTCCTTAAGACTGGATTACTAAGGACCTGTATAAAAAATAGAAAATTATTTGTTTTACAACGTATAAATATATAGATAATCCTTCATTCGGCACCATAAACTTTTCCATTTTAGACAATAATGAATTATAAGCAATTTCCTTTTAATTTTAAAAGCGTTTTGGGCTGGTGCAGATATATTAGCGGATCATATTAACACAGTGTTTTGGGTATGGGTCGGGTTTTGACTTTAGCAAGTCGGGATAGTGTTAATATGATTAAAAAAATATTAATTTAGAATGTTCCGGTTTATACGATGTGAAACTCGAGATGGTGTTTGAGGGAAGGGGTACGGAGGATCTATCTAGGGTTTTCGGTTTTTACTGACCGAATTTTATCGTATATAGTAATCCATTAATTGCTTTTCGATAATTAAGTACTATGTTCGGTTCATGAAATTTCACATCTGTTGTTCCTAACTTTTATCAGTTGCGTATATTCTTCAATTGTTTTTTTTAATTTGTTGCAAATTCAAAGACTGAAATTTACCTAATAAAAAAAAACTTCTTAAGACTGGATTACTAAGGACCGGTAAAAAATTAGAAAAGTATTTGTTTTACAACGTTAAAATATATAGATAATCTCTCATTCGGCACCATAAAATTTTCCATTTGAGACAATAATGAATTATAAGCAATTTCCGTTTAATTTTAAAAGCGTTTTGGGCTGGTGCAGATTTATTAGCGGATCGTATTAACACAATGTTTTGGGTATTGGTCGGGTTTTGACTTTAGCAAGTCGGGATAATATTAATATGATTAAAAAATATTAATTTAGAATTTTCCGATTTATACGATGAACTATCGAGGGTTTTCGGTTTTTACTGACCGAAATTTATCGCATAAATTAATCCATTAATTGCTTTTCGAAAATTACGGTTATATTCGGTTCATAAACTATCAGTCGATTTTAATTTTTATCATTTGCATAAATTATTAAAATATTTTTTGTGTTTTTTTTTAAGCTGTTACAATTTAAAAGACGCAGGAAATATACCTAACAAAATAAAATTTGTTAAGACTGGATTACTACGTATCAGTAAAAAAGTAGAAATGCTTTTGTTATACAGCGAACAAATTTATAAATAATTTTCAATCGGCAGCATAAAAGGTTCCATTTAAAACAATAATGAATTATAAGCAATTTCCTTTTAATTTTAAAAGCGTTTTGGGCTGGGGCAGATTTATTAGCGGATCGTATTAACACAATGTTTTGGGTATGGGTCGGGTTTTGACTTTAGCAAGTCGGGATAATATTAATATGATTAAAAAAATATTAATTTAGAATTTTCCGATTTATACGATGAACTATCGAGGGTTTTCGGTTTTTACTTACCGAAATTTATCGTATAAAGTAATCCATTAATTGCTTTTCGAAAATTACGTTTATATTCGGTTCGGGAACTATGAGTCGATGGTAATTTTTATCATTTGCATAAATTATTAAAATATTTTTTGTGTTTTTTTTTAAGCTGTTACAATTTAAAAGACGCAGGGAATATACCTAACAAAAATAAAATTTGTTAAGACTGGATTACTACGTATCGGTAAAATGTAGAAATGTTTTTGTTATACAGCGAACAAATTTATAAATAATTTTCAATCAGCACCATAAAAGGTTCCATTTAAATCAATAATGAATTATAAGCAAATTCCTTGTAATTTTAAAAGCGTTTTGGGCTGGTGAAGATTTATTAGCGGATCGTATTATGTTTTGGGTATGGGTCGGGATTCGACTTTAGCAAGTCGGGATAGTATTAATACGATTAAAAAAATATTAATTTAGTATGTTCCGGTTTATACGATGTGAAACTCGAGACAGTGTATGAGGGAACGTGTACGGAGGATCTATCTAGGGTTTTCGGTTTTTACTGACCGAAATTTATCGTATATAGTAGTCCATTTATTGCTTTTCGATAATTAAGTACTATGTTCGGTTCATGAAATTTCATATGAGTTGTTCCTAATTTTTATCATTTGTCTATATTCTTCAATTTTTTTTTTTTTATTTGTTGCAAATCAAAAGACAGAAATTTACCTAATAAAATAAAACTTCTTAAGACTGGATTACTAAGGACCTGCAAAAAATTAGAAAAGTATTTGTTTTACAACGTTAAAATATATAGAAAATCTCTCATTCGGCACCATAAACTTTTCCATTTGAGACAATAATGAAATATAAGCAATTTCCTTTTAATTTTAAAAGCGTTTTGGGCTGGTGCAGATATATAAGCGGATAGTATTAATTCACTGTTTTGGGTATGAGTCGGGATTTGACTTTAGCAAGTCGGGGTAATATTAATAAGATTCTAAAAATATTAATTTAGTATGTTCCAGTTTATACGATGTGAAACTCTAGATAATGTATGAGGGAATGGGTACGGATGATCCATCGAGGTTTTTTGGTTTTTACTGACCGAAATTTATCATATATAGTAATAAATTAATTGCTTTTCGATAATTACGTACTATGTCCGGTTCATGAAATATCATATCAGTTGTTGCTAATTTTTATCATTCGCGTATATTCTTTAAATATATTCTGATTTTTTTTTTTTTTTTTTTTTTTTTTTTTTTTTTTTAATATGTTGCAAATTAAAAGACTGAAAATTACCTAATAAAATAAAGCTCCTTAAGACTGGATTACTAAGGACCTGTATAAAAAATAGAAAATTATTTGTTTTACAACGTATAAATATATAGATAATCCTTCATTCGGCACCATAAACTTTTCCATTTTAGACAATAATGAATTATAAGCAATTTCCTTTTAATTTTAAAAGCGTTTTGGGCTGGTGCAGATATATTAGCGGATCATATTAACACAGTGTTTTGGGTATGGGTCGGGTTTTGACTTTAGCAAGTCGGGATAGTGTTAATATGATTAAAAAAATATTAATTTAGAATGTTCCGGTTTATACGATGTGAAACTCGAGATGGTGTTTGAGGGAAGGGGTACGGAGGATCTATCTAGGGTTTTCGGTTTTTACTGACCGAATTGTATCGTATATAGTAATCCATTAATTGCTTTTCGGTAATTAAGTACTATGTTCAGTTCATGAAATTTCACATCAGTTGTTCCTAACTTTTATCAGTTGCGTATATTCTTCAATTGTTTTTTTTAATTTGTTGCAAATTAAAAGACTGAAATTTACCTAATAAAATAAAACTTCTTAAGACTGGATTACTAAGGACCGGTAAAAAATTAGAAAAGTATTTGTTTTACAACGTTAAAATATATAGATAATCTCTCATTCGGCACCATAAACTTTTCCATTTGAGACAATAATGAATTATAAGCAATTTCCGTTTAATTTTAAAAGCGTTTTGGGCTGGTGCAGATTTATTAGCGGATCGTATTAACACAATGTTTTGGGTATTGGTCGGGTTTTGACTTTAGCAAGTCGGGATAATATTAATATGATTAAAAAATATTAATTTAGAATTTTCCGATTTATACGATGAACTATCGAGGGTTTTCGGTTTTTACTGACCGAAATTTATCGTATAAAGTAATCCATTAATTGCTTTTCGAAAATTACGTTTATATTCGGTTCATAAACTATCAGTCGATGGTAATTTTTATCATTTGCATAAATTATTAAAGTATTTTTTGTGTTTTTTTTTTAAGCTGTTACAATTTAAAAGACGCAGGAAATATACCTAACAAAATAAAATTTGTTAAGACTGGATTACTACGTATCAGTAAAAAAGTAGAAATGCTTTTGTTATACAGCGAACAAATTTATAAATAATTTTCAATCGGCACCATAAAAGGTTCCATTTAAAACAATAATGAATTATAAGCAATTTCCTTTTAATTTTAAAAGCGTTTTGGGCTGGTGAAGATTTATTAGCGGATCGTATTAAGTCACTGTTTTGGGTATGGGTCGGGATTTGACTTTAGCAAGTCGGGATAATATTAATACGATTAAAAAAATATTAATTTAGTATGTTCCGGTTTATAGGATGTGAAACTCGAGATAGTGTATGAGGGAACGTGTACGGAGGATCTATCTAGGGTTTTCTGTTTTTACTGACCGAACTTTATCGTATATAGTAGTCCATTAATTGCTTTTCGATAATTAAGTACTATGTTCGGTTCATGAAATTTCATATGAGTTGTTCCTAATTTTTATCATTTGTGTATATTCTTCAATTTTTTTTTTTTAATTTGTTGCAAATTAAAGACTGAAATTTACCTAATAAAAAAAAAACTTCTTAAGACTGGATTAATAAGGACCGGTAAAAAATTAGAAAAGTATTTGTTTTACAACGTTAAAATATATAGATAATCTCTCATTCGGCACCATAAACTTTTCCATTTGAGACAATAATGAATTATAAGATAATTTCTTTTAATTTTAAAAGCGTTTTGGGCTGGTGCAGATTAATTAGAGGATCGTATTAACACAATGTTTTGGGTATGGGTCGGGTTTTGACTTTAGCAAGTCGGGATAATATTAATACGATTAAAAAAATATTAATTTAGTATGTTCCGGTTTATAGGATGTGAAACTCGAGATAGTGTATGAGGGAACGTGTACGGAGGATCTATCTAGGGTTTTCTGTTTTTACTGACCGAACTTTATCGTATATAGTAGTCCATTAATTGCTTTTTGATAATTAAGTACTATGTTCGGTTCATGAAATTTCATATGAGTTGTTCCTAATTTTTATCATTTGTGTATATTCTTCAATTTTTTTTTTTTAATTTGTTGCAAATTAAAGACTGAAATTTACCTAATAAAATAAAACTTCTTAAGACTGGATTACTAAGGACCGGCAAAAAATTTGAAAAGTATTTGTTTTACAACGTTAAAATATATAGAAAATCTCTCATTCGGCACCATAAACTTTTCCATTTGAGACAATAATGAAATATAAGCAATTTCGTTTTAATTTTAAAAGCGTTTTCGGCTGGTGCAGATATATAAGCGGATAGTATTGATTCACTGTTTTGGGTATGAGTCGGGATTTGACTTTAGCAAGTCGCGATAATATTAATAAGATTCTAAAAATATTAATTTAGTATGTTCCAGTTTATACGATGTGAAACTCTAGATAATGTATGAGGGAATGGGTACGGAGGATCCATCGAGGTTTTTTGGTTTTTACTGACCGAAATTTATCATATATAGTAATAAATTAATTGCTTTTCGATAATTACGTACTATGTCCGGTTCATGAAATATCATATCAGTTGTTGCTAATTTTTATCATTCGCGTATATTCTTCAAATATATTCTGATTTTTTTTTTTTTTTTTTTTTTTTTTTAATATGTTGCAAATTAAAAGACTGAAAATTACCTAATAAAATAAAACTCGTTAAGACTGGATTACTAAGGACCTGTATAAAAAATAGAAAATTATTTGTTTTACAACGTATAAATATATAGATAATCCTTCATTCGGCACCATAAACTTTTCCATTTTAGACAATAATGAATTATAAGCAATTTCCTTTTAATTTTAAAAGCGTTTTGGTCTGGTGCAGATATATTAGCGGATCATATTAACACAGTGTTTTGGGTATGGGTCGGGTTTTGACTTTAGCAAGTCGGGATAGTGTTAATATGATTAAAAAAATATTAATTTAGAATGTTCCGGTTTATACTATGTGAAATTCGAGATGGTGTTTGAGGGAAGGAGTACGGAGGCTCTATCTAGGGTTTTCGGTTTTTACTGACCGAATTTTATCGTATATAGTAATCCATTAATTGCTTTTCGATAATTAAGTACTATGTTCGGTTCATGAAATTTCACATCAGTTGTTCCTAACTTTTATCAGTTGCGTATAGTCTTCAATTGTTTTTTTTAATTTGTTCAAATTAAAAGACTGAAATTTACCTAATAAAATAAATCTTCTTAAGACTGGATTACTAAGGACCGGTAAAAAATTAGAAAAGTATTTGTTTTACAACGTTAAAATATATAGATAATCTCTCATTCGGCACCATAAACTTTTCTATTTGAGACAATAATGAATTATAAGCAATTTCCGTTTAATTTTAAAAGCGTTTTGGGCTGGTGCAGATTTATTAGCGGATCGTATTAACACAATGTTTTGGGTATTGTTCGGGGTTTGACTTTAGCAAGTCGGGATAATATTAATATGATTAAAAAATATTAATTTAGAATTTTCCGATTTATACGATGAACTATCGAGGGTTTTCGGTTTTTACTGACCGAAATTTATCGTATAAAGTAATCCATTAATTGCTTTTCGAAAATTACGTTTATATTCGGTTCATAAACTATCAGTCGTTGGTAATTTTTATCATTTGCATAAATTATTAAAGTATTTTTTGTGTTTTTTTTTTAAGCTGTTACAATTTAAAAGACGCAGGAAATATACCTAACAAAATAATATTTGTTAAGACTGGATTACTACGTATGAGTAAAAAAGTAGAAATGCTTTTGTTATACAGCGAACAAATTTATAAATAATTTTCAATCGGCACCATAAAACGTTCCATTTAAAACAATAATGAATTATAAGCAATTTCCTTTTAATTTTAAAAGCGTTTTGGGCTGGTGCAGATTTATTAGCGGATCGTATTAACACAATGTTTTGGGTATGGGTCGGGTTTTGACTTTAGCAAGTCGGGATAATATTAATATGATTAAAAAAATATTAATTTAGAATTTTCCGATTTATACGATGAACTATCGAGGGTTTTCGGTTTTTACTGACCGAAATTTATCGTATAAAGTAATCCATTAATTGCTTTTCGAAAATTACGTTTATATTCGGTTCGTGAACTATGAGTCGATGCTAATTTTTATCATTCGCATAAATCATTAAAGTATTTTTTGTGTTTTTTTTTAAGCTGTTACAATTTAAAAGACGCAGGGAATATACCTAACAAAATAAAATTTGTTAAGACTGGATTACTACGTATCGGTAAAAAAGTAGAAATGTTTTTGTTATACAGCGAACAAATTTATAAATAATTTTCAATCAGCACCATAAAAGGTTCCATTTAAATCAATAATGAATTATAAGCAAATTCCTTGTAATTTTAAAAGCGTTTTGGGCTGGTGAAGATTTATTAGCGGATCGTATTATGTTTTGGGTATGGGTCGGGATTCGACTTTAGCAAGTCGGGATAGTATTAATACGATTAAAAAAATATTAATTTAGAATGTTCCGGTTTATACGATGTGAAACTTGAGACAGTGTATGAGGGAACGTGTACGGAGGATCTATCTAGGGTTTTCGGTTTTTACTGACCGAAATTTATCGTATATAGTAGTCCATTTATTGCTTTTCGATAATTAAGTACTATGTTCGGTTCATGAAATTTCATATGAGTTGTTCCTAATTTTTATCATTTGTCTATATTCTTCAATTTTTTTTTTCAAATTTGTTGCAAATCAAAAGACTGAAATTTACCTAATAAAATAAATCTTCTTAAGACTGGATTACTAAGGACCGGCAAAAAATTAGAAAAGTATTTGTTTTACAACGTTAAAATATATAGAAAATCTCTCATTCGGCACCATAAACTTTTCAATTTGAGACAATAATGAAATATAAGCAATTTCCTTTTAATTTTAAAAGCGTTTTGGTCTGGTGCAGATATATAAGCGGATAGTATTAATTCACTGTTTTGGGTATGATTCGGGATTTGACTTTAGCAAGTAGGGATAATATTAATAAGATTCTAAAAATATTAATTTAGTATGTTCCAGTTTATACGATGTGAAACTCTAGATAATGTATGAGGGAATGGGTACGGAGGATCCATCGAGGTTTTTTGGTTTTTACTGACCGAAATTTATCATATATAGTAATAAATTAATTGCTTTTCGAAAATTACGTACTATGTCCGGTTCATGAAATATCATATCAGTTGTTGCTAATTTTTATCATTCGCGTATATTCTTCAAATATATTCTGATTTTTTTTTTTTTTTTTTTTTAATATGTTGCAAATTAAAAGACTGAAAATTACCTAATAAAATAAAACTCCTTAAGACTGGATTACTAAGGACCTGTATAAAAAATAGAAAATTATTTGTTTTACAACGTATAAATATACAGATAATCCTTCATTCGGCACCATAAACTTTTCCATTTTAGACAATAATGAATTACAAGCAATTTCCTTTTAATTTTAAAAGCGTTTTGGGCTGGTGCAGATATATTAGCGGATCATATTAACACAGTGTTTTGGGTACGGGTCGGGTTTTGACTTTAGCAAGTCGGGATAGTGTTAATATGATTAAAAAAATATTAATTTAGAATGTTCCGGTTTATACGATGTGAAACTCGAGATGGTGTTTGAGGGAAGGGGTACGGAGGATCTATCTAGGGTTTTCGGTTTTTACTGACCGAATTTTATCGTATATAGTAATCCATTAATTGCTTTTCGATAATTAAGTACTATGTTCGGTTCATGAAATTTCACATCAGTTGTTCCTAACTTTTATCAGTTGCGTATATTCTTCAATTGTTTTTTTTAATTTGTTCAAATTAAAAGACTGAAATTTACCTAATAAAATAAAACTTCTTAAGACTGGATTACTAAGGACCGGTAAAAAATTAGAAAAGTATTTGTTTTACAACGTTAAAATATATAGATAATCTCTCATTCGGCACCATAAACTTTTCCATTTGAGACAATAATGAATTATAAGCAATTTCCGTTTAATTTTAAAAGCGTTTTGGGCTGGTGCAGATTTATTAGCGGATCGTATTAACACAATGTTTTGGGTATTGTTCGGGGTTTGACTTTAGCAAGTCGGGATAATATTAATATGATTAAAAAATATTAATTTAGAATTTTCCGATTTATACGATGAACTATCGAGGGTTTTCGGTTTTTACTGACCGAAATTTATCGTATAAAGTAATCCATTAATTGCTTTTCGAAAATTACGTTTATATTCGGTTCATAAACTATCAGTCGTTGGTAATTTTTATCATTTGCATAAATTATTAAAGTATTTTTTGTGTTTTTTATTTAAGCTGTTACAATTTAAAAGACGCAGGAAATATACCTAACAAAATAAAATTTGTTAAGACTGGATTACTACGTATCAGTAAAAAAGTAGAAATGCTTTTGTTATACAGCGAACAAATTTATAAATAATTTTCAATCGGCACCATAAAAGGTTCCATTTAAAACAATAATGAATTATAAGCAATTTCCTTTTAATTTTAAAAGCGTTTTGGGCTGGTGCAGATTTATTAGCGGATCGTATTAACACAATGTTTTGGGTATGGGTCGGGTTTTGACTTTAGCAAGTCGGGATAATATTAATATGATTAAAAAAATATTAATTTAGAATTTTCCGATTTATACGATGAACTATCGAGGGTTTTCGGTTTTTACTGACCGAAATTTATCGTATAAAGTAATCCATTAATTGCTTTTCGAAAATTACGTTTATATTCGGTTCGTGAACTATGAGTCGATGCTAATTTTTATCATTCGCATAAATCATTAAAGTATTTTTTGTGTTTTTTTTTAAGCTGTTACAATTTAAAAGACGCAGGGAATATACCTAACAAAATAAAATTTGTTAAGACTGGATTACTACGTATCGGTAAAAAAGTAGAAATGTTTTTGTTATACAGCGAACAAATTTATAAATAATTTTCAATCAGCACCATAAAAGGTTCCATTTAAATCAATAATGAATTATAAGCAAATTCCTTGTAATTTTAGAAGCGTTTTGGGCTGGTGAAGATTTATTAGCGGATCGTATTATGTTTTGGGTATGGGTCGGGATTCGACTTTAGCAAGTCGGGATAGTATTAATACGATTAAAAAAATATTAATTTAGAATGTTCCGGTTTATACGATGTGAAACTCGAGACAGTGTATGAGGGAACGTGTACGGAGGATCTATCTAGGGTTTTCGGTTTTTACTGACCGAAATTTATCGTATATAGTAGTCCATTTATTGCTTTTCGATAATTAAGTACTATGTTCGGTTCATGAAATTTCATATGAGTTGTTCCTAATTTTTATCATTTGTCTATATTCTTCAATTTTTTTTTTCAAATTTGTTGCAAATCAAAAGACTGAAATTTACCTAATAAAATAAATCTTCTTAAGACTGGATTACTAAGGACCGGCAAAAAATTAGAAAAGTATTTGTTTTACAACGTTAAAATATATAGAAAATCTCTCATTCGGCACCATAAACTTTTCCATTTGAGACAATAATGAAATATAAGCAATTTCCTTTTAATTTTAAAAGCGTTTTGGGCTGGTGCAGATATATAAGCGGATAGTATTAATTCACTGTTTTGGGTATGATTCGGGATTTGACTTTAGCAAGTAGGGATAATATTAATAAGATTCTAAAAATATTAATTTAGTATGTTCCAGTTTATACGATGTGAAACTCTAGATAATGTATGAGGGAATGGGTACGGAGGATCCATCGAGGTTTTTTGGTTTTTACTGACCGAAATTTATCATATATAGTAATAAATTAATTGCTTTTCGAAAATTACGTACTATGTCCGGTTCATGAAATATCATATCAGTTGTTGCTAATTTTTATCATTCGCGTATATTCTTCAAATATATTCTGATTTTTTTTTTTTTTTTTTTTTTTTAATATGTTGCAAATTAAAAGACTGAAAATTACCTAATAAAATAAAACTCCTTAAGACTGGATTACTAAGGACCTGTATAAAAAATAGAAAATTATTTGTTTTACAACGTATAAATATACAGATAATCCTTCATTCGGCACCATAAACTTTTCCATTTTAGACAATAATGAATTATAAGCAATTTCCTTTTAATTTTAAAAGCGTTTTGGGCTGGTGCAGATATATTAGCGGATCATATTAACACAGTGTTTTGGGTATGGGTCGGGTTTTGACTTTAGCAAGTCGGGATAGTGTTAATATGATTAAAAAAATATTAATTTAGAATGTTCCGGTTTATACGATGTGAAACTCGAGATGGTGTTTGAGGGAAGAGGTACGGAGGATCTATCTAGGGTTTTCGGTTTTTACTGACCGAATTTTATCGTATATAGTAATCCATTAATTGCTTTTCGATAATTAAGTACTATGTTCGGTTCATGAAATTTCACATCAGTTGTTCCTAACTTTTATCAGTTGCGTGTATTCTGCAATTGTTTTTTTTAATTTGTTCAAATTAAAAGACTGAAATTTACCTAATAAAATAAAACTTCTTAAGACTGGATTACTAAGGACCGGTAAAAAATTAGAAAAGTATTTGTTTTACAACGTTAAAATATATAGATAATCTCTCATTCGGCACCATAAACTTTTCCATTTGAGACAATAATGAATTATAAGCAATTTCCGTTTAATTTTAAAAGCGTTTTGGGCTGGTGCAGATTTATTAGCGGATCGTATTAACACAATCCGATTTATACGATGAACTATCGAGGGTTTTCGGTTTTTACTGACCGAAATTTATCGTATAAACTAATCCATTAATTGCTTTTCGAAAATTACGTTTATATTCGGTTCATAAACTATCAGTCGTTGGTAATTTTTATCATTTGCATAAATTATTAAAGTATTTTTTGTGTTTTTTATTTAAGCTGTTACAATTTAAAAGACGCAGGAAATATACCTAACAAAATAAAATTTGTTAAGACTGGATTACTACGTATCAGTAAAAAAGTAGAAATGCTTTTGTTATACAGCGAACAAATTTATAAATAATTTTCAATCGGCACCATAAAAGGTTCCATTTAAAACAATAATGAATTATAAGCAATTTCCTTTTAATTTTAAAAGCGTTTTGGGCTGGTGCAGATTTATTAGCGGATCGTATTAACACAATGTTTTGGGTATGGGTCGGGTTTTGACTTTAGCAAGTCGGGATAATATTAATATGATTAAAAAAATATTAATTTAGAATTTTCCGATTTATACGATGAACTATCGAGGGTTTTCGGTTTTTACTGACCGAAATTTATCGTATAAAGTAATCCATTAATTGCTTTTCGAAAATTACGTTTATATTCGGTTCGTGAACTAGGAGTCGATGCTAATTTTTATCATTCGCATAAATCATTAAAGTATTTTTTGTGTTTTTTTTTAAGCTGTTACAATTTAAAAGACGCAGGGAATATACCTAACAAAATAAAATTTGTTAAGACTGGATTACTACGTATCGGTAAAAAAGTAGAAATGTTTTTGTTATACAGCGAACAAATTTATAAATAATTTTCAATCAGCACCATAAAAGGTTCCATTTAAATCAATAATGAATTATAAGCAAATTCCTTGTAATTTTAAAAGCGTTTTGGGCTGGTGAAGATTTATTAGCGGATCGTATTATGTTTTGGGTATGGGTCGGGATTCGACTTTAGCAAGTCGGGATAGTATTAATACGATTAAAAAAATATTAATTTAGAATGTTCCGGTTTATACGATGTGAAACTCGAGACAGTGTATGAGGGAACGTGTACGGAGGATCTATCTAGGGTTTTCGGTTTTTACTGACCGAAATTTATCGTATATAGTAGTCCATTTATTGCTTTTCGATAATTAAGTACTATGTTCGGTTCATGAAATTTCATATGAGTTGTTCCTAATTTTTATCATTTGTCTATATTCTTCAATTTTTTTTTTCAAATTTGTTGCAAATCAAAAGACTGAAATTTACCTAATAAAATAAATCTTCTTAAGACTGGATTACTAAGGACCTTCAAAAAATTAGAAAAGTATTTGTTTTACAACGTTAAAATATATAGAAAATCTCTCATTCGGCACCATAAACTTTTCCATTTGAGACAATAATGAAATATAAGCAATTTCCTTTTAATTTTAAAAGCGTTTTGGGCTGGTGCAGATATATAAGCGGATAGTATTAATGCACTGTTTTGGGTATGATTCGGGATTTGACTTTAGCAAGTAGGGATAATATTAATAAGATTCTAAAAATATTAATTTAGTATGTTCCAGTTTATACGATGTGAAACTCTAGATAATGTATGAGGGAATGGGTACGGAGGATCCATCGAGGTTTTTTGGTTTTTACTGACCGAAATTTATCATATATAGTAATAAATTAATTGCTTTTCGAAAATTACGTACTATGTCCGGTTCATGAAATATCATATCAGTTGTTGCTAATTTTTATCATTCGCGTATATTCTTCAAATATATTCTGATTTTTTTTTTTTTTTTTTTTTTAATATGTTGCAAATTAAAAGACTGAAAATTACCTAATAAAATAAAACTCCTTAAGACTGGATTACTAAGGACCTGTATAAAAAATAGAAAATTATTTGTTTTACAACGTATAAATATACAGAAAATCCTTCATTCGGCACCATAAACTTTTCCATTTTAGACAATAATGAATTATAAGCAATTTCCTTTTAATTTTAAAAGCGTTTTGGGCTGGTGCAGATATATTAGCGGATCATATTAACACAGTGTTTTGGGTATGGGTCGGGTTTTGACTTTAGCAAGTCGGGATAGTGTTAATATGATTAAAAAAATATTAATTTAGAATGTTCCGGTTTATACGATGTGAAACTCGAGATGGTGTTTGAGGGAAGGGGTACGGAGGATCTATCTAGGGTTTTCGGTTTTTACTGACCGAATTTTATCGTATATAGTAATCCATTAATTGCTTTTCGATAATTAAGTACTATGTTCGGTTCATGAAATTTCACATCAGTTGTTCCTAACTTTTATCAGTTGCGTGTATTCTGCAATTGTTTTTTTTAATTTGTTCAAATTAAAAGACTGAAATTTACCTAATAAAATAAAACTTCTTAAGACTGGATTACTAAGGACCGGTAAAAAATTAGAAAAGTATTTGTTTTACAACGTTAAAATATATAGATAATCTCTCATTCGGCACCATAAACTTTTCCATTTGAGACAATAATGAATTATAAGCAATTTCCGTTTAATTTTAAAAGCGTTTTGGGCTGGTGCAGATTTATTAGCGGATCGTATTAACACAATGTTTTGGGTATTGTTCGGGGTTTGACTTTAGCAAGTCGGGATAATATTAATATGATTAAAAAATATTAATTTAGAATTTTCCGATTTATACGATGAACTATCGAGGGTTTTCGGTTTTTACTGACCGAAATTTATCGTATAAAGTAATCCATTAATTGCTTTTCGAAAATTACGTTTATATTCGGTTCATAAACTATCAGTCGTTGGTAATTTTTATCATTTGCATAAATTATTAAAGTATTTTTTGTGTGTTTTTTTTAAGCTGTTACAATTTAAAAGACGCAGGAAATATACCTAACAAAATAAAATTTGTTAAGACTGGATTACTACGTATCAGTAAAAAAGTAGAAATGCTTTTGTTATACAGCGAACAAATTTATAAATAATTTTCAATCGGCACCATAAAAGGTTCCATTTAAAACAATAATGAATTATAAGCAATTTCCTTTTAATTTTAAAAGCGTTTTGGGCTGGTGCAGATTTATTAGCGGATCGTATTAACACAATGTTTTGGGTATGGGTCGGGTTTTGACTTTAGCAAGTCGGAATAATATTAATATGATTAAAAAAATATTAATTTAGAATTTTCCGATTTATAGGATGAACTATCGAGGGTTTTCGGTTTTTACTGACCGAAATTTATCGTATAAAGTAATCCATTAATTGCTTTTCGAAAATTACGTTTATATTCGGTTCGTGAACTATGAGTCGATGCTAATTTTTATCATTCGCATAAATAATTAAAGTATTTTTTGTGTTTTTTTTTTAAGCTGTTACAATTTAAAAGACGCAGGGAATATACCTAACAAAATAAAATTTGTTAAGACTGGATTACTACGTATCGGTAAAAAAGTAGAAATGTTTTTGTTATACAGCGAACAAATTTATAAATAATTTTCAATCAGCACCATAAAAGGTTCCATTTAAATCAATAATGAATTATAAGCAAATTCCTTGTAATTTTAAAAGCGTTTTGGGCTGGTGAAGATTTATTAGCGGATCGTATTATGTTTTGGGTATGGGTCGGGATTCGACTTTAGCAAGTCGGGATAGTATTAATACGATTAAAAAAATATTAATTTAGAATGTTCCGGTTTATACGATGTGAAACTCGAGACAGTGTATGAGGGAACGTGTACGGAGGATCTATCTAGGGTTTTCGGTTTTTACTGACCGAAATTTATCGTATATAGTAGTCCATTTATTGCTTTTCGATAATTAAGTACTATGTTCGGTTCATGAAATTTCATATGAGTTGTTCCTAATTTTTATCATTTGTCTATATTCTTCAATTTTTTTTTTTCAAATTTGTTGCAAATCAAAAGACTGAAATTTACCTAATAAAATAAATCTTCTTAAGACTGGATTACTAAGGACCGGCAAAAAATTAGAAAAGTATTTGTTTTACAACGTTAAAATATATAGAAAATCTCTCATTCGGCACCATAAACTTTTCAATTTGAGACAATAATGAAATATAAGCAATTTCCTTTTAATTTTAAAAGCGTTTTGGGCTGGTGCAGACATATAAGCGGATAGTATTAATTCACTGTTTTGGGTATGATTCGGGATTTGACTTTAGCAAGTAGGGATAATATTAATAAGATTCTAAAAATATTAATTTAGTATGTTCCAGTTTATACGATGTGAAACTCTAGATAATGTATGAGGGAATGGGTACGGAGGATCCATCGAGGTTTTTTGGTTTTTACTGACCGAAATTTATCATATATAGTAATAAATTAATTGCTTTTCGAAAATTACGTACTATGTCCGGTTCATGAAATATCATATCAGTTGTTGCTAATTTTTATCATTCGCGTATATTCTTCAAATATATTCTGATTTTTTTTTTTTTTTTTTTTTTAATATGTTGCAAATTAAAAGACTGAAAATTACCTAATAAAATAAAACTCCTTAAGACTGGATTACTAAGGACCTGTATAAAAAATAGAAAATTATTTGTTTTACAACGTATAAATATACAGATAATCCTTCATTCGGCACCATAAACTTTTCCATTTTAGACAATAATGAATTATAAGCAATTTCCTTTTAATTTTAAAAGCGTTTTGGGCTGGTGCAGATATATTAGCGGATCATATTAACACAGTGTTTTGGGTATGGGTCGGGTTTTGACTTTAGCAAGTCGGGATAGTTTTAATATGATTAAAAAAATATTAATTTAGAATGTTCCGGTTTATACGATGTGAAACTCGAGATGGTGTTTGAGGGAAGGGGTACGGAGGATCTATCTAGGGTTTTCGGTTTTTACTGACCGAATTTTATCGTATATAGTAATCCATTAATTGCTTTTCGATAATTAAGTACTATGTTCGGTTCATGAAATTTCACATCAGTTGTTCCTAACTTTTATCAGTTGCGTATATTCTTCAATTGTTTTTTTTAATTTGTTGCAAATTAAAAGACTGAAATTTACCTAATAAAATAAAACTTCTTAAGACTGGATTACTAAGGACCGGTAAAAAATTAGAAAAGTATTTGTTTTACAACGTTAAAATATATAGATAATCTCTCATTCGGCACCATAAACTTTTCCATTTGAGACAATAATGAATTATAAGCAATTTCCGTTTAATTTTAAAAGCGTTTTGGGCTAGTGCAGATTTATTAGCGGATCGTATTAACACAATGTTTTGGGTATTGGTCGGGTTTTGACTTTAGCAAGTCGGGATAATATTAATATGATTAAAAAATATTAATTTAGAATTATCCGATTTATAGGATGAACTATCGAGGGTTTTCGGTTTTTACTGACCGAAATTTATCGTATAAAGTAATCCATTAATTGCTTTTCGAAAATTACGTTTATATTCGGTTCGTGAACTATGAGTCGATGCTAATTTTTATCATTCGCATAAATCATTAAAGTATTTTTTGTGTTTTTTTTTAAGCTGTTACAATTTAAAAGACGCAGGGAATATACCTAACAAAATAAAATTTGTTAAGACTGGATTACTACGTATCGGTAAAAAAGTAGAAATGTTTTTGTTATACAGCGAACAAATTTATAAATAATTTTCAATCAGCACCATAAAAGGTTCCATTTAAATCAATAATGAATTATAAGCAAATTCCTTGTAATTTTAAAAGCGTTTTGGGCTGGTGAAGATTTATTAGCGGATCGTATTATGTTTTGGGTATGGGTCGGGATTCGACTTTAGCAAGTCGGGATAGTATTAATACGATTAAAAAAATATTAATTTAGAATGTTCCGGTTTATACGATGTGAAACTCGAGACAGTGTATGAGGGAACGTGTACGGAGGATCTATCTAGGGTTTTCGGTTTTTACTGACCGAAATTTATCGTATATAGTAGTCCATTTATTGCTTTTCGATAATTAAGTACTATGTTCGGTTCATGAAATTTCATATGAGTTGTTCCTAATTTTTATCATTTGTCTATATTCTTCAATTTTTTTTTTTCAAATTTGTTGCAAAAAAAAAGACTGAAATTTACCTAATAAAATAAATCTTCTTAAGACTGGATTACTAAGGACCGGCAAAAAATTAGAAAAGTATTTGTTTTACAACGTTAAAATATATAGAAAATCTCTCATTCGGCACCATAAACTTTTCAATTTGAGACAATAATGAAATATAAGCAATTTCCTTTTAATTTTAAAAGCGTTTTGGGCTGGTGCAGACATATAAGCGGATAGTATTAATTCACTGTTTTGAGTATGTTTCGGGATTTGACTTTAGCAAGTAGGGATAATATTAATAAGATTCTAAAAATATTAATTTAGTATGTTCCAGTTTATACGATGTGAAACTCTAGATAATGTATGAGGGAATGGGTACGGAGGATCCATCGAGGTTTTTTGGTTTTTACTGACCGAAATTTATCATATATAGTAATAAATTAATTGCTTTTCGAAAATTACGTACTATGTCCGGTTCATGAAATATCATATCAGTTGTTGCTAATTTTTATCATTCGCGTATATTCTTCAAATATATTCTGATTTTTTTTTTTTTTTTTTTTTTTTTTTTAATATGTTGCAAATTAAAAGACTGAAAATTACCTAATAAAATAAAACTCCTTAAGACTGGATTACTAAGGACCTGTATAAAAAATAGAAAATTATTTGTTTTACAACGTATAAATATACAGATAATCCTTCATTCGGCACCATAAACTTTTCCATTTTAGACAATAATGAATTATAAGCAATTTCCTTTTAATTTTAAAAGCGTTTTGGGCTGGTGCAGATATATTAGCGGATCATATTAACACAGTGTTTTGGGTATGGGTCGGGTTTTGACTTTAGCAAGTCGGGATAGTTTTAATATGATTAAAAAAATATTAATTTAGAATGTTCCGGTTTATACGATGTGAAACTCGAGATGGTGTTTGAGGGAAGGGGTACGGAGGATCTATCTAGGGTTTTCGGTTTTTACTGACCGAATTTTATCGTATATAGTAATCCATTAATTGCTTTTCGATAATTAAGTACTATGTTCGGTTCATGAAATTTCACATCAGTTGTTCCTAACTTTTATCAGTTGCGTATATTCTTCAATTGTTTTTTTTAATTTGTTGCAAATTAAAAGACTGAAATTTACCTAATAAAATAAAACTTCTTAAGACTGGATTACTAAGGACCGGTAAAAAATTAGAAAAGTATTTGTTTTACAACGTTAAAATATATAGATAATCTCTCATTCGGCACCATAAACTTTTCCATTTGAGACAATAATGAATTATAAGCAATTTCCGTTTAATTTTAAAAGCGTTTTGGGCTAGTGCAGATTTATTAGCGGATCGTATTAACACAATGTTTTGGGTATTGGTCGGGTTTTGACTTTAGCAAGTCGGGATAATATTAATATGATTAAAAAATATTAATTTAGAATTATCCGATTTATACGATGAACTATCGAGGGTTTTCGGTTTTTACTGACCGAAATTTATCGTATAAAGTAATCCATTAATTGCTTTTCGAAAATTACGTTTATATTCGGTTCATAAACTATCAGTCGATGGTAATTTTTATCATTTGCATAAATTATTAAAGTATTTTTTGTGTTTTTTTTTAAGCTGTTACAATTTAAAAGACGCAGGAAATATACCTAACAAAATAAAATTTGTTAAGACTGGATTACTACGTATCAGTAAAAAAGTAGAAATACTTTTGTTATACAGCGAACAAATTTATAAATAATTTTCAATCGGCACCATAAAAGGTTCCATTTAAAACAATAATGAATTATAAGCAATTTCCTTTTAATTTTAAAAGCGTTTTGGGCTGGTGCAGATTTATTAGCGGATCGTATTAACACAATGTTTTGGGTATGGGTCGGGTTTTGACTTTAGCAAGTCGGGATAATATTAATATGATTAAAAAAATATTAATTTAGAATTTTCCGATTTATACGATGAACTATCGAGGGTTTTCGGTGTTTACTGACCGAAATTTATCGTATAAAGTAATCCATTAATTGCTTTTCGAAAATTACGTTTATATTCGGTTCGTGAACTATGAGTCGATGCTAATTTTTATCATTCGCATAAATCATTAAAGTGTTTTTTGTGTTTTTTTTTTAAGCTGTTACAATTTAAAAGACGCAGGGAATATACCTAACAAAATAAAATTTGTTAAGACTGGATTACTACGTATCGGTAAAAAAGTAGAAATGTTTTTGTTATACAGCGAACAAATTTATAAATAATTTTCAATCAGCACCATAAAAGGTTCCATTTAAATCAATAATGAATTATAAGCAAATTCCTTGTAATTTTAAAAGCGTTTTGGGCTGGTGAAGATTTATTAGCGGATTGTATTATGTTTTGGGTATGGGTCGGGATTCGACTTTAGCAAGTCGGGATAATATTAATAAGATTCTAAAAATATTAATTTAGTATGTTCCAGTTTATACGATGTGAAACTCTAGATAATGTATGAGGGAATGGGTACGGAGGATCCATCGAGGTTTTTTGGTTTTTACTGACCGAAATTTATCATATATAGTAATCCATTAATTGCTTTTCGAAAATTACGTTTATATTCGGTTCGTGAACTATGAGTCGATGCTAATTTTTATCATTCGCATAAATCATTAAAGTATTTTTTGTGTTTTTTTTTTAAGCTGTTACAATTTAAAAGACGCAGGAAATATACCTAACAAAATAAAATTTGTTAAGACTGGATTACTACGTATCGGTAAAAAAGTAGAAATGTTTTTGTTATACAGCGAACAAATTTATAAATAATTTTCAATCAGCACCATAAAAGTTTCCATTTAAATCAATAATGAATTATAAGCAAATTCCTTGTAATTTTAAAAGCGTTTTGGGCTGGTGAAGATTTATTAGCGGATCGTATTATGTTTTGGGTATGGGTCGGGATTCGACTTTAGCAAGTCGGGATAGTATTAATACGATTAAAAAAATATTAATTTAGTATGTTCCGGTTTATACGATGTGAAACTCGAGACAGTGTATGAGGGAACGTGTACGGAGGATCTATCTAGGGTTTTCGGTTTTTACTGACCGAAATTTATCGTATATAGTAGTCCATTTATTGCTTTTCGATAATTAAGTACTATGTTCGGTTCATGAAATTTCATATGAGTTGTTCCTAATTTTTATCATTTGTCTATATTCTTCAATTTTTTTTTTTAATTTGTTGCAAATCAAAAGACTGAAATTTACCTAATAAAATAAAACTTCTTAAGACTGGATTACTAAGGACCGGCAAAAAATTAGAAAAGTATTTGTTTTACAACGTTAAAATATATAGAAAATCTCTCATTCGGCACCATAAACTTTTCCATTTGAGACAATAATGAAATATAAGCAATTTCCTTTTAATTTTAAAAGCGTTTTGGGCTGGTGCAGATATATAAGCGGATAGTATTAATTCACTGTTTTGGGTATGAGTCGGGATTTGACTTTAGCAAGTCGGGATAATATTAATAAGATTCTAAAAATATTAATTTAGTATGTTCCAGTTTATAAGATGTGAAACTCTAGATAATGTATGAGGGAATGGGTACGGAGGATCCATCGAGGTTTTTTGGTTTTTACTGACCGAAATTTATCATATATAGTAATAAATTAATTGCTTTTCGATAATTACGTACTATGTCCGGTTCATGAAATATCATATCAGTTGTTGCTAATTTTTATCATTCGCGTATATTCTTCAAATATATTCTGATTTTTTTTTTTTTTTTTTTTTTTTAAAATGTTGCAAATTAAAAGACTGAAAATTACCTAATAAAATAAAACTCGTTAAGACTGGATTACTAAGGACCTGTATAAAAAATAAAAAATTATTTGTTTTACAACGTATAAATATATAGATAATCCTTCATTCGGCACCATAAACTTTTCCATTTTAGACAATAATGAATTATAAGCAATTTCCTTTTAATTTTAAAAGCGTTTTGGGCTGGTGCAGATATATTAGCGGATCATACTAACACAGTGTTTTGGGTATGGGTCGGGTTTTGACTTTAGCAAGTCGGGATAGTGTTAATATGATTAAAAAAATATTAATTTAGAATGTTCCGGTTTATACTATGTGAAACTCGAGATGGTGTTTGAGGGAAGGGGTACGGAGGATCTATCTAGAGTTTTCGGTTTTTACTGACCGAATTTTATCGTATATAGTAATCCATTAATTGCTTTTCGATAATTAAGTACTATGTTCGGTTCATGAAATTTCACATCAGTTGTTCCTAACTTTTATCAGTTGCGTATATTCTGCAATTGTTTTTTTTAATTTGTTCAAATGAAAAGACTGAAATTTACCTAATAAAATAAAACTTCTTAAGACTGGATTACTAAGGACCGGTAAAAAATTAGAAAAGTATTTGTTTTACAACGTTAAAATATATAGATAATCTCTCATTCGGCACCATAAACTTTTCCATTTGAGACAATAATGAATTATAAGCAATTTCCGTTTAATTTTAAAAGCGTTTTGGGCTGGTGCAGATTTATTAGCGGATCGTATTAACACAATGTTTTGGGTATTGTTCGGGGTTTGACTTTAGCAAGTCGGGATAATATTAATATGATTAAAAAATATTAATTTAGAATTTTCCGATTTATACGATGAACTATCGAGGGTTTTCGGTTTTTACTGACCGAAATTTATCGTATAAAGTAATCCATTAATTGCTTTTCGAAAATTACGTTTATATTCGGTTCATAAACTATCAGTCGTTGGTAATTTTTATCATTTGCATAAATTATTAAAGTATTTTTTTTGTGTTTTTTTTAAGCTGTTACAATTTAAAAGACGCAGGAAATATACCTAACAAAATAAAATTTGTTAAGACTGGATTACTACGTATCAGTAAAAAAGTAGAAATGCTTTTGTTATACAGCGAACAAATTTATAAATAATTTTCAATCGGCACCATAAAAGGTTCCATTTAAAACAATAATGAATTATAAGCAATTTCCTTTTAATTTTAAAAGCGTTTTGGGCTGGTGCAGATTTATTAGCGGATCGTATTAACACAATGTTTTGGGTATGGGTCGGGTTTTGACTTTAGCAAGTCGGGATAATATTAATATGATTAAAAAAATATTAATTTAGAATTTTCCGATTTATAGGATGAACTATCGAGGGTTTTCGGTTTTTACTGACCGAAATTTATCGTATAAAGTAATCCATTAATTGCTTTTCGAAAATTACGTTTATATTCGGTTCGTGAACTATGAGTCGATGCTAATTTTTATCATTCGCATAAATCATTAAAGTATTTTTTGTGTTTTTTTTTAAGCTGTTACAATTTAAAAGACGCAGGGAATATACCTAACAAAATAAAATTTGTTAAGACTGGATTACTACGTATCGGTAAAAAAGTAGAAATGTTTTTGTTATACAGCGAACAAATTTATAAATAATTTTCAATCAGCACCATAAAAGGTTCCATTTAAATCAATAATGAATTATAAGCAAATTCCTTGTAATTTTAAAAGCGTTTTGGGCTGGTGAAGATTTATTAGCGGATCGTATTATGTTTTGGGTATGGGTCGGGATTCGACTTTAGCAAGTCGGGATAGTATTAATACGATTAAAAAAATATTAATTTAGAATGTTCCGGTTTATACGATGTGAAACTCGAGACAGTGTATGAGGGAACGTGTACGGAGGATCTATCTAGGGTTTTCGGTTTTTACTGACCGAAATTTATCGTATATAGTAGTCCATTTATTGCTTTTCGATAATTAAGTACTATGTTCGGTTCATGAAATTTCATATGAGTTGTTCCTAATTTTTATCATTTGTCTATATTCTTCAATTTTTTTTTTTCAAATTTGTTGCAAATCAAAAGACTGAAATTTACCTAATAAAATAAATCTTCTTAAGACTGGATTACTAAGGACCGGCAATAAATTAGAAAAGTATTTGTTTTACAACGTTAAAATATATAGAAAATCTCTCATTCGGCACCATAAACTTTTCAATTTGAGACAATAATGAAATATAAGCAATTTCCTTTTAATTTTAAAAGCGTTTTGGGCTGGTGCAGACATATAAGCGGATAGTATTAATTCACTGTTTTGGGTATGATTCGGGATTTGACTTTAGCAAGTAGGGATAATATTAATAAGATTCTAAAAATATTAATTTAGTATGTTCCAGTTTATACGATGTGAAACTCTAGATAATGTATGAGGGAATGGGTACGGAGGATCCATCGAGGTTTTTTGGTTTTTACTGACCGAAATTTATCATATATAGTAATAAATTAATTGCTTTTCGAAAATTACGTACTATGTCCGGTTCATGAAATATCATATCAGTTGTTGCTAATTTTTATCATTCGCGTATATTCTTCAAATATATTCTGATTTTTTTTTTTTTTTTTTTTTTTTTAATATGTTGCAAATTAAAAGACTGAAAATTACCTAATAAAATAAAACTCCTTAAGACTGGATTACTAAGGACCTGTATAAAAAATAGAAAATTATTTGTTTTACAACGTATAAATATACAGATAATCCTTCATTCGGCACCATAAACTTTTCCATTTTAGACAATAATGAATTATAAGCAATTTCCTTTTAATTTTAAAAGCGTTTTGGGCTGGTGCAGATATATTAGCGGATCATATTAACACAGTGTTTTGGGTATGGGTCGGGTTTTGACTTTAGCAAGTCGGGATAGTTTTAATATGCTTAAAAAAATATTAATTTAGAATGTTCCGGTTTATACGATGTGAAACTCGAGATGGTGTTTGAGGGAAGGGGTACGGAGGATCTATCTAGGGTTTTCGGTTTTTACTGACCGAATTTTATCGTATATAGTAATCCATTAATTGCTTTTCGATAATTAAGTACTATGTTCGGTTCATGAAATTTCACATCAGTTGTTCCTAACTTTTATCAGTTGCGTATATTCTTCAATTGTTTTTTTTAATTTGTTGCAAATTAAAAGACTGAAATTTACCTAATAAAATAAAACTTCTTAAGACTGGATTACTAAGGACCGGTAAAAAATTAGAAAAGTATTTGTTTTACAACGTTAAAATATATAGATAATCTCTCATTCGGCACCATAAACTTTTCCATTTGAGACAATAATGAATTATAAGCAATTTCCGTTTAATTTTAAAAGCGTTTTGGGCTAGTGCAGATTTATTAGCGGATCGTATTAACACAATGTTTTGGGTATTGGTCGGGTTTTGACTTTAGCAAGTCGGGATAATATTAATATGATTAAAAAATATTAATTTAGAATTATCCGATTTATAGGATGAACTATCGAGGGTTTTCGGTTTTTACTGACCGAAATTTATCGTATAAAGTAATCCATTAATTGCTTTTCGAAAATTACGTTTATATTCGGTTCGTGAACTATGAGTCGATGCTAATTTTTATCATTCGCATAAATCATTAAAGTATTTTTTGTGTTTTTTTTTAAGCTGTTACAATTTAAAAGACGCAGGGAATATACCTAACAAAATAAAATTTGTTAAGACTGGATTACTACGTATCGGTAAAAAAGTAGAAATGTTTTTGTTATACAGCGAACAAATTTATAAATAATTTTCAATCAGCACCATAAAAGGTTCCATTTAAATCAATAATGAATTATAAGCAAATTCCTTGTAATTTTAAAAGCGTTTTGGGCTGGTGAAGATTTATTAGCGGATCGTATTATGTTTTGGGTATGGGTCGGGATTCGACTTTAGCAAGTCGGGATAGTATTAATATGATTAAAAAAATATTAATTTAGAATGTTCCGGTTTATACTATGTGAAACTCGAGATGGTGTTTGAGGGAAGGGGTACGGAGGATCTATCTAGGGTTTTCGGTTTTTACTGACCGAATTTTATCGTATATAGTAATCCATTAATTGCTTTTCGATAATTAAGTACTATGTTCGGTTCATGAAATTTCACATCAGTTGTTCCTAACTTTTATCAGTTGCGTATATTCTGCAATTGTTTTTTTTAATTTGTTCAAATTAAAAGACTGAAATTTACCTAATAAAATAAAACTTCTTAAGACTGGATTACTAAGGACCGGTAAAAAATTAGAAAAGTATTTGTTTTACAACGTTAAAATATATAGATAATCTCTCATTCGGCACCATAAACTTTTCCATTTGAGACAATAATGAATTATAAGCAATTTCCGTTTAATTTTAAAAGCGTTTTGGGCTGGTGCAGATTTATTAGCGGATCGTATTAACACAATGTTTTGGGTATTGTTCGGGGTTTGACATTAGCAAGTCGGGATAATATTAATATGATTAAAAAATATTAATTTAGAATTTTCCGATTTATACGATGAACTATCGAGGGTTTTCGGTTTTTACTGACCGAAATTTATCGTATAAAGTAATCCATTAATTGCTTTTCGAAAATTACGTTTATATTCGGTTCATAAACTATCAGTCGTTGGTAATTTTTATCATTTGCATAAATTATTAAAGTATTTTTTGTGTGTTTTTTTTAAGCTGTTACAATTTAAAAGACGCAGGAAATATACCTAACAAAATAAAATTTGTTAAGACTGGATTACTACGTATCAGTAAAAAAGTAGAAATGCTTTTGTTATACAGCGAACAAATTTATAAATAATTTTCAATCGGCACCATAAAAGGTTCCATTTAAAACAATAATGAATTATAAGCAATTTCCTTTTAATTTTAAAAGCGTTTTGGGCTGGTGCAGATTTATTAGCGGATCGTATTAACACAATGTTTTGGGTATGGGTCGGGTTTTGACTTTAGCAAGTCGGGATAATATTAATATGATTAAAAAAATATTAATTTAGAATTTTCCGATTTATAGGATGAACTATCGAGGGTTTTCGGTTTTTACTGACCGAAATTTATCGTATAAAGTAATCCATTAATTGCTTTTCGAAAATTACGTTTATATTCGGTTCGTGAACTATGAGTCGATGCTAATTTTTATCATTCGCATAAATCATTAAAGTATTTTTTGTGTTTTTTTTTAAGCTGTTACAATTTAAAAGACGCAGGGAATATACCTAACAAAATAAAATTTGTTAAGACTGGATTACTACGTATCGGTAAAAAAGTAGAAATGTTTTTGTTATACAGCGAACAAATTTATAAATAATTTTCAATCAGCACCATAAAAGGTTCCATTTAAATCAATAATGAATTATAAGCAAATTCCTTGTAATTTTAAAAGCGTTTTGGGCTGGTGAAGATTTATTAGCGGATCGTATTATGTTTTGGGTATGGGTCGGGATTCGACTTTAGCAAGTCGGGATAGTATTAATACGATTAAAAAAATATTAATTTAGAATGTTCCGGTTTATACGATGTGAAACTCGAGACAGTGTATGAGGGAACGTGTACGGAGGATCTATCTAGGGTTTTCGGTTTTTACTGACCGAAATTTATCGTATATAGTAGTCCATTTATTGCTTTTCGATAATTAAGTACTATGTTCGGTTCATGAAATTTCATATGAGTTGTTCCTAATTTTTATCATTTGTCTATATTCTTCAATTTTTTTTTTTCAAATTTGTTGCAAATGAAAAGACTGAAATTTACCTAATAAAATAAATCTTCTTAAGACTGGATTACTAAGGACCGGCAAAAAATTAGAAAAGTATTTGTTTTACAACGTTAAAATATATAGAAAATCTCTCATTCGGCACCATAAACTTTTCAATTTGAGACAATAATGAAATATAAGCAATTTCCTTTTAATTTTAAAAGCGTTTTGGGCTGGTGCAGACATATAAGCGGATAGTATTAATTCACTGTTTTGGGTATGATTCGGGATTTGACTTTAGCAAGTAGGGATAATATTAATAAGATTCTAAAAATATTAATTTAGTATGTTCCAGTTTATACGATGTGAAACTCTAGATAATGTATGAGGGAATGGGTACGGAGGATCCATCGAGGTTTTTTGGTTTTTACTGACCGAAATTTATCATATATAGTAATAAATTAATTGCTTTTCGAAAATTACGTACTATGTCCGGTTCATGAAATATCATATCAGTTGTTGCTAATTTTTATCATTCGCGTATATTCTTCAAATATATTCTGATTTTTTTTTTTTTTTTTTTTTTTTTTAATATGTTGCAAATTAAAAGACTGAAAATTACCTAATAAAATAAAACTCCTTAAGACTGGATTACTAAGGACCTGTATAAAAAATAGAAAATTATTTGTTTTACAACGTATAAATATACAGATAATCCTTCATTCGGCACCATAAACTTTTCCATTTTAGACAATAATGAATTATAAGCAATTTCCTTTTAATTTTAAAAGCGTTTTGGGCTGGTGCAGATATATTAGCGGATCATATTAACACAGTGTTTTGGGTATGGGTCGGGTTTTGACTTTAGCAAGTCGGGATAGTTTTAATATGATTAAAAAAATATTAATTTAGAATGTTCCGGTTTATACGATGTGAAACTCGAGATGGTGTTTGAGGGAAGGGGTACGGAGGATCTATCTAGGGTTTTCGGTTTTTACTGACCGAATTTTATCGTATATAGTAATCCATTAATTGCTTTTCGATAATAAAGTACTATGTTCGGTTCATGAAATTTCACATCAGTTGTTCCTAACTTTTATCAGTTGCGTATATTCTTCAATTGTTTTTTTTAATTTGTTGCAAATTAAAAGACTGAAATTTACCTAATAAAATAAAACTTCTTAAGACTGGATTACTAAGGACCGGTAAAAAATTAGAAAAGTATTTGTTTTACAACGTTAAAATATATAGATAATCTCTCATTCGGCACCATAAACTTTTCCATTTGAGACAATAATGAATTATAAGCAATTTCCGTTTAATTTTAAAAGCGTTTTGGGCTAGTGCAGATTTATTAGCGGATCGTATTAACACAATGTTTTGGGTATTGGTCGGGTTTTGACTTTAGCAAGTCGGGATAATATTAATATGATTAAAAAATATTAATTTAGAATTATCCGATTTATACGATGAACTATCGAGGGTTTTCGGTTTTTACTGACCGAAATTTATCGTATAAAGTAATCCATTAATTGCTTTTCGAAAATTACGTTTATATTCGGTTCATAAACTATCAGTCGATGGTAATTTTTATCATTTGCATAAATTATTAAAGTATTTTTTGTGTTTTTTTTTAAGCTGTTACAATTTAAAAGACGCAGGAAATATACCTAACAAAATAAAATTTGTTAAGACTGGATTACTACGTATCAGTAAAAAAGTAGAAATACTTTTGTTATACAGCGAACAAATTTATAAATAATTTTCAATCGGCACCATAAAAGGTTCCATTTAAAACAATAATGAATTATAAGCAATTTCCTTTTAATTTTAAAAGCGTTTTGGGCTGGTGCAGATTTATTAGCGGATCGTATTAACACAATGTTTTGGGTATGGGTCGGGTTTTGACTTTAGCAAGTCGGGATAATATTAATATGATTAAAAAAATATTAATTTAGAATTTTCCGATTTATACGATGAACTATCGAGGGTTTTCGGTGTTTACTGACCGAAATTTATCGTATAAAGTAATCCATTAATTGCTTTTCGAAAATTACGTTTATATTCGGTTCGTGAACTATGAGTCGATGCTAATTTTTATCATTCGCATAAATCATTAAAGTGTTTTTTGTGTTTTTTTTTTAAGCTGTTACAATTTAAAAGACGCAGGGAATATACCTAACAAAATAAAATTTGTTAAGACTGGATTACTACGTATCGGTAAAAAAGTAGAAATGTTTTTGTTATACAGCGAACAAATTTATAAATAATTTTCAATCAGCACCATAAAAGGTTCCATTTAAATCAATAATGAATTATAAGCAAATTCCTTGTAATTTTAAAAGCGTTTTGGGCTGGTGAAGATTTATTAGCGGATTGTATTATGTTTTGGGTATGGGTCGGGATTCGACTTTAGCAAGTCGGGATAATATTAATAAGATTCTAAAAATATTAATTTAGTATGTTCCAGTTTATACGATGTGAAACTCTAGATAATGTATGAGGGAATGGGTACGGAGGATCCATCGAGGTTTTTTGGTTTTTACTGACCGAAATTTATCATATATAGTAATCCATTAATTGCTTTTCGAAAATTACGTTTATATTCGGTTCGTGAACTATGAGTCGATGCTAATTTTTATCATTCGCATAAATCATTAAAGTATTTTTTTGTGTTTTTTTTTTAAGCTGTTACAATTTAAAAGACGCAGGAAATATACCTAACAAAATAAAATTTGTTAAGACTGGATTACTACGTATCGGTAAAAAAGTAGAAATGTTTTTGTTATACAGCGAACAAATTTATAAATAATTTTCAATCAGCACCATAAAAGTTTCCATTTAAATCAATAATGAATTATAAGCAAATTCCTTGTAATTTTAAAAGCGTTTTGGGCTGGTGAAGATTTATTAGCGGATCGTATTATGTTTTGGGTATGGGTCGGGATTCGACTTTAGCAAGTCGGGATAGTATTAATACGATTAAAAAAATATTAATTTAGTATGTTCCGGTTTATACGATGTGAAACTCGAGACAGTGTATGAGGGAACGTGTACGGAGGATCTATCTAGGGTTTTCGGTTTTTACTGACCGAAATTTATCGTATATAGTAGTCCATTTATTGCTTTTCGATAATTAAGTACTATGTTCGGTTCATGAAATTTCATATGAGTTGTTCCTAATTTTTATCATTTGTCTATATTCTTCAATTTTTTTTTTTAATTTGTTGCAAATCAAAAGACTGAAATTTACCTAATAAAATAAAACTTCTTAAGACTGGATTACTAAGGACCGGCAAAAAATTAGAAAAGTATTTGTTTTACAACGTTAAAATATATAGAAAATCTCTCATTCGGCACCATAAACTTTTCCATTTGAGACAATAATGAAATATAAGCAATTTCCTTTTAATTTTAAAAGCGTTTTGGGCTGGTGCAGATATATAAGCGGATAGTATTAATTCACTGTTTTGGGTATGAGTCGGGATTTGACTTTAGCAAGTCGGGATAATATTAATAAGATTCTAAAAATATTAATTTAGTATGTTCCAGTTTATAAGATGTGAAACTCTAGATAATGTATGAGGGAATGGGTACGGAGGATCCATCGAGGTTTTTTGGTTTTTACTGACCGAAATTTATCATATATAGTAATAAATTAATTGCTTTTCGATAATTACGTACTATGTCCGGTTCATGAAATATCATATCAGTTGTTGCTAATTTTTATCATTCGCGTATATTCTTCAAATATATTCTGATTTTTTTTTTTTTTTTTTTTTTTAATATGTTGCAAATTAAAAGACTGAAAATTACCTAATAAAATAAAACTCGTTAAGACTGGATTACTAAGGACCTGTATAAAAAATAAAAAATTATTTGTTTTACAACGTATAAATATATAGATAATCCTTCATTCGGCACCATAAACTTTTCCATTTTAGACAATAATGAATTATAAGCAATTTCCTTTTAATTTTAAAAGCGTTTTGGGCTGGTGCAGATATATTAGCGGATCATACTAACACAGTGTTTTGGGTATGGGTCGGGTTTTGACTTTAGCAAGTCGGGATAATATTAATATGATTAAAAAATATTAATTTAGAATTTTCCGATTTATACGATGAACTATCGAGGGTTTTCGGTTTTTACTGACCGAAATTTATCGTATAAAGTAATCCATTAATTGCTTTTCGAAAATTACGTTTATATTCGGTTCATAAACTATCAGTCGTTGGTAATTTTTATCATTTGCATAAATTATTAAAGTATTTTTTTTGTGTTTTTTTTAAGCTGTTACAATTTAAAAGACGCAGGAAATATACCTAACAAAATAAAATTTGTTAAGACTGGATTACTACGTATCAGTAAAAAAGTAGAAATGCTTTTGTTATACAGCGAACAAATTTATAAATAATTTTCAATCGGCACCATAAAAGGTTCCATTTAAAACAATAATGAATTATAAGCAATTTCCTTTTAATTTTAAAAGCGTTTTGGGCTGGTGCAGATTTATTAGCGGATCGTATTAACACAATGTTTTGGGTATGGGTCGGGTTTTGACTTTAGCAAGTCGGGATAATATTAATATGATTAAAAAAATATTAATTTAGAATTTTCCGATTTATAGGATGAACTATCGAGGGTTTTCGGTTTTTACTGACCGAAATTTATCGTATAAAGTAATCCATTAATTGCTTTTCGAAAATTACGTTTATATTCGGTTCGTGAACTATGAGTCGATGCTAATTTTTATCATTCGCATAAATCATTAAAGTATTTTTTGTGTTTTTTTTTAAGCTGTTACAATTTAAAAGACGCAGGGAATATACCTAACAAAATAAAATTTGTTAAGACTGGATTACTACGTATCGGTAAAAAAGTAGAAATGTTTTTGTTATACAGCGAACAAATTTATAAATAATTTTCAATCAGCACCATAAAAGGTTCCATTTAAATCAATAATGAATTATAAGCAAATTCCTTGTAATTTTAAAAGCGTTTTGGGCTGGTGAAGATTTATTAGCGGATCGTATTATGTTTTGGGTATGGGTCGGGATTCGACTTTAGCAAGTCGGGATAGTATTAATACGATTAAAAAAATATTAATTTAGAATGTTCCGGTTTATACGATGTGAAACTCGAGACAGTGTATGAGGGAACGTGTACGGAGGATCTATCTAGGGTTTTCGGTTTTTACTGACCGAAATTTATCGTATATAGTAGTCCATTTATTGCTTTTCGATAATTAAGTACTATGTTCGGTTCATGAAATTTCATATGAGTTGTTCCTAATTTTTATCATTTGTCTATATTCTTCAATTTTTTTTTTTCAAATTTGTTGCAAATCAAAAGACTGAAATTTACCTAATAAAATAAATCTTCTTAAGACTGGATTACTAAGGACCGGCAAAAAATTAGAAAAGTATTTGTTTTACAACGTTAAAATATATAGAAAATCTCTCATTCGGCACCATAAACTTTTCAATTTGAGACAATAATGAAATATAAGCAATTTCCTTTTAATTTTAAAAGCGTTTTGGGCTGGTGCAGACATATAAGCGGATAGTATTAATTCACTGTTTTGGGTATGATTCGGGATTTGACTTTAGCAAGTAGGGATAATATTAATAAGATTCTAAAAATATTAATTTAGTATGTTCCAGTTTATACGATGTGAAACTCTAGATAATGTATGAGGGAATGGGTACGGAGGATCCATCGAGGTTTTTTGGTTTTTACTGACCGAAATTTATCATATATAGTAATAAATTAATTGCTTTTCGAAAATTACGTACTATGTCCGGTTCATGAAATATCATATCAGTTGTTGCTAATTTTTATCATTCGCGTATATTCTTCAAATATATTCTGATTTTTTTTTTTTTTTTTTTTTTTAATATGTTGCAAATTAAAAGACTGAAAATTACCTAATAAAATAAAACTCCTTAAGACTGGATTACTAAGGACCTGTATAAAAAATAGAAAATTATTTGTTTTACAACGTATAAATATACAGATAATCCTTCATTCGGCACCATAAACTTTTCCATTTTAGACAATAATGAATTATAAGCAATTTCCTTTTAATTTTAAAAGCGTTTTGGGCTGGTGCAGATATATTAGCGGATCATATTAACACAGTGTTTTGGGTATGGGTCGGGTTTTGACTTTAGCAAGTCGGGATAGTTTTAATATGATTAAAAATATATTAATTTAGAATGTTCCGGTTTATACGATGTGAAACTCGAGATGGTGTTTGAGGGAAGGGGTACGGAGGATCTATCTAGGGTTTTCGGTTTTTACTGACCGAATTTTATCGTATATAGTAATCCATTAATTGCTTTTCGATAATTAAGTACTATGTTCGGTTCATGAAATTTCACATCAGTTGTTCCTAACTTTTATCAGTTGCGTATATTCTTCAATTGTTTTTTTTAATTTGTTGCAAATTAAAAGACTGAAATTTACCTAATAAAATAAAACTTCTTAAGACTGGATTACTAAGGACCGGTAAAAAATTAGAAAAGTATTTGTTTTACAACGTTAAAATATATAGATAATCTCTCATTCGGCACCATAAACTTTTCCATTTGAGACAATAATGAATTATAAGCAATTTCCGTTTAATTTTAAAAGCGTTTTGGGCTAGTGCAGATTTATTAGCGGATCGTATTAACACAATGTTTTGGGTATTGGTCGGGTTTTGACTTTAGCAAGTCGGGATAATATTAATATGATTAAAAAATATTAATTTAGAATTATCCGATTTATAGGATGAACTATCGAGGGTTTTCGGTTTTTACTGACCGAAATTTATCGTATAAAGTAATCCATTAATTGCTTTTCGAAAATTACGTTTATATTCGGTTCGTGAACTATGAGTCGATGCTAATTTTTATCATTCGCATAAATCATTAAAGTATTTTTTGTGTTTTTTTTTAAGCTGTTACAATTTAAAAGACGCAGGGAATATACCTAACAAAATAAAATTTGTTAAGACTGGATTACTACGTATCGGTAAAAAAGTAGAAATGTTTTTGTTATACAGCGAACAAATTTATAAATAATTTTCAATCAGCACCATAAAAGGTTCCATTTAAATCAATAATGAATTATAAGCAAATTCCTTGTAATTTTAAAAGCGTTTTGGGCTGGTGAAGATTTATTAGCGGATCGTATTATGTTTTGGGTATGGGTCGGGATTCGACTTTAGCAAGTCGGGATAGTATTAATACGATTAAAAAAATATTAATTTAGAATGTTCCGGTTTATACGATGTGAAACTCGAGACAGTGTATGAGGGAACGTGTACGGAGGATCTATCTAGGGTTTTCGGTTTTTACTGACCGAAATTTATCGTATATAGTAGTCCATTTATTGCTTTTCGATAATTAAGTACTATGTTCGGTTCATGAAATTTCATATGAGTTGTTCCTAATTTTTATCATTTGTCTATATTCTTCAATTTTTTTTTTTCAAATTTGTTGCAAATCAAAAGACTGAAATTTACCTAATAAAATAAATCTTCTTAAGACTGGATTACTAAGGACCGGCAAAAAATTAGAAAAGTATTTGTTTTACAACGTTAAAATATATAGAAAATCTCTCATTCGGCACCATAAACTTTTCAATTTGAGACAATAATGAAATATAAGCAATTTCCTTTTAATTTTAAAAGCGTTTTGGGCTGGTGCAGACATATAAGCGGATAGTATTAATTCACTGTTTTGGGTATGATTCGGGATTTGACTTTAGCAAGTAGGGATAATATTAATAAGATTCTAAAAATATTAATTTAGTATGTTCCAGTTTATACGATGTGAAACTCTAGATAATGTATGAGGGAATGGGTACGGAGGATCCATCGAGGTTTTTTGGTTTTTACTGACCGAAATTTATCATATATAGTAATAAATTAATTGCTTTTCGAAAATTACGTACTATGTCCGGTTCATGAAATATCATATCAGTTGTTGCTAATTTTTATCATTCGCGTATATTCTTCAAATATATTCTGATTTTTTTTTTTTTTTTTTTTTTTAATATGTTGCAAATTAAAAGACTGAAAATTACCTAATAAAATAAAACTCCTTAAGACTGGATTACTAAGGACCTGTATAAAAAATAGAAAATTATTTGTTTTACAACGTATAAATATACAGATAATCCTTCATTCGGCACCATAAACTTTTCCATTTTAGACAATAATGAATTATAAGCAATTTCCTTTTAATTTTAAAAGCGTTTTGGGCTGGTGCAGATATATTAGCGGATCATATTAACACAGTGTTTTGGGTATGGGTCGGGTTTTGACTTTAGCAAGTCGGGATAGTTTTAATATGATTAAAAAAATATTAATTTAGAATGTTCCGGTTTATACGATGTGAAACTCGAGATGGTGTTTGAGGGAAGGGGTACGGAGGATCTATCTAGGGTTTTCGGTTTTTACTGACCGAATTTTATCGTATATAGTAATCCATTAATTGCTTTTCGATAATTAAGTACTATGTTCGGTTCATGAAATTTCACATCAGTTGTTCCTAACTTTTATCAGTTGCGTATATTCTTCAATTGTTTTTTTTAATTTGTTGCAAATTAAAAGACTGAAATTTACCTAATAAAATAAAACTTCTTAAGACTGGATTACTAAGGACCGGTAAAAAATTAGAAAAGTATTTGTTTTACAACGTTAAAATATATAGATAATCTCTCATTCGGCACCATAAACTTTTCCATTTGAGACAATAATGAATTATAAGCAATTTCCGTTTAATTTTAAAAGCGTTTTGGGCTAGTGCAGATTTATTAGCGGATCGTATTAACACAATGTTTTGGGTATTGGTCGGGTTTTGACTTTAGCAAGTCGGGATAATATTAATATGATTAAAAAATATTAATTTAGAATTATCCGATTTATAGGATGAACTATCGAGGGTTTTCGGTTTTTACTGACCGAAATTTATCGTATAAAGTAATCCATTAATTGCTTTTCGAAAATTACGTTTATATTCGGTTCGTGAACTATGAGTCGATGCTAATTTTTATCATTCGCATAAATCATTAAAGTATTTTTTGTGTTTTTTTTTAAGCTGTTACAATTTAAAAGACGCAGGGAATATACCTAACAAAATAAAATTTGTTAAGACTGGATTACTACGTATCGGTAAAAAAGTAGAAATGTTTTTGTTATACAGCGAACAAATTTATAAATAATTTTCAATCAGCACCATAAAAGGTTCCATTTAAATCAATAATGAATTATAAGCAAATTCCTTGTAATTTTAAAAGCGTTTTGGGCTGGTGAAGATTTATTAGCGGATCGTATTATGTTTTGGGTATGGGTCGGGATTCGACTTTAGCAAGTCGGGATAGTATTAATATGATTAAAAAAATATTAATTTAGAATGTTCCGGTTTATACTATGTGAAACTCGAGATGGTGTTTGAGGGAAGGGGTACGGAGGATCTATCTAGGGTTTTCGGTTTTTACTGACCGAATTTTATCGTATATAGTAATCCATTAATTGCTTTTCGATAATTAAGTACTATGTTCGGTTCATGAAATTTCACATCAGTTGTTCCTAACTTTTATCAGTTGCGTATATTCTGCAATTGTTTTTTTTAATTTGTTCAAATTAAAAGACTGAAATTTACCTAATAAAATAAAACTTCTTAAGACTGGATTACTAAGGACCGGTAAAAAATTAGAAAAGTATTTGTTTTACAACGTTAAAATATATAGATAATCTCTCATTCGGCACCATAAACTTTTCCATTTGAGACAATAATGAATTATAAGCAATTTCCGTTTAATTTTAAAAGCGTTTTGGGCTGGTGCAGATTTATTAGCGGATCGTATTAACACAATGTTTTGGGTATGGGTCGGGTTTTGACTTTAGCAAGTCGGGATAATATTAATATGATTAAAAAAATATTAATTTAGAATTTTCCGATTTATAGGATGAACTATCGAGGGTTTTCGGTTTTTACTGACCGAAATTTATCGTATAAAGTAATCCATTAATTGCTTTTCGAAAATTACGTTTATATTCGGTTCGTGAACTATGAGTCGATGCTAATTTTTATCATTCGCATAAATCATTAAAGTATTTTTTGTGTTTTTTTTTAAGCTGTTACAATTTAAAAGACGCAGGGAATATACCTAACAAAATAAAATTTGTTAAGACTGGATTACTACGTATCGGTAAAAAAGTAGAAATGTTTTTGTTATACAGCGAACAAATTTATAAATAATTTTCAATCAGCACCATAAAAGGTTCCATTTAAATCAATAATGAATTATAAGCAAATTCCTTGTAATTTTAAAAGCGTTTTGGGCTGGTGAAGATTTATTAGCGGATCGTATTATGTTTTGGGTATGGGTCGGGATTCGACTTTAGCAAGTCGGGATAGTATTAATACGATTAAAAAAATATTAATTTAGAATGTTCCGGTTTATACGATGTGAAACTCGAGACAGTGTATGAGGGAACGTGTACGGAGGATCTATCTAGGGTTTTCGGTTTTTACTGACCGAAATTTATCGTATATAGTAGTCCATTTATTGCTTTTCGATAATTAAGTACTATGTTCGGTTCATGAAATTTCATATGAGTTGTTCCTAATTTTTATCATTTGTCTATATTCTTCAATTTTTTTTTTTCAAATTTGTTGCAAATCAAAAGACTGAAATTTACCTAATAAAATAAATCTTCTTAAGACTGGATTACTAAGGACCGGCAAAAAATTAGAAAAGTATTTGTTTTACAACGTTAAAATATATAGAAAATCTCTCATTCGGCACCATAAACTTTTCAATTTGAGACAATAATGAAATATAAGCAATTTCCTTTTAATTTTAAAAGCGTTTTGGGCTGGTGCAGACATATAAGCGGATAGTATTAATTCACTGTTTTGGGTATGATTCGATATTTGACTTTAGCAAGTAGGGATAATATTAATAAGATTCTAAAAATATTAATTTAGTATGTTCCAGTTTATACGATGTGAAACTCTAGATAATGTATGAGGGAATGGGTACGGAGGATCCATCGAGGTTTTTTGGTTTTTACTGACCGAAATTTATCATATATAGTAATAAATTAATTGCTTTTCGAAAATTACGTACTATGTCCGGTTCATGAAATATCATATCAGTTGTTGCTAATTTTTATCATTCGCGTATATTCTTCAAATATATTCTGATTTTTTTTTTTTTTTTTTTTTTTAATATGTTGCAAATTAAAAGACTGAAAATTACCTAATAAAATAAAACTCCTTAAGACTGGATTACTAAGGACCTGTATAAAAAATAGAAAATTATTTGTTTTACAACGTATAAATATACAGATAATCCTTCATTCGGCACCATAAACTTTTCCATTTTAGACAATAATGAATTATAAGCAATTTCCTTTTAATTTTAAAAGCGTTTTGGGCTGGTGCAGATATATTAGCGGATCATATTAACACAGTGTTTTGGGTATGGGTCGGGTTTTGACTTTAGCAAGTCGGGATAGTTTTAATATGATTAAAAAAATATTAATTTAGAATGTTCCGGTTTATACGATGTGAAACTCGAGATGGTGTTTGAGGGAAGGGGTACGGAGGATCTATCTAGGGTTTTCGGTTTTTACTGACCGAATTTTATCGTATATAGTAATCCATTAATTGCTTTTCGATAATTAAGTACTATGTTCGGTTCATGAAATTTCACATCAGTTGTTCCTAACTTTTATCAGTTGCGTATATTCTTCAATTGTTTTTTTTAATTTGTTGCAAATTAAAAGACTGAAATTTACCTAATAAAATAAAACTTCTTAAGACTGGATTACTAAGGACCGGTAAAAAATTAGAAAAGTATTTGTTTTACAACGTTAAAATATATAGATAATCTCTCATTCGGCACCATAAACTTTTCCATTTGAGACAATAATGAATTATAAGCAATTTCCGTTTAATTTTAAAAGCGTTTTGGGCTAGTGCAGATTTATTAGCGGATCGTATTAACACAATGTTTTGGGTATTGGTCGGGTTTTGACTTTAGCAAGTCGGGATAATATTAATATGATTAAAAAATATTAATTTAGAATTATCCGATTTATAGGATGAACTATCGAGGGTTTTCGGTTTTTACTGACCGAAATTTATCGTATAAAGTAATCCATTAATTGCTTTTCGAAAATTACGTTTATATTCGGTTCGTGAACTATGAGTCGATGCTAATTTTTATCATTCGCTTAAATCATTAAAGAATTTTTTGTGTTTTTTTTTAAGCTGTTACAATTTAAAAGACGCAGGGAATATACCTAACAAAATAAAATTTGTTAAGACTGGATTACTACGTATCGGTAAAAAAGTAGAAATGTTTTTGTTATACAGCGAACAAATTTATAAATAATTTTCAATCAGCACCATAAAAGGTTCCATTTAAATCAATAATGAATTATAAGCAAATTCCTTGTAATTTTAAAAGCGTTTTGGGCTGGTGAAGATTTATTAGCGGATCGTATTATGTTTTGGGTATGGGTCGGGATTCGACTTTAGCAAGTCGGGATAGTATTAATACGATTAAAAAAATATTAATTTAGAATGTTCCGGTTTATACGATGTGAAACTCGAGACAGTGTATGAGGGAACGTGTACGGAGGATCTATCTAGGGTTTTCGGTTTTTACTGACCGAAATTTATCGTATATAGTAGTCCATTTATTGCTTTTCGATAATTAAGTACTATGTTCGGTTCATGAAATTTCATATGAGTTGTTCCTAATTTTTATCATTTGTCTATATTCTTCAATTTTTTTTTTTCAAATTTGTTGCAAATCAAAAGACTGAAATTTACCTAATAAAATAAATCTTCTTAAGACTGGATTACTAAGGACCGGCAAAAAATTAGAAAAGTATTTGTTTTACAACGTTAAAATATATAGAAAATCTCTCATTCGGCACCATAAACTTTTCAATTTGAGACAATAATGAAATATAAGCAATTTCCTTTTAATTTTAAAAGCGTTTTGGGCTGGCGCAGACATATAAGCGGATAGTATTAATTCACTGTTTTGGGTATGATTCGGGATTTGACTTTAGCAAGTAGGGATAATATTAATAAGATTCTAAAAATATTAATTTAGTATGTTCCAGTTTATACGATGTGAAACTCTAGATAATGTATGAGGGAATGGGTACGGAGGATCCATCGAGGTTTTTTGGTTTTTACTGACCGAAATTTATCATATATAGTAATAAATTAATTGCTTTTCGAAAATTACGTACTATGTCCGGTTCATGAAATATCATATCAGTTGTTGCTAATTTTTATCATTCGCGTATATTCTTCAAATATATTCTGATTTTTTTTTTTTTTTTTTTTTAATATGTTGCAAATTAAAAGACTGAAAATTACCTAATAAAATAAAACTCCTTAAGACTGGATTACTAAGGACCTGTATAAAAAATAGAAAATTATTTGTTTTACAACGTATAAATATACAGATAATCCTTCATTCGGCACCATAAACTTTTCCATTTTAGACAATAATGAATTATAAGCAATTTCCTTTTAATTTTAAAAGCGTTTTGGGCTGGTGCAGATATATTAGCGGATCATATTAACACAGTGTTTTGGGTATGGGTCGGGTTTTGACTTTAGCAAGTCGGGATAGTTTTAATATGATTAAAAAAATATTAATTTAGAATGTTCCGGTTTATACGATGTGAAACTCGAGATGGTGTTTGAGGGAAGGGGTACGGAGGATCTATCTAGGGTTTTCGGTTTTTACTGACCGAATTTTATCGTATATAGTAATCCATTAATTGCTTTTCGATAATTAAGTACTATGTTCGGTTCATGAAATTTCACATCAGTTGTTCCTAACTTTTATCAGTTGCGTATATTCTTCAATTGTTTTTTTTAATTTGTTGCAAATTAAAAGACTGAAATTTACCTAATAAAATAAAACTTCTTAAGACTGGATTACTAAGGACCGGTAAAAAATTAGAAAAGTATTTGTTTTACAACGTTAAAATATATAGATAATCTCTCATTCGGCACCATAAACTTTTCCATTTGAGACAATAATGAATTATAAGCAATTTCCGTTTAATTTTAAAAGCGTTTTGGGCTAGTGCAGATTTATTAGCGGATCGTATTAACACAATGTTTTGGGTATTGGTCGGGTTTTGACTTTAGCAAGTCGGGATAATATTAATATGATTAAAAAATATTAATTTAGAATTATCCGATTTATACGATGAACTATCGAGGGTTTTCGGTTTTTACTGACCGAAATTTATCGTATAAAGTAATCCATTAATTGCTTTTCGAAAATTACGTTTATATTCGGTTCATAAACTATCAGTCGATGGTAATTTTTATCATTTGCATAAATTATTAAAGTATTTTTTGTGTTTTTTTTTTAAGCTGTTACAATTTAAAAGACGCAGGAAATATACCTAACAAAATAAAATTTGTTAAGACTGGATTACTACGTATCAGTAAAAAAGTAGAAATACTTTTGTTATACAGCGAACAAATTTATAAATAATTTTCAATCGGCACCATAAAAGGTTCCATTTAAAACAATAATGAATTATAAGCAATTTCCTTTTAATTTTAAAAGCGTTTTGGGCTGGTGCAGATTTATTAGCGGATCGTATTAACACAATGTTTTGGGTATGGGTCGGGTTTTGACTTTAGCAAGTCGGGATAATATTAATATGATTAAAAAAATATTAATTTAGAATTTTCCGATTTATACGATGAACTATCGAGGGTTTTCGGTGTTTACTGACCGAAATTTATCGTATAAAGTAATCCATTAATTGCTTTTCGAAAATTACGTTTATATTCGGTTCGTGAACTATGAGTCGATGCTAATTTTTATCATTCCCATAAATCATTAAAGTGTTTTTTGTGTTTTTTTTTTAAGCTGTTACAATTTAAAAGACGCAGGGAATATACCTAACAAAATAAAATTTGTTAAGACTGGATTACTACGTATCGGTAAAAAAGTAGAAATGTTTTTGTTATACAGCGAACAAATTTATAAATAATTTTCAATCAGCACCATAAAAGGTTCCATTTAAATCAATAATGAATTATAAGCAAATTCCTTGTAATTTTAAAAGCGTTTTGGGCTGGTGAAGATTTATTAGCGGATTGTATTATGTTTTGGGTATGGGTCGGGATTCGACTTTAGCAAGTCGGGATAATATTAATAAGATTCTAAAAATATTAATTTAGTATGTTCCAGTTTATACGATGTGAAACTCTAGATAATGTATGAGGGAATGGGTACGGAGGATCCATCGAGGTTTTTTGGTTTTTACTGACCGAAATTTATCATATATAGTAATCCATTAATTGCTTTTCGAAAATTACGTTTATATTCGGTTCGTGAACTATGAGTCGATGCTAATTTTTATCATTCGCATAAATCATTAAAGTATTTTTTGTGTTTTTTTTTTAAGCTGTTACAATTTAAAAGACGCAGGAAATATACCTAACAAAATAAAATTTGTTAAGACTGGATTACTACGTATCGGTAAAAAAGTAGAAATGTTTTTGTTATACAGCGAACAAATTTATAAATAATTTTCAATCAGCACCATAAAAGTTTCCATTTAAATCAATAATGAATTATAAGCAAATTCCTTGTAATTTTAAAAGCGTTTTGGGCTGGTGAAGATTTATTAGCGGATCGTATTATGTTTTGGGTATGGGTCGGGATTCGACTTTAGCAAGTCGGGATAGTATTAATACGATTAAAAAAATATTAATTTAGTATGTTCCGGTTTATACGATGTGAAACTCGAGACAGTGTATGAGGGAACGTGTACGGAGGATCTATCTAGGGTTTTCGGTTTTTACTGACCGAAATTTATCGTATATAGTAGTCCATTTATTGCTTTTCGATAATTAAGTACTATGTTCGGTTCATGAAATTTCATATGAGTTGTTCCTAATTTTTATCATTTGTCTATATTCTTCAATTTTTTTTTTTAATTTGTTGCAAATCAAAAGACTGAAATTTACCTAATAAAATAAAACTTCTTAAGACTGGATTACTAAGGACCGGCAAAAAATTAGAAAAGTATTTGTTTTACAACGTTAAAATATATAGAAAATCTCTCATTCGGCACCATAAACTTTTCCATTTGAGACAATAATGAAATATAAGCAATTTCCTTTTAATTTTAAAAGCGTTTTGGGCTGGTGCAGATATACAAGCGGATAGTATTAATTCACTGTTTTGGGTATGAGTCGGGATTTGACTTTAGCAAGTCGGGATAATATTAATAAGATTCTAAAAATATTAATTTAGTATGTTCCAGTTTATAAGATGTGAAACTCTAGATAATGTATGAGGGAATGGGTACGGAGGATCCATCGAGGTTTTTTGGTTTTTACTGACCGAAATTTATCATATATAGTAATAAATTAATTGCTTTTCGATAATTACGTACTATGTCCGGTTCATGAAATATCATATCAGTTGTTGCTAATTTTTATCATTCGCGTATATTCTTCAAATATATTCTGATTTTTTTTTTTTTTTTTTTTTTTAATATGTTGCAAATTAAAAGACTGAAAATTACCTAATAAAATAAAACTCGTTAAGACTGGATTACTAAGGACCTGTATAAAAAATAGAAAATTATTTGTTTTACAACGTATAAATATATAGATAATCCTTCATTCGGCACCATAAACTTTTCCATTTTAGACAATAATGAATTATAAGCAATTTCCTTTTAATTTTAAAAGCGTTTTGGGCTGGTGCAGATATATTAGCGGATCATACTAACACAGTGTTTTGGGTATGGGTCGGGTTTTGACTTTAGCAAGTCGGGATAGTGTTAATATGATTAAAAAAATATTAATTTAGAATGTTCCGGTTTATACTATGTGAAACTCGAGATGGTGTTTGAGGGAAGGGGTACGGAGGATCTATCTAGGGTTTTCGGTTTTTACTGACCGAATTTTATCGTATATAGTAATCCATTAATTGCTTTTCGATAATTAAGTACTATGTTCGGTTCATGAAATTTCACATCAGTTGTTCCTAAATTTTATCAGTTGCGTATATTCTGCAATTGTTTTTTTTAATTTGTTCAAATTAAAAGACTGAAATTTACCTAATAAAATAAAACTTCTTAAGACTGGATTACTAAGGACCGGTAAAAAATTAGAAAAGTATTTGTTTTACAACGTTAAAATATATAGATAATCTCTCATTCGGCACCATAAACTTTTCCATTTGAGACAATAATGAATTATAAGCAATTTCCGTTTAATTTTAAAAGCGTTTTGGGCTGGTGCAGATTTATTAGCGGATCGTATTAACACAATGTTTTGGGTATTGTTCGGGGTTTGACTTTAGCAAGTCGGGATAATATTAATATGATTAAAAAATATTAATTTAGAATTTTCCGATTTATACGATGAACTATCGAGGGTTTTCGGTTTTTACTGACCGAAATTTATCGTATAAAGTAATCCATTAATTGCTTTTCGAAAATTACGTTTATATTCGGTTCATAAACTATCAGTCGTTGGTAATTTTTATCATTTGCATAAATTATTAAAGTATTTTTTGTGTGTTTTTTTTAAGCTGTTACAATTTAAAAGACGCAGGAAATATACCTAACAAAATAAAATTTGTTAAGACTGGATTACTACGTATCAGTAAAAAAGTAGAAATGCTTTTGTTATACAGCGAACAAATTTATAAATAATTTTCAATCGGCACCATAAAAGGTTCCATTTAAAACAATAATGAATTATAAGCAATTTCCTTTTAATTTTAAAAGCGTTTTGGGCTGGTGCAGATTTATTAGCGGATCGTATTAACACAATGTTTTGGGTATGGGTCGGGTTTTGACTTTAGCAAGTCGGGATAATATTAATATGATTAAAAAAATATTAATTTAGAATTTTCCGATTTATAGGATGAACTATCGAGGGTTTTCGGTTTTTACTGACCGAAATTTATCGTATAAAGTAATCCATTAATTGCTTTTCGAAAATTACGTTTATATTCGGTTCGTGAACTATGAGTCGATGCTAATTTTTATCATTCGCATAAATCATTAAAGTATTTTTTGTGTTTTTTTTTAAGCTGTTACAATTTAAAAGACGCAGGGAATATACCTAACAAAATAAAATTTGTTAAGACTGGATTACTACGTATCGGTAAAAAAGTAGAAATGTTTTTGTTATACAGCGAACAAATTTATAAATAATTTTCAATCAGCACCATAAAAGGTTCCATTTAAATCAATAATGAATTATAAGCAAATTCCTTGTAATTTTAAAAGCGTTTTGGGCTGGTGAAGATTTATTAGCGGATCGTATTATGTTTTGGGTATGGGTCGGGATTCGACTTTAGCAAGTCGGGATAGTATTAATACGATTAAAAAAATATTAATTTAGAATGTTCCGGTTTATACGATGTGAAACTCGAGACAGTGTATGAGGGAACGTGTACGGAGGATCTATCTAGGGTTTTCGGTTTTTACTGACCGAAATTTATCGTATATAGTAGTCCATTTATTGCTTTTCGATAATTAAGTACTATGTTCGGTTCATGAAATTTCATATGAGTTGTTCCTAATTTTTATCATTTGTCTATATTCTTCAATTTTTTTTTTTCAAATTTGTTGCAAATCAAAAGACTGAAATTTACCTAATAAAATAAATCTTCTTAAGACTGGATTACTAAGGACCGGCAAAAAATTAGAAAAGTATTTGTTTTACAACGTTAAAATATATAGAAAATCTCTCATTCGGCACCATAAACTTTTCAATTTGAGACAATAATGAAATATAAGCAATTTCCTTTTAATTTTAAAAGCGTTTTGGGCTGGTGCAGACATATAAGCGGATAGTATTAATTCACTGTTTTGGGTATGATTCGGGATTTGACTTTAGCAAGTAGGGATAATATTAATAAGATTCTAAAAATATTAATTTAGTATGTTCCAGTTTATACGATGTGAAACTCTAGATAATGTATGAGGGAATGGGTACGGAGGATCCATCGAGGTTTTTTGGTTTTTACTGACCGAAATTTATCATATATAGTAATAAATTAATTGCTTTTCGAAAATTACGTACTATGTCCGGTTCATGAAATATCATATCAGTTGTTGCTAATTTTTATCATTCGCGTATATTCTTCAAATATATTCTGATTTTTTTTTTTTTTTTTTTTTTAATATGTTGCAAATTAAAAGACTGAAAATTACCTAATAAAATAAAACTCCTTAAGACTGGATTACTAAGGACCTGTATAAAAAATAGAAAATTATTTGTTTTACAACGTATAAATATACAGATAATCCTTCATTCGGCACCATAAACTTTTCCATTTTAGACAATAATGAATTATAAGCAATTTCCTTTTAATTTTAAAAGCGTTTTGGGCTGGTGCAGATATATTAGCGGATCATATTAACACAGTGTTTTGGGTATGGGTCGGGTTTTGACTTTAGCAAGTCGGGATAGTTTTAATATGATTAAAAAAATATTAATTTAGAATGTTCCGGTTTATACGATGTGAAACTCGAGATGGTGTTTGAGGGAAGGGGTACGGAGGATCTATCTAGGGTTTTCGGTTTTTACTGACCGAATTTTATCGTATATAGTAATCCATTAATTGCTTTTCGATAATTAAGTACTATGTTCGGTTCATGAAATTTCACATCAGTTGTTCCTAACTTTTATCAGTTGCGTATATTCTTCAATTGTTTTTTTTAATTTGTTGCAAATTAAAAGACTGAAATTTACCTAATAAAATAAAACTTCTTAAGACTGGATTACTAAGGACCGGTAAAAAATTAGAAAAGTATTTGTTTTACAACGTTAAAATATATAGATAATCTCTCATTCGGCACCATAAACTTTTCCATTTGAGACAATAATGAATTATAAGCAATTTCCGTTTAATTTTAAAAGCGTTTTGGGCTAGTGCAGATTTATTAGCGGATCGTATTAACACAATGTTTTGGGTATTGGTCGGGTTTTGACTTTAGCAAGTCGGGATAATATTAATATGATTAAAAAATATTAATTTAGAATTATCCGATTTATACGATGAACTATCGAGGGTTTTCGGTTTTTACTGACCGAAATTTATCGTATAAAGTAATCCATTAATTGCTTTTCGAAAATTACGTTTATATTCGGTTCATAAACTATCAGTCGATGGTAATTTTTATCATTTGCATAAATTATTAAAGTATTTTTTGTGTTTTTTTTTTAAGCTGTTACAATTTAAAAGACGCAGGAAATATACCTAACAAAATAAAATTTGTTAAGACTGGATTACTACGTATCAGTAAAAAAGTAGAAATACTTTTGTTATACAGCGAACAAATTTATAAATAATTTTCAATCGGCACCATAAAAGGTTCCATTTAAAACAATAATGAATTATAAGCAATTTCCTTTTAATTTTAAAAGCGTTTTGGGCTGGTGCAGATTTATTAGCGGATCGTATTAACACAATGTTTTGGGTATGGGTCGGGTTTTGACTTTAGCAAGTCGGGATAATATTAATATGATTAAAAAAATATTAATTTAGAATTTTCCGATTTATACGATGAACTATCGAGGGTTTTCGGTGTTTACTGACCGAAATTTATCGTATAAAGTAATCCATTAATTGCTTTTCGAAAATTACGTTTATATTCGGTTCGTGAACTATGAGTCGATGCTAATTTTTATCATTCGCATAAATCATTAAAGTGTTTTTTGTGTTTTTTTTTTAAGCTGTTACAATTTAAAAGACGCAGGGAATATACCTAACAAAATAAAATTTGTTAAGACTGGATTACTACGTATCGGTAAAAAAGTAGAAATGTTTTTGTTATACAGCGAACAAATTTATAAATAATTTTCAATCAGCACCATAAAAGGTTCCATTTAAATCAATAATGAATTATAAGCAAATTCCTTGTAATTTTAAAAGCGTTTTGGGCTGGTGAAGATTTATTAGCGGATTGTATTATGTTTTGGGTATGGGTCGGGATTCGACTTTAGCAAGTCGGGATAATATTAATAAGATTCTAAAAATATTAATTTAGTATGTTCCAGTTTATACGATGTGAAACTCTAGATAATGTATGAGGGAATGGGTACGGAGGATCCATCGAGGTTTTTTGGTTTTTACTGACCGAAATTTATCATATATAGTAATCCATTAATTGCTTTTCGAAAATTACGTTTATATTCGGTTCGTGAACTATGAGTCGATGCTAATTTTTATCATTCGCATAAATCATTAAAGTATTTTTTGTGTTTTTTTTTTAAGCTGTTACAATTTAAAAGACGCAGGAAATATACCTAACAAAATAAAATTTGTTAAGACTGGATTACTACGTATCGGTAAAAAAGTAGAAATGTTTTTGTTATACAGCGAACAAATTTATAAATAATTTTCAATCAGCACCATAAAAGTTTCCATTTAAATCAATAATGAATTATAAGCAAATTCCTTGTAATTTTAAAAGCGTTTTGGGCTGGTGAAGATTTATTAGCGGATCGTATTATGTTTTGGGTATGGGTCGGGATTCGACTTTAGCAAGTCGGGATAGTATTAATACGATTAAAAAAATATTAATTTAGTATGTTCCGGTTTATACGATGTGAAACTCGAGACAGTGTATGAGGGAACGTGTACGGAGGATCTATCTAGGGTTTTCGGTTTTTACTGACCGAAATTTATCGTATATAGTAGTCCATTTATTGCTTTTCGATAATTAAGTACTATGTTCGGTTCATGAAATTTCATATGAGTTGTTCCTAATTTTTATCATTTGTCTATATTCTTCAATTTTTTTTTTTAATTTGTTGCAAATCAAAAGACTGAAATTTACCTAATAAAATAAAACTTCTTAAGACTGGATTACTAAGGACCGGCAAAAAATTAGAAAAGTATTTGTTTTACAACGTTAAAATATATAGAAAATCTCTCATTCGGCACCATAAACTTTTCCATTTGAGACAATAATGAAATATAAGCAATTTCCTTTTAATTTTAAAAGCGTTTTGGGCTGGTGCAGATATACAAGCGGATAGTATTAATTCACTGTTTTGGGTATGAGTCGGGATTTGACTTTAGCAAGTCGGGATAATATTAATAAGATTCTAAAAATATTAATTTAGTATGTTCCAGTTTATAAGATGTGAAACTCTAGATAATGTATGAGGGAATGGGTACGGAGGATCCATCGAGGTTTTTTGGTTTTTACTGACCGAAATTTATCATATATAGTAATAAATTAATTGCTTTTCGATAATTACGTACTATGTCCGGTTCATGAAATATCATATCAGTTGTTGCTAATTTTTATCATTCGCGTATATTCTTCAAATATATTCTGATTTTTTTTTTTTTTTTTTTTTTAATATGTTGCAAATTAAAAGACTGAAAATTACCTAATAAAATAAAACTCGTTAAGACTGGATTACTAAGGACCTGTATAAAAAATAGAAAATTATTTGTTTTACAACGTATAAATATATAGATAATCCTTCATTCGGCACCATAAACTTTTCCATTTTAGACAATAATGAATTATAAGCAATTTCCTTTTAATTTTAAAAGCGTTTTGGGCTGGTGCAGATATATTAGCGGATCATACTAACACAGTGTTTTGGGTATGGGTCGGGTTTTGACTTTAGCAAGTCGGGATAGTGTTAATATGATTAAAAAAATATTAATTTAGAATGTTCCGGTTTATACTATGTGAAACTCGAGATGGTGTTTGAGGGAAGGGGTACGGAGGATCTATCTAGGGTTTTCGGTTTTTACTGACCGAATTTTATCGTATATAGTAATCCATTAATTGCTTTTCGATAATTAAGTACTATGTTCGGTTCATGAAATTTCACATCAGTTGTTCCTAAATTTTATCAGTTGCGTATATTCTGCAATTGTTTTTTTTAATTTGTTCAAATTAAAAGACTGAAATTTACCTAATAAAATAAAACTTCTTAAGACTGGATTACTAAGGACCGGTAAAAAATTAGAAAAGTATTTGTTTTACAACGTTAAAATATATAGATAATCTCTCATTCGGCACCATAAACTTTTCCATTTGAGACAATAATGAATTATAAGCAATTTCCGTTTAATTTTAAAAGCGTTTTGGGCTGGTGCAGATTTATTAGCGGATCGTATTAACACAATGTTTTGGGTATTGTTCGGGGTTTGACTTTAGCAAGTCGGGATAATATTAATATGATTAAAAAATATTAATTTAGAATTTTCCGATTTATACGATGAACTATCGAGGGTTTTCGGTTTTTACTGACCGAAATTTATCGTATAAAGTAATCCATTAATTGCTTTTCGAAAATTACGTTTATATTCGGTTCATAAACTATCAGTCGTTGGTAATTTTTATCATTTGCATAAATTATTAAAGTATTTTTTGTGTGTTTTTTTTAAGCTGTTACAATTTAAAAGACGCAGGAAATATACCTAACAAAATAAAATTTGTTAAGACTGGATTACTACGTATCAGTAAAAAAGTAGAAATGCTTTTGTTATACAGCGAACAAATTTATAAATAATTTTCAATCGGCACCATAAAAGGTTCCATTTAAAACAATAATGAATTATAAGCAATTTCCTTTTAATTTTAAAAGCGTTTTGGGCTGGTGCAGATTTATTAGCGGATCGTATTAACACAATGTTTTGGGTATGGGTCGGGTTTTGACTTTAGCAAGTCGGGATAATATTAATATGATTAAAAAAATATTAATTTAGAATTTTCCGATTTATAGGATGAACTATCGAGGGTTTTCGGTTTTTACTGACCGAAATTTATCGTATAAAGTAATCCATTAATTGCTTTTCGAAAATTACGTTTATATTCGGTTCGTGAACTATGAGTCGATGCTAATTTTTATCATTCGCATAAATCATTAAAGTATTTTTTGTGTTTTTTTTTAAGCTGTTACAATTTAAAAGACGCAGGGAATATACCTAACAAAATAAAATTTGTTAAGACTGGATTACTACGTATCGGTAAAAAAGTAGAAATGTTTTTGTTATACAGCGAACAAATTTATAAATAATTTTCAATCAGCACCATAAAAGGTTCCATTTAAATCAATAATGAATTATAAGCAAATTCCTTGTAATTTTAAAAGCGTTTTGGGCTGGTGAAGATTTATTAGCGGATCGTATTATGTTTTGGGTATGGGTCGGGATTCGACTTTAGCAAGTCGGGATAGTATTAATACGATTAAAAAAATATTAATTTAGAATGTTCCGGTTTATACGATGTGAAACTCGAGACAGTGTATGAGGGAACGTGTACGGAGGATCTATCTAGGGTTTTCGGTTTTTACTGACCGAAATTTATCGTATATAGTAGTCCATTTATTGCTTTTCGATAATTAAGTACTATGTTCGGTTCATGAAATTTCATATGAGTTGTTCCTAATTTTTATCATTTGTCTATATTCTTCAATTTTTTTTTTTCAAATTTGTTGCAAATCAAAAGACTGAAATTTACCTAATAAAATAAATCTTCTTAAGACTGGATTACTAAGGACCGGCAAAAAATTAGAAAAGTATTTGTTTTACAACGTTAAAATATATAGAAAATCTCTCATTCGGCACCATAAACTTTTCAATTTGAGACAATAATGAAATATAAGCAATTTCCTTTTAATTTTAAAAGCGTTTTGGGCTGGTGCAGACATATAAGCGGATAGTATTAATTCACTGTTTTGGGTATGATTCGGGATTTGACTTTAGCAAGTAGGGATAATATTAATAAGATTCTAAAAATATTAATTTAGTATGTTCCAGTTTATACGATGTGAAACTCTAGATAATGTATGAGGGAATGGGTACGGAGGATCCATCGAGGTTTTTTGGTTTTTACTGACCGAAATTTATCATATATAGTAATAAATTAATTGCTTTTCGAAAATTACGTACTATGTCCGGTTCATGAAATATCATATCAGTTGTTGCTAATTTTTATCATTCGCGTATATTCTTCAAATATATTCTGATTTTTTTTTTTTTTTTTTTTTTTTTTAATATGTTGCAAATTAAAAGACTGAAAATTACCTAATAAAATAAAACTCCTTAAGACTGGATTACTAAGGACCTGTATAAAAAATAGAAAATTATTTGTTTTACAACGTATAAATATACAGATAATCCTTCATTCGGCACCATAAACTTTTCCATTTTAGACAATAATGAATTATAAGCAATTTCCTTTTAATTTTAAAAGCGTTTTGGGCTGGTGCAGATATATTAGCGGATCATATTAACACAGTGTTTTGGGTATGGGTCGGGTTTTGACTTTAGCAAGTCGGGATAGTTTTAATATGATTAAAAAAATATTAATTTAGAATGTTCCGGTTTATACGATGTGAAACTCGAGATGGTGTTTGAGGGAAGGGGTACGGAGGATCTATCTAGGGTTTTCGGTTTTTACTGACCGAATTTTATCGTATATAGTAATCCATTAATTGCTTTTCGATAATTAAGTACTATGTTCGGTTCATGAAATTTCACATCAGTTGTTCCTAACTTTTATCAGTTGCGTATATTCTTCAATTGTTTTTTTTAATTTGTTGCAAATTAAAAGACTGAAATTTACCTAATAAAATAAAACTTCTTAAGACTGGATTACTAAGGACCGGTAAAAAATTAGAAAAGTATTTGTTTTACAACATTAAAATATATAGATAATCTCTCATTCGGCACCATAAACTTTTCCATTTGAGACAATAATGAATTATAAGCAATTTCCGTTTAATTTTAAAAGCGTTTTGGGCTAGTGCAGATTTATTAGCGGATCGTATTAACACAATGTTTTGGGTATTGGTCGGGTTTTGACTTTAGCAAGTCGGGATAATATTAATATGATTAAAAAATATTAATTTAGAATTATCCGATTTATACGATGAACTATCGAGGGTTTTCGGTTTTTACTGACCGAAATTTATCGTATAAAGTAATCCATTAATTGCTTTTCGAAAATTACGTTTATATTCGGTTCATAAACTATCAGTCGATGGTAATTTTTATCATTTGCATAAATTATTAAAGTATTTTTTGTGTTTTTTTTTTAAGCTGTTACAATTTAAAAGACGCAGGAAATATACCTAACAAAATAAAATTTGTTAAGACTGGATTACTACGTATCAGTAAAAAAGTAGAAATACTTTTGTTATACAGCGAACAAATTTATAAATAATTTTCAATCGGCACCATAAAAGGTTCCATTTAAAACAATAATGAATTATAAGCAATTTCCTTTTAATTTTAAAAGCGTTTTGGGCTGGTGCAGATTTATTAGCGGATCGTATTAACACAATGTTTTGGGTATGGGTCGGGTTTTGACTTTAGCAAGTCGGGATAATATTAATATGATTAAAAAAATATTAATTTAGAATTTTCCGATTTATACGATGAACTATCGAGGGTTTTCGGTGTTTACTGACCGAAATTTATCGTATAAAGTAATCCATTAATTGCTTTTCGAAAATTACGTTTATATTCGGTTCGTGAACTATGAGTCGATGCTAATTTTTATCATTCGCATAAATCATTAAAGTGTTTTTTGTGTTTTTTTTTTAAGCTGTTACAATTTAAAAGACGCAGGGAATATACCTAACAAAATAAATTTTGTTAAGACTGGATTACTACGTATCGGTAAAAAAGTAGAAATGTTTTTGTTATACAGCGAACAAATTTATAAATAATTTTCAATCAGCACCATAAAAGGTTCCATTTAAATCAATAATGAATTATAAGCAAATTCCTTGTAATTTTAAAAGCGTTTTGGGCTGGTGAAGATTTATTAGCGGATCGTATTATGTTTTGGGTATGGGTCGGGATTCGACTTTAGCAAGTCGGGATAATATTAATAAGATTCTAAAAATATTAATTTAGTATGTTCCAGTTTATACGATGTGAAACTCTAGATAATGTATGAGGGAATGGGTACTGAGGATCCATCGAGGTTTTTTGGTTTTTACTGACCGAAATTTATCATATATAGCAATCCATTAATTGCTTTTCGAAAATTACGTTTATATTCGGTTCGTGAACTATGAGTCGATGCTAATTTTTATCATTCGCACAAATCATTAAAGTATTTTTTGTGTTTTTTTTTTAAGCTGTTACAATTTAAAAGACGCAGGAAATATACCTAACAAAATAAAATTTGTTAAGACTGGATTACTACGTATCGGTAAAAAAGTAGAAATGTTTTTGTTATACAGCGAACAAATTTATAAATAATTTTCAATCAGCACCATAAAAGTTTCCATTTAAATCAATAATGAATTATAAGCAAATTCCTTGTAATCTTAAAAGCGTTTTGGGCTGGTGAAGATTTATTAGCGGATCGTATTATGTTTTGGGTATGGGTCGGGATTCGACTTTAGCAAGTCGGGATAGTATTAATACGATTAAAAAAATATTAATTTAGTATGTTCCGGTTTATACGATGTGAAACTCGAGACAGTGTATGAGGGAACGTGTACGGAGGATCTATCTAGGGTTTTCGGTTTTTACTGACCGAAATTTATCGTATATAGTAGTCCATTTATTGCTTTTCGATAATTAAGTACTATGTTCGGTTCATGAAATTTCATATGAGTTGTTCCTAATTTTTATCATTTGTCTATATTCTTCAATTTTTTTTTTTTAATTTGTTGCAAATCAAAAGACTGAAATTTACCTAATAAAATAAAACTTCTTAAGACTGGATTACTAAGGACCGGCAAAAAATTAGAAAAGTATTTGTTTTACAACGTTAAAATATATAGAAAATCTCTCATTCGGCACCATAAACTTTTCCATTTGAGACAATAATGAAATATAAGCAATTTCCTTTTAATTTTAAAAGCGTTTTGGGCTGGTGCAGATATATAAGCGGATAGTATTAATTCACTGTTTTGGGTATGAGTCGGGATTTGACTTTAGCAAGTCGGGATAATATTAATAAGATTCTAAAAATATTAATTTAGTATGTTCCAGTTTATAAGATGTGAAACTCTAGATAATGTATGAGGGAATGGGTACGGAGGATCCATCGAGGTTTTTTGGTTTTTACTGACCGAAATTTATCATATATAGTAATAAATTAATTGCTTTTCGATAATTACGTACTATGTCCGGTTCATGAAATATCATATCAGTTGTTGCTAATTTTTATCATTCGCGTATATTCTTCAAATATATTCTGATTTTTTTTTTTTTTTTTTTTTTTTAATATGTTGCAAATTAAAAGACTGAAAATTACCTAATAAAATAAAACTCCTTAAGACTGGATTACTAAGGACCTGTATAAAAAATAGAAAATTATTTGTTTTACAACGTATAAATATACAGATAATCCTTCATTCGGCACCATAAACTTTTCCATTTTAGACAATAATGAATTATAAGCAATTTCCTTTTAATTTTAAAAGCGTTTTGGGCTGGTGCAGATATATTAGCGGATCATATTAACACAGTGTTTTGGGTATGGGTCGGGTTTTGACTTTAGCAAGTCGGGATAGTGTTAATATGATTAAAAAAATATTAATTTAGAATGTTCCGGTTTATACGATGTGAAACTCGAGATGGTGTTTGAGGGAAGGGGTACGGAGGATCTATCTAGGGTTTTCGGTTTTTACTGACCGAATTTTATCGTATATAGTAATCCATTAATTGCTTTTCGATAATTAAGTACTATGTTCGGTTCATGAAATTTCACATCAGTTGTTCCTAACTTTTATCAGTTGCGTATATTCTTCAATTGTTTTTTTTAATTTGTTGCAAATTAAAAGACTGAAATTTACCTAATAAAATAAAACTTCTTAAGACTGGATTACTAAGGACCGGTAAAAAATTAGAAAAGTATTTGTTTTACAACGTTAAAATATATAGATAATCTCTCATTCGGCACCATAAACTTTTCCATTTGAGACAATAATGAATTATAAGCAATTTCCGTTTAATTTTAAAAGCGTTTTGGGCTGGTGCAGATTTATTAGCGGATCGTATTAACACAATGTTTTGGGTATTGGTCGGGTTTTGACTTTAGCAAGTCGGGATAATATTAATATGATTAAAAAATATTAATTTAGAATTATCCGATTTATACGATGAACTATCGAGGGTTTTCGGTTTTTACTGACCGAAATTTATCGTATAAAGTAATCCATTAATTGCTTTTCGAAAATTACGTTTATATTCGGTTCATAAACTATCAGTCGATGGTAATTTTTATCATTTGCATAAATTATTAAAGTATTTTTTGTGTTTTTTTTTTAAGCTGTTACAATTTAAAAGACGCAAGAAATATACCTAACAAAATAAAATTTGTTAAGACCGGATTACTACGTATCAGTAAAAAAGTAGAAATGCTTTTGTTATACAGCGAACAAATTTATAAATAATTTTCAATCGGCACCATAAAAGGTTCCATTTAAAACAATAATGAATTATAAGCAATTTCCTTTTAATTTTAAAAGCGTTTTGGGCTGGTGCAGATTTATTAGCGGATCGTATTAACACAATGTTTTGGGTATGGGTCGGGTTTTGACTTTAGCAAGTCGGGATAATATTAATATGATTAAAAAAATATTAATTTAGAATTTTCCGATTTATACGATGAACTATCGAGGGTTTTCGGTGTTTACTGACCGAAATTTATCGTATAAAGTAATCCATTAATTGCTTTTCGAAAATTACGTTTATATTCGGTTCGTGAACTATGAGTCGATGCTAATTTTTATCATTCGCATAAATCATTAAAGTGTTTTTTGTGTTTTTTTTTTAAGCTGTTACAATTTAAAAGACGCAGGGAATATACCTAACAAAATAAAATTTGTTAAGACTGGATTACTACGTATCGGTAAAAAAGTAGAAATGTTTTTGTTATACAGCGAACAAATTTATAAATAATTTTCAATCAGCACCATAAAAGGTTCCATTTAAATCAATAATGAATTATAAGCAAATTCCTTGTAATTTTAAAAGCGTTTTGGGCTGGTGAAGATTTATTAGCGGATCGTATTATGTTTTGGGTATGGGTCGGGATTCGACTTTAGCAAGTCGGGATAATATTAATAAGATTCTAAAAATATTAATTTAGTATGTTCCAGTTTATACGATGTGAAACTCTAGATAATGTATGAGGGAATGGGTACGGAGGATCCATCGAGGTTTTTTGGTTTTTACTGACCGAAATTTATCATATATAGCAATCCATTAATTGCTTTTCGAAAATTACGTTTATATTCGGTTCGTGAACTATGAGTCGATGCTAATTTTTATCATTCGCATAAATCATTAAAGTATTTTTTGTGTTTTTTTTTTAAGCTGTTACAATTTAAAAGACGCAGGAAATATACCTAACAAAATAAAATTTGTTAAGACTGGATTACTACGTATCGGTAAAAAAGTAGAAATGTTTTTGTTATACAGCGAACAAATTTATAAATAATTTTCAATCAGCACCATAAAAGTTTCCATTTAAATCAATAATGAATTATAAGCAAATTCCTTGTAATCTTAAAAGCGTTTTGGGCTGGTGAAGATTTATTAGCGGATCGTATTATGTTTTGGGTATGGGTCGGGATTCGACTTTAGCAAGTCGGGATAGTATTAATACGATTAAAAAAATATTAATTTAGTATGTTCCGGTTTATACGATGTGAAACTCGAGACAGTGTATGAGGGAACGTGTACGGAGGATCTATCTAGGGTTTTCGGTTTTTACTGACCGAAATTTATCGTATATAGTAGTCCATTTATTGCTTTTCGATAATTAAGTACTATGTTCGGTTCATGAAATTTCATATGAGTTGTTCCTAATTTTTATCATTTGTCTATATTCTTCAATTTTTTTTTTAATTTGTTGCAAATCAAAAGACTGAAATTTACCTAATAAAATAAAACTTCTTAAGACTGGATTACTAAGGACCGGCAAAAAATTAGAAAAGTATTTGTTTTACAACGTTAAAATATATAGAAAATCTCTCATTCGGCACCATAAACTTTTCCATTTGAGACAATAATGAAATATAAGCAATTTCCTTTTAATTTTAAAAGCGTTTTGGGCTGGTGCAGATATATAAGCGGATAGTATTAATTCACTGTTTTGGGTATGAGTCGGGATTTGACTTTAGCAAGTCGGGATAATATTAATAAGATTCTAAAAATATTAATTTAGTATGTTCCAGTTTATAAGATGTGAAACTCTAGATAATGTATGAGGGAATGGGTACGGAGGATCCATCGAGGTTTTTTGGTTTTTACTGACCGAAATTTATCATATATAGTAATAAATTAATTGCTTTTCGATAATTACGTACTATGTCCGGTTCATGAAATATCATATCAGTTGTTGCTAATTTTTATCATTCGCGTATATTCTTCAAATATATTCTGATTTTTTTTTTTTTTTTAATATGTTGCAAATTAAAAGACTGAAAATTACCTAATAAAATAAAACTCCTTAAGACTGGATTACTAAGGACCTGTATAAAAAATAGAAAATTATTTGTTTTACAACGTATAAATATACAGATAATCCTTCATTCGGCACCATAAACTTTTCCATTTTAGACAATAATGAATTATAAGCAATTTCCTTTTAATTTTAAAAGCGTTTTGGGCTGGTGCAGATATATTAGCGGATCATATTAACACAGTGTTTTGGGTATGGGTCGGGTTTTGACTTTAGCAAGTCGGGATAGTGTTAATATGATTAAAAAAATATTAATTTAGAATGTTCCGGTTTATACGATGTGAAACTCGAGATGGTGTTTGAGGGAAGGGGTACGGAGGATCTATCTAGGGTTTTCGGTTTTTACTGACCGAATTTTATCGTATATAGTAATCCATTAATTGCTTTTCGATAATTAAGTACTATGTTCGGTTCATGAAATTTCACATCAGTTGTTCCTAACTTTTATCAGTTGCGTATATTCTTCAATTGTTTTTTTTAATTTGTTGCAAATTAAAAGACTGAAATTTACCTAATAAAATAAAACTTCTTAAGACTGGATTACTAAGGACCGGTAAAAAATTAGAAAAGTATTTGTTTTACAACGTTAAAATATATAGATAATCTCTCATTCGGCACCATAAACTTTTCCATTTGAGACAATAATGAATTATAAGCAATTTCCGTTTAATTTTAAAAGCGTTTTGGGCTGGTGCAGATTTATTAGCGGATCGTATTAACACAATGTTTTGGGTATTGGTCGGGTTTTGACTTTAGCAAGTCGGGATAATATTAATATGATTAAAAAATATTAATTTAGAATTATCCGATTTATACGATGAACTATCGAGGGTTTTCGGTTTTTACTGACCGAAATTTATCGTATAAAGTAATCCATTAATTGCTTTTCGAAAATTACGTTTATATTCGGTTCATAAACTATCAGTCGATGGTAATTTTTATCATTTGCATAAATTATTAAAGTATTTTTTGTGTTTTTTTTTTAAGCTGTTACAATTTAAAAGACGCAGGAAATATACCTAACAAAATAAAATTTGTTAAGACCGGATTACTACGTATCAGTAAAAAAGTAGAAATGCTTTTGTTATACAGCGAACAAATTTATAAATAATTTTCAATCGGCACCATAAAAGGTTCCATTTAAAACAATAATGAATTATAAGCAATTTCCTTTTAATTTTAAAAGCGTTTTGGGCTGGTGCAGATTTATTAGCGGATCGTATTAACACAATGTTTTGGGTATGGGTCGGGTTTTGACTTTAGCAAGTCGGGATAATATTAATATGATTAAAAAAATATTAATTTAGAATGTTCCGGTTTATACGATGTGAAACTCGAGATGGTGTTTGAGGGAAGGGGTACGGAGGATCTATCTAGGGTTTTCGGTTTTTACTGACCGAATTTTATCGTATATAGTAATCCATTAATTGCTTTTCGATAATTAAGTACTATGTTCGGTTCATGAAATTTCACATCAGTTGTTCCTAACTTTTATCAGTTGCGTATATTCTTCAATTGTTTTTTTTAATTTGTTGCAAATTAAAAGACTGAAATTTACCTAATAAAATAAAACTTCTTAAGACTGGATTACTAAGGACCGGTAAAAAATTAGAAAAGTATTTGTTTTACAACGTTAAAATATATAGATAATCTCTCATTCGGCACCATAAACTTTTCCATTTGAGACAATAATGAATTATAAGCAATTTCCGTTTAATTTTAAAAGCGTTTTGGGCTAGTGCAGATTTATTAGCGGATCGTATTAACACAATGTTTTGGGTATTGGTCGGGTTTTGACTTTAGCAAGTCGGGATAATATTAATATGATTAAAAAATATTAATTTAGAATTATCCGATTTATACGATGAACTATCGAGGGTTTTCGGTTTTTACTGACCGAAATTTATCGTATAAAGTAATCCATTAATTGCTTTTCGAAAATTACGTTTATATTCGGTTCATAAACTATCAGTCGATGGTAATTTTTATCATTTGCATAAATTATTAAAGTATTTTTTGTGTTTTTTTTTTAAGCTGTTACAATTTAAAAGACGCAGGAAATATACCTAACAAAATAAAATTTGTTAAGACTGGATTACTACGTATCAGTAAAAAAGTAGAAATACTTTTGTTATACAGCGAACAAATTTATAAATAATTTTCAATCGGCACCATAAAAGGTTCCATTTAAAACAATAATGAATTATAAGCAATTTCCTTTTAATTTTAAAAGCGTTTTGGGCTGGTGCAGATTTATTAGCGGATCGTATTAACACAATGTTTTGGGTATGGGTCGGGTTTTGACTTTAGCAAGTCGGGATAATATTAATATGATTAAAAAAATATTAATTTAGAATTTTCCGATTTATACGATGAACTATCGAGGGTTTTCGGTGTTTACTGACCGAAATTTATCGTATAAAGTAATCCATTAATTGCTTTTCGAAAATTACGTTTATATTCGGTTCGTGAACTATGAGTCGATGCTAATTTTTATCATTCGCATAAATCATTAAAGTGTTTTTTGTGTTTTTTTTTTTAAGCTGTTACAATTTAAAAGACGCAGGGAATATACCTAACAAAATAAAATTTGTTAAGACTGGATTACTACGTATCGGTAAAAAAGTAGAAATGTTTTTGTTATACAGCGAACAAATTTATAAATAATTTTCAATCAGCACCATAAAAGGTTCCATTTAAATCAATAATGAATTATAAGCAAATTCCTTGTAATTTTAAAAGCGTTTTGGGCTGGTGAAGATTTATTAGCGGATCGTATTATGTTTTGGGTATGGGTCGGGATTCGACTTTAGCAAGTCGGGATAATATTAATAAGATTCTAAAAATATTAATTTAGTATGTTCCAGTTTATACGATGTGAAACTCTAGATAATGTATGAGGGAATGGGTACGGAGGATCCATCGAGGTTTTTTGGTTTTTACTGACCGAAATTTATCATATATAGTAATCCATTAATTGCTTTTCGAAAATTACGTTTATATTCGGTTCGTGAACTATGAGTCGATGCTAATTTTTATCATTCGCATAAATCATTAAAGTATTTTTTGTGTTTTTTTTTTTAAGCTGTTACAATTTAAAAGACGCAGGAAATATACCTAACAAAATAAAATTTGTTAAGACTGGATTACTACGTATCGGTAAAAAAGTAGAAATGTTTTTGTTATACAGCGAACAAATTTATAAATAATTTTCAATCAGCACCATAAAAGTTTCCATTTAAATCAATAATGAATTATAAGCAAATTCCTTGTAATTTTAAAAGCGTTTTGGGCTGGTGAAGATTTATTAGCGGATCGTATTATGTTTTGGGTATGGGTCGGGATTCGACTTTAGCAAGTCGGGATAGTATTAATACGATTAAAAAAATATTAATTTAGTATGTTCCGATTTATACGATGTGAAACTCGAGACAGTGTATGAGGGAACGTGTACGGAGGATCTATCTAGGGTTTTCGGTTTTTACTGACCGAAATTTATCGTATATAGTAGTCCATTTATTGCTTTTCGATAATTAAGTACTATGTTCGGTTCATGAAATTTCATATGAGTTGTTCCTAATTTTTATCATTTGTCTATATTCTTCAATTTTTTTTTTAATTTGTTGCAAATCAAAAGACTGAAATTTACCTAATAAAATAAAACTTCTTAAGACTGGATTACTAAGGACCGGCAAAAAATTAGAAAAGTATTTGTTTTACAACGTTAAAATATATAGAAAATCTCTCATTCGGCACCATAAACTTTTCCATTTGAGACAATAATGAAATATAAGCAATTTCCTTTTAATTTTAAAAGCGTTTTGGGCTGGTGCAGATATATAAGCGGATAGTATTAATTCACTGTTTTGGGTATGAGTCGGGATTTCACTTTAGCAAGTCGGGATAATATTAATAAGATTCTAAAAATATTAATTTAGTATGTTCCAGTTTATAAGATTTGAAACTCTAGATAATGTATGAGGGAATGGGTACGGAGGATCCATCGAGGTTTTTTGGTTTTTACTGACCGAAATTTATCATATATAGTAATAAATTAATTGCTTTTCGATAATTACGTACTATGTCCGGTTCATGAAATATCATATCAGTTGTTGCTAATTTTTATCATTCGCGTATATTCTTCAAATATATTCTGATTTTTTTTTTTTTTTTTTTTTTTAATATGTTGCAAATTAAAAGACTGAAAATTACCTAATAAAATAAAACTCCTTAAGACTGGATTACTAAGGAACTGTATAAAAAATAGAAAATTATTTGTTTTACAACGTATAAATATACAGATAATCCTTCATTCGGCACCATAAACTTTTCCATTTTAGACAATAATGAATTATAAGCAATTTCCTTTTAATTTTAAAAGCGTTTTGGGCTGGTGCAGATATATTAGCGGATCATATTAACACAGTGTTTTGGGTATGGGTCGGGTTTTGACTTTAGCAAGTCGGGATAGTGTTAATATGATTAAAAAAATATTAATTTAGAATGTTCCGGTTTATACGATGTGAAACTCGAGATGGTGTTTGAGGGAAGGGGTACGGAGGATCTATCTAGGGTTTTCGGTTTTTACTGACCGAATTTTATCGTATATAGTAATCCATTAATTGCTTTTCGATAATTAAGTACTATGTTCGGTTCATGAAATTTCACATCAGTTGTTCCTAACTTTTATCAGTTGCGTATATTCTTCAATTGTTTTTTTTAATTTGTTGCAAATTAAAAGACTGAAATTTACCTAATAAAATAAAACTTCTTAAGACTGGATTACTAAGGACCGGTAAAAAATTAGAAAAGTATTTGTTTTACAACGTTAAAATATATAGATAATCTCTCATTCGGCACCATAAACTTTTCCATTTGAGACAATAATGAATTATAAGCAATTTCCGTTTAATTTTAAAAGCGTTTTGGGCTGGTGCAGATTTATTAGCGGATCGTATTAACACAATGTTTTGGGTATTGGTCGGGTTTTGACTTTAGCAAGTCGGGATAATATTAATATGATTAAAAAATATTAATTTAGAATTATCCGATTTATACGATGAACTATCGAGGGTTTTCGGTTTTTACTGACCGAAATTTATCGTATAAAGTAATCCATTAATTGCTTTTCGAAAATTACGTTTATATTCGGTTCATAAACTATCAGTCGATGGTAATTTTTATCATTTGCATAAATTATTAAAGTATTTTTTGTGTTTTTTTTTTTAAGCTGTTACAATTTAAAAGACGCAGGAAATATACCTAACAAAATAAAATTTGTTAAGACCGGATTACTACGTATCAGTAAAAAAGTAGAAATGCTTTTGTTATACAGCGAACAAATTTATAAATAATTTTCAATCGGCACCATAAAAGGTTCCATTTAAAACAATAATGAATTATAAGCAATTTCCTTTTAATTTTAAAAGCGTTTTGGGCTGGTGCAGATTTATTAGCGGATCGCATTAACACAATGTTTTGGGTATGGGTCGGGTTTTGACTTTAGCAAGTCGGGATAATATTAATATGATTAAAAAAATATTAATTTAGAATTTTCCGATTTATACGATGAACTATCGAGGGTTTTCGGTTTTTACTGACCGAAATTTATCGTATAAAGTAATCCATTAATTGCTTTTCGAAAATTACGTTTATATTCGGTTCGTGAACTATGAGTCGATGCTAATTTTTATCATTCGCATAAATCATTAAAGCATTTTTTGTGTTTTTTTTTTAAGCTGTTACAATTTAAAAGACGCAGGGAATATACCTAACAAAATAAAATTTGTTAAGACTGGATTACTACGTATCGGTAAAAAAGTAGAAATGTTTTTGTTATACAGCGAACAAATTTATAAATAATTTTCAATCAGCACCATAAAAGGTTCCATTTAAATCAATAATGAATTATAAGCAAATTTCTTGTAATTTTAAAAGCGTTTTGGGCTGGTGAAGATTTATTAGCGGATCGTATTATGTTTTGGGTATGGGTCGGGATTTGACTTTAGCAAGTCGGGATAATATTAATACGATTAAAAAAATATTAATTTAGTATGTTCCGGTTTATAGGATGTGAAACTCGAGATAGTGTATGAGGGAACGTGTACGGAGGATCTATCTAGGGTTTTCTGTTTTTACTGACCGAACTTTATCGTATATAGTAGTCCATTAATTGCTTTTCGATAATTAAGTACTATGTTCGGTTCATGAAATTTCATATGAGTTGTTCCTAATTTTTATCATTTGTGTATATTCTTCAATTTTTTTTTTTTAATTTGTTGCAAATTAAAGACTGAAATTTACCTAATAAAAAAAAAACTTCTTAAGACTGGATTAATAAGGACCGGTAAAAAATTAGAAAAGTATTTGTTTTACAACGTTAAAATATATAGATAATCTCTCATTCGGCACCATAAACTTTTCCATTTGAGACAATAATGAATTATAAGATAATTTCTTTTAATTTTAAAAGCGTTTTGGGCTGCTGCAGATTAATTAGAGGATCGTATTAACACAATGTTTTGGGTATGGGTCGGGTTTTGACTTTAGCAAGTCGGGATAATATTAATACGATTAAAAAAATATTAATTTAGTATGTTCCGGTTTATAGGATGTGAAACTCGAGATAGTGTATGAGGGAACGTGTACGGAGGATCTATCTAGGGTTTTCTGTTTTTACTGACCGAACTTTATCGTATATAGTAGTCCATTAATTGCTTTTCGATAATTAAGTACTATGTTCGGTTCATGAAATTTCATATGAGTTGTTCCTAATTTTTATCATTTGTGTATATTCTTCAAATTTTTTTTTAATTTGTTGCAAATTAAAGACTGAAATTTACCTAATAAAATAAAACTTCTTAAGACTGGATTACTAAGGACCGGCAAAAAATTAGAAAAGTATTTGTTTTACAACGTTAAAATATATAGAAAATCTCTCATTCGGCACCATAAACTTTTCCATTTGAGACAAAAATGAAATATAAGCAATTTCGTTTTAATTTTAAAAGCGTTTTCGGCTGGTGCAGATATATAAGCGGATAGTATTGATTCACTGTTTTGGGTATGAGTCGGGATTTGACTTTAGCAAGTCGCGATAATATTAATAAGATTCTAAAAATATTAATTTAGTATGTTCCAGTTTATACGATGTGAAACTCTAGATAATGTATGAGGGAATGGGTACGGAGGATCCATCGAGGTTTTTTGGTTTTTACTGACCGAAATTTATCATATATAGTAATAAATTAATTGCTTTTCGATAATTACGTACTATGTCCGGTTCATGAAATATCATATCAGTTGTTGCTAATTTTTATCATTCGCGTATATTCTTCAAATATATTCTGATTTTTTTTTTTTTTTTTTTTTTTAATATGTTGCAAATTAAAAGACTGAAAATTACCTAATAAAATAAAACTCGTTAAGACTGGATTACTAAGGACCTGTATAAAAAATAGAAAATTATTTGTTTTACAACGTATAAATATATAGATAATCCTTCATTCGGCACCATAAACTTTTCCATTTTAGACAATAATGAATTATAAGCAATTTCCTTTTAATTTTAAAAGCGTTTTGGGCTGGTGCAGATATATTAGCGGATCATATTAACACAGTGTTTTGGGTATGGGTCGGGTTTTGACTTTAGCAAGTCGGGATAGTGTTAATATGATTAAAAAAATATTAATTTAGAATGTTCCGGTTTATACTATGTGAAATTCGAGATGGTGTTTGAGGGAAGGAGTACGGAGGCTCTATCTAGGGTTTTCGGTTTTTACTGACCGAATTTTATCGTATATAGTAATCCATTAATTGCTTTTCGATAATTAAGTACTATGTTCGGTTCATGAAATTTCACATCAGTTGTTCCTAACTTTTATCAGTTGCGTATAGTCTTCAATTGTTTTTTTTAATTTGTTCAAATTAAAAGACTGAAATTTACCTAATAAAATAAAACTTCTTAAGACTGGATTACTAAGGACCGGTAAAAAATTAGAAAAGTATTTGTTTTACAACGTTAAAATATATAGATAATCTCTCATTCGGCACCATAAACTTTTCTATTTGAGACAATAATGAATTATAAGCAATTTCCGTTTAATTTTAAAAGCGTTTTGGGCTGGTGCAGATTTATTAGCGGATCGTATTAACACAATGTTTTGGGTATTGTTCGGGGTTTGACTTTAGCAAGTGGGGATAATATTAATATGATTAAAAAATATTAATTTAGAATTTTCCGATTTATACGATGAACTATCGAGGGTTTTCGGTTTTTACTGACCGAAATTTATCGTATAAAGTAATCCATTAATTGCTTTTCGAAAATTACGTTTATATTCGGTTCATAAACTATCAGTCGTTGGTAATTTTTATCATTTGCATAAATTATTAAAGTATTTTTTGTGTTTTTTTTTAAGCTGTTACAATTTAAAAGACGCAGGAAATATACCTAACAAAATAATATTTGTTAAGACTGGATTACTACGTATGAGTAAAAAAGTAGAAATGCTTTTGTTATACAGCGAACAAATTTATAAATAATTTTCAATCGGCACCATAAAACGTTCCATTTAAAACAATAATGAATTATAAGCAATTTCCTTTTAATTTTAAAAGCGTTTTGGGCTGGTGCAGATTTATTAGCGGATCGTATTAACACAATGTTTTGGGTATGGGTCGGGTTTTGACTTTAGCAAGTCGGGATAATATTAATATGATTAAAAAAATATTAATTTAGAATTTTCCGATTTATACGATGAACTATCGAGGGTTTTCGGTTTTTACTGACCGAAATTTATCGTATAAAGTAATCCATTAATTGCTTTTCGAAAATTACGTTTATATTCGGTTCGTGAACTATGAGTCGATGCTAATTTTTATCATTCGCATAAATCATTAAAGTATTTTTTGTGTTTTTTTTTTAAGCTGTTACAATTTAAAAGACGCAGGGAATATACCTAACAAAATAAAATTTGTTAAGACTGGATTACTACGTATCGGTAAAAAAGTAGAAATGTTTTTGTTATACAGCGAACAAATTTATAAATAATTTTCAATCAGCACCATAAAAGGTTCCATTTAAATCAATAATGAATTATAAGCAAATTTCTTGTAATTTTAAAAGCGTTTTGGGCTGGTGAAGATTTATTAGCGGATCGTATTATGTTTTGGGTATGGGTCGGGATTCGACTTTAGCAAGTCGGGATAGTATTAATACGATTAAAAAAATATTAATTTAGTATGTTCCGGTTTATACGATGTGAAACTCGAGACAGTGTATGAGGGAACGTGTACGGAGGATCTATCTAGGGTTTTCGGTTTTTACTGACCGAAATTTATCGTATATAGTAGTCCATTTATTGCTTTTCGATAATTAAGTACTATGTTCGGTTCATGAAATTTCATATGAGTTGTTCCTAATTTTTATCATTTGTCTATATTCTTCAATTTTTTTTTTTAATTTGTTGCAAATCAAAAGACTGAAATTTACCTAATAAAATAAAACTTCTTAAGACTGGATTACTAAGGACCGGCAAAAAATTAGAAAAGTATTTGTTTTACAACGTTAAAATATATAGAAATCTCTCATTCGGCACCATAAACTTTTCCATTTGAGACAATAATGAAATATAAGCAATTTCCTTTTAATTTTAAAAGCGTTTTGGGCTGGTGCAGATATATAAGCGGATAGTATTAATTCACTGTTTTGGGTATGAGTCGGGATTTGACTTTAGCAAGTCGGGATAATATTAATAAGATTCTAAAAATATTAATTTAGTATGTTCCAGTTTATAAGATGTGAAACTCTAGATAATGTATGAGGGAATGGGTACGGAGGATCCATCGAGGTTTTTTGGTTTTTACTGACCGAAATTTATCATATATAGTAATAAATTAATTGCTTTTCGATAATTACGTACTATGTCCGGTTCATGAAATATCATATCAGTTGTTGCTAATTTTTATCATTCGCGTATATTCTTCAAATATATTCTGATTTTTTTTTCTTTTTTTTTTAATATGTTGCAAATTAAAAGACTGAAAATTACCTAATAAAATAAAACTCCTTAAGACTGGATTACTAAGGACCTGTATAAAAAATAGAAAATTATTTGTTTTACAACGTATAAATATACAGATAATCCTTCATTCGGCACCATAAACTTTTCCATTTTAGACAATAATGAATTATAAGCAATTTCCTTTTAATTTTAAAAGCGTTTTGGGCTGGTGCAGATATATTAGCGGATCATATTAACACAGTGTTTTGGGTATGGGTCGGGTTTTGACTTTAGCAAGTCGGGATAGTGTTAATATGATTAAAAAAATATTAATTTAGAATGTTCCGGTTTATACGATGTGAAACTCGAGATGGTGTTTGAGGGAAGGGGTACGGAGGATCTATCTAGGGTTTTCGGTTTTTACTGACCGAATTTTATCGTATATAGTAATCCATTAATTGCTTTTCGATAATTAAGTACTATGTTCGGTTCATGAAATTTCACATCAGTTGTTCCTAACTTTTATCAGTTGCGTATATTCTTCAATTGTTTTTTTTAATTTGTTGCAAATTAAAAGACTGAAATTTACCTAATAAAATAAAACTTCTTAAGACTGGATTACTAAGGTCCGGTAAAAAATTAGAAAAGTATTTGTTTTACAACGTTAAAATATATAGATAATCTCTCATTCGGCACCATAAACTTTTCCATTTGAGACAATAATGAATTATAAGCAATTTCCGTTTAATTTTAAAAGCGTTTTGGGCTGGTGCAGATTTATTAGCGGATCGTATTAACACAATGTTTTGGGTATTGGTCGGGTTTTGACTTTAGCAAGTCGGGATAATATTAATATGATTAAAAAATATTAATTTAGAATTATCCGATTTATACGATGAACTATCGAGGGTTTTCGGTTTTTACTGACCGAAATTTATCGTATAAAGTAATCCATTAATTGCTTTTCGAAAATTACGTTTATATTCGGTTCATAAAGTATCAGTCGATGGTAATTTTTATCATTTGCATAAATTTTTAAAGTATTTTTTGTGTTTTTTTTTTAAGCTGTTACAATTTAAAAGACGCAGGAAATATACCTAACAAAATAAAATTTGTTAAGACTGGATTACTACGTATCAGTAAAAAAGTAGAAATGCTTTTGTTATACAGCGAACAAATTTATAAATAATTTTCAATCGGCACCATAAAAGGTTCCATTTAAAACAATAATGAATTATAAGCAATTTCCTTTTAATTTTAAAAGCGTTTTGGGCTGGTGAAGATTTATTAGCGGATCGTATTAAGTCACTGTTTTGGGTATGGGTCGGGATTTGACTTTAGCAAGTCGGGATAATATTAATACGATTAAAAAAATATTAATTTAGTATGTTCCGGTTTATAGGATGTGAAACTCGAGATAGTGTATGAGGGAACGTGTACGGAGGATCTATCTAGGGTTTTCTGTTTTTACTGACCGAACTTTATCGTATATAGTAGTCCATTAATTGCTTTTCGATAATTAAGTACTATGTTCGGTTCATGAAATTTCATATGAGTTGTTCCTAATTTTTATCATTTGTGTATATTCTTCAATTTTTTTTTTTTTAATTTGTTGCAAATTAAAGACTGAAATTTACCTAATAAAAAAAAAACTTCTTAAGACTGGATTAATAAGGACCGGTAAAAAATTAGAAAAGTATTTGTTTTACAACGTTAAAATATATAGATAATCTCTCATTCGGCACCATAAACTTTTCCATTTGAGACAATAATGAATTATAAGATAATTTCTTTTAATTTTAAAAGCGTTTTGGGCTGCTGCAGATTAATTAGAGGATCGTATTAACACAATGTTTTGGGTATGGGTCGGGTTTTGACTTTAGCAAGTCGGGATAATATTAATACGATTAAAAAAATATTAATTTAGTATGTTCCGGTTTATAGGATGTGAAACTCGAGATAGTGTATGAGGGAACGTGTACGGAGGATCTATCTAGGGTTTTCTGTTTTTACTGACCGAACTTTATCGTATATAGTAGTCCATTAATTGCTTTTCGATAATTAAGTACTATGTTCGGTTCATGAAATTTCATATGAGTTGTTCCTAATTTTTATCATTTGTGTATATTCTTCAAATTTTTTTTTAATTTGTTGCAAATTAAAGACTGAAATTTACCTAATAAAATAAAACTTCTTAAGACTGGATTACTAAGGACCGGCAAAAAATTAGAAAAGTATTTGTTTTACAACGTTAAAATATATAGAAAATCTCTCATTCGGCACCATAAACTTTTCCATTTGAGACAATAATGAAATATAAGCAATTTCGTTTTAATTTTAAAAGCGTTTTCGGCTGGTGCAGATATATAAGCGGATAGTATTGATTCACTGTTTTGGGTATGAGTCGGGATTTGACTTTAGCAAGTCGCGATAATATTAATAAGATTCTAAAAATATTAATTTAGTATGTTCCAGTTTATACGATGTGAAACTCTAGATAATGTATGAGGGAATGGGTACGGAGGATCCATCGAGGTTTTTTGGTTTTTACTGACCGAAATTTATCATATATAGTAATAAATTAATTGCTTTTCGATAATTACGTACTATGTCCGGTTCATGAAATATCATATCAGTTGTTGCTAATTTTTATCATTCGCGTATATTCTTCAAATATATTCTGATTTTTTTTTTTTTTTTTTTTTTAATATGTTGCAAATTAAAAGACTGAAAATTACCTAATAAAATAAAACTCGTTAAGACTGGATTACTAAGGACCTGTATAAAAAATAGAAAATTATTTGTTTTACAACGTATAAATATATAGATAATCCTTCATTCGGCACCATAAACTTTTCCATTTTAGACAATAATGAATTATAAGCAATTTCCTTTTAATTTTAAAAGCGTTTTGGGCTGGTGCAGATATATTAGCGGATCATATTAACACAGTGTTTTGGGTATGGGTCGGGTTTTGACTTTAGCAAGTCGGGATAGTGTTAATATGATTAAAAAAATATTAATTTAGAATGTTCCGGTTTATACTATGTGAAATTCGAGATGGTGTTTGAGGGAAGGAGTACGGAGGCTCTATCTAGGGTTTTCGGTTTTTACTGACCGAATTTTATCGTATATAGTAATCCATTAATTGCTTTTCGATAATTAAGTACTATGTTCGGTTCATGAAATTTCACATCAGTTGTTCCTAACTTTTATCAGTTGCGTATAGTCTTCAATTGTTTTTTTTAATTTGTTCAAATTAAAAGACTGAAATTTACCTAATAAAATAAAACTTCTTAAGACTGGATTACTAAGGACCGGTAAAAAATTAGAAAAGTATTTGTTTTACAACGTTAAAATATATAGATAATCTCTCATTCGGCACCATAAACTTTTCTATTTGAGACAATAATGAATTATAAGCAATTTCCGTTTAATTTTAAAAGCGTTTTGGGCTGGTGCAGATTTATTAGCGGATCGTATTAACACAATGTTTTGGGTATTGTTCGGGGTTTGACTTTAGCAAGTCGGGATAATATTAATATGATTAAAAAATATTAATTTAGAATTTTCCGATTTATACGATGAACTATCGAGGGTTTTCGGTTTTTACTGACCGAAATTTATCGTATAAAGTAATCCATTAATTGCTTTTCGAAAATTACGTTTATATTCGGTTCATAAACTATCAGTCGTTGGTAATTTTTATCATTTGCATAAATTATTAAAGTATTTTTTGTGTTTTTTTTTAAGCTGTTACAATTTAAAAGACGCAGGAAATATACCTAACAAAATAATATTTGTTAAGACTGGATTACTACGTATGAGTAAAAAAGTAGAAATGCTTTTGTTATACAGCGAACAAATTTATAAATAATTTTCAATCGGCACCATAAAACGTTCCATTTAAAACAATAATGAATTATAAGCAATTTCCTTTTAATTTTAAAAGCGTTTTGGGCTGGTGCAGATTTATTAGCGGATCGTATTAACACAATGTTTTGGGTATGGGTCGGGTTTTGACTTTAGCAAGTCGGGATAATATTAATATGATTAAAAAAATATTAATTTAGAATTTTCCGATTTATACGATGAACTATCGAGGGTTTTCGGTTTTTACTGACCGAAATTTATCGTATAAAGTAATCCATTAATTGCTTTTCGAAAATTACGTTTATATTCGGTTCGTGAACTATGAGTCGATGCTAATTTTTATCATTCGCATAAATCATTAAAGTATTTTTTGTGTTTTTTTTTTAAGCTGTTACAATTTAAAAGACGCAGGGAATATACCTAACAAAATAAAATTTGTTAAGACTGGATTACTACGTATCGGTAAAAAAAAAGAAATGTTTTTGTTATACAGCGAACAAATTTATAAATAATTTTCAATCAGCACCATAAAAGGTTCCATTTAAATCAATAATGAATTATAAGCAAATTTCTTGTAATTTTAAAAGCGTTTTGGGCTGGTGAAGATTTATTAGCGGATCGTATTATGTTTTGGGTATGGGTCGGGATTCGACTTTAGCAAGTCGGGATAGTATTAATACGATTAAAAAAATATTAATTTAGTATGTTCCGGTTTATACGATGTGAAACTCGAGACAGTGTATGAGGGAACGTGTACGGAGGATCTATCTAGGGTTTTCGGTTTTTACTGACCGAAATTTATCGTATATAGTAGTCCATTTATTGCTTTTCGATAATTAAGTACTATGTTCGGTTCATGAAATTTCATATGAGTTGTTCCTAATTTTTATCATTTGTCTATATTCTTCAATTTTTTTTTTTAATTTGTTGCAAATCAAAAGACTGAAATTTACCTAATAAAATAAAACTTCTTAAGACTGGATTACTAAGGACCGGCAAAAAATTAGAAAAGTATTTGTTTTACAACGTTAAAATATATAGAAATCTCTCATTCGGCACCATAAACTTTTCCATTTGAGACAATAATGAAATATAAGCAATTTCCTTTTAATTTTAAAAGCGTTTTGGGCTGGTGCAGATATATAAGCGGATAGTATTAATTCACTGTTTTGGGTATGAGTCGGGATTTGACTTTAGCAAGTCGGGATAATATTAATAAGATTCTAAAAATATTAATTTAGTATGTTCCAGTTTATAAGATGTGAAACTCTAGATAATGTATGAGGGAATGGGTACGGAGGATCCATCGAGGTTTTTTGGTTTTTACTGACCGAAATTTATCATATATAGTAATAAATTAATTGCTTTTCGATAATTACGTACTATGTCCGGTTCATGAAATATCATATCAGTTGTTGCTAATTTTTATCATTCGCGTATATTCTTCAAATGTATTCTGATTTTTTTTTCTTTTATTTTTAATATGTTGCAAATTAAAAGACTGAAAATTACCTAATAAAATAAAACTCCTTAAGACTGGATTACTAAGGACCTGTATAAAAAATAGAAAATTATTTGTTTTACAACGTATAAATATACAGATAATCCTTCATTCGGCACCATAAACTTTTCCATTTTAGACAATAATGAATTATAAGCAATTTCCTTTTAATTTTAAAAGCGTTTTGGGCTGGTGCAGATATATTAGCGGATCATATTAACACAGTGTTTTGGGTATGGGTCGGGTTTTGACTTTAGCAAGTCGGGATAGTGTTAATATGATTAAAAAAATATTAATTTAGAATGTTCCGGTTTATACGATGTGAAACTCGAGATGGTGTTTGAGGGAAGGGGTACGGAGGATCTATCTAGGGTTTTCGGTTTTTACTGACCGAATTTTATCGTATATAGTAATCCATTAATTGCTTTTCGATAATTAAGTACTATGTTCGGTTCATGAAATTTCACATCAGTTGTTCCTAACTTTTATCAGTTGCGTATATTCTTCAATTGTTTTTTTTAATTTGTTGCAAATTAAAAGACTGAAATTTACCTAATAAAATAAAACTTCTTAAGACTGGATTACTAAGGTCCGGTAAAAAATTAGAAAAGTATTTGTTTTACAACGTTAAAATATATAGATAATCTCTCATTCGGCACCATAAACTTTTCCATTTGAGACAATAATGAATTATAAGCAATTTCCGTTTAATTTTAAAAGCGTTTTGGGCTGGTGCAGATTTATTAGCGGATCGTATTAACACAATGTTTTGGGTATTGGTCGGGTTTTGACTTTAGCAAGTCGGGATAATATTAATATGATTAAAAAATATTAATTTAGAATTATCCGATTTATACGATGAACTATCGAGGGTTTTCGGTTTTTACTGACCGAAATTTATCGTATAAAGTAATCCATTAATTGCTTTTCGAAAATTACGTTTATATTCGGTTCATAAAGTATCAGTCGATGGTAATTTTTATCATTTGCATAAATTTTTAAAGTATTTTTTGTGTTTTTTTTTTAAGCTGTTACAATTTAAAAGACGCAGGAAATATACCTAACAAAATAAAATTTGTTAAGACTGGATTACTACGTATCAGTAAAAAAGTAGAAATGCTTTTGTTATACAGCGAACAAATTTATAAATAATTTTCAATCGGCACCATAAAAGGTTCCATTTAAAACAATAATGAATTATAAGCAATTTCCTTTTAATTTTAAAAGCGTTTTGGGCTGGTGAAGATTTATTAGCGGATCGTATTAAGTCACTGTTTTGGGTATGGGTCGGGATTTGACTTTAGCAAGTCGGGATAATATTAATACGATTAAAAAAATATTAATTTAGTATGTTCCGGTTTATAGGATGTGAAACTCGAGATAGTGTATGAGGGAACGTGTACGGAGGATCTATCTAGGGTTTTCTGTTTTTACTGACCGAACTTTATCGTATATAGTAGTCCATTAATTGCTTTTCGATAATTAAGTACTATGTTCGGTTCATGAAATTTCATATGAGTTGTTCCTAATTTTTATCATTTGTGTATATTCTTCAATTTTTTTTTTTTAATTTGTTGCAAATTAAAGACTGAAATTTACCTAATAAAAAAAAAACTTCTTAAGACTGGATTAATAAGGACCGGTAAAAAATTAGAAAAGTATTTGTTTTACAACGTTAAAATATATAGATAATCTCTCATTCGGCACCATAAACTTTTCCATTTGAGACAATAATGAATTATAAGATAATTTCTTTTAATTTTAAAAGCGTTTTGGGCTGCTGCAGATTAATTAGAGGATCGTATTAACACAATGTTTTGGGTATGGGTCGGGTTTTGACTTTAGCAAGTCGGGATAATATTAATACGATTAAAAAAATATTAATTTAGTATGTTCCGGTTTATAGGATGTGAAACTCGAGATAGTGTATGAGGGAACGTGTACGGAGGATCTATCTAGGGTTTTCTGTTTTTACTGACCGAACTTTATCGTATATAGTAGTCCATTAATTGCTTTTCGATAATTAAGTACTATGTTCGGTTCATGAAATTTCATATGAGTTGTTCCTAATTTTTATCATTTGTGTATATTCTTCAAATTTTTTTTTAATTTGTTGCAAATTAAAGACTGAAATTTACCTAATAAAATAAAACTTCTTAAGACTGGATTACTAAGGACCGGCAAAAAATTAGAAAAGTATTTGTTTTACAACGTTAAAATATATAGAAAATCTCTCATTCGGCACCATAAACTTTTCCATTTGAGACAATAATGAAATATAAGCAATTTCGTTTTAATTTTAAAAGCGTTTTCGGCTGGTGCAGATATATAAGCGGATAGTATTGATTCACTGTTTTGGGTATGAGTCGGGATTTGACTTTAGCAAGTCGCGATAATATTAATAAGATTCTAAAAATATTAATTTAGTATGTTCCAGTTTATACGATGTGAAACTCTAGATAATGTATGAGGGAATGGGTACGGAGGATCCATCGAGGTTTTTTGGTTTTTACTGACCGAAATTTATCATATATAGTAATAAATTAATTGCTTTTCGATAATTACGTACTATGTCCGGTTCATGAAATATCATATCAGTTGTTGCTAATTTTTATCATTCGCGTATATTCTTCAAATATATTCTGATTTTTTTTTTTTTTTTTTTTTAATATGTTGCAAATTAAAAGACTGAAAATTACCTAATAAAATAAAACTCGTTAAGACTGGATTACTAAGGACCTGTATAAAAAATAGAAAATTATTTGTTTTACAACGTATAAATATATAGATAATCCTTCATTCGGCACCATAAACTTTTCCATTTTAGACAATAATGAATTATAAGCAATTTCCTTTTAATTTTAAAAGCGTTTTGGGCTGGTGCAGATATATTAGCGGATCATATTAACACAGTGTTTTGGGTATGGGTCGGGTTTTGACTTTAGCAAGTCGGGATAGTGTTAATATGATTAAAAAAATATTAATTTAGAATGTTCCGGTTTATACTATGTGAAATTCGAGATGGTGTTTGAGGGAAGGAGTACGGAGGCTCTATCTAGGGTTTTCGGTTTTTACTGACCGAATTTTATCGTATATAGTAATCCATTAATTGCTTTTCGATAATTAAGTACTATGTTCGGTTCATGAAATTTCACATCAGTTGTTCCTAACTTTTATCAGTTGCGTATAGTCTTCAATTGTTTTTTTTAATTTGTTCAAATTAAAAGACTGAAATTTACCTAATAAAATAAAACTTCTTAAGACTGGATTACTAAGGACCGGTAAAAAATTAGAAAAGTATTTGTTTTACAACGTTAAAATATATAGATAATCTCTCATTCGGCACCATAAACTTTTCTATTTGAGACAATAATGAATTATAAGCAATTTCCGTTTAATTTTAAAAGCGTTTTGGGCTGGTGCAGATTTATTAGCGGATCGTATTAACACAATGTTTTGGGTATTGTTCGGGGTTTGACTTTAGCAAGTCGGGATAATATTAATATGATTAAAAAATATTAATTTAGAATTTTCCGATTTATACGATGAACTATCGAGGGTTTTCGGTTTTTACTGACCGAAATTTATCGTATAAAGTAATCCATTAATTGCTTTTCGAAAATTACGTTTATATTCGGTTCATAAACTATCAGTCGTTGGTAATTTTTATCATTTGCATAAATTATTAAAGTATTTTTTGTGTTTTTTTTTAAGCTGTTACAATTTAAAAGACGCAGGAAATATACCTAACAAAATAATATTTGTTAAGACTGGATTACTACGTATGAGTAAAAAAGTAGAAATGCTTTTGTTATACAGCGAACAAATTTATAAATAATTTTCAATCGGCACCATAAAACGTTCCATTTAAAACAATAATGAATTATAAGCAATTTCCTTTTAATTTTAAAAGCGTTTTGGGCTGGTGCAGATTTATTAGCGGATCGTATTAACACAATGTTTTGGGTATGGGTCGGGTTTTGACTTTAGCAAGTCGGGATAGTATTAATATGATTAAAAAAATATTAATTTAGAATTTTCCGATTTATACGATGAACTATCGAGGGTTTTCGGTTTTTACTGACCGAAATTTATCGTATAAAGTAATCCATTAATTGCTTTTCGAAAATTACGTTTATATTCGGTTCGTGAACTATGAGTCGATGCTAATTTTTATCATTCGCATAAATCATTAAAGTATTTTTTGTGTTTTTTTTTTAAGCTGTTACAATTTAAAAGACGCAGGGAATATACCTAACAAAATAAAATTTGTTAAGACTGGATTACTACGTATCGGTAAAAAAGTAGAAATGTTTTTGTTATACAGCGAACAAATTTATAAATAATTTTCAATCAGCACCATAAAAGGTTCCATTTAAATCAATAATGAATTATAAGCAAATTTCTTGTAATTTTAAAAGCGTTTTGGGCTGGTGAAGATTTATTAGCGGATCGTATTATGTTTTGGGTATGGGTCGGGATTCGACTTTAGCAAGTCGGGATAGTATTAATACGATTAAAAAAATATTAATTTAGTATGTTCCGGTTTATACGATGTGAAACTCGAGACAGTGTATGAGGGAACGTGTACGGAGGATCTATCTAGGGTTTTCGGTTTTTACTGACCGAAATTTATCGTATATAGTAGTCCATTTATTGCTTTTCGATAATTAAGTACTATGTTCGGTTCATGAAATTTCATATGAGTTGTTCCTAATTTTTATCATTTGTCTATATTCTTCAATTTTTTTTTTTAATTTGTTGCAAATCAAAAGACTGAAATTTACCTAATAAAATAAAACTTCTTAAGACTGGATTACTAAGGACCGGCAAAAAATTAGAAAAGTATTTGTTTTACAACGTTAAAATATATAGAAATCTCTCATTCGGCACCATAAACTTTTCCATTTGAGACAATAATGAAATATAAGCAATTTCCTTTTAATTTTAAAAGCGTTTTGGGCTGGTGCAGATATATAAGCGGATAGTATTAATTCACTGTTTTGGGTATGAGTCGGGATTTGACTTTAGCAAGTCGGGATAATATTAATAAGATTCTAAAAATATTAATTTAGTATGTTCCAGTTTATAAGATGTGAAACTCTAGATAATGTATGAGGGAATGGGTACGGAGGATCCATCGAGGTTTTTTGGTTTTTACTGACCGAAATTTATCATATATAGTAATAAATTAATTGCTTTTCGATAATTACGTACTATGTCCTGTTCATGAAATATCATATCAGTTGTTGCTAATTTTTATCATTCGCGTATATTCTTCAAATATATTCTGATTTTTTTTTCTTTTTTTTTTAATATGTTGCAAATTAAAAGACTGAAAATTACCTAATAAAATAAAACTCCTTAAGACTGGATTACTAAGGACCTGTATAAAAAATAGAAAATTATTTGTTTTACAACGTATAAATATACAGATAATCCTTCATTCGGCACCATAAACTTTTCCATTTTAGACAATAATGAATTATAAGCAATTTCCTTTTAATTTTAAAAGCGTTTTGGGCTGGTGCAGATATATTAGCGGATCATATTAACACAGTGTTTTGGGTATGGGTCGGGTTTTGACTTTAGCAAGTCGGGATAGTGTTAATATGATTAAAAAAATATTAATTTAGAATGTTCCGGTTTATACGATGTGAAACTCGAGATGGTGTTTGAGGGAAGGGGTACGGAGGATCTATCTAGGGTTTTCGGTTTTTACTGACCGAATTTTATCGTATATAGTAATCCATTAATTGCTTTTCGATAATTAAGTACTATGTTCGGTTCATGAAATTTCACATCAGTTGTTCCTAACTTTTATCAGTTGCGTATATTCTTCAATTGTTTTTTTTTAATTTGTTGCAAATTAAAAGACTGAAATTTACCTAATAAAATAAAACTTCTTAAGACTGGATTACTAAGGACCGGTAAAAAATTACAAAAGTATTTGTTTTACAACGTTAAAATATATAGATAATCTCTCATTCGGCACCATAAACTTTTCCATTTGAGACAATAATGAATTATAAGCAATTTCCGTTTAATTTTAAAAGCGTTTTGGGCTGGTGCAGATTTATTAGCGGATCGTATTAACACAATGTTTTGGGTATTGGTCGGGTTTTGACTTTAGCAAGTCGGGATAATATTAATATGATTAAAAAATATTAATTTAGAATTATCCGATTTATACGATGAACTATCGAGGGTTTTCGGTTTTTACTGACCGAAATTTATCGTATAAAGTAATCCATTAATTGCTTTTCGAAAATTACGTTTATATTCGGTTCATAAACTATCAGTCGATGGTAATTTTTATCATTTGCATAAATTATTAAAGTATTTTTTGTGTTTTTTTTTTTAAGCTGTTACAATTTAAAAGACGCAGGAAATATACCTAACAAAATAAAATTTGTTAAGACTGGATTACTACGTATCAGTAAAAAAGTAGAAATGCTTTTGTTATACAGCGAACAAATTTATAAATAATTTTCAATCGGCACCATAAAAGGTTCCATTTAAAACAATAATGAATTATAAGCAATTTCCTTTTAATTTTAAAAGCGTTTTGGGCTGGTGAAGATTTATTAGCGGATCGTATTAAGTCACTGTTTTGGGTATGGGTCGGGATTTGACTTTAGCAAGTCGGGATAATATTAATACGATTAAAAAAATATTAATTTAGTATGTTCCGGTTTATAGGATGTGAAACTCGAGATAGTGTATGAGGGAACGTGTACGGAGGATCTATCTAGGGTTTTCTGTTTTTACTGACCGAACTTTATCGTATATAGTAGTCCATTAATTGCTTTTCGATAATTAAGTACTATGTTCGGTTCATGAAATTTCATATGAGTTGTTCCTAATTTTTATCATTTGTGTATATTCTTCAATTTTTTTTTTTTAATTTGTTGCAAATTAAAGACTGAAATTTACCTAATAAAAAAAAAACTTCTTAAGACTGGATTAATAAGGACCGGTAAAAAATTAGAAAAGTATTTGTTTTACAACGTTAAAATATATAGATAATCTCTCATTCGGCACCATAAACTTTTCCATTTGAGACAATAATGAATTATAAGATAATTTCTTTTAATTTTAAAAGCGTTTTGGGCTGCTGCAGATTAATTAGCGGATCGTATTAACACAATGTTTTGGGTATGGGTCGGGTTTTGACTTTAGCAAGTCGGGATAGTGTTAATATGATTAAAAAAATATTAATTTAGAATGTTCCGGTTTATACTATGTGAAATTCGAGATGGTGTTTGAGGGAAGGAGTACGGAGGCTCTATCTAGGGTTTTCGGTTTTTACTTAGATTTTAATTTAGAATTTTCCGATTTATACGATGAACTATCGAGGGTTTTCGGTTTTTACTGACCGAAATTTATCGTATAAAGTAATCCATTAATTGCTTTTCGAAAATTACGTTTATATTCAGTTCATAAACTATCAGTCGTTGGTAATTTTTATCATTTGCATAAATTATTAAAGTATTTTTTGTGTTTTTTTTTAAGCTGTTACAATTTAAAAGACGCAGGAAATATACCTAACAAAATAATATTTGTTAAGACTGGATTACTACGTATGAGTAAAAAAGTAGAAATGCTTTTTTTATACAGCGAACAAATTTATAAATAATTTTCAATCGGCACCATAAAACGTTCCATTTAAAACAATAATGAATTATAAGCAATTTCCTTTTAATTTTAAAAGCGTTTTGGGCTGGTGCAGATTTATTAGCGGATCGTATTAACACAATGTTTTGGGTATGGGTCGGGTTTTGACTTTAGCAAGTCGGGATAATATTAATATGATTAAAAAAATATTAATTTAGAATTTTCCGATTTATACGATGAACTATCGAGGGTTTTCGGTTTTTACTGACCGAAATTTATCGTATAAAGTAATCCATTAATTGCTTTTCGAAAATTACGTTTATATTCGGTTCGTGAACTATGAGTCGATGCTAATTTTTATCATTCGCATAAATCATTAAAGTATTTTTTGTGTTTTTTTTTAAGCTGTTACAATTTAAAAGACGCAGGGAATATACCTAACAAAATAAAATTTGTTAAGACTGGATTACTACGTATCGGTAAAAAAGTAGAAATGTTTTTGTTATACAGCGAACAAATTTATAAATAATTTTCAATCAGCACCATAAAAGGTTCCATTTAAATCAATAATGAATTATAAGCAAATTCCTTGTAATTTTAAAAGCGTTTTGGGCTGGTGAAGATTTATTAGCGGATCGTATTATGTTTTGGGTATGGGTCGGGATTCGACTTTAGCAAGTCGGGATAGTATTAATACGATTAAAAAAATATTAATTTAGAATGTTCCGGTTTATACGATGTGAAACTCGAGACAGTGTATGAGGGAACGTGTACGGAGGATCTATCTAGGGTTTTCGGTTTTTACTGACCGAAATTTATCGTATATAGTAGTCCATTTATTGCTTTTCGATAATTAAGTACTATGTTCGGTTCATGAAATTTCATATGAGTTGTTCCTAATTTTTATCATTTGTCTATATTCTTCAATTTTTTTTTTCAAATTTGTTGCAAATCAAAAGACTGAAATTTACCTAATAAAATAAATCTTCTTAAGACTGGATTACTAAGGACCGGCAAAAAATTAGAAAAGTATTTGTTTTACAACGTTAAAATATATAGAAAATCTCTCATTCGGCACCATAAACTTTTCAATTTGAGACAATAATGAAATATAAGCAATTTCGTTTTAATTTTAAAAGCGTTTTCGGCTGGTGCAGATATATAAGCGGATAGTATTGATTCACTGTTTTGGGTATGAGTCGGGATTTGACTTTAGCAAGTCGCGATAATATTAATAAGATTCTAAAAATATTAATTTAGTATGTTCCAGTTTATACGATGTGAAACTCTAGATAATGTATGAGGGAATGGGTACGGAGGATCCATCGAGGTTTTTTGGTTTTTACTGACCGAAATTTATCATATATAGTAATAAATTAATTGCTTTTCGATAATTACGTACTATGTCCGGTTCATGAAATATCATATCAGTTGTTGCTAATTTTTATCATTCGCGTATATTCTTCAAATATATTCTGATTTTTTTTTTTTTTTTTTTTTAATATGTTGCAAATTAAAGACTGAAAATTACCTAATAAAATAAAACTCCTTAAGACTGGATTACTAAGGACCTGTATAAAAAATAGAAAATTATTTGTTTTACAACGTATAAATATACAGATAATCCTTCATTCGGCACCATAAACTTTTCCATTTTAGACAATAATGAATTATAAGCAATTTCCTTTTAATTTTAAAAGCGTTTTGGGCTGGTGCAGATATATTAGCGGATCATATTAACACAGTGTTTTGGGTACGGGTCGGGTTTGGACTTTAGCAAGTCGGGATAGTGTTAATATGATTAAAAAAATATTAATTTAGAATGTTCCGGTTTATACGATGTGAAACTCGAGATGGTGTTTGAGGGAAGGGGTACGGAGGATCTATCTAGGGTTTTCGGTTTTTACTGACCGAATTTTATCGTATATAGTAATCCATTAATTGCTTTTCGATAATTAAGTACTATGTTCGGTTCATGAAATTTCACATCAGTTGTTCCTAACTTTTATCAGTTGCGTATATTCTTCAATTGTTTTTTTTAATTTGTTCAAATTAAAAGACTGAAATTTACCTAATAAAATAAAACTTCTTAAGACTGGATTACTAAGGACCGGTAAAAAATTAGAAAAGTATTTGTTTTACAACGTTAAAATATATAGATAATCTCTCATTCGGCACCATAAACTTTTCCATTTGAGACAATAATGAATTATAAGCAATTTCCGTTTAATTTTAAAAGCGTTTTGGGCTGGTGCAGATTTATTAGCGGATCGTATTAACACAATGTTTTGGGTATTGTTCGGGGTTTGACTTTAGCAAGTCGGGATAATATTAATATGATTAAAAAATATTAATTTAGAATTTTCCGATTTATACGATGAACTATCGAGGGTTTTCGGTTTTTACTGACCGAAATTTATCGTATAAAGTAATCCATTAATTGCTTTTCGAAAATTACGTTTATATTCGGTTCATAAACTATCAGTCGTTGGTAATTTTTATCATTTGCATAAATTATTAAAGTATTTTTTGTGTTTTTTATTTAAGCTGTTACAATTTAAAAGACGCAGGAAATATACCTAACAAAATAAAATTTGTTAAGACTGGATTACTACGTATCAGTAAAAAAGTAGAAATGCTTTTGTTATACAGCGAACAAATTTATAAATAATTTTCAATCGGCACCATAAAAGGTTCCATTTAAAACAATAATGAATTATAAGCAATTTCCTTTTAATTTTAAAAGCGTTTTGGGCTGGTGCAGATTTATTAGCGGATCGTATTAACACAATGTTTTGGGTATGGGTCGGGTTTTGACTTTAGCAAGTCGGGATAATATTAATATGATTAAAAAAATATTAATTTACAATTTTCCGATTTATACGATGAACTATCGAGGGTTTTCGGTTTTTACTGACCGAAATTTATCGTATAAAGTAATCCATTAATTGCTTTTCGAAAATTACGTTTATATTCGGTTCGTGAACTATGAGTCGATGCTAATTTTTATCATTCGCATAAATCATTAAAGTATTTTTTGTGTTTTTTTTTAAGCTGTTACAATTTAAAAGACGCAGGGAATATACCTAACAAAATAAAATTTGTTAAGACTGGATTACTACGTATCGGTAAAAAAGTAGAAATGTTTTTGTTATACAGCGAACAAATTTATAAATAATTTTCAATCAGCACCATAAAAGGTTCCATTTAAATCAATAATGAATTATAAGCAAATTCCTTGTAATTTTAAAAGCGTTTTGGGCTGGTGAAGATTTATTAGCGGATCGTATTATGTTTTGGGTATGGGTCGGGATTCGACTTTAGCAAGTCGGGATAGTATTAATACGATTAAAAAAATATTAATTTAGAATGTTCCGGTTTATACGATGTGAAACTCGAGACAGTGTATGAGGGAACGTGTACGGAGGATCTATCTAGGGTTTTCGGTTTTTACTGACCGAAATTTACCGTATATAGTAGTCCATTTATTGCTTTTCGATAATTAAGTACTATGTTCGGTTCATGAAATTTCATATGAGTTGTTCCTAATTTTTATCATTTGTCTATATTCTTCAATTTTTTTTTTCAAATTTGTTGCAAATCAAAAGACTGAAATTTACCTAATAAAATAAATCTTCTTAAGACTGGATTACTAAGGACCGGCAAAAAATTAGAAAAGTATTTGTTTTACAACGTTAAAATATATAGAAAATCTCTCATTCGGCACCATAAACTTTTCAATTTGAGACAATAATGAAATATAAGCAATTTCCTTTTAATTTTAAAAGCGTTTTGGGCTGGTGCAGATATATAAGCGGATAGTATTAATTCACTGTTTTGGGTATGATTCGGGATTTGACTTTAGCAAGTAGGGATAATATTAATAAGATTCTAAAAATATTAATTTAGTATGTTTCAGTTTATACGATGTGAAACACTAGATAATGTATGAGGGAATGGGTACGGAGGATCCATCGAGGTTTTTTGGTTTTTACTGACCGAAATTTATCATATATAGTAATAAATTAATTGCTTTTCGAAAATTACGTACTATGTCCGGTTCATGAAATATCATATCAGTTGTTGCTAATTTTTATCATTCGCGTATATTCTTCAAATATATTCTGATTTTTTTTTTTTTTTTTTTTTTTTTTAATATGTTGCAAATTAAAAGACTGAAAATTACCTAATAAAATAAAACTCCTTAAGACTGGATTACTAAGGACCTGTATAAAAAATAGAAAATTATTTGTTTTACAACGTATAAATATACAGATAATCCTTCATTCGGCACCATAAACTTTTCCATTTTAGACAATAATGAATTATAAGCAATTTCCTTTTAATTTTAAAAGCGTTTTGGGCTGGTGCAGATATATTAGCGGATCATATTAACACAGTGTTTTGGGTATGGGTCGGGTTTTGACTTTAGCAAGTCGGGATAGTGTTAATATGATTAAAAAAATATTAATTTAGAATGTTCCGGTTTATACGATGTGAAACTCGAGATGGTGTTTGAGGGAAGGGGTACGGAGGATCTATCTAGGGTTTTCGGTTTTTACTGACCGAATTTTATCGTATATAGTAATCCATTAATTGCTTTTCGATAATTAAGTACTATGTTCGGTTCATGAAATTTCACATCAGTTGTTCCTAACTTTTATCAGTTGCGTATATTCTGCAATTGTTTTTTTTAATTTGTTCAAATTAAAAGACTGAAATTTACCTAATAAAATAAAACTTCTTAAGACTGGATTACTAAGGACTGGTAAAAAATTAGAAAAGTATTTGTTTTACAACGTTAAAATATATAGATAATCTCTCATTCGGCACCATAAACTTTTCCATTTGAGACAATAATGATTTATAAGCAATTTCCGTTTAATTTTAAAAGCGTTTTGGGCTGGTGCAGATTTATTAGCGGATCGTATTAACACAATGTTTTGGGTATTGTTCGGGGTTTGACTTTAGCAAGTCGGGATAATATTAATATGATTAAAAAATATTAATTTAGAATTTTCCGATTTATACGATGAACTATCGAGGGTTTTCGGTTTTTACTGTCCGAAATTTATCGTATAAAGTAATCCATTAATTGCTTTTCGAAAATTACGTTTATATTCGGTTCATAAACTATCAGTCGTTGGTAATTTTTATCATTTGCATAAATTATTAAAGTATTTTTTGTGTGTTTTTTTTAAGCTGTTACAATTTAAAAGACGCAGGAAATATACCTAACAAAATAAAATTTGTTAAGACTGGATTACTACGTATCAGTAAAAAAGTAGAAATGCTTTTGTTATACAGCGAACAAATTTATAAATAATTTTCAATCGGCACCATAAAAGGTTTCATTTAAAACAATAATGAATTATAAGCAATTTCCTTTTAATTTTAAAAGCGTTTTGGGCTGGTGCAGATTTATTAGCGGATCGTATTAACACAATGTTTTGGGTATGGGTCGGGTTTTGACTTTAGCAAGTCGGGATAATATTAATATGATTAAAAAAATATTAATTTAGAATTTTCCGATTTATAGGATGAACTATCGAGGGTTTTCGGTTTTTACTGACCGAAATTTATCGTATAAAGTAATCCATTAATTGCTTTTCGAAAATTACGTTTATATTCGGTTCGTGAACTATGAGTCGTTGGTAATTTTTATCATTTAAATAAATTATTAAAGTATTTTTTGTGTGTTTTTTTTAAGCTGTTACAATTTAAAAGACGCAGGAAATATACCTAACAAAATAAAATTTGTTAAGACTGGATTACTACGTATCGGTAAAAAAGTAGAAATGTTTTTGTTATACAGCGAACAAATTTATAAATAATTTTCAATCAGCACCATAAAAGGTTCCATTTAAATCAATAATGAATTATAAGCAAATTCCTTGTAATTTTAAAAGCGTTTTGGGCTGGTGAAGATTTATTAGCGGATCGTATTATGTTTTGGGTATGGGTCGGGATTCGACTTTAGCAAGTCGGGATAATATTAATAAGATTCTAAAAATATTAATTTAGTATGTTCCAGTTTATACGATGTGAAACTCTAGATAATGTATGAGGGAATGGGTACGGAGGATCCATCGAGGTTTTTTGGTTTTTACTGACCGAAATTTATCATATATAGTAATCCATTAATTGCTTTTCGAAAATTACGTTTATATTCGGTTCGTGAACTATGAGTCGATGCTAATTTTTATCATTCGCATAAATCATTAAAGTATTTTTTGTGTTTTTTTTTTAAGCTGTTACAATTTAAAAGACGCAGGGAATATACCTAACAAAATAAAATTTGTTAAGACTGGATTACTACGTATCGGTAAAAAAGTAGAAATGTTTTTGTTATACAGCGAACAAATTTATAAATAATTTTCAATCAGCACCATAAAAGTTTCCATTTAAATCAATAATGAATTATAAGCAAATTCCTTGTAATTTTAAAAGCGTTTTGGGCTGGTGAAGATTTATTAGCGGCAGGGCCGTGCGAAGAGGAAACTGCGCCCGGGGCAGCGTGTCAATTTGGCGCCCCCCCCCCCCTCCTTCAAAATTGATAAAGGGCAGAAATTATATTGAATAAATATTCTGCTTTTATTTTAGAACTTTAAAAGATTTAATTTTAATACAGAAATTCCAAACAACTAAATAACAGAAAATTGCATTTATTTGTTAATGAGATCATGATGCTTTGCGACAGATTTTTCTTAACCTTTCTCACATATTTTTCTAGCCATTTTTAGTTCTTGTTATTTTTTAAGCTGCAGAAAATGGGTAAAAATCGCTAACAACCAGATTGGAAACAAGTGGTCCCTTCAACCAATAAGTACTATAAAAGCAAAACAGACAAAAAACCTGCAGAACATAATGCAAAAGAAAAAAATAAATTATAATTTCAGTACATTAATTAAGAAAGATAACTGAAGCAATGTTTTAATTAATGTAAAATATAATATCAGGCAAATACATTTACTTCCATTTTATGTTTCTTGCAATTATGGTAACAAAATCGTTTATTATTTTATGTGTAAAGATTGTGACACACTGAATTTTATAGAAAGTAAATTCAGGTTGCTTAATCTCTCGACTCATAGTAGATCTTAAGTAGTTTTTTATTATTTTATTGTTACTGGAATACTTATAAATTATGTACGCTGTCTCCATGTTTTTGTAATTCCTTGTTTTCCCAAAGTTAAAATTGTGGAGCAACTAAAGGATTTCCAAATGATCCATTTTATAAAAGTTCTTATATAATGGTAGAAATAAGGTTTTCGCATTTAAAACCTCGCTTAACAATTCTAGTCCATTCAAGTCAGCAATAAAGGGCAAGGTCCAGGCAATATTAACAGATTTTCGATATCTGATTTTCGATTCGCACCAGCCAGAAACTCAGTTTCTTGTTTTACATTTCTCAGTTTCTCAAACCTCCAGTCCAGTTGCACGGTTATAGTGTCTCTATGTAACACGAAATCCTTCACATTCATATAAATTCCCACTTTCATCAGAAGCTTCGTAGTCAAATTGTTCTGCGAATTTTACGTTTTCTGTTTTGCTCAAATAAGGACTCTACATTTACAGACATAACCAAATCTTCGCTTTCTTGTTCAAAAATTTCCTCTCTTATTGTTCGAAATGTGTTTTTTAGTGTTTCAATCAGTTTGCTGGCGATCAAAACATTGACAGTTTTTTTTCTTTTCTTCGTGAGAATAATATTAACTTTTTCTATTTCATTTAAAATGCTGTGTCAAACTAGTAGGCCGTAAATAAGGGGGAATTTCTTTATTTGCTTTATTAAGTTTTTTGATCCTGAGTAAGTTTACTCATTTTACTTATTTCTATAAGGTCTTCCAGAGCTTTTAAAATCTGTGGCAATTGTTTGTAAACTGCAGATATAGCTTTATTTTTTCATGACCATAGAGTATCGCAATGTTTCTTTAAATAAACTGATAAGTGGGACATAAGTATATCCCATCTTTCAGTAGAAGATAAGAAAAAACAAACACATTTTATGCAGTTCCGGACGTTTTTGGACATACACCAGCAGCACGAACTCAAACTTTAGAGAATGTGCAGAACATGGTAAAAAATAGACGAATTTATTTACTTCGACGATTCGAGCTTACACAACATTATACTGGGAAGCCATATTTGCACCATATCACAACATTGAGCTCTGAAGGGTTTATATTGGTATTGTTTATCAGGTCCGATTATCTACAAGTTGGATATAGTAGACCGGAGTGGGAGTGTTCTCTCTAAAGTCTTTCTAAGGGAACCTAACCCGTATTTACACAATGTTCGAAGAAAACTACGGACAATTTCGAACGATTAGGCCGACGTGCTCGATTGGGTCGAACTCAGCACCTCTCGTCTACCATCTTTGAGAACAGAACCTCTCATGCAGCTGTGAATGTCGAGATTGTCGGACATTAACTTATCTTAAATTTCTTATGCTATTTTTTTTCCTTTTTTTTTTTTTTTTTTTTTTTTTTTTTTACTTGATGTAGTCAAGAAACCTTTCCACGAATGAAAATTTTCTATTTTCGGTATCCTATAATTTGCATCATTTGTTCTTTGTGAAGTGTACTGGATTCCTAAACTGGACTGTGTAACCATTTGCAAGTTACTGAATTTTAAACAATTATTAAAAGAAAATCTTGCAGGAGAGTTATGTAAGATATTAGAAGTATTTTTACTGCGGTTCTCTGTTTTAGTTCCAAATAGCAGAGATAGATGGCAAGCAATTAGCACTCAATGGAGGTCTAAACTGAAATCCCCTAGCATCATACGAAGAAAGAAGGTTAAATATATAGAACAGGCCTTTAAAAATAAGATTGTATTGGAGAATGAGGCCCACTCCATAAATTTAGCCTCCTCTTTTCGCATCAGTGTTGGGCGATTTCGGTTTTGGCCTTGATTGAGCACCTATGACGCTAGATGTTGCCTTTATAGTGCTTGTGTGGTTATACATTGCTGGCATAATTATCAATTCAGTATAAACTTGATTGATTTACACGAATATGGTTTAATAAAGTATACTGCTGTAACCTGAATTGACTATAAATCTGTTTAATTCTTCAACAAATCATCGATATTTATGTTGTAATGTGAAATTGTAAAACTGCAGTATAAGAATTGAAAAAGTCATTTGTAACGCTAGCAGCTAGTGAATTTGGTCTGCCCCTCGGGATTGCACTATCACTCTAAAGCGTAAGCTGAGTTCCAGAGGTGGTCATCCCTGCGTGCAGAGCCATCTATAGTTGCTATTTGGAACTAAAGTCGGGAATCGAGGTAAAAAAAAATACTGACATTTTACATTAACTTCCTGCAATTTTTTTTTTCTAAATAGCTGTCACCCTTTACAGATTATTGAATTTAAAAACAGTCCGTCCATTTTAGGACACTCGGTATATGGAGTGTGATCGAACGAAATTGAAAAATACCTTGCTCTATTAATTTCTTCTACAATCGTTTTTCTTACTTCATTGGCAAGAAAGTCGATAATTTCATCCTGAATATATTTGCCATTTATGTTTTTCACTTTCAGTAATTTTCACTTTAGCTCTTTTCAAATTTGCTGTCGATTATATGATTTAATTTTAAACGTCTCTCAAGTTTCTTTTAGCGAATGCATGCATTCCTGTGTTCTAGAGCATTTTTATGCTCAGGAATTTTAGGATTTAATTTCTTCCACATGAAAAACCCACAATCTGGATTGGCTAACTTTGGAGGGCGATCATGATAATTGGTGAATAGTAAAAAGAGAAAACAAAATATAGTGATTCCCTTAATTAAGTTATCCAATAAGCCGCAATCACCGTTAATAATTTCTCCACTAGGTATAATTTTCTTGAACGTTAGTTTGGAAAATTGTAGTCCTTATGCAATCGCAGATTTCGTGTAATCAGCATTTTCATCCTGTGCTGGACCTTTTTTTAACAGCAAATTAATGACCGAATGACCATAAGAATTATACCATAGTGGAATCAGAATAGGTTAGCAATTCATATTCACTGAGTGTGGCAGGTGGCACAAACTTTCATATACGATGTAAAGAGCCCGCAGAGTGCAAAAGTTTAAGAAACACTGCAATAAAATATCACAAAAGCACATATTATAAAATCCTCAGATCGAAAGAGCTCAATGAAAAATCAATGTGAACAACGCAATAATTTTGGAATGAAAAATGTACCAGGGTTCCTACGCAATTCTGATAAAAAAAATTCCCTGACTTTTCCAGGTTTTCCCTGACTTTATTAAAAAATTTCCCTGACTTTTCTCCGTAAAAATTCAGCCTACATATTGTTGTAAAACCCTCCACAATGTACTTTAATTTAGATAAATGCTAAAAAAAAATATGTGCTGTATGAATTTCCGATTTTTTTATTATTTTTCATATTGTTATATAGTTTGCACAAATTTCATATAAAAATTTTTGATTGGATGAATAATTAATTCAAAATTTCTTCCTTTACGACGATAATAGAAATTCCGATGGAAGTAGTACATAAAAAATTCCCTGGCTTTTCCCTGACCTTTTCAAATATTTCAAAAATTCCCTGACATTTCCCTGACTTTTTGCCTAAATTTTCGAATTCCCTGACTTTTCCCTGACCCGTAGGAACCCTGTGTACATACTTCCATTGGGAAAAATATTCCCGATATGTAAATATATACATTTAGTTTTACAAAAATATAGAATATCGAAGACTGAAAAAAAAAATTCCAATGAAAATGATCGATGACAATTTAAAAAATCCGGAAATTGGTAGTATAAATTTGGCGCCCCTAAATTTCCGCGCCCGGGGCGACCGCCCCCTTCGCCCCCCCTTTCGCACGGTGCTGCACCCGCCCCCTAGCTACGCTACTGTAATCGCCATATGGTTATCGAAGAAGCCTGGTCTCCTCTGTCACTGGTAGAACTGGCCTAAAAGAGGTTGGCAAAATTTTTGCAAGCATTTTCTTCGAAATCGAGCGAAGTTGGCCTACTCTGGTTCTCAGCAGGGCCGTGCGAAGAGAAAACTGCGCCCGGGCAGCGTGTCAATTTGGCGCCCCCCCCCCCCTCCTTCAAAATTGATAAAGGGCAGAAACAGAAATAAATTATATTGAATACATATTTTGCGTTTATTTTAGAACTTTAAAAGATTTAATTTTAATTCAGAAATTCCAAACAACTAAATAACAGAAAAGAAAATTGCACTTATTTGTTAATGAGATCATGATGCTTTGCGACAGATTTTTCTTAACCTTTTTCAGATATTTTTCTAGCCATTTTTAGTTCTTGTTACTCTTTAAGCTGCAGAAAATGGGTAAAAATCGCTTACAACCAGATTGGAAACAAGCGGTCCCTTCAACCAGTTAAGTACTAAAAAAGCAAAACAAACAAAAAACCTGCAGAACATAATGTAATAGATAAAAATAAATTATAATTTCAGTACATTAATTAAGAAAGATAACTGAAGCAATGTTTTAATTAACCTTTAACTGATGTCACAGAAATTGTCACATAACTAGTGTGAAGCGGTCTGTGAGACCGCTCCATTGAAAGATGAATAAAAGGCACAATTAACTCATAGGATTGTGGTTTTGTACTAAACTTTTTGTACAGGACTGTTATAATTTAAATTGACCTATTCAAAAGTCTCTGGTGATAGTACTAAACTTCCAAACGGAACAAAATTTTGGTAGTGTTTGTAGTTAAACTGAAAATTGCAAGTTAAACTATAAAAATTGAAAAAAGCCGCGGTCTGAGAGACCGGTAACATCAGTTAAAAGTTAACTTTTAATTCATGTTACCGGTCTCTCAGACCGCGGCTTTTTTCAATTTTTATAGTTTAAATTGGTTTAAATTGGTTTAAATACAAACACTACCGAAATCTTGCACCGTTTGGAACTTTAGTACTATCAACAGAGACTTTTGAATAGGTGCATTTTAATTATAACAGTCCTGTACAAAAAGTTTAGTACAAAAACACCATCCTATGAGTTAATCATGCCTTTTATTTATCTTTCGATGGAGCGGTCTCACAAACCACTTCACACTAGTTATGTGACAATTTCTGTGACATCAGTTAAAGGTTAATATAAAATATAATATCAGGCAAATACATTTACTTCCATTTTATTTTTCTTGCATTTAGGGTAACAAAATCGTTTATTATTTTATGTATAAAGATTGTGACACACTGAATTTTATAGAAAGTAAATTCAGGTTGCTTAATCTCTCGACTCATAGTAGATCTTAAGTAGTTTTTTACTACTTTATTGTTACTGGAATACTTATAAATTATGCAAGGGCGGATCTGGAGAGTCCTCAAGGGGGGGGGGCGATTTTAGAAATTTGGAAACTCCAATCTGATGTGCGGGTCGGGGCTAATTTTTTCACTGCGGGTCGTGTTACTTCTACTTTTTGCTGTGGGTCGGGTTTGGGTCCGGTTGACATCTATTATTTGCTGCTGGTTGGATTAACTTATACTTTTTCTTGTGGGTCGAGTTTGGGTCTGGTTGATTTCTATTTTTCGCTGTGGGTCGGGTTAACTTTTACTTTTTTGCTATGGGCCGGGTTAACTTCTTCTTTTCCGATGCGGGTCGAGTTTGGGCCCGGTTGACTTCTACTTTTCTGCTACAGGTCGGGTTGACTTTTACTTTTTAGCTGCGTCTAGCGCGTTGGGTTTGGGGCAGATTGATATACATTATATCCGATTTGGGTCAGTTTCGGATTGGGTTTTCACTACTGTGACATGCGAGAAGGGTTCGGATTGACCTGTTTTTTTTTTAAAGAAAGTCTAAGTATTTTTGAAGATAAAACTATATGCAGTAAAATCTCCATAACAGGCATGTCCAAATAATTATTTAGGAATACTTTTTAATCTCCAGGATTATGTAAAAAATACTAATTTGGTATAAGACTGCTTGTCTCTTTATACCTAAGGTGAGTTGTAATTCAGTAAAGAATGCTTTGAAACTTATTAAAAAACATACCGGGTGTCCTTAAATGGATTTTAAAATTTAGTACTTTTCGAATACGACAGCTATTTTAAAAAATCTTGCAGGAGGGTTATGTAAGATGTCTCATGAGATTTTTTACTGTGATTATTGATTTTACTGTATAATAGCAGCGATAGATGGCGCTGTAAACAATGGTCGTTAAGCCTACCTCCTCCGGCAACCGATTTAGCGCCTCTTGCTTCCAGCATCATCTTCGTTGCTATTTTAAACTAAAATCAAGAATCGCAGTTAAAAAAATTATCAAGGGTAGAGTAAAAAAGAAAAAAAAAATTCTCAAATTCAAAGAAAGTTTTCTGGAAGGTTACACCAGATGGGGGGATTCCCTTCTGGCACTAATTATTTTTGTTGCAGGTCAGGTTAGCGGTTTTGGATTCGGATCGAATTCAGGCTGAGTGTAGATTCTTGGAAGCTGGGTTTGGGTTAACTAGTTTTTTTTTTTTCAAAAATTAGTTCAGTATATTATTTCAAGTTAAAAATTATACCTATAATAATAAACATATGTAAGTGTGCTGTTTTCTAAAGAGACCACTGCATTTTGCCCACGACTCTTTGATGAAAATCGCTTGTCTTCGACCCTTTGATGAAATTTGCGTTTCTTCTGCAACCCTTTGACGAAATTAGTGTAATTTTGCAGACCTTTGGTAAAATTCGCGTTTTTTTCCGTGACCCTTCTACAAAATTCGCGTTTTTTTTTAGCTATCCTTTGACTAAATTTGCGTTTTTAAAGCGATTCTTTGACTAAATTCGTTTTTTTCCCACGATTCTATAAAGGAATTCGTGTTTTCTCCACGATCCTGTGACGAAATTCGCGGGGATTTTTTTCGCGGCTATTTGACAAAATTTGCGTTTTCTCTGCGATCCTTTAACGAAATTCGAGTTCTTTTCCGCTGCCTTTTGAAGAAATTCGCGTTTTCTGTGATCATTTGAAGAATTTCGCATGTTTTCCGTGGCTCCCTGACCAAATTCGCGTTTTTTCTGTGATCATTCGCCGAAATTGAAGTTATTTTCTGCAAACGATTGACGAAATAGATTTTTTATGGAGACCATTTATCAAAATTTGCGATTATTTGTATGTCCGAATTTTCGGATAGGTGAATTTTCTAAATTTTTGGAACCGAATGCCTTAATTCTGGAGCTGCGTATTATTATTATTATTATTTTAATCAAAATAGGTTAAAAAATTGCGCATATTTTTTATTACACATTTCAAATCTGCACACATTTTAGAGTAAAATATGTCCCAAAATCTTTGAGAAACAGGGTGTTTTTAATAGAATTAGATCATAAAAAAAAGATTTGCTGCGGAAATTGCGGGTTTTGCAAATTTTGCCACATTTACGTTGGCCGTGGAAATCGCGGGTTGCGCAGCGAGAGGGTTAAATTTTCGGAAAATTTGGAACATAATCACCTCTGTTCCCGACATCTATAACCCTCCTGCAAGTATTTTTAGGTAGATTTCGTAAGAAATACTACCTATTGCAGTCGTTACCATGGTGCGACTTTTAAAAAATTCCTTCATAACTTTTCATTATAGGACCCCAGGAACCCAAAACCACCCCCACCTAAAACGTTTATATATATATATATATATATATATATATATATATATATATATGTATGTATGTATGTATGTACTAAATTTTGTCCGCACGATAAAATACTCAATTATGCACGGATTGTCCTCAAACTCGCCAACAACTTTGATATGGCTAATATCTCGGCGGGGATTGAAAATGGGCGAAATCGGCCCAAGAGGGTGGAAATGGGGAGGGTTCAAAATTTTGAATACTGTCTTAACATGATTCTGATATAACCAGCTCTTACACAACAATGGCAGGAAAAAAAATAAAAGTTTTTCGTTATAGCAGTTGCCAACAATTAAAAAAAAAAAAAAAAAAAAAAAAAATTCTCACCACAACAATTACTTTTCTAATGTAAAATTTTCACGTGTAAAATTAAATAGTTTGACAAATTGAATATTACGTCATAAGTTTTCTACAGCAAGATTTCAGCATGAAAACTCAAAATAAAAAAAATCCCTGCCGGCTCGGGCCTACGGGCGGAGGTAGATTTCGATGTTAAGTACTAAATTCTCCAACAAAACTTAAATCAAGATTAGAGATAAAACCCAGTTTCTTCACAAAGAGCGAGCTGTAGGGAGCTAAACTTTTTGTGAAAATTGTAATATACACGAATACACACACACATATACATGGAATAGGTTTAAAAAATGGCTACAAAAAATTCAGAGAACCTTAAAGTGTTAAAATATGTTAATATTTCCATAGTCGGGTTTTTATCATGTTTTAATACGTTTCTTCAAACTTACATGGCGTTACATATTCACCTGCTGAGGTCCATTATATTTCCAATATGACGCAATATACGTATGTTTTTTAATTCGTCAAACTATTTATTTTGAGTTTTCATGCTGAAATCTTGCTCTAGGAAACTTATGACGTAATATTCAATTTGTTTTCAATTTGTCAAACTGTTTAATTTTACACGTGAAAATTTTGCAAAAGAAAAGTAATTGTTGTAGTGAGAATTTTATTATTTGTTTTTTTTTAATTGTTGGCAACTGCTATAACGAAAAACTTTTATTAGGTAGATTTCGTAAGAAATACTACCTATTGCAGTCTTTACCATGATGTGACTTTTGAAAAATTCCTTCATAACTTTTCATTATAGGACCCCAGGAACCCAAAACCACCCCCACCTAAAAAGTTTATATATATATATATATATATATATATATATATATGTATGTATGTATGTATGTATGTACTAAATTTTGTCCGCACGATAAAAGTTGCAATGATGCACGGATCGTCTTCAAACTCGCCAACAACTTTGAGATGGTTGATATCTCGGCGGGGATTGAAAATGGGCAAAATCGGCCCAAGGGAATGGAAATGGGGAGGGCTCAAAATTTTGAATACCGTCTTAACATGATTCTGATAAAACCAGCTCTTACACAACAATGACAGGAAAAAATAAATATTTTTCGTTAAGCAGTTGCCAACAATTAAAAAAAAAACAATAAAATGCTCACCACAACAATTGTTTTTCTATTGCAAGATTTCACGTGAAAAATTAACTTAAATAAATAGTTTGACGAATTGAAAACAAATTGAATATTACGTCATTAGTTTTCTAGTGCAAGATATCCGCATGAAAACTCAAAATGAAATAAATAGTTTGACGAATAATATATATATATATATATATATATATATATATATATATATATTGCGTCATATTGGAAATATAATGGACCTCAGCAGGGGAATATGTAACGTCATGTGAGTTTGAAGAAACGTATTAAAACATGATAAAAACCCGACTATGGAAATATTAACATATTTTAACACTTTGAGGTTCTCTGAATTTGCTTTATCCATTTTTAAACCTATTCCATATACATGCGTGTGTGTATTCGTGTATATTAGAATTTTCACAAAATGTTTAGCTCCCTAGAGCTCATTCTTAGTGAAGGAACTGGATTTATCTCTAATCTTGATTTAAGTTTTGTTGGTGAATTTAGTACTTAACTTCGAAATCTACCTCCGCCTGTAGGCCCGAGCCGGCAGGGATTTTTTTAATATCTGTCACCATTTGCAATTTATTGAATTTTAAAATCAATCAGTCCAATTTATGACAACCGGTATATTCAGTAGTTATGGGATGATGGCTGAAAATTTAAAAAAAAAGCATTAAAAAAAAAAAAAATAAGCTGGCTTCGATATGTCAGATAGAGGTTTACCTGGACTGAAGTTAACAGGCCCAAGCCCAGATCCAACCCACATAAAAAAATAAAACTATTGCCCCCGCCCAGTATAAAAGCTAAAAAATCAACTCCAGCCTTGCCTGCATTTTGCAATTAAAATTATTCATAAAGTACACTTGCTTATGCTAATATTTTATTCTCAGATTATGTTCGAAATTCATGAATACAAAAAAACAACAATATTAATGACTATAACGATAACTATTTAGGCAATTATGCACTACGTAAAAATATGACTTAGACAATTAGTACATTCAAATAAAAATCCAGTAAGATAATCAGTTTAGAATGAAAGAAACGGTTGATAAAAGAAAATCATAATTTTAAAGCTCTACGAAGTAAAAAGTAAATTTTAAAAAATGCATCTCTGTAACTTTTCAAATCAAATTAAATTTCTAAAAATTTCGCTAAACAAATGTACAAAACAAATATAATTTTTACGAATGACAAATAAGTAAGATTGCAGACCAACTTGGGCTCGGGAGGAAGAATTTAGAGGAGTACACGGGTCGTGATCGGGCCAGTAATGCTTATCGGCTGAAACGGACCAAATGTTTATAGTCCAGTCAAATAAGGTGGAAAAAAGGGCAAACCTCGGAATGAAAGACAGCAAGCTGAAAATTTGCAAAAAGCTTTGTTATGACATTCTAAAAGTTAGCTGAAAAGTCTCATAAAATCTCGTGTCGGGGTCGCCAGATATTCAAGGTCAAAGGTCACGAAAATCCGTTTTTTACTTATATCTCGAAAACAGTGCATTTTATTGAAACAAACCAAGTTACAAAATTAAAGTAGACAAAATTTCCTACAAAATACATACATTAACTTTAACTTTCTGACAAATAATTTTGGCGCTAGAGCGCGCTGAAGAAAGGCAAACTTTTTGACCTTCTGGCCAAAACGAGAGAAAAACCCTCCCCCATTCTCGATTTCTCAGAAACTATGGATTTTATCGAAAAAAAAAACAGTTACAAAATTCAAGTGGACTATTTTCTACAAAATTCATAAAATAATTTTAATTTTCTGACAAAAAGTTTAGGAGCTAGATCACGCTGAAAAAAAGGCGATTTTTTGACCTACGAGCCAAAAGGAGAGAAAATCCCTTTTGTATCCCCAATTTTTCGAAAACTATGCGTTTTATCGAAGAACCCTAATTACAAAATTAAAGTGCAGTTTATTTTCTAAATAATGCAAAAATAACTTTAATTTTCTGACAAAAGGTTCAGGAGGTAGAGAGCGCTGAAAAAGGACGAGCTTTTGGCTCTCTGTCGAAAACGAGAGAAGCACCTTCTCAAGATTGTTTCCTATGATTCAAATGATCTTTGAAACTATTAAAAATATTGCAGAGTATAAAATTCTCTACAAGTCATCAGACAACAGTCGCTTGTAACCCAAGATGTAATACTCGTACATTTATCAAAAAAAGTAAAACGTTTTTCGATTTTGAATCCCTTCACTAGTCTTGCCTGCATATTCCATGCTTTCACGCTTAAAAATGACTACGTGAATGCGTGAGAAAGTTTTAAGCTTATGAGAAGAATATATATATAGGATACTTTTTTTAGAACCACTCTAAACACACTACCTAATATTTAAATGTAGAGCAGCGAGAAAATCTTCTTGCCTTGTTTGGCATATGATTATATAATTACTAGTATCTACTTAATTCCACTCAGAGCCAGTTTTCCTTACAACGGCCGAGTGAAAGAGAAATTTCGGAAAGTCTTATATATTTTGAAAAAAAAAAATCCTCTTCCCCCCCCCCCCCCCCACACACACACTTAAAAAATTGTTTAGGAACTTTATTGCAATGCTTATTAAGCAATTAAAAACTGTTAAGATGACTATAAAACAAGCCAGAAATTATGCTGATGTCCTCATCATCGATACAGCCATTGCAGAATCTGAACATCAAAAGACTGCAGTCATCGTAGGAGAAGATATTGATCTGTTAGTTCTTTTTAATAGGACGAACCAAATAGCATCAGCAAGAAATTTTCTTTTAAAAAATTGGCAGGGGAAATGCGGAGACACGAGTGTATTCATCTAAAAGTTTCGACAAATAGCCTCCTTCTAAAGAACACATTTTATTTTTGCACACTTTTAGTGGATGTGACATAACATCTGCGCTGTTTAAAAAAGGAAAACTGCCAATTATAAAAATGTTCGAGAAACATCCCAATTTGTACCAGTCATCTCATATATTTCAGCAAGAAAACAGCCCTCTAATTATATTATTTGAAAGTGGAATACGTGTTCTTTTAGCAATGTACAGCGCTCCAAAATCTGAACACAACATTGAAAATTTCAGGTACATACAATTTATTAAATCAACAAGATTCACCAAACCGGTGCAGTTATCATTTCTTCCACCTACAAGTGCAGCAGCTCGTCAGCATATATATCGTGGTTACCATCAGATCCAAACTTGGTTAGGGAAAGATTTCGAATCGGAGGAATAGGGTGGATAATACAAAACAAAATCCTGTAACCGGTAACAACGTTATTACCTTTAGCACCAGAAGAATTACTCAGTATGATCTTCTGCAATTGTAAAAAAGGCTGTTGCGCGAACTGTGGATGTTGAAAAGTAGGATTGCAATGCTCCTCAGTTTGTGGCCAGTGTAACGGACAAGCATGCCTCAACGCTTCATCATATTCAAAGGATCTTAATGAAGAAAGTGAATATGAACCAGAGATTCTTCAGGCTTTAGAACCAAATGTAACGGATAACGAGGATGATGAAAACGATCTGGAAATTTAATAAGAAGGGGGCAATGACGAACAAGATGAATATTAAGCTGTATGTCTGCTATTGATGATCAGAGGTAAAAAAAATTGTTCTTCATTTTAACTCGAATAAATTATAATAGATTTACAATAAACATATGATAAATAAAAATGTAATTAAATGTATTTAAACTATTTCATTTCAATATCTTCTTACTTATATATAATTTAACTAAATATTATCATACGGATGTCTTATTTATGAATAATATTTATAAATAAGTAAATAATGTAATTGTCTTAATAATTATTATATTTTTAGTAAATTATTAAAGCTCTAAACATCATTAGAAATATAGGAAAACAATCTTGAGGTGGCTTTTCTCTCTTTTGGCGAGTGGGCCTAATTAAATTTAATATACGCATTTTTCAGAAAATTTTATCCACTTTAATTTTGTAATTGGGGGTCTTCGATAAAACGCATAGATTTTGAAAAATCGAGGATAGAAAAGGGCTTTTCTCTCGATTTGGCTCAAAGGTCAAACATCCACCCTTTTTTGCGCGATCTAACGCCTAAAATTTTTACCAGAAAATTAAAATTACTTTATGAATTTTGTACAAAATAGTTACTTGAATTTTCTAACTGGTTTTTTTTTTTCGGTAAAATGCATAGTTTCTGAGAAATCGAGAATGGGCGAGGGTTTTTCTCTCGTTTTTGCCAGAAGGTCAAAAAGTTGCCTTTCTTCAGCGCGCTCTAGCGTCAAAACCATTTGTCAGAAAGTTAAAGTTATAATATATGTATTTTATAGGAAATTTTATCTACTTTAATTTTGTAACTGGGTTTGTTTCAATAAAATGCACTGTTTTCGAGATATAAGTAAAAAACGGATTTTCGTGACCTTTGACCTTGAATATCTGGCGACCCCGACACGAGATTTTATGAGACTTTTCAGCTAACTTTTAGAATGTCATAACAAAGCTTTTTGCAAATTTTCAGCTTGCTGTCTTTCATTCCGAGGTTTAATCCCTATTTGACTGGACTATTAGCTTTTATTCCGAGCCAAGCCCCGACCTAGAAATTTTGGCCAGTGCTGGCCTCTAGGAAAAATGGAGTCCAGGCCAGGCTCGATCTGGAGGAAAAAGAAGTCTGGCCCGACCCGAATCTGCAGAAAAAATTAAGATCAGGGCACGACCCGACTCTAAAAGAGAAAAGACCTGACCCAGCCCGAATCTCGTGGATTTAAACTAGCGCGACCCGGGTCGGACCAACTTGGGCTCGGGAGGAAGAATTTAGAGGAGTGCACGGGTCGTGGTCGGGCCAATAATGCTTATCATACGGGCTGACACGGACCGAATGTTTAGCTTTTATTCCGGGCCGAGCCCCGACCTGGAAATTTTTGTCAATGCAGACCTCTAGGAAAAATGAAGTCCAGGCCAGGCTCAATCTGGGGGAAAAAGAAGTCTGGTCCGACCGGAATCTGCAGAAAAAATTACGATCAGGGCACGACCCGACTCTAAAAGAGAAAAACACCTGACCCAGACTGAGTCTCGTGGATTTAAAGTGACGCGACCCGGGTCGGGTCGCGCCGGGCTCGAGCTCCGCCCCAAATTCATTTCTCGTGAGGATGCATAATGTCGTTTTACAAACCCTTTATTAGCCCAAGGGGGGGGGGGGCGATCGCCCCTTCGCCCCCCCCCCCCCCTTAGATCCGCCATTGAAATTATGTACGCTGTTTCCATGTTTTTGTAATTCCTTGTTTTCCCAAAGTTAAAATTATGGAGCAACTAAAGGATTTCTAATTGATCCATTTTATAAAAGTTCTTATATAATGGTAGAAATAAGGTTTTCGCATTTAAAACCTCGCTTAACAATTCAAGTTCATTCAAGTCAGCAATAAAGGGCAAGGTCCAGGCAATATTAACAGATTTTCGATAACCGATCTTAGATTCGCACCAGCCAGAAACTCAAATTCTTGTTTTACATTTCTCAGTTTCTCAAACCTCCAGTTCAGTTGCACGGTTATAGTGTCTCTACGTAACACGAAATCCTCCACATTCATATAAATTTCCAGTTTCATGAGAAGCTTCGTAGTCAAATTGTTCTGCGAATTTTACGTTTTCTGTTTTGCTCAAATAAGGACTCTAACATTTACAGACATATCCAAATCTTCGCTTTCTTGTTCAGAAATTTCCTCTCTTATTGTCAGAAATGTGTTTTTTAGTGTTTCAATCAGTTTGCTGGCGATCAAAACATTGACAGTTTTTTTTCTTCTTTTTTTTTTCTTCTTCTTTTTTTTTTTTTTTTTCGTGAGAATAATATTAACTTTTTCCATTTCATTTAAAATGCTGTGTCAAACTAGTAGGCCGTAAATTAAGGGGAATTTCCTTATTTGCTTTATTAAGCTTTTTGGTCCTGAGTAAGTTTACCCATTTTACTTCATTTCTATAAAATCTTCCAGAGCTTTAAAAATATGTGGCAATTGTTTGTAAACTGCAGATATAGCTTTATTTTTTCATGACCATAGAGTATCGCAATGTTTCTTTAAATAAACTTATAAGTGGGACATAAGTATATCCCATCTTTCAGTAGAAGAGAAGAAATAACAAACACATTTTATACAGTTCCGGATATTTTTGGACATACACCAGCAGCACAAACTCAAAGTTTAGAGAATGTGCAGAACATGGTAAAAAATAGACGAATTTATTTGCTTCGACGATTCGAGCTTACACAGCATTATATTGGGAAGCCAAATTTGCACCATATCACAACATTGAGCTCTGAAGGGTTCATATTGGTATTGTTTATGACGGCCCATTATCTACAAGTTGGATATAGTAGGCCGGAGTGGGAGTGTCCTCTGTAAGGTCTTTCTAAGGGAACCTAACCCGTATTTACGCAAGGTTCGAAGAAAACTACGGACAATTTCGAACGATTAGGCTGACGTGCGCGATTGGGTCGAACTCAGCACCACCCGTCTACCGTCTTTGAGAACAGAACCTCTCGTGCAGCTGTGAATATCGAGATTGTCAGACATTAGCTTATCTTAAATTTCTTATGCTATTATTTTCTTTTTTTTTTCGGCTTGATGTAGTCAAGAAACCTTTCCACGAATGAAAATTTTCTATTTTCGGTATCGTATAATTTGCGTCATTTGTTCTTTGTGGGGTGTACTGGAATCCTAAACTGGACTGTGTTTTAAATTCAGTAACTTGCAAATGGTTACAATTATTAAAAGAAATTCTTGCAGGAGAGTTATGTAAGATATTAGAAGTATTTTTACTGCGGTTCTCGGTTTTAGTTCCAAATAGCAGAGGTAGATTGCAAACAATAAGCACTCAATAGAGGTCTAAACTGAAATCCCTTAGCATCATACGAAGGAAGAAGGTTAAATATATAGAATAGGCCCCTAAAAATAAGATTGTATTGGAGAATGAGACCCACTCTTGAGACCTCTTTTCGCATCAGTGTTGGGCGATTCCGGTTTTGGCCTTGATTGAGCACCTATGGCGCTAGATGTTGTCTTTATAGTGCTTGTGTGATTATACATTGCTGGCATAATTGTCAATTCAGTATAAACTTGATTCATTTACACGAACATGGTTTAATAAAGTATACTGCTGTAACCTGAATTGACTATAAATCTGTCTAATTCTTCAACAAATCATCGATATTTATGTTGTAATGTGAAATTGTAAAACTGCAGTATAAGAATTGAAAAGTCATTTGTAACGCGAGCAGCTAGTGGATTTGGTCTGCCCTTCGGCATTGCACTAAAACGTTAAAGCGTAAGCTGAGTTCCCGAGGTGGTCATCCCTGCTTGCAGCGCCATCTGTAGTTGCTATTTGGAACTAAAGTCGGGAATCGAGGTAAAAAAAAATACTGACATTTTACATTACCTTCCCGCAATTTTTTTTTTAAATAGCTGTCACCATTTACAGGTTATTGAATTTTAAAAACAGTCAGTCCATTTTAGGACACTCGGTATATGGAGGGCGATCGAACGAAATTGAAAAATACCTTGCTCTATTAATTTCTTCTTCAATCGTTTTTCTTACTTCATTGGCAAGAAAGTTCATAATTTCATCCTGAATATGATTTGCCATTTGTCTTTTTCACTTTAACTCTTTTCAAATTTGCTGTCGATTATATGATTTAATTTTAAACGTCTCTCAAGTTTCTTTTAGGGAATGCCTGCATTCCTGCGTTCTAGAGCATTTTTATGCTCAGGAATTTTAGGATTTAGTTTCTTCCACATGAAAAATCCGCAATCTGGATTGGCTAATTTTGGAGGGCGATCATGATAATTGGTGAATAGTAAAAAGAAAAAACCAAAATATAGTGATTCCCTCAATTAAGTTATCCAATAAGCCGCAATCACCGTTAATAATTTCTCCACTAGGACTAGGTATAATTTTCTTGAACGTTAGTTTGGGAAATCGTAGTCCTTATGCAATCGCAGATTTCATGTAATCAGCATTTTCATCCTGTGCTGGACCTTTTTTTAACAGCAAAGTAATGACCGAATGACTATAAGAATGATCCCATAGTGGGATCAGAATAGGTTAGCAATTCATATTCACTGAGGGTAGCAGGTAGCAGAAACTTTCGTATACGATGTAAAGGGTTCAAAAGTTTAAGAGTGCAAAAGTTTAAGAAACACTGTAATAAAATATCACAAAAGCATATTATAAAATCATCAGATCTAAAGAGTCAATGAAAAGTAAATGTGAACAGCGCAATAATTTTGAAATGAAAAATGTACATACTTCCATTGGGGAAAATATTCCCGATACGTAAATATATACATTTAGTTTTACAAAAATATAGAATATCGAAGAGTGAAAAAAAAAATTCCAATAAAAATGATCGACGACAATAAAAAAAAAAAAAAAAACTGAAATTGGTAGTACAAATTTGGCGCCCCTAAATTTCCGCGCCCGGGGCGACCGCCCCCTTCGCCCCCCCTTTCGCACGGTGCTGATTAGCGGATCTGATATGTTTTGGGTATGGGTCGGGATTCGACTTTAGCAAGTCGGGATAGTATTAATACGATTAAAAAAATATTAATTTAGAATGTTCCGGTTTATACGATGTGAAACTCGAGACAGTGTATGAGGGAACGTGTACGGAGGATCTATCTAGGGTTTTCGGTTTTTACTGACCGAAATTTATCGTATATAGTAGTCCATTTATTGCTTTTCGATAATTAAGTACTATGTTCGGTTCATGAAATTTCATATGAGTTGTTCCTAATTTTTATCATTTGTCTATATTCTTCAATTTTTTTTTTCAAATTTGTTGCAAATCAAAAGACTGAAATTTACCTAATAAAATAAATCTTCTTAAGACTGGATTACTAAGGACCGGCAAAAAATTAGAAAAGTATTTGTTTTACAACGTTAAAATATATAGAAAATCTCTCATTCGGCACCATAAACTTTTCAATTTGAGACAATAATGAAATATAAGCAATTTCGTTTTAATTTTAAAAGCGTTTTCGGCTGGTGCAGATATATAAGCGGATAGTATTGATTCACTGTTTTGGGTATGAGTCGGGATTTGACTTTAGCAAGTCGCGATAATATTAATAAGATTCTAAAAATATTAATTTAGTATGTTCCAGTTTATACGATGTGAAACTCTAGATAATGTATGAGGGAATGGGTACGGAGGATCCATCGAGGTTTTTTGGTTTTTACTGACCGAAATTTATCATATATAGTAATAAATTAATTGCTTTTCGATAATTACGTACTATGTCCGGTTCATGAAATATCATATCAGTTGTTGCTAATTTTTATCATTCGCGTATATTCTTCAAATATATTCTGATTTTTTTTTTTTTTTTTTTTAATATGTTGCAAATTAAAGACTGAAAATTACCTAATAAAATAAAACTCCTTAAGACTGGATTACTAAGGACCTGTATAAAAAATAGAAAATTATTTGTTTTACAACGTATAAATATACAGATAATCCTTCATTCGGCACCATAAACTTTTCCATTTTAGACAATAATGAATTATAAGCAATTTCCTTTTAATTTTAAAAGCGTTTTGGGCTGGTGCAGATATATTAGCGGATCATATTAACACAGTGTTTTGGGTACGGGTCGGGTTTGGACTTTAGCAAGTCGGGATAGTGTTAATATGATTAAAAAAATATTAATTTAGAATGTTCCGGTTTATACGATGTGAAACTCGAGATGGTGTTTGAGGGAAGGGGTACGGAGGATCTATCTAGGGTTTTCGGTTTTTACTGACCGAATTTTATCGTATATAGTAATCCATTAATTGCTTTTCGATAATTAAGTACTATGTTCGGTTCATGAAATTTCACATCAGTTGTTCCTAACTTTTATCAGTTGCGTATATTCTTCAATTGTTTTTTTTAATTTGTTCAAATTAAAAGACTGAAATTTACCTAATAAAATAAAACTTCTTAAGACTGGATTACTAAGGACCGGTAAAAAATTAGAAAAGTATTTGTTTTACAACGTTAAAATATATAGATAATCTCTCATTCGGCACCATAAACTTTTCCATTTGAGACAATAATGAATTATAAGCAATTTCCGTTTAATTTTAAAAGCGTTTTGGGCTGGTGCAGATTTATTAGCGGATCGTATTAACACAATGTTTTGGGTATTGTTCGGGGTTTGACTTTAGCAAGTCGGGATAATATTAATATGATTAAAAAATATTAATTTAGAATTTTCCGATTTATACGATGAACTATCGAGGGTTTTCGGTTTTTACTGACCGAAATTTATCGTATAAAGTAATCCATTAATTGCTTTTCGAAAATTACGTTTATATTCGGTTCATAAACTATCAGTCGTTGGTAATTTTTATCATTTGCATAAATTATTAAAGTATTTTTTGTGTTTTTTATTTAAGCTGTTACAATTTAAAAGACGCAGGAAATATACCTAACAAAATAAAATTTGTTAAGACTGGATTACTACGTATCAGTAAAAAAGTAGAAATGCTTTTGTTATACAGCGAACAAATTTATAAATAATTTTCAATCGGCACCATAAAAGGTTCCATTTAAAACAATAATGAATTATAAGCAATTTCCTTTTAATTTTAAAAGCGTTTTGGGCTGGTGCAGATTTATTAGCGGATCGTATTAACACAATGTTTTGGGTATGGGTCGGGTTTTGACTTTAGCAAGTCGGGATAATATTAATATGATTAAAAAAATATTAATTTACAATTTTCCGATTTATACGATGAACTATCGAGGGTTTTCGGTTTTTACTGACCGAAATTTATCGTATAAAGTAATCCATTAATTGCTTTTCGAAAATTACGTTTATATTCGGTTCGTGAACTATGAGTCGATGCTAATTTTTATCATTCGCATAAATCATTAAAGTATTTTTTGTGTTTTTTTTTAAGCTGTTACAATTTAAAAGACGCAGGGAATATACCTAACAAAATAAAATTTGTTAAGACTGGATTACTACGTATCGGTAAAAAAGTAGAAATGTTTTTGTTATACAGCGAACAAATTTATAAATAATTTTCAATCAGCACCATAAAAGGTTCCATTTAAATCAATAATGAATTATAAGCAAATTCCTTGTAATTTTAAAAGCGTTTTGGGCTGGTGAAGATTTATTAGCGGATCGTATTATGTTTTGGGTATGGGTCGGGATTCGACTTTAGCAAGTCGGGATAGTATTAATACGATTAAAAAAATATTAATTTAGAATGTTCCGGTTTATACGATGTGAAACTCGAGACAGTGTATGAGGGAACGTGTACGGAGGATCTATCTAGGGTTTTCGGTTTTTACTGACCGAAATTTACCGTATATAGTAGTCCATTTATTGCTTTTCGATAATTAAGTACTATGTTCGGTTCATGAAATTTCATATGAGTTGTTCCTAATTTTTATCATTTGTCTATATTCTTCAATTTTTTTTTTCAAATTTGTTGCAAATCAAAAGACTGAAATTTACCTAATAAAATAAATCTTCTTAAGACTGGATTACTAAGGACCGGCAAAAAATTAGAAAAGTATTTGTTTTACAACGTTAAAATATATAGAAAATCTCTCATTCGGCACCATAAACTTTTCAATTTGAGACAATAATGAAATATAAGCAATTTCCTTTTAATTTTAAAAGCGTTTTGGGCTGGTGCAGATATATAAGCGGATAGTATTAATTCACTGTTTTGGGTATGATTCGGGATTTGACTTTAGCAAGTAGGGATAATATTAATAAGATTCTAAAAATATTAATTTAGTATGTTTCAGTTTATACGATGTGAAACACTAGATAATGTATGAGGGAATGGGTACGGAGGATCCATCGAGGTTTTTTGGTTTTTACTGACCGAAATTTATCATATATAGTAATAAATTAATTGCTTTTCGAAAATTACGTACTATGTCCGGTTCATGAAATATCATATCAGTTGTTGCTAATTTTTATCATTCGCGTATATTCTTCAAATATATTCTGATTTTTTTTTTTTTTTTTTTTTTTTTTAATATGTTGCAAATTAAAAGACTGAAAATTACCTAATAAAATAAAACTCCTTAAGACTGGATTACTAAGGACCTGTATAAAAAATAGAAAATTATTTGTTTTACAACGTATAAATATACAGATAATCCTTCATTCGGCACCATAAACTTTTCCATTTTAGACAATAATGAATTATAAGCAATTTCCTTTTAATTTTAAAAGCGTTTTGGGCTGGTGCAGATATATTAGCGGATCATATTAACACAGTGTTTTGGGTATGGGTCGGGTTTTGACTTTAGCAAGTCGGGATAGTGTTAATATGATTAAAAAAATATTAATTTAGAATGTTCCGGTTTATACGATGTGAAACTCGAGATGGTGTTTGAGGGAAGGGGTACGGAGGATCTATCTAGGGTTTTCGGTTTTTACTGACCGAATTTTATCGTATATAGTAATCCATTAATTGCTTTTCGATAATTAAGTACTATGTTCGGTTCATGAAATTTCACATCAGTTGTTCCTAACTTTTATCAGTTGCGTATATTCTGCAATTGTTTTTTTTAATTTGTTCAAATTAAAAGACTGAAATTTACCTAATAAAATAAAACTTCTTAAGACTGGATTACTAAGGACTGGTAAAAAATTAGAAAAGTATTTGTTTTACAACGTTAAAATATATAGATAATCTCTCATTCGGCACCATAAACTTTTCCATTTGAGACAATAATGATTTATAAGCAATTTCCGTTTAATTTTAAAAGCGTTTTGGGCTGGTGCAGATTTATTAGCGGATCGTATTAACACAATGTTTTGGGTATTGTTCGGGGTTTGACTTTAGCAAGTCGGGATAATATTAATATGATTAAAAAATATTAATTTAGAATTTTCCGATTTATACGATGAACTATCGAGGGTTTTCGGTTTTTACTGTCCGAAATTTATCGTATAAAGTAATCCATTAATTGCTTTTCGAAAATTACGTTTATATTCGGTTCATAAACTATCAGTCGTTGGTAATTTTTATCATTTGCATAAATTATTAAAGTATTTTTTGTGTGTTTTTTTTAAGCTGTTACAATTTAAAAGACGCAGGAAATATACCTAACAAAATAAAATTTGTTAAGACTGGATTACTACGTATCAGTAAAAAAGTAGAAATGCTTTTGTTATACAGCGAACAAATTTATAAATAATTTTCAATCGGCACCATAAAAGGTTTCATTTAAAACAATAATGAATTATAAGCAATTTCCTTTTAATTTTAAAAGCGTTTTGGGCTGGTGCAGATTTATTAGCGGATCGTATTAACACAATGTTTTGGGTATGGGTCGGGTTTTGACTTTAGCAAGTCGGGATAATATTAATATGATTAAAAAAATATTAATTTAGAATTTTCCGATTTATAGGATGAACTATCGAGGGTTTTCGGTTTTTACTGACCGAAATTTATCGTATAAAGTAATCCATTAATTGCTTTTCGAAAATTACGTTTATATTCGGTTCGTGAACTATGAGTCGTTGGTAATTTTTATCATTTAAATAAATTATTAAAGTATTTTTTGTGTGTTTTTTTTAAGCTGTTACAATTTAAAAGACGCAGGAAATATACCTAACAAAATAAAATTTGTTAAGACTGGATTACTACGTATCGGTAAAAAAGTAGAAATGTTTTTGTTATACAGCGAACAAATTTATAAATAATTTTCAATCAGCACCATAAAAGGTTCCATTTAAATCAATAATGAATTATAAGCAAATTCCTTGTAATTTTAAAAGCGTTTTGGGCTGGTGAAGATTTATTAGCGGATCGTATTATGTTTTGGGTATGGGTCGGGATTCGACTTTAGCAAGTCGGGATAATATTAATAAGATTCTAAAAATATTAATTTAGTATGTTCCAGTTTATACGATGTGAAACTCTAGATAATGTATGAGGGAATGGGTACGGAGGATCCATCGAGGTTTTTTGGTTTTTACTGACCGAAATTTATCATATATAGTAATCCATTAATTGCTTTTCGAAAATTACGTTTATATTCGGTTCGTGAACTATGAGTCGATGCTAATTTTTATCATTCGCATAAATCATTAAAGTATTTTTTGTGTTTTTTTTTTAAGCTGTTACAATTTAAAAGACGCAGGGAATATACCTAACAAAATAAAATTTGTTAAGACTGGATTACTACGTATCGGTAAAAAAGTAGAAATGTTTTTGTTATACAGCGAACAAATTTATAAATAATTTTCAATCAGCACCATAAAAGTTTCCATTTAAATCAATAATGAATTATAAGCAAATTCCTTGTAATTTTAAAAGCGTTTTGGGCTGGTGAAGATTTATTAGCGGATCTGATATGTTTTGGGTATGGGTCGGGATTCGACTTTAGCAAGTCGGGATAGTATTAATACGATTAAAAAAATATTAATTTAGTATGTTCCGGTTTATACGATGTGAAACTCGAGACAGTGTATGAGGGAACGTGTACGGAGGATCTATCTAGGGTTTTCGGTTTTTACTGACCGAAATTTATCGTATATAGTAGTCCATTTATTGCTTTTCGATAATTAAGTACTATGTTCGGTTCATGAAATTTCATATGAGTTGTTCCTAATTTTTATCATTTGTCTATATTCTTCAATTTTTTTTTTTTAATTTGTTGCAAATCAAAAGACTGAAATTTACCTAATAAAATAAAACTTCTTAAGACTGGATTACTAAGGACCGGCAAAAAATTAGAAAAGTATTTGTTTTACAACGTTAAAATATATAGAAAATCTCTCATTCGGCACCATAAACTTTTCCATTTGAGACAATAATGAAATATAAGCAATTTCCTTTTAATTTTAAAAGCGTTTTGGGCTGGTGCAGATATATAAGCGGATAGTATTAATTCACTGTTTTGGGTATGAGTCGGGATTTGACTTTAGCAAGTCGGGATAATATTAATAAGATTCTAAAAATATTAATTTAGTATGTTCCAGTTTATAAGATGTGAAACTCTAGATAATGTATGAGGGAATGGGTACGGAGGATCCATCGAGGTTTTTTGGTTTTTACTGACCGAAATTTATCATATATAGTAATAAATTAATTGCTTTTCGATAATTACGTACTATGTCCGGTTCATGAAATATCATATCAGTTGTTGCTAATTTTTATCATTCGCGTATATTCTTCAAATATATTCTGATTTTTTTTTTTTAATATGTTGCAAATTAAAAGACTGAAAATTACCTAATAAAATAAAACTCCTTAAGACTGGATTACTAAGGACCTGTATAAAAAATAGAAATTTATTTGTTTTACAACGTATAAATATACAGATAATCCTTCATTCGGCACCATAAACTTTTCCATTTTAGACAATAATGAATTATAAGCAATTTCCTTTTAATTTTAAAAGCGTTTTGGGCTGGTGCAGATATATTAGCGGATCATATTAACACAGTGTTTTGGGTATGGGTCGGGTTTTGACTTTAGCAAGTCGGGATAGTGTTAATATGATTAAAAAAATATTAATTTAGAATGTTCCGGTTTATACGATGTGAAACTCGAGATGGTGTTTGAGGGAAGGGGTACGGAGGATCTATCTAGGGTTTTCGGTTTTTACTGACCGAATTTTATCGTATATAGTAATCCATTAATTGCTTTTCGATAATTAAGTACTATGTTCGGTTCATGAAATTTCACATCAGTTGTTCCTAACTTTTATCAGTTGCGTATATTCTTCAATTGTTTTTTTTAATTTGTTGCAAATTAAAAGACTGAAATTTACCTAATAAAATAAAACTTCTTAAGACTGGATTACTAAGGACCGGTAAAAAATTAGAAAAGTATTTGTTTTACAACGTTAAAATATATAGATAATCTCTCATTCGGCACCATAAACTTTTCCATTTGAGACAATAATGAATTATAAGCAATTTCCGTTTAATTTTAAAAGCGTTTTGGGCTGGTGCAGATTTATTAGCGGATCGTATTAACACAATGTTTTGGGTATTGGTCGGGTTTTGACTTTAGCAAGTCGGGATAATATTAATATGATTAAAAAATATTAATTTAGAATTATCCGATTTATACGATGAACTATCGAGGGTTTTCGGTTTTTACTGACCGAAATTTATCGTATAAAGTAATCCATTAATTGCTTTTCGAAAATTACGTTTATATTCGGTTCATAAACTATCAGTCGATGGTAATTTTTATCATTTGCATAAATTATTAAAGTATTTTTTGTGTTTTTTTTTTTAAGCTGTTACAATTTAAAAGACGCAGGAAATATACCTAACAAATTAAAATTTGTTAAGACCGGATTACTACGTATCAGTAAAAAAGTAGAAATGCTTTTGTTATACAGCGAACAAATTTATAAATAATTTTCAATCGGCACCATAAAAGGTTCCATTTAAAACAATAATGAATTATAAGCAATTTCCTTTTAATTTTAAAAGCGTTTTGGGCTGGTGCAGATTTATTAGCGGATCGTATTAACACAATGTTTTGGGTATGGGTCGGGTTTTGACTTTAGCAAGTCGGGATAATATTAATATGATTAAAAAAATATTAATTTAGAATTTTCCGATTTATACGATGAACTATCGAGGGTTTTCGGTTTTTACTGACCGAAATTTATCGTATAAAGTAATCCATTGATTGCTTTTCGAAAATTACGTTTATATTCGGTTCGTGAACTATGAGTCGATGCTAATTTTTATCATTCGCATAAATCATTAAAGTATTTTTTGTGTTTTTTTTTTAAGCTGTTACAATTTAAAAGACGCAGGGAATATACCTAACAAAATAAAATTTGTTAAGACTGGATTACTACGTATCGGTAAAAAAGTAGAAATGTTTTTGTTATACAGCGAACAAATTTATAAATAATTTTCAATCAGCACCATAAAAGGTTCCATTTAAATCAATAATGAATTATAAGCAAATTTCTTGTAATTTTAAAAGCGTTTTGGGCTGGTGAAGATTTATTAGCGGATCGTATTATGTTTTGGGTATGGGTCGGGATTCGACTTTAGCAAGTCGGGATAGTATTAATACGATTAAAAAAATATTAATTTAGTATGTTCCGGTTTATACGATGTGAAACTCGAGACAGTGTATGAGGGAACGTGTACGGAGGATCTATCTAGGGTTTTCGGTTTTTACTGACCGAAATTTATCGTATATAGTAGTCCATTTATTGCTTTTCGATAATTAAGTACTATGTTCGGTTCATGAAATTTCATATGAGTTGTTCCTAATTTTTATCATTTGTCTATATTCTTCAATTTTTTTTTTTAATTTGTTGCAAATCAAAAGACTGAAATTTACCTAATAAAATAAAACTTCTTAAGACTGGATTACTAAGGACCGGCAAAAAATTAGAAAAGTATTTGTTTTACAACGTTAAAATATATAGAAAATCTCTCATTCGGCACCATAAACTTTCCATTTGAGACAATAATGAAATATAAGCAATTTCCTTTTAATTTTAAAAGCGTTTTGGGCTGGTGCAGATATATAAGCGGATAGTATTAATTCACTGTTTTGGGTATGAGTCGGGATTTGACTTTAGCAAGTCGGGATAATATTAATAAGATTCTAAAAATATTAATTTAGTATGTTCCAGTTTATAAGATGTGAAACTCTAGATAATGTATGAGGGAATGGGTACGGAGGATCCATCGAGGTTTTTTGGTTTTTACTGACCGAAATTTATCATATATAGTAATAAATTAATTGCTTTTCGATAATTACGTACTATGTCCGGTTTATGAAATATCATATCAGTTGTTGCTAATTTTTATCATTCGCGTATATTCTTCAAATATATTCTGATTTTTTTTTTTTTTTTTTTTAATATGTTGCAAATTAAAAGACTGAAAATTACCTAATAAAATAAAACTCCTTAAGACTGGATTACTAAGGACCTGTATAAAAAATAGAAAATTATTTGTTTTACAACGTATAAATATACAGATAATCCTTCATTCGGCACCATAAACTTTTCCATTTTAGACAATAATGAATTATAAGCAATTTCCTTTTAATTTTAAAAGCGTTTTGGGCTGGTGCATATATATTAGCGGATCATATTAACACAGTGTTTTGGGTATGGGTCGGGTTTTGACTTTAGCAAGTCGGGATAGTGTTAATATGATTAAAAAAATATTAATTTAGAATGTTCCGGTTTATACGATGTGAAACTCGAGATGGTGTTTGAGGGAAGGGGTACGGAGGATCTATCTAGGGTTTTCGGTTTTTACTGACGGAATTTTATCGTATATAGTAATCCATTAATTGCTTTTCGATAATTAAGTACTATGTTCGGTTCATGAAATTTCACATCAGTTGTTCCTAACTTTTATCAGTTGCGTATATTCTTCAATTGTTTTTTTTAATTTGTTGCAAATTAAAAGACTGAAATTTACCTAATAAAATAAAACTTCTTAAGACTGGATTACTAAGGACCGGTAAAAAATTAGAAAAGTATTTGTTTTACAACGTTAAAATATATAGATAATCTCTCATTCGGCACCATAAACTTTTCCATTTGAGACAATAATGAATTATAAGCAATTTCCGTTTAATTTTAAAAGCGTTTTGGGCTGGTGCAGATTTATTAGCGGATCGTATTAACACAATGTTTTGGGTATTGGTCGGGTTTTGACTTTAGCAAGTCGGGATAATATTAATATGATTAAAAAATATTAATTTAGAATTATCCGATTTATACGATAAACTATCGAGGGTTTTCGGTTTTTACTGACCGAAATTTATCGTATAAAGTAATCCATTAATTGCTTTTCGAAAATTACGTTTATATTCGGTTCATAAACTATCAGTCGATGGTAATTTTTATCATTTGCATAAATTATTAAAGTATTTTTTGTGTTTTTTTTTTTTAAGCTGTTACAATTTAAAAGACGCAGGAAATATACCTAACAAAATAAAATTTGTTAAGACCGGATTACTACGTATCAGTAAAAAAGTAGAAATGCTTTTGTTATACAGCGAACAAATTTATAAATAATTTTCAATCGGCACCATAAAAGGTTCCATTTAAAACAATAATGAATTATAAGCAATTTCCTTTTAATTTTAAAAGCGTTTTGGGCTGGTGCAGATTTATTAGCGGATCGTATTAACACAATGTTTTGGGTATGGGTCGGGTTTTGACTTTAGCAAGTCGGGATAATATTAATATGATTAAAAAAATATTAATTTAGAATTTTCCGATTTATACGATGAACTATCGAGGGTTTTCGGTTTTTACTGACCGAAATTTATCGTATAAAGTAATCCATTAATTGCTTTTCGAAAATTACGTTTATATTCGGTTCGTGAACTATGAGTCGATGCTAATTTTTATCATTCGCATAAATCATTAAAGTATTTTTTGTGTTTTTTTTTTTAAGCTGTTACAATTTAAAAGACGCAGGGAATATACCTAACAAAATAAAATTTGTTAAGACTGGATTACTACGTATCGGTAAAAAAGTAGAAATGTTTTTGTTATACAGCGAACAAATTTATAAATAATTTTCAATCAGCACCATAAAAGGTTCCATTTAAATCAATAATGAATTATAAGCAAATTTCTTGTAATTTTAAAAGCGTTTTGGGCTGGTGAAGATTTATTAGCGGATCGTATTATGTTTTGGGTATGGGTCGGGATTCGACTTTAGCAAGTCGGGATAATATTAATACGATTAAAAAAATATTAATTTAGTATGTTCCGGTTTATACGATGTGAAACTCGAGACAGTGTATGAGGGAACGTGTATGGAGGATCTATCTAGGGTTTTCGGTTTTTACTGACCGAAATTTATCGTATATAGTAGTCCATTTATTGCTTTTCGATAATTAAGTACTATGTTCGGTTCATGAAATTTCATATGAGTTGTTCCTAATTTTTATCATTTGTCTATATTCTTCAATTTTTTTTTTTAATTTGTTGCAAATCAAAAGACTGAAATTTACCTAATAAAATAAAACTTCTTAAGACTGGATTACTAAGGACCGGCAAAAAATTAGAAAAGTATTTGTTTTACAACGTTAAAATATATAGAAAATCTCTCATTCGGCACCATAAACTTTTCCATTTGAGACAATAATGAAATATAAGCAATTTCCTTTTAATTTTAAAAGCGTTTTGGGCTGGTGCAGATATATAAGCGGATAGTATTAATTCACTGTTTTGGGTATGAGTCGGGATTTGACTTTAGCAAGTAGGGATAATATTAATAAGATTCTAAAAATATTAATTTAGTATGTTCCAGTTTATACGATGTGAAACTCTAGATAATGTATGAGGGAATGTGTACGGAGGATCCATCGAGGTTTTTTGGTTTTTACTGACCGAAATTTATCATATATAGTAATAAATTAATTGCTTTTCGAAAATTACGTACTATGTCCGGTTCATGAAATATCATATCAGTTGTTGCTAATTTTTATCATTCGCGTATATTCTTCAAATATATTCTGATTTTTTTTTTTTTTTTTTTTTTTTAATATGTTGCAAATTAAAAGACTGAAAATTACCTAATAAAATAAAACTCCTTAAGACTGGATTACTAAGGACCTGTATAAAAAATAGAAAATTATTTGTTTTACAACGTATAAATATACAGATAATCCTTCATTCGGCACCATAAACTTTTCCATTTTAGACAATAATGAATTATAAGCAATTTCCTTTTAATTTTAAAAGCATTTTGGGCTGGTGCAGATATATTAGCGGATCATATTAACACAGTGTTTTGGGTATGGGTCGGGTTTTGACTTTAGCAAGTCGGGATAGTTTTAATATGATTAAAAAAATATTAATTTAGAATGTTCCGGTTTATACGATGTGAAACTCGAGATGGTGTTTGAGGGAAGGGGTACGGAGGATCTATCTAGGGTTTTCGGTTTTTACTGACCGAATTTTATCGTATATAGTAATCCATTAATTGGTTTTCGATAATTAAGTACTATGTTCGGTTCATGAAATTTCACATCAGTTGTTCCTAACTTTTATCAGTTGCGTATATTCTTCAATTGTTTTTTTTAATTTGTTGCAAATTAAAAGACTGAAATTTACCTAATAAAATAAAACTTCTTAAGACTGGATTACTAAGGACCGGTAAAAAATTAGAAAAGTATTTGTTTTACAACGTTAAAATATATAGATAATCTCTCATTCGGCACCATAAACTTTTCCATTTGAGACAATAATGAATTATAAGCAATTTCCGTTTAATTTTAAAAGCGTTTTGGGCTAGTGCAGATTTATTAGCGGATCGTATTAACACAATGTTTTGGGTATTGGTCGGGTTTTGACTTTAGCAAGTCGGGATAATATTAATATGATTAAAAAATATTAATTTAGAATTATCCGATTTATACGATGAACTATCGAGGGTTTTCGGTTTTTACTGACCGAAATTTATCGTATAAAGTAATCCATTAATTGCTTTTCGAAAATTACGTTTATATTCGGTTCATAAACTATCAGTCGATGGTAATTTTTATCATTTGCATAAATTATTAAAGTATTTTTTGTGTTTTTTTTTTAAGCTGTTACAATTTAAAAGACGCAGGAAATATACCTAACAAAATAAAATTTGTTAAGACTGGATTACTACGTATCAGTAAAAAAGTAGAAATACTTTTGTTATACAGCGAACAAATTTATAAATAATTTTCAATCGGCACCATAAAAGGTTCCATTTAAAACAATAATGAATTATAAGCAATTTCCTTTTAATTTTAAAAGCGTTTTGGGCTGGTGCAGATTTATTAGCGGATCGTATTAACACAATGTTTTGGGTATGGGTCGGGTTTTGACTTTAGCAAGTCGGGATAATATTAATATGATTAAAAAAATATTAATTTAGAATTTTCCGATTTATACGATGAACTATCGAGGGTTTTCGGTGTTTACTGACCGAAATTTATCGTATAAAGTAATCCATTAATTGCTTTTCGAAAATTACGTTTATATTCGGTTCGTGAACTATGAGTCGATGCTAATTTTTATCATTCGCATAAATCATTAAAGTGTTTTTTGTGTTTTTTTTTTAAGCTGTTACAATTTAAAAGACGCAGGGAATATACCTAACAAAATAAAATTTGTTAAGACTGGATTACTACGTATCGGTAAAAAAGTAGAAATGTTTTTGTTATACAGCGAACAAATTTATAAATAATTTTCAATCAGCACCATAAAAGGTTCCATTTAAATCAATAATGAATTATAAGCAAATTCCTTGTAATTTTAAAAGCGTTTTGGGCTGGTGAAGATTTATTAGCGGATCGTATTATGTTTTGGGTATGGGTCGGGATTCGACTTTAGCAAGTCGGGATAATATTAATAAGATTCTAAAAATATTAATTTAGTATGTTCCAGTTTATACGATGTGAAACTCTAGATAATGTATGAGGGAATGGGCACGGAGGATCCATCGAGGTTTTTTGGTTTTTACTGACCGAAATTTATCATATATAGTAATCCATTAATTGCTTTTCGAAAATTACGTTTATATTCGGTTCGTGAACTATGAGTCGATGCTAATTTTTATCATTCGCATAAATCATTAAAGTATTTTTTGTGTTTTTTTTTTAAGCTGTTACAATTTAAAAGACGCAGGGAATATACCTAACAAAATAAAATTTGTTAAGACTGGATTACTACGTATCGGTAAAAAAGTAGAAATGTTTTTGTTATACAGCGAACAAATTTATAAATATTTTTCAATCAGCACCATAAAAGTTTCCATTTAAATCAATAATGAATTATAAGCAAATTCCTTGTAATTTTAAAAGCGTTTTGGGCTGGTGAAGATTTATTAGCGGATCGTATTATGTTTTGGGTATGGGTCGGGATTCGACTTTAGCAAGTCGGGATAGTATTAATACGATTAAAAAAATATTAATTTAGTAGTTCCGGTTTATACGATGTGAAACTCGAGACAGTGTATGAGGGAACGTGTACGGAGGATCTATCTAGGGTTTTCGGTTTTTACTGACCGAAATTTATCGTATATAGTAGTCCATTTATTGCTTTTCGATAATTAAGTACTATGTTCGGTTCATGAAATTTCATATGAGTTGTTCCTAATTTTTATCATTTGTCTATATTCTTCAATTTTTTTTTTTTAATTTGTTGCAAATCAAAAGACTGAAATTTACCTAATAAAATAAAACTTCTTAAGACTGGATTACTAAGGACCGGCAAAAAATTAGAAAAGTATTTGTTTTACAACGTTAAAATATATAGAAAATCTCTCATTCGGCACCATAAACTTTTCCATTTGAGACAATAATGAAATATAAGCAATTTCCTTTTAATTTTAAAAGCGTTTTGGGCTGGTGCAGATATATAAGCGGATAGTATTAATTCACTGTTTTGGGTATGAGTCGGGATTTGACTTTAGCAAGTCGGGATAATATTAATAAGATTCTAAAAATATTAATTTAGTATGTTCCAGTTTATAAGATGTGAAACTCTAGATAATGTATGAGGGAATGGGTACGGAGGATCCATCGAGGTTTTTTGGTTTTTACTGACCGAAATTTATCATATATAGTAATAAATTAATTGCTTTTCGATAATTACGTACTATGTCCGGTTCATGAAATATCATATCAGTTGTTGCTAATTTTTATCATTCGCGTATATTCTTCAAATATATTCTGATTTTTTTTTTTTTTTTTTTTTTTTTAATATGTTGCAAATTAAAAGACTGAAAATTACCTAATAAAATAAAACTCCTTAAGACTGGATTACTAAGGACCTGTATAAAAAATAGAAAATTATTTGTTTTACAACGTATAAATATACAGATAATCCTTCATTCGGCACCATAAACTTTTCCATTTTAGACAATAATGAATTATAAGCAATTTCCTTTTAATTTTAAAAGCGTTTTGGGCTGGTGCAGATATATTAGCGGATCATATTAACACAGTGTTTTGGGTATGGGTCGGGTTTTGACTTTAGCAAGTCGGGATAGTGTTAATATGATTAAAAAAATAATAATTTAGAATGTTCCGGTTTATACGATGTGAAACTCGAGATGGTGTTTGAGGGAAGGGGTACGGAGGATCTATCTAGGGTTTTCGGTTTTTACTGACCGAATTTTATCGTATATAGTAATCCATTAATTGCTTTTCGATAATTAAGTACTATGTTCGGTTCATGAAATTTCACATCAGTTGTTCCTAACTTTTATCAGTTGCGTATATTCTTCAATTGTTTTTTTTAATTTGTTGCAAATTAAAAGACTGAAATTTACCTAATAAAATAAAACTTCTTAAGACTGGATTACTAAGGACCGGTAAAAAATTAGAAAAGTATTTGTTTTACAACGTTAAAATATATAGATAATCTCTCATTCGGCACCATAAACTTTTCCATTTGAGACAATAATGAATTATAAGCAATTTCCGTTTAATTTTAAAAGCGTTTTGGGCTGGTGCAGATATATTAGCGGATCATATTAACACAGTGTTTTGGGTATGGGTCGGGTTTTGACTTTAGCAAGTCGGGCTAGTGTTAATATGATTAAAAAAATATTAATTTAGAATGTTCCGGTTTATACGATGTGAAACTCGAGATGGTGTTTGAGGGAAGGGGTACGGAGGATCTATCTAGGGTTTTCGGTTTTTACTGACCGAATTTTATCGTATATAGTAATCCATTAATTGCTTTTCGATAATTAAGTACTATGTTCGGTTCATGAAATTTCACATCAGTTGTTCCTAACTTTTATTAGTTGCGTATATTCTTCAATTTTTTTTTTTAATTTGTTGCAAATCAAAAGACTGAAATTTACCTAATAAAATAAAACTTCTTAAGACTGGATTACTAAGGACCGGCAAAAAATTAGAAAAGTATTTGTTTTACAACGTTAAAATATATAGAAAATCTCTCATTCGGCACCATAAACTTTTCCATTTGAGACAATAATGAAATATAAGCAATTTCGTTTTAATTTTAAAAGCGTTTTGGGCTGGTGCAGATATATAAGTGGATAGTATTAATTCACTGTTTTGGGTATCAGTCGGGATTTGACTTTAGCAAGTCGGGATAATATTAATAAGATTCTAAAAATATTAATTTAGTATGTTCCAGTTTATACGATGTGAAACTCTAGATAATGTATGAGGGAATGGGTACGGAGGATCCATCGAGGTTTTTTGGTTTTTACTGACCGAAATTTATCATATATAGTAATCCATTAATTGCTTTTCGAAAATTACGTTTATATTCGGTTCGTGAACTATGAGTCGATGCTAATTTTTATCATTCGCATAAATCATTAAAGTATTTTTTGTGTTTTTTTTTAAGCTGTTACAATTTAAAAGACGCAGGGAATATACCTAACAAAATAAAATTTGTTAAGACTGGATTACTACGTATCGGTAAAAAAGTAGAAATGTTTTTGTTATACAGCGAACAAATTTATAAATAATTTTCAATCAGCACCATAAAAGGTTCCATTTAAATCAATAATGAATTATAAGCAAATTCCTTGTAATTTTAAAAGCGTTTTGGGCTGGTGAAGATTTATTAGCGGATCGTATTATGTTTTGGGTATGGGTCGGGATTCGACTTTAGCAAGTCGGGATAGTATTAATACGATTAAAAAAATATTAATTTATTATGTTCCGGTTTATACGATGTGAAACTCGAGACAGTGTATGAGGGAACGTGTACGGAGGATCTATCTAGGGTTTTCGGTTTTTACTGACCGAAATTTATCGTATATAGTAGTCCATTTATTGCTTTTCGATAATTAAGTACTATGTTCGGTTCATGAAATTTCATATGAGTTGTTCCTAATTTTTATCATTTGTCTATATTCTTCAATTTTTTTTTTTAATTATTTGCAAATAAAAAGACTGAAATTTACCTAATAAAATAAAACTTCTTAAGACTGGATTACTAAGGACCGGCAAAAAATTAGAAAAGTATTTGTTTTACAACGTTAAAATATATAGAAAATCTCTCATTCGGCCCCATAAACTTTTCCATTTGAGACAATAATGAAATATAAGCAATTTCCTTTTAATTTTAAAAGCGTTTTGGGCTGGTGCAGATATATAAGCGGATAGTATTAATTCACTGTTTTGGGTATGAGTCGGGATTTGACTTTAGCAAGTCGGGATAATATTAATAAGATTCTAAAAATATTAATTTAGTATGTTCCAGTTTATAAGATGTGAAACTCTAGATAATGTATGAGGGAATGGGTACGGAGGATCCATCGAGGTTTTTTGGTTTTTACTGACCGAAATTTATCATATATAGTAATAAATTAATTGCTTTTCGATAATTACGTACTATGTCCGGTTCATGAAATATCATATCAGTTGTTGCTAATTTTTATCATTCGCGTATATTCTTCAAATATATTCTGATTTTTTTTTTTTTTTTTTTTAATATGTTGCAAATTAAAAGACTGAAAATTACCTAATAAAATAAAACTCCTTAAGACTGGATTACTAAGGACCTGTATAAAAAATAGAAAATTATTTGTTTTACAACGTATAAATATACAGATAATCCTTCATTCGGCACCATAAACTTTTCCATTTTAGACAATAATGAATTATAAGCAATTTCCTTTTAATTTTAAAAGCGTTTTGGGCTGGTGCAGATATATTAGCGGATCATATTAACACAGTGTTTTGGGTATGGGTCGGGTTTTGACTTTAGCAAGTCGGGATAGTGTTAATATGATTAAAAAAATATTAATTTAGAATGTTCCGGTTTATACGATGTGAAATTCGAGATGGTGTTTGAGGGAAGGGGTACGGAGGATCTATCTAGGGTTTTCGGTTTTTACTGACCGAATTTTATCGTATATAGTAATCCATTAATTGCTTTTCGATAATTAAGTACTATGTTCGGTTCATGAAATTTCACATCAGTTGTTCCTAACTTTTATCAGTTGCGTATATTCTTCAATTGTTTTTTTTAATTTGTTGCAAATTAAAAGACTGAAATTTACCTAATAAAATAAAACTTCTTAAGACTGGATTACTAAGGACCGGTAAAAAATTAGAAAAGTATTTGTTTTACAACGTTAAAATATATAGATAATCTCTCATTCGGCACCATAAACTTTTCCATTTGAGACAATAATGAATTATAAGCAATTTCCGTTTAATTTTAAAAGCGTTTTGGGCTGGTGCAGATATATTAGCGGATCATATTAACACAGTGTTTTGGGTATGGGTCGGGTTTTGACTTTAGCAAGTCGGGATAGTTTTAATATGATTAAAAAAATATTAATTTAGAATGTTCCGGTTTATACGATGTGAAACTCGAGATGGTGTTTGAGGGAAGGGGTACGGAGGATCTATCTAGGGTTTTCGGTTTTTACTGACCGAATTTTATCGTATATAGTAATCCATTAATTGCTTTTCGATAATTAAGTACTATGTTCGGTTCATGAAATTTCACATCAGTTGTTCCTAACTTTTATCAGTTGCGTATATTCTTCAATTTTTTTTTTTAATTTGTTGCAAATCAAAAGACTGAAATTTACCTAATAAAATAAAACTTCTTAAGACTGGATTACTAAGGACCGGCAAAAAATTAGAAAAGTATTTGTTTTACAACGTTAAAATATATAGAAAATCTCTCATTCGGCACCATAAACTTTTCCATTTGAGACAATAATGAAATATAAGCAATTTCGTTTTAATTTTAAAAGCGTTTTGGGCTGGTGCAGATATATAAGTGGATAGTATTAATTCACTGTTTTGGGTATGAGTCGGGATTTGACTTTAGCAAGTCGGGATAATATTAATAAGATTCTAAAAATATTAATTTAGTATGTTCCAGTTTATACGATGTGAAACTCTAGATAATGTATGAGGGAATGGGTACGGAGGATCCATCGAGGTTTTTTGGTTTTTACTGACCGAAATTTATCATATATAGTAATCCATTAATTGCTTTTCGAAAATTACGTTTATATTCGGTTCGTGAACTATGAGTCGATGCTAATTTTTATCATTCGCATAAATCATTAAAGTATTTTTTGTGTTTTTTTTTAAGCTGTTACAATTTAAAAGACGCAGGGAATATACCTAACAAAATAAAATTTGTTAAGACTGGATTACTACGTATCGGTAAAAAAGTAGAAATGTTTTTGTTATACAGCGAACAAATTTATAAATAATTTTCAATCAGCACCATAAAAGGTTCCATTTAAATCAATAATGAATTATAAGCAAATTCCTTGTAATTTTAAAAGCGTTTTGGGCTGGTGAAGATTTATTAGCGGATCGTATTATGTTTTGGGTATGGGTCGGGATTCGACTTTAGCAAGTCGGGATAGTATTAATACGATTAAAAAAATATTAATTTATTATGTTCCGGTTTATACGATGTGAAACTCGAGACAGTGTATGAGGGAACGTGTACGGAGGATCTATCTAGGGTTTTCGGTTTTTACTGACCGAAATTTATCGTATATAGTAGTCCATTTATTGCTTTTCGATAATTAAGTACTATGTTCGGTTCATGAAATTTCATATGAGTTGTTCCTAATTTTTATCATTTGTCTATATTCTTCAATTTTTTTTTTTAATTATTTGCAAATAAAAAGACTGAAATTTACCTAATAAAATAAAACTTCTTAAGACTGGATTACTAAGGACCGGCAAAAAATTAGAAAAGTATTTGTTTTACAACGTTAAAATATATAGAAAATCTCTCATTCGGCCCCATAAACTTTTCAATTTGAGACAATAATGAAATATAAGCAATTTCCTTTTAATTTTAAAAGCGTTTTGGGCTGGTGCAGATATATAAGCGGATAGTATTAATTCACTGTTTTGGGTATGAGTCGGGATTTGACTTTAGCAAGTCGGGATAATATTAATAAGATTCTAAAAATATTAATTTAGTATGTTCCAGTTTATAAGATGTGAAACTCTAGATAATGTATGAGGGAATGGGTACGGAGGATCCATCGAGGTTTTTTGGTTTTTACTGACCGAAATTTATCATATATAGTAATAAATTAATTGCTTTTCGATAATTACGTACTATGTCCGGTTCATGAAATATCATATCAGTTGTTGCTAATTTTTATCATTCGCGTATATTCTTCAAATATATTCTGATTTTTTTTTTTTTTTTTTTTTTAATATGTTGCAAATTAAAAGACTGAAAATTACCAAATAAAATAAAACTCCTTAAGACTGGATTACTAAGGACCTGTATAAAAAATAGAAAATTATTTGTTTTACAACGTATAAATACACAGATAATCCTTCATTCGGCACCATAAACTTTTCCATTTTAGACAATAATGAATTATAAGCAATTTCCTTTTAATTTTAAAAGCGTTTTGGGCTGGTGCAGATATATTAGCGGATCATATTAACACAGTGTTTTGGGTATGGGTCGGGTTTTGACTTTAGCAAGTCGGGATAGTGTTAATATGATTAAAAAAATAATAATTTAGAATGTTCCGGTTTATACGATGTGAAACTCGAGATGGTGTTTGAGGGAAGGGGTACGGAGGATCTATCTAGGGTTTTCGGTTTTTACTGACCGAATTTTATCGTATATAGTAATCCATTAATTGCTTTTCGATAATTAAGTACTATGTTCGGTTCATGAAATTTCACATCAGTTGTTCCTAACTTTTATCAGTTGCGTATATTCTTCAATTGTTTTTTTTAATTTGTTGCAAATTAAAAGACTGAAATTGACCTAATAAAATAAAACTTCTTAAGACTGGATTACTAAGGACCGGTAAAAAATTAGAAAAGTATTTGTTTTACAACGTTAAAATATATAGATAATCTCTCATTCGGCACCATAAACTTTTCCATTTGAGACAATAATGAATTATAAGCAATTTCCGTTTAATTTTAAAAGCGTTTTGGGCTGGTGCAGATTTATTAGCGGATCGTATTAGCACAATGTTTTGGGTATTGGTCGGGTTTTGACTTTAGCAAGTCGGGATAATATTAATATGATTAAAAAATATTAATTTAGAATTATCCGATTTATACGATGAACTATCGAGGGTTTTCGGTTTTTACTTACCGAAATTTATCGTATAAAGTAATCCATTAATTGCTTTTCGAAAATTACGTTTATATTCGGTTCATAAACTATCAGTCGATGGTAATTTTTATCATTTGCATAAATTATTAAAGTATTTTTTGTCTTTTTTTTTTTAAGCTGTTACAATTTAAAAGACGCAGGAAATATACCTAACAAAATAAAATTTGTTAAGACTGGATTACTACGTATCAGTAAAAAAGTAGAAATGCTTTTGTTATACAGCGAACAAATTTATAAATAATTTTCAATCGGCACCATAAAAGGTTCCATTTAAAACAATAATGAATTATAAGCAATTTCCTTTTAATTTTAAAAGCGTTTTGGGCTGGTGCAGATTTATTAGCGGATCGTATTAACACAATGTTTTGGGTATGGGTCGGGTTTTGACTTTAGCAAGTCGGGATAATATTAATATGATTAAAAAAATATTAATTTAGAATTTTCCGATTTATACGATGAACTATCGAGGGTTTTCGGTTTTTACTGACCGAAATTTATCGTATAAAGTAATCCATTAATTGCTTTTCGAAAATTACGTTTATATTCGGTTCGTGAACTATGAATCGATGCTAATTTTTATCATTCGCATAAATCATTAAAGTATTTTTTGTGTTTTTTTTTAAGCTGTTACAATTTAAAAGACGCAGTTAATATACCTAACAAAATAAAATTTGTTAAGACTGGATTACTACGTATCGGTAAAAAAGTAGAAATGTTTTTGTTATACAGCGAACAAATTTATAAATAATTTTCAATCAGCACCATAAAAGGTTCCATTTAAATCAATAATGAATTATAAGCAAATTCCTTGTAATTTTAAAAGCGTTTTGGGCTGGTGAAGATTTATTAGCGGATCGTATTATGTTTTGTGTATGGGTCGGGATTCGACTTTAGCAAGTCGGGATAGTATTAATACGATTAAAAAAATATTAATTTAGTATGTTCCGGTTTATACGATGTGAAACTCGAGACAGTGTATGAGGGAACGTGTACGGAGGATCTATCTAGGGTTTTCGGTTTTTACTGACCGAAATTTATCGTATATAGTAGTCCATTTATTGCTTTTCGATAATTAAGTACTATGTTCTGTTCATGAAATTTCATATGAGTTGTTCCTAATTTTTATCATTTGTCTATATTCTTCAATTTTTTTTTTTTAATTTGTTGCAAATCAAAAGACTGAAATTTACCTAATAAAATAAAACTTCTTAAGACTGGATTACTAAGGACCGGCAAAAAATTAGAAAAGTATTTGTTTTACAACGTTAAAATATATAGAAAATCTCTCATTCGGCACCATAAACTTTTCCATTTGAGACAATAATGAAATATAAGCAATTTCCTTTTAATTTTAAAAGCGTTTTGGGCTGGTGCAGATATATAAGCGGATAGTATTAATTCACTGTTTTGGGTATGAGTCGGGATTTGACTTTAGCAAGTCGGGATAATATTAATAAGATTCTAAAAATATTAATTTAGTATGTTCCAGTTTATAAGATGTGAAACTCTAGATAATGTATGAGGGAATGGGTACGGAGGATCCATCGAGGTTTTTTGGTTTTTACTGACCGAAATTTATCATATATAGTAATAAATTAATTGCTTTTCGATAATTACGTACTATGTCCGGTTCATGAAATATCATATCAGTTGTTGCTAATTTTTATCATTCGCGTATATTCTTCAAATATATTCTGATTTTTTTTTTTTTTTTTTTTTAATATGTTGCAAATTAAAAGACTGAAAATTACCTAATAAAATAAAACTCCTTAAGACTGGATTACTAAGGACCTGTATAAAAAATAGAAAATTATTTGTTTTACAACGTATAAATATACAGATAATCCTTCATTCGGCACCATAAACTTTTCCATTTTAGACAATAATGAATTATAAGCAATTTCCTTTTAATTTTAAAAGCGTTTTGGGCTGGTGCAGATATATTAGCGGATCATATTAACACAGTGTTTTGGGTATGGGTCGGGTTTTGACTTTAGCAAGTCGGGATAGTGTTAATATGATTAAAAAAATATTAATTTAGAATGTTCCGGTTTATACGATGTGAAACTCGAGATGGTGTTTGAGGGAAGGGGTACGGAGGATCTATCTAGGGTTTTCGGTTTTTACTGACCGAATTTTATCGTATATAGTAATCCATTAATTGCTTTTCGATAATTAAGTACTATGTTCGGTTCATGAAATTTCACATCAGTTGTTCCTAACTTTTATCAGTTGCGTATATTCTTCAATTGTTTTTTTTAATTTGTTGCAAATTAAAAGACTGAAATTTACCTAATAAAATAAAACTTCTTAAGACTGGATTACTAAGGACCGGTAAAAAATTAGAAAAGTATTTGTTTTACAACGTTAAAATATATAGATAATCTCTCATTCGGCACCATAAACTTTTCCATTTGAGACAATAATGAATTATAAGCAATTTCCGTTTAATTTTAAAAGCGTTTTGGGCTGGTGCAGATTTATTAGCGGATCGTATTAACACAATGTTTTGGGTATTGGTCGGGTTTTGACTTTAGCAAGTCGGGATAATATAAATATGATTAAAAAATATTAATTTAGAATTATCCGATTTATACGATGAACTATCGAGGGTTTTCGGTTTTTACTTACCGAAATTTATCGTATAAAGTAATCCATTAATTGCTTTTCGAAAATTACGTTTATATTCGGTTCATAAACTATCAGTCGATGGTAATTTTTATCATTTGCATAAATTATTAAAGTATTTTTTGTGTTTTTTTTTTAAGCTGTTACAATTTAAAAGACGCAGGAAATATACCTAACAAAATAAAATTTGTTAAGACTGGATTACTACGTATCAGTAAAAAAGTAGAAATGCTTTTGTTATACAGCGAACAAATTTATAAATAATTTTCAATCGGCACCATAAAAGGTTCCATTTAAAACAATAATGAATTATAAGCAATTTCCTTTTAATTTTAAAAGCGTTTTGGGCTGGTGCAGATTTATTAGCGGATCGTATTAACACAATGTTTTGGGTATGGGTCGGGTTTTGACTTTAGCAAGTCGGGATAATATTAATATGATTAAAAAAATATTAATTTAGAATTTTCCGATTTATACGATGAACTATCGAGGGTTTTCGGTTTTTACTGACCGAAATTTATCGTATAAAGTAATCCATTAATTGCTTTTCGAAAATTACGTTTATATTCGGTTCGTGAACTATGAATCGATGCTAATTTTTATCATTCGCATAAATCATTAAAGTATTTTTTGTGTTTTTTTTTAAGCTGTTACAATTTAAAAGACGCAGTTAATATACCTAACAAAATAAAATTTGTTAAGACTGGATTACTACGTATCGGTAAAAAAGTAGAAATGTTTTTGTTATACAGCGAACAAATTTATAAATAATTTTCAATCAGCACCATAAAAGGTTCCATTTAAATCAATAATGAATTATAAGCAAATTCCTTGTAATTTTAAAAGCGTTTTGGGCTGGTGAAGATTTATTAGCGGATCGTATTATGTTTTGTGTATGGGTCGGGATTCGACTTTAGCAAGTCGGGATAGTATTAATACGATTAAAAAAATATTAATTTAGTATGTTCCGGTTTATACGATGTGAAACTCGAGACAGTGTATGAGGGAACGTGTACGGAGGATCTATCTAGGGTTTTCGGTTTTTACTGACCGAAATTTATCGTATATAGTAGTCCATTTATTGCTTTTCGATAATTAAGTACTATGTTCTGTTCATGAAATTTCATATGAGTTGTTCCTAATTTTTATCATTTGTCTATATTCTTCAATTTTTTTTTTTAATTTGTTGCAAATCAAAAGACTGAAATTTACCTAATAAAATAAAACTTCTTAAGACTGGATTACTAAGGACCGGCAAAAAATTAGAAAAGTATTTGTTTTACAACGTTAAAATATATAGAAAATCTCTCATTCGGCACCATAAACTTTTCCATTTGAGACAATAATGAAATATAAGCAATTTCCTTTTAATTTTAAAAGCGTTTTGGGCTGGTGCAGATATATAAGCGGATAGTATTAATTCACTGTTTTGGGTATGAGTCGGGATTTGACTTTAGCAAGTCGGGATAATATTAATAAGATTCTAAAAATATTAATTTAGTATGTTCCAGTTTATAAGATGTGAAACTCTAGATAATGTATGAGGGAATGGGTACGGAGGATCCATCGAGGTTTTTTGGTTTTTACTGACCGAAATTTATCATATATAGTAATAAATTAATTGCTTTTCGATAATTACGTACTATGTCCGGTTCATGAAATATCATATCAGTTGTTGCTAATTTTTATCATTCGCGTATATTCTTCAAATATATTCTGATTTTTTTTTTTTTTTTTTTTTTAATATGTTGCAAATTAAAAGACTGAAAATTACCTAATAAAATAAAACTCCTTAAGACTGGATTACTAAGGACCTGTATAAAAAATAGAAAATTATTTGTTTTACAACGTATAAATATACAGATAATCCTTCATTCGGCACCATAAACTTTTCCATTTTAGACAATAATGAATTATAAGCAATTTCCTTTTAATTTTAAAAGCGTTTTGGGCTGGTGCAGATATATTAGCGGATCATATTAACACAGTGTTTTGGGTATGGGTCGGGTTTTGACTTTAGCATGTCGGGATAGTGTTAATATGATTAAAAAAATATTAATTTAGAATGTTCCGGTTTATACGATGTGAAACTCTAGATAATGTATGAGGGAATGGGTACGGAGGATCCATCGAGGTTTTTTGGTTTTTACTGACCGAAATTTATCATATATAGTAATCCATTAATTGCTTTTCGAAAATTACGTTTATATTCGGTTCGTGAACTATGAGTCGATGCTAATTTTTATCATTCGCATAAATCATTAAAGTATTTTTTGTGTTTTTTTTTTAAGCTGTTACAATTTAAAAGACGCAGGGAATATACCTAACAAAATAAAATTTGTTGACTGGATTACTACGTATCGGTAAAAAAGTAGAAATTTTTTTGTTATACAGCGAACAAATTTATAAATAATTTTCAATCAGCACCATAAAAGGTTCCATTTAAATCAATAATGAATTATAAGCAAATTCCTTGTAATTTTAAAAGCGTTTTGGGCTGGTGAAGATTTATTAGCGGATCGTATTATGTTTTGTGTATGGGTCGGGATTCGACTTTAGCAAGTCGGGATAGTATTAATACGATTAAAAAAATATTAATTTAGTATGTTCCGGTTTATACGATGTGAAACTCGAGACAGTGTATGAGGGAACGTGTACGGAGGATCTATCTAGGGTTTTCGGTTTTTACTGACCGAAATTTATCGTATATAGTAGTCCATTTATTGCTTTTCGATAATTAAGTACTATGTTCTGTTCATGAAATTTCATATGAGTTGTTCCTAATTTTTATCATTTGTCTATATTCTTCAATTTTTTTTTTTAATTTGTTGCAAATCAAAAGACTGAAATTTACCTAATAAAATAAAACTTCTTAAGACTGGATTACTAAGGACCGGCAAAAAATTAGAAAAGTATTTGTTTTACAACGTTAAAATATATAGAAAATCTCTCATTCGGCACCATAAACTTTTCCATTTGAGACAATAATGAAATATAAGCAATTTCCTTTTAATTTTAAAAGCGTTTTGGGCTGGTGCAGATATATAAGCGGATAGTATTAATTCACTGTTTTGAGTATGAGTCGGGATTTGACTTTAGCAAGTCGGGATAGTATTAATAAGATTCTAAAAATATTAATTTAGTATGTTCCAGTTTATAAGATGTGAAACTCTAGATAATGTATGAGGGAATGGGTACGGAGGATCCATCGAGGTTTTTTGGTTTTTACTGACCGAAATTTATCATATATAGTAATAAATTAATTGCTTTTCGATAATTACGTACTATGTCCGGTTCATGAAATATCATATCAGTTGTTGCTAATTTTTATGATTCGCGTATATTCTTCAAATATATTCTGATTTTTTTTTTTTTTTAATATGTTGCAAATTAAAAGACTGAAAATTACCTAATAAAATAAAACTCCTTAAGACTGGATTACTAAGGACCTGTATAAAAAATAGAAAATTATTTGTTTTACAACGTATAAATATATAGATAATCCTTCATTCGGCACCATAAACTTTTCCATTTTAGACAATAATGAATTATAAGCAATTTCCTTTTAATTTTAAAAGCGTTTTGGGCTGGTGCGGATATTAGCGGATCATATTAACACAGTGTTTTGGGTATGGGTCGGGTTTTGACTTTAGCAAGTCGGGATAGTGTTAATATGATTAAAAAAATATTAATTTAGAATGTTCCGGTTTATACGATGTGAAACTCGAGATGGTGTTTGAGGGAAGGGGTACGGAGGATCTATCTAGGGTTTTCGGTTTTTACTGACCGAATTTTATCGTATATAGTAATCCATTAATTGCTTTTTGATAATTAAGTACTATGTTCGGTTCATGAAATTTCACATCAGTTGTTCCTAACTTTTATCAGTTGCGTATATTCTTCAATTGTTTTTTTTAATTTGTTCAAATTAAAAGACTGAAATTTACCTAATAAAATAAAACTTCTTAAGACTGGATTACTAAGGACCGGTAAAAAATTAGAAAAGTATTTGTTTTACAACGTTAAAATATATAGATAATCTCTCATTCGGCACCATAAACTTTTCCATTTGAGACAATAATGAATTATAAGCAATTTCCGTTTAATTTTAAAAGCGTTTTGAGCTGGTGCAGATTTATTAGCGGATCGTATTAACACAATGTTTTGGGTATTGGTCGGGTTTTGACTTTAGCAAGTCGGGATAATATTAATATGATTAAAAAATATTAATTTAGAATTTTCCGATTTATACGATGAACTATCGAGGGTTTTCGGTTTTTACTGACCGAAATTTATCGTATAAAGTAATCCATTAATTGTTTTTCGAAAATTACGTTTATATTCGGTTCATAAACTATCAGTCGATGGTAATTTTTATCATTTGCATAAATTATTAAAGTATTTTTTGTGTTTTTTTTTAAGCTGTTACAATTTAAAAGACGCAGGAAATATACCTAACAAAATAAAATTTGTTAAGACTGGATTACTACGTATCAGTAAAAAAGTAGAAATGCTTTTGTTATACAGCGAACAAATTTATAAATAATTTTCAATCGGCACCATAAAAGGTTCCATTTAAAACAATAATGAATTATAAGCAATTTCCTTTTAATTTTAAAAGCGTTTTGGGCTGGTGCAGATTTATTAGCGGATCGTATTAACACAATGTTTTGGGTATGGGTCGGGTTTTGACTTTAGCAAGTCGGGATAATATTAATATGATTAAAAAAATATTAATTTAGAATTTTCCGATTTATACGATGAACTATCGAGGGTTTTCGGTTTTTACTTACCGAAATTTATCGTATAAAGTAATCCATTAATTGCTTTTCGAAAATTACGTTTATATTCGGTTTCTTTGAACTATGAGTCGATGCTAATTTATATCATTCGCATAAATCATTAAAGTATTTTTTGTGTTTTTTTTTTAAGCTGTTACCATTTAAAAGACGCAGGGAATATACCTAACAAAAATAAAATTTGTTAAGACTGGATTACTACGTATCGGTAAAAAAGTAGAAATGTTTTTGTTATACAGCGAACAAATTTATAAATAATTTTCAATCAGCACCATAAAAGGTTCCATTTAAATCAATAATGAATTATAAGCAAATTCCTTGTAATTTTAAAAGCGTTTTGGGCTGGTGAATATTTATTAGCGGATCGTATTATGTTTTGGGTATGGGTCGGGATTCGACTTTAGCAAGTCGGGATAGTATTAATACGATTAAAAAAATATTAATTTAGTATGTTCCGGTTTATACGATGTGAAACTCGAGACAGTGTATGAGGGAACGTGTACGGAGGATCTATCTAGGGTTTTCGGTTTTTACTGACCGAAATTTATCGTATATAGTAGTCCATTTATTGCTTTTCGATAATTAAGTACTATGTTCGGTTCATGAAATTTCATATGAGTTGTTCCTAATTTTTATCATTTGTCTATATTCTTCAATTTTTTTTTTTAATTTGTTGCAAATCAAAAGACTGAAATTTACCTAATAAAATAAATCTTCTTAAGACTGGATTACTAAGGACCGGCAAAAAATTAGAAAAGTATTTGTTTTACAACGTTAAAATATGTAGAAAATCTCTCATTCGGCACCATAAACTTTTCAATTTGAGACAATAATGAAATATAAGCAATTTCCTTTTAATTTTAAAAGCGTTTTGGGCTGGTGCAGATATATAAGCGGATAGTATTAATTCACTGTTTTGGGTATGAGTCGGGATTTGACTTTAGCAAGTAGGGATAATATTAATAAGATTCTAAAAATATTAATTTAGTATGTTCCAGTTTATACGATGTGAAACTCTAGATAATGTATGAGGGAATGGGTACGGAGGATCCATCGAGGTTTTTTGGTTTTTACTGACCGAAATTTATCATATATAGTAATAAATTAATTGCTTTTCGATAATTACGTACTATGTCCGGTTCATGAAATATCATATCAGTTGTTGCTAATTTTTATCATTCGCGTATATTCTTCAAATATATTCTGATTTTTTTTTTTTTTTTTAATATGTTGCAAATTAAAAGACTGAAAATTACCTAATAAAATAAAACTCCTTAAGACTGGATTACTAAGGACCTGTATAAAAAATAGAAAATTATTTGTTTTACAACGTATAAATATATAGATAATCCTTCATTCGGCACCATAAACTTTTCCATTTTAGACAATAATGAATTATAAGCAATTTCCTTTTAATTTTAAAAGCGTTTTGGGCTGGTGCAGATATATTAGCGGATCATATTAACACAGTGTTTTGGGTATGGGTCGGGTTTTGAGTTTAGCAAGTCGGGATAGTGTTAATATGATTAAAAAAATATTAATTTAGAATGTTCCGGTTTATACGATGTGAAACTCGAGATGGTGTTTGAGGGAAGGGGTACGGAGGATCTATCTAGGGTTTTCGGTTTTTACTGACCGAATTTTATCGTATATAGTAATCCATTAATTGCTTTTCGGTAATTAAGTACTATGTTCGGTTCATGAAATTTCACATCAGTTGTTCCTAACTTTTATCAGTTGCGTATATTCTTCAATTGTTTTTTTTAATTTGTTGCAAATTAAAAGACTGAAATTTACCTAATAAAATAAAACTTCTTAAGACTGGATTACAAAGGACCGGTAAAAAAATAGAAAAGTATTTGTTTTACAACGTTAAAATATATAGATAATCTCTCATTCGGCACCATAAACTTTTCCATTTGAGACAATAATGAATTATAAGCAATTTCCGTTTAATTTTAAAAGCGTTTTGGGCTGGTGCAGATTTATTAGCGGATCGTATTAACACAATGTTTTGGGTATTGGTCGGGTTTTGACTTTAGCAAGTCGGGATAATATTAATATGTTTAAAAAATATTAATTTAGATTTTTCCGATTTATACGATGAACTATCGAGGGTTTTCGGTTTTTACTGACCGAAATTTATCGTATAAAGTAATCCATTAATTGCTTTTCGAAAATTACGTTTATATTCGGTTCATAAACTATCAGTCGATGGTAATTTTTATCATTTGCATAAATTATTAAAGTATTTTTTGTGTTTTTTTTTAAGCTGTTACAATTTAAAAGACGCAGGAAATATACCTAACAAAATAAAATTTGTTAAGACTGGATTACTACGTATCAGTAAAAAAGTAGAAATGCTTTTGTTATACAGCGAACAAATTTATAAATAATTTTCAATCGGCACCATAAAAGGTTCCATTTAAAACAATAATGAATTATAAGCAATTTCCTTTTAATTTTAAAAGCGTTTTGGGCTGGTGAAGATTTATTAGCGGATCGTATTAAGTCACTGTTTTGGGTATGGGTCGGGATTTTACTTTAGCAAGTCGGGATAATATTAATACGATTAAAAAAATATTAATTTAGTATGTTCCGGTTTATAGGATGTGAAACTCGAGATAGTGTATGAGGGAACGTGTACGGAGGATCTAGCTAGGGTTTTCTGTTTTTACTGACCGAACTTTATCGTATATAGTAGTCCATTAATTGCTTTTCGATAATTAAGTACTATGTTCGGTTCATGAAATTTCATATGAGTTGTTCCTAATTTTTATCATTTGTGTATATTCTTCAATTTTTTTTTTTTAATTTGTTGCAAATTAAAAGACTGAAATTTACCTAATAAAAAAATACTTCTTAAGACTGGATTAATAAGGACCGGTAAAAAATTAGAAAAGTATTTGTTTTACAACGTTAAAATATATAGATAATCTCTCATTCGGCACCATAAACTTTTCCATTTGAGACAATAATGAATTATAAGATAATTTCTTTTAATTTTAAAAGCGTTTTGGGCTGGTGCAGATTTATTAGAGGATCGTATTAACACAATGTTTTGGGTATGGGTCGGGTTTTGACTTTAGCAAGTCGGGATAATATTAATATGTTTAAAAAATATTAATTTAGATTTTTCCGATTTATACGATGAACTATCGAGGGTTTTCGGTTTTTACTGACCGAAATTTATCGTATAAAGTAATCCATTAATTGCTTTTCGAAAATTACGTTTATATTCGGTTCGTGAACTAGGAGTCGATGCTAATTTTTATCATTCGCATAAATCATTAAAGTATTTTTTGTGTTTTTTTTTAAGCTATTACAATTTAAAAGACGCAGGGAATATACCTAACAAAATAAAATTTGTTAAGACTGGATTACTACGTATCGGTAAAAAAGTAGAAATGTTTTTGTTATACAGCGAAAAAATTTATAAATAATTTTCAATCAGCACCATAAAAGGTTCCATTTAAATCAATAATGAATTATAAGCAAATTCCTTTTAATTTTAAAAGCGTTTTGGGCTGGTGAAGATTTATTAGCGGATCGTATTATGTTTTGGGTATGGGTCGGGATTCGACTTTAGCAAGTCGGGATAGTATTAATACGATTAAAAAAATATTAATTTAGTATGTTCCGGTTTATACGATGTGAAACTCGAGACAGTGTATGAGGGAACGTGTACGGAGGATCTATCTAGGGTTTTCGGTTTTTACTGACCGAAATTTATCGTATATAGTAGTCCATTTATTGCTTTTCGATAATTAAGTACTATGTTCGGTTCATGAAATTTCATATGAGTTGTTCCTAATTTTTATCATTTGTCTATATTTTTCAATTTTTTTTTTTTTTAATTTGTTGCAAATTAAAAGACTGAAATTTACCTAATAAAAAAATACTTCTTAAGACTGGATTAATAAGGACCGGTAAAAAATTAGAAAAGTATTTGTTTTACAACGTTAAAATATATAGATAATCTCTCATTCGGCACCATAAACTTTTCCATTTGAGACAATAATGAATTATAAGATAATTTCTTTTAATTTTAAAAGCGTTTTGGGCTGGTGCAGATTTATTAGAGGATCGTATTAACACAATGTTTTGGGTATGGGTCGGGTTTTGACTTTAGGAAGTCGGGATAATATTAATATGATTAAAAAAAAAGTCCTTCCGGCCAGTGCCGGGAGGAAGAGGTAGCTTTCAAATACCTTATTTTAAAAAAGCCAACTTATATTATTCAAACACACGAAGCTCAATTTAGTGGAAACCGAATATAGGAGATTCAATACTAATTTTTATCAATACTAAATCATTATGAATGAGAATTTCACGAAATTAGTCAGCTTTATCCAAGCTGCTTTAATTTAAAGTAACTTATATTTGGCTGAGATGTTGATGTATACTATCCACATGCTTTCTCACATGGAAATAGGCGAATACGTGTGTTATCGCGTGACAAATACAAGATCGTTTCAAAATGTTAGCCATACTAGAAATTCAAAGTGCTATAATTCAACCATTTTTTAAGATATAAACAAAAGAACAAATTTTCAGAAACAAAATCTACTCCGGAATCTTTGTATCAAGGCCAAACACATAAAAAAATCTTTTTCATTTTCCAATTTTTTAATACCTCATTTTAAATTTTAAATTTAATTTTTTTTAAATGGCAACCCTTTTGAAACAAGATGGCGAATGAAGCTGGCCTAAGAACTCGGTCGAGAAATTGGTATGTACTATGTACAGACCAAGTAACATCCAAATCGGTTCATAAATACGCTTGTTATCGCGTGACAAAAATCAGGTCGTTTTAAAATGTCAGCCACAATAGAAATTCAAAACGCTATAACTCAGCCATTTTTTTAGATATAGACGAAACAAAAACTGTTCCGGGATCTTTGTATTAAGGTCAAACGCATACAAAAAAAAAATCTTTTTCATTTTCCAATATTTTAGTAACTCATTTTAAATCTTAAATTTTTTAAATTTTTTTAAATGGCCGCCATTTTGAAACAAGAGGGCGGATGAAGCTGGCCAACGAACTCGGTCGAGATATTTATATGTACTATGTACGCACCAAAGTACATCCAAATCGGTTCATAAATACGCCTGTTATCACGTGACAAATATCAGGACGTTTCGAAATGTCAGCCACGCTAGAAATTCAAAATGCTATAACTCAGCCATTTTTTAAGATATAGACGAAACAAAAACTGCTCCGGAATCTTTGTATAAAGGTCAAATACATAAGAAAAAAATATTTTTCCATTTTCAATTCTTTGGTACCACATTTCAAATTTAAAATTTTTAAGAAAATTTTAAATGGCCGCCATTTTGAAACAAAATGGCGGATGAAGCTGGCCAACGAACTCGGTCGAGACATTGGTATGTACTATGTACATACCGAATTACATCCAAATCGGTTCATAAATTCGAGAGTTACAGTATGACAAAAGTCAGATATATATATATATATATGGATATATATATATATATATATATATATATATATATATATATCAACTTTTGAACGGAGGGTGGTTTCGGGGTCTGGGGGTCATGATCGATGAAAATATACCAAAATTTTTTGAAATCGCTTTCCTCCGAACGGCTGCAATAGGTAGCTTTTTGTAATGAAAGCTACCTAAAAAAGTCCTTCCGGCCAGTGCCGGGAGGAAGAGGTAGCTTTCAAATACCTTATTTTAAAAAAGCCAACTTATATTATTCAAACACACGAAGCTCAATTTAGTGGAAACCGAATATAGGAGATTCAATACTAATTTTTATCAATACTAAATCATTATGAATGAGAATTTCACGAAATTAGTCAGCTTTATCCAAGCTGCTTTAATTTAAAGTAACTTATATTTGGCTGAGATGTTGATGTATACTATCCACATGCTTTCTCACATGGAAATAGGCGAATACGTGTGTTATCGCGTGACAAATACAAGATCGTTTCAAAATGTTAGCCATACTAGAAATTCAAAGTGCTATAATTCAACCATTTTTTAAGATATAAACAAAAGAACAAATTTTCAGAAACAAAATCTACTCCGGAATCTTTGTATCAAGGCCAAACACATAAAAAAATCTTTTTCATTTTCCAATTTTTTAATACCTCATTTTAAATTTTAAATTTAATTTTTTTTAAATGGCAACCCTTTTGAAACAAGATGGCGAATGAAGCTGGCCTAAGAACTCGGTCGAGAAATTGGTATGTACTATGTACAGACCAAGTAACATCCAAATCGGTTCATAAATACGCTTGTTATCGCGTGACAAAAATCAGGTCGTTTTAAAATGTCAGCCACAATAGAAATTCAAAACGCTATAACTCAGCCATTTTTTTAGATATAGACGAAACAAAAACTGTTCCGGGATCTTTGTATTAAGGTCAAACGCATACAAAAAAAAAATCTTTTTCATTTTCCAATATTTTAGTAACTCATTTTAAATCTTAAATTTTTTAAATTTTTTTAAATGGCCGCCATTTTGAAACAAGAGGGCGGATGAAGCTGGCCAACGAACTCGGTCGAGATATTTATATGTACTATGTACGCACCAAAGTACATCCAAATCGGTTCATAAATACGCCTGTTATCACGTGACAAATATCAGGACGTTTCGAAATGTCAGCCACGCTAGAAATTCAAAATGCTATAACTCAGCCATTTTTTAAGATATAGACGAAACGAAAACTGCTCCGGAATCTTTGTATAAAGGTCAAATACATAAGAAAAAAATATTTTTCCATTTTCAATTCTTTGGTACCACATTTCAAATTTCAAATTTTTAAGAAAATTTTAAATGGCCGCCATTTTGAAACAAAATGGCGGATGAAGCTGGCCAACGAACTCGGTCGAGACATTGGTATGTACTATGTACATACCGAATTACATCCAAATCGGTTCATAAATTCGAGAGTTACAGTATGACAAAAGTCAGATATATATATATATATATGGATATATATATATATATATATATATATATATATATATATATATCAACTTTTGAACGGAGGGTGGTTTCGGGGTCTGGGGGTCATGATCGATGAAAATATACCAAAATTTTTTGAAATCGCTTTCCTCCGAACGGCTGCAATAGGTAGCTTTTTGTAATGAAAGCTACCTAAAAAAGTCCTTCCGGCCAGTGCCGGGAGGAAGAGGTAGCTTTCAAATACCTTATTTTAAAAAGCCAACTTATATTATTCAAACACACGAAGCTCAATTTAGTGGAAACCGAATATAGGAGATTCAATACTAATTTTTATCAATACTAAATCATTATGAATGAGAATTTCACGAAATTAGTCAGCTTTATCCAAGCTGCTTTAATTTAAAGTAACTTATATTTGGCTGAGATGTTGATGTATACTATCCACATGCTTTCTCACATGGAAATAGGCGAATACGTGTGTTATCGCGTGACAAATACAAGATCGTTTCAAAATGTTAGCCATACTAGAAATTCAAAGTGCTATAATTCAACCATTTTTTAAGATATAAACAAAAGAACAAATTTTCAGAAACAAAATCTACTCCGGAATCTTTGTATCAAGGCCAAACACATAAAAAAATCTTTTTCATTTTCCAATTTTTTAATACCTCATTTTAAATTTTAAATTTAATTTTTTTTAAATGGCAACCCTTTTGAAACAAGATGGCGAATGAAGCTGGCCTAAGAACTCGGTCGAGAAATTGGTATGTACTATGTACAGACCAAGTAACATCCAAATCGGTTCATAAATACGCTTGTTATCGCGTGACAAAAATCAGGTCGTTTTAAAATGTCAGCCACAATAGAAATTCAAAACGCTATAACTCAGCCATTTTTTTAGATATAGACGAAACAAAAACTGTTCCGGGATCTTTGTATTAAGGTCAAACGCATACAAAAAAAAAATCTTTTTCATTTTCCAATATTTTGGTAACTCATTTTAAATCTTAAATTTTTTAAATTTTTTTAAATGGCCGCCATTTTGAAACAAGAGGGCGGATGAAGCTGGCCAACGAACTCGGTCGAGATATTTATATGTACTATGTACGCACCAAAGTACATCCAAATCGGTTCATAAATACGCCTGTTATCACGTGACAAATATCAGGACGTTTCGAAATGTCAGCCACGCTAGAAATTCAAAATGCTATAACTCAGCCATTTTTTAAGATATAGACGAAACAAAAACTGCTCCGGAATCTTTGTATAAAGGTCAAATACATAAGAAAAAAATATTTTTCCATTTTCAATTCTTTGGTACCACATTTCAAATTTAAAATTTTTAAGAAAATTTTAAATGGCCGCCATTTTGAAACAAAATGGCGGATGAAGCTGGCCAACGAACTCGGTCGAGACATTGGTATGTACTATGTACATACCGAATTACATCCAAATCGGTTCATAAATTCGAGAGTTACAGTATGACAAAAGTCAGATATATATATATATATATGGATATATATATATATATATATATATATATATATATATATATATATATATATATATATATATATATATCAACTTTTGAACGGAGGGTGGTTTCGGGGTCTGGGGGTCATGATCGATGAAAATATACCAAAATTTTTTGAAATCGCTTTCCTCCGAACGGCTGCAATAGGTAGCTTTTTGTAATGAAAGCTACCTAATATTAATTTAGAATTTTCCGATTTATACGATGAACTATCGAGGGTTTTCGGTTTTTACTGACCGAAATTTATCGTATAAAGTAATCCATTAATTGCTTTTCGAAAATTACGTTTATATTCGGTTCGTGAACTATGAGTCGATGCTAATTTTTATCATTCGCATAAATCATTAAAGTATTTTTTGTGTTTTTTTTTAAGCTATTACAATTTAAAAGACGCAGGGAATATACATAACAAAATAAAATTTGTTAAGACTGGATTACTACGTATCGGTAAAAAAGTAGAAATGTTTTTGTTATACAGCGAACAAATTTATAAATAATTTTCAATCAGCACCATAAAAGGTTCCATTTAAATCAATAATGAATTATAAGCAAATTCCTTTTAATTTTAAAAGCGTTTTGGGCTGGTGAAGATTTATTAGCGGATCGTATTATGTTTTGGGTATGGGTCGGGATTCGACTTTAGCAAGTCGGGATAGTATTAATACGATTAAAAAAATATTAATTTAGTATGTTCCGGTTTATACGATGTGAAACTCGAGACAGTGTATGAGGGAACGTGTACGGAGGACCTATCTAGGGTTTTCGGTTTTTACTGACCGAAATTTATCGTATATAGTAGTCCATTTATTGCTTTTCGATAATTAAGTACTATGTTCGGTTCATGAAATTTCATATGAGTTATTCCTAATTTTTATCATTTGTCTATATTCTTCAATTTTTTTTTTAATTTGTTGCAAATCAAAAGACTGAAATTTACCTAATAAAATAAAACTTCTTAAGACTGGAATACTAAGACCGGCAAAAAATTAGAAAAATATTTGTTTTACAACGTTAAAATATATAGAAAATCTCTCATTCGGCACCATAAACTTTTCCATTTGAGACAATAATGAAATATAAGCAATTTCGTTTTAATTTTAAAAGCGTTTTGGGCTGGTGCAGATATATAAGCGGATAGTATTGATTCACTGTTTTGGGTATGAGTCGGGATTTGACTTTAGCAAGTCGCGATAATATTAATAAGATTCTAAAAATATTAATTTAGTATGTTCCAGTTTATACGATGTGAAACTCTAGATAATGTATGAGGGAATGGGTACGGAGGATCCATCGAGGTTTTTTGGTTTTTACTGACCGAAATTTATCATATATAGTAATAAATTAATTGCTTTTCGATAATTACGTACTATGTCCGGTTCATGAAATATCATATCAGTTGTTGCTAATTTTTATCATTCGCGTATATTCTTCAAATATATTCTGATTTTTTTTTTTTTTTTTTTTTTTTTTTTTTTTTTTTTTTTTTTTTAATATGTTGCAAATTAAAAGACTGAAAATTATCCAATAAAATAAAGCTCCTTAAGACTGGATTACTAAGGACCTGTATAAAAAATAGAAAATTATTTGTTTTACAACGTATAAATATATAGATAATCCTTCATTCGGCACCATAAACTTTTCCATTTTAGACAATAATGAATTATAAGCAATTTCCTTTTAATTTTAAAAGCGTTTTGGGCTGGTGCAGATATATTAGCGGATCATATTAACACAGTGTTTTGGGTATGGGTCGGGTTTTGACTTTAGCAAGTCGCGATAGTGTTAATATGATTAAAAAAATATTAATTTAGAATGTTCCGGTTTATACGATGTGAAACTCGAGATGGTGTTTGAGGGAAGGAGTACGGAGGCTCTATCTAGGGTTTTCGGTTTTTACTGACCGAATTTTATCGTATATAGTAATCCATTAATTGCTTTTCGATAATTAAGTACTATGTTCGGTTCATGAAATTTCATATGAGTTGTTCCTAACTTTTATCAGTTGCGTATATTCTTCAATTGTTTTTTTTAATTTGTTCAAATTAAAAGACTGAAATTTACCTAATAAAATAAAACTTCTTAAGACTGGATTACTAAGGACCGGTAAAAAATTAGAAAAGTATTTGTTTTACAACGTTAAAATATATAGATAATCTCTCATTCGGCACCATAAACTTTTCCATTTGAGACAATAATGAATTATAAGCAATTTCCGTTTAATTTTAAAAGCGTTTTGGGCTGGTGCAGATTTATTAGCGGATCGTATTAACACAATGTTTTGGGTATTGGTCGGGGTTTGACTTTAGCATGTCGGGATAATATTAATAAGATTAAAAAATATTAATTTAGAATTTTCCGATTTATACGATGAACTATCGAGGGTTTTCGGTTTTTACTGACCGAAATTTATCGTATAAAGTAATCCATTAATTGCTTTTCGAAAATTACGTTTATATTCGGTTCATAAACTATCAGTCGTTGGTAATTTTTATCATTTGCATAAATTATTAAAGTATTTTTTGTGTTTTTTTTTAAGCTGTTACAATTTAAAAGACGCAGGAAATATACCTAACAAAATAAAATTTGTTAAGACTGGATTACTACGTATCAGTAAAAAAGTAGAAATGCTTTTGTTATACAGCGAACAAATTTATAAATAATTTTCAATCGGCACCATAAAAGGTTCCATTTAAAACAATAATGAATTATAAGCAAGTTCCTTTTAATTTTAAAAGCGTTTTGGGCTGGTGCAGATTTATTAGCGGATCGTATTAACACAATGTTTTGGGTATGGGTCGGGTTTTGACTTTAGCAAGTCCGGATAATATTAATATGATTAAAAAAATATTAATTTAGAATTTTCCGATTTATACGATGAACTATCGAGGGTTTTCGGTTTTTACTGACCGAAATTTATCGTATAAAGTAATCCATTAATTGCTTTTCGAAAATTACGTTTATATTCGGTTCGTGAACTATGAGTCGATGCTAATTTTTATCATTCGCATAAATCATTAAAGTATTTTTTGTGTTTTTTTTAAGCTGTTACAATTTAAAAGACGCAGGGAATATACCTAACAAAATAAAATTTGTTAAGACTGGATTACTACGTATCGGTAAAAAAGTAGAAATGTTTTTGTTATACAGCGAACAAATTTATAAATAATTTTCAATCAGCACCATAAAAGGTTCCATTTAAATCAATAATGAATTATAAGCAAATTCCTTGTAATTTTAAAAGCGTTTTGGGCTGGAGAAGATTTATTAGCGGATCGTATTATGTTTTGGGTATGGGTCGGGATTCGACTTTAGCAAGTCGGGATAGTATTAATACGATAAAAAAAATATTAATTTAGAATGTTCCGGTTTATACGATGTGAAACTCGAGACAGTGTATGAGGGAACGTGTACGGAGGATCTATCTAGGGTTTTCGGTTTTTACTGACCGAAATTTATCGTATATAGTAGTCCATTTATTGCTTTTCGATAATTAAGTACTATGTTCGGTTCATGAAATTTCATATGAGTTGTTCCTAATTTTTATCATTTGTCTATATTCTTCAATTTTTTTTTTAATTTGTTGCAAATCAAAAGACTGAAATTTACCTAATAAAATAAAACTTCTTAAGACTGGATTACTAAGGACCGGCAAAAAATTAGAAAAGTATTTGTTTTACAACGTTAAAATATATAGAAAATCTCTCATTCGGCACCATAAACTTTTCCATTTGAGACAATAATGAAATATAAGCAATTTCCTTTTAATTTTAAAAGCGTTTTGGGCTGGTGCAGATATATAAGCGGATAGTATTAATTCACTGTTTTGGGTATGAGTCGGGATTTGACTTTAGCAAGTAGGGATAATATTAATAAGATTCAAAAAATATTAATTTAGTATGTTCCAGTTTATACGATGTGAAACTCTAGATAATGTATGAGGGAATGGGTACGGAGGATCCATCGAGGTTTTTTGGTTTTTACTGACCGAAATTTATCATATATAGTAATAAATTAATTGCTTTTCGATAATTACGTACTATGTCCGGTTCATGAAATATCATATCAGTTGTTGCTAATTTTTATCATTCGCGTATATTCTTCAAATATATTCTGATTTTTTTTTTTTTTTTTTTTTCAATATGTTGCAAATTAAAAGACTGAAAATTACCTAATAAAATAAAACTCCTTAAGACTGGATTACTAAGGACCTGTATAAAAAATAGAAAATTATTTGTTTTACAACGTATAAATATATAGATAATCCTTCATTCGGCACCATAAACTTTTCCATTTTAGACAATAATGAATTATAAGCAATTTCCTTTTAATTTTAAAAGCGTTTTGGGCTGGTGCAGATATATTAGCGGATCATATTAACACAGTGTTTTGGGTATGGGTCGGGTTTTGACTTTAGCAAGTCGGGATAGTGTTAATATGATTAAAAAATATTAATTTAGAATGTTCCGGTTTATACGATGTGATACTCGAGATGGTGTTTGAGGGAAGGAGTACGGAGGCTCTATCTAGGGTTTTCGGTTTTTACTGACCGAATTTTATCGTATATAGTAATCCATTAATTGCTTTTCGATAATTAAGTACTATGTTCGGTTCATGAAATTTCACATCAGTTGTTCCTAACTTTTATCAGTTGCGTATATACTTCAATTGTTTTTTTTAATTTGTTCAAATTAAAAGACTGAAATTTACCTAATAAAATAAAACTTCTTAAGACTGGATTACTAAGGACCGGTAAAAAATTAGAAAAGTATTTGTTTTACAACGTTAAAATATATAGATAATCTCTCATTCGGCACCATAAACTTTTCCATTTGAGACAATAATGAATTATAAGCAATTTCCGTTTAATTTTAAAAGCGTTTTGGGCTGGTGCAGATTTATTAGCGGATCGTATTAACACAATGTTTTGGGTATTGGTCGGGGTTTGACTTTAGCATGTCGGGATAATATTAATAAGATTAAAAAATATTAATTTAGAATTTTCCGATTTATACGATGAACTATCGAGGGTTTTCGGTTTTTACTGACCGAAATTTATCGTATAAAGTAATCCATTAATTGCTTTTCGAAAATTACGTTTATATTCGGTTCATAAACTATCAGTCGTTGGTAATTTTTATCATTTGCATAAATTATTAAAGTATTTTTTGTGTTTTTTTTTAAGCTGTTACAATTTAAAAGACGCAGGAAATATACCTAACAAAATAAAATTTGTTAAGACTGGATTACTACGTATCAGTAAAAAAGTAGAAATGCTTTTGTTATACAGCGAACAAATTTATAAATAATTTTCAATCGGCACCATAAAAGGTTCCATTTAAAACAATAATGAATTATAAGCAAGTTCCTTTTAATTTTAAAAGCGTTTTGGGCTGGTGCAGATTTATTAGCGGATCGTATTAACACAATGTTTTGGGTATGGGTCGGGTTTTGACTTTAGCAAGTCCGGATAATATTAATATGATTAAAAAAATATTAATTTAGAATTTTCCGATTTATACGATGAACTATCGAGGGTTTTCGGTTTTTACTGACCGAAATTTATCGTATAAAGTAATCCATTAATTGCTTTTCGAAAATTACGTTTATATTCGGTTCGTGAACTATGAGTCGATGCTAATTTTTATCATTCGCATAAATCATTAAAGTATTTTTTGTGTTTTTTTTTAAGCTGTTACAATTTAAAAGACGCAGGGAATATACCTAACAAAATAAAATTTGTTAAGACTGGATTACTACGTATCGGTAAAAAAGTAGAAATGTTTTTGTTATACAGCGAACAAATTTATAAATAATTTTCAATCAGCACCATAAAAGGTTCCATTTAAATCAATAATGAATTATAAGCAAATTCCTTGTAATTTTAAAAGCGTTTTGGGCTGGAGAAGATTTATTAGCGGATCGTATTATGTTTTGGGTATGGGTCGGGATTCGACTTTAGCAAGTCGGGATAGTATTAATACGATTAAAAAAATATTAATTTAGAATGTTCCGGTTTATACGATGTGAAACTCGAGACAGTGTATGAGGGAACGTGTACGGAGGATCTATCTAGGGTTTTCGGTTTTTACTGACCGAAATTTATCGTATATAGTAGTCCATTTATTGCTTTTCGATAATTAAGTACTATGTTCGGTTCATGAAATTTCATATGAGTTGTTCCTAATTTTTATCATTTGTCTATATTCTTCAATTTTTTTTTTAATTTGTTGCAAATCAAAAGACTGAAATTTACCTAATAAAATAAAACTTCTTAAGACTGGATTACTAAGGACCGGCAAAAAATTAGAAAAGTATTTGTTTTACAACGTTAAAATATATAGAAAATCTCTCATTCGGCACCATAAACTTTTCCATTTGAGACAATAATGAAATATAAGCAATTTCCTTTTAATTTTAAAAGCGTTTTGGGCTGGTGCAGATATATAAGCGGATAGTATTAATTCACTGTTTTGGGTATGAGTCGGGATTTGACTTTAGCAAGTAGGGATAATATTAATAAGATTCAAAAAATATTAATTTAGTATGTTCCAGTTTATACGATGTGAAACTCTAGATAATGTATGAGGGAATGTGTACGGAGGATCCATCGAGGTTTTTTGGTTTTTACTGACCGAAATTTATCATATATAGTAATAAATTAATTGCTTTTCGATAATTACGTACTATGTCCGGTTCATGAAATATCATATCAGTTGTTGCTAATTTTTATCATTCGCGTATATTCTTCAAATATATTCTGATTTTTTTTTTTTTTTTTTTTTTTTTAATATGTTGCAAATTAAAAGACTGAAAATTACCTAATAAAATAAAACTCCTTAAGACTGGATTACTAAGGACCTGTATAAAAAATAGAAAATTATTTGTTTTACAACGTATAAATATATAGATAATCCTTCATTCGGCACCATAAACTTTTCCATTTTAGACAATAATGAATTATAAGCAATTTCCTTTTAATTTTAAAAGCGTTTTGGGCTGGTGCAGATATATTAGCGGATCATATTAACACAGTGTTTTGGGTATGGGTCGGGTTTTGACTTTAGCAAGTCGGGATAGTGTTAATATGATTAAAATTATTAATTTAGAATGTTCCGGTTTATACGATGTGAAACTCGAGATGGTGTTTGAGGGAAGGAGTACGGAGGCTCTATCTAGGGTTTTCGGTTTTTACTGACCGAATTTTATCGTATATAGTAATCCATTAATTGCTTTTCGATAATTAAGTACTATGTTCGGTTCATGAAATTTCACATCAGTTGTTCCTAACTTTTATGAGTTGCGTATATTCTTCAATTGTTTTTTTTAATTTGTTCAAATTAAAAGACTGAAATTTACCTAATAAAATAAAACTTCTTAAGACTGGATTACTAAGGACCGGTAAAAAATTAGAAAAGTATTTGTTTTACAACGTTAAAATATATAGATAATCTCTCATTCGGCACCATAAACTTTTCCATTTGAGACAATAATGAATTATAAGCAATTTCCGTTTAATTTTAAAAGCGTTTTGGGCTGGTGCAGATTTATTAGCGGATCGTATTAACACAATGTTTTGGGTATTGGTCGGGGTTTGACTTTAGCATGTCGGGATAATATTAATATGATTAAAAAATATTAATTTAGAATTTTCCGATTTATACGATGAACCATCGAGGGTTTTCGGTTTTTACTGACCGAAATTTATCGTATAAAGTAATCCATTAATTGCTTTTCGAAAATTACGTTTATATTCGGTTCATAAACTATCAGTCGTTGGTAATTTTTATCATTTGCATAAATTATTAAAGTATTTTTTGTGTTTTTTTTAAGCTGTTACAATTTAAAAGACGCAGGAAATATACCTAACAAAATAAAATTTGTTAAGACTGGATTACTACGTATCAGTAAAAAAGTAGAAATGCTTTTGTTATACAGCGAACAAATTTATAAATAATTTTCAATCGGCACCATAAAAGGTTCCATTTAAAACAATAATGAATTATAAGCAATTTCCTTTTAATTTTAAAAGCGTTTTGGGCTGGTGCAGATTTATTAGCGGATCGTATTAACATAATGTTTTGGGTATGGGTCGGGTTTTGACTTTAGCAAGTCGGGATAATATTAATATGATTAAAAAAATATTAATTTAGAATTTTCCGATTTATACGATGAACTATCGAGGGTTTTCGGTTTTTACTGACCGAAATTTATCGTATAAAGTAATCCATTAATTGCTTTTCGAAAATTACGTTTATATTCGGTTCGTGAACTATGAGTCGATGCTAATTTTTATCATTCGCATAAATCATTAAAGTATTTTTTGTGTTTTTTTTTAAGCTGTTACAATTTAAAAGACGCAGGGAATATACCTAACAAAATAAAATTTGTTAAGACTGGATTACTACGTATCGGTAAAAAAGTAGAAATGTTTTTGTTATACAGCGAACAAATTTATAAATAATTTTCAATCAGCACCATAAAAGGTTCCATTTAAATCAATAATGAATTATAAGCAAATTCCTTGTAATTTTAAAAGCGTTTTGGGCTGGTGAAGATTTATTAGCGGATCGTATTATGTTTTGGGTATGGGTCGGGATTCGACTTTAGCAAGTTGGGATAGTATTAATACGATTAAAAAAATATTAATTTAGTATGTTCCGGTTTATACGATGTGAAACAGACAGTGTATGAGGGAACGTGTACGGAGGATCTATCTAGGGTTTTCGGTTTTTACTGACCGAAATTTATCGTATATAGTAGTCCATTTATTGCTTTTCGATAATTAAGTACTATGTTCGGTTCATGAAATTTCATATGAGTTGTTCCTAATTTTTATCAGTTGTCTATATTCTTCAATTTTTTTTTTAAAAAAGTTGCAAATCAAAAGACTGAAATTTAGCTAATAAAATAAAACTTCTTAAGACTGGATTACTAAGGACCGGCAAAAAATTAGAAAAGTATTTGTTTTACAACGTTAAAATATATAGAAAATCTCTGATTCGGCACCATAAACTTTTCCATTTGAGACAATAATGAAATATAAGCAATTTCCTTTTAATTTTAAAAGCGTTTGGGCTGGTGCAGATATATAAGCGGATAGTATTAATTCACTGTTTTGGGTATGAGTCGGGATTTGACTTTAGCAAGTCGGGATAATATTAATAAGATTCTAAAAATATTAATTTAGTATGTTCCAGTTTATACGATGTGAAACTCTAGATAATGTATGAGGGAATGGGTACGGAGGATCCATCGAGGTTTTTTGGTTTTTACTGACCGAAATTTATCATATATAGTAATAAATTAATTGCTTTTCGATAATTACGTACTATGTCCGGTTCATGAAATATCATATCAGTTGTTGCTAATTTTTATCATTCGCGTATATTCTTCAAATATATTCTGATTTTTTTTTTTTTTTTTTTTTTTTTTTAATATGTTGCAAATTAAAAGACTGAAAATTACCTAATAAAATTAAACTCCTTAAGACTGGATTACTAAGGACCTGTATAAAAAATAGAAAATTATTTGTTTTACAACGTATAAATATACAGATAATCCTTCATTCGGCACCATAAACTTTTCCATTTTAGAAAATAATGAATTATAAGCAATTCCCTTTTAATTTTAAAAGCGTTTTGGGCTGGTGCAGATATATTAGCGGATCATATTAACACAGTGTTTTGGGTATGGGTCGGGTTTTGACTTTAGCACGTCGGGATAGTGTTAATATGATTAAAAAAATATTAATTTAGAATGTTCCGGTTTATACGATGTGAAACTCGAGATGGTGTTTGAGGGAAGGGGTACGGAGGATCTATCTAGGGTTTTCGGTTTTTACTGACCGAATTTTATCGTATATAGTAATCCATTAATTGCTTTTCGATAATTAAGTACTATGTTCGGTTCATGAAATTTCACATCAGTTGTTCCTAACTTTTATCAGTTGCGTACATTCTTCAATTGTTTTTTTTAATTTGTTGCAAATTAAAAGACTGAAATTTACCTAATAAAATAAAACTTCTTAAGACTGGATTACTAAGGACCGGCAAAAAATTAGAAAAGTATTTGTTTTACAACGTTAAAATATATAGAAAATCTCTCATTCGGCACCATAAACTTTTCCATTTGAGACAATAATGAAATATAAGCAATTTCCTTTTAATTTTAAAAGCGTTTTGGGCTTTTGCAGATATATAAGCGGATAGTATTAATTCACTGTTTTGGGTATGAGTCGGAATTTGACTTTAGCAAGTCGGGATAATATTAATAAGATTCTAAAAATATTAATTTAGTATGTTCCAGTTTATACGATGTGAAACTCTAGATAATGTATGAGGGAATGGGTACGGAGGATCCATCGAGGTTTTTTGGTTTTTACTGACCGAAATTTATCATATATAGTAATAAATTAATTGCTTTTCGATAATTACGTACTATGTCCGGTTCATGAAATATCATATCAGTTGTTGCTAATTTTTATCATTCGCGTATATTCTTCAAATATATTCTGATTTTTTTTTTTTTTTTTTTTTTTTTTTAATATGTTGCAAATTAAAAGACTGAAAATTACCTAATAAAATAAAACTCCTTAAGACTGGATTACTAAGGACCTGTATAAAAAATAGAAAATTATTTGTTTTACAACGTATAAATATACAGATAATCCTTCATTCGGCACCATAAACTTTTCCATTTTAGACAATAATGAATTATAAGCAATTTCCTTTTAATTTTAAAAGCGTTTTGGGCTGGTGCAGATATATTAGCGCATCATATTAACACAGTGTTTTGGGTATGTGTCGGGTTTTGACTTTAGCAAGTCGGGATAGTGTTAATATGATTAAAATATATTAATTTAGAATGTTCCGGTTTATACGATGAACTATCGAGGTTTTCGGTTTTTACTGACCGAAATTTATCGTAGAAAGTAATCCATTAATTGCTTTTCGAAAATTACGTTTATATTCGGTTCGTGAACTATGAGTCGATGCTAATTTTTATCATTCGCATAAATCATTAAAGTATTTTTTGTGTTTTTTTTTAAGCTGTTACAATTTAAAAGACGCAGAGAATATACCTAACAAAATAAAATTTGTTAAGACTGGATTACTACGTATCGGTAAAAAAGTAGAAATGTTTTTGTTATACAGCGAACAAATTTATAAATAATTTTCATCAGCACCATAAAAGGTTCCATTTAAATCAATAATGAATTATAAGCAAATTCCTTGTAATTTTAAAAGCGTTTTGGGCTGGTGAAGATTTATTAGCGGATCGTATTATGTTTTGGGTATGGGTCGGGATTCGACTTTAGCAAGTCGGGATAGTATTAATACGATTAAAAAAATATTAATTTAGTATGTTCCGGTTTATACGATGTGAAACAGACAGTGTATGATGGAACGTGTACGGAGGATCTATCTAGGGTTTTCGGTTTTTACTGACCGAAATTTATCGTATATAGTAGTCCATTTATTGCTTTTCGATAATTAAGTACTATGTTCGGTTCATGAAATTTCATATGAGTTGTTCCTAATTTTTATCATTTGTCTATATTCTTCAATTTTTTTTTTTTAATTTGTTGCAAATCAAAAGACTGAAATTTAACTAATAAAATAAAACTTCTTAAGACTGGATTACTAAGGACCGGCAAAAAATTAGAAAAGTATTTGTTTTACAACGTTAAAATATATAGAAAATCTCTGATTCGGCACCATAAACTTTTCCATTTGAGACAATAATGAAATATAAGCAATTTCCTTTTAATTTTAAAAGCGTTTTGGGCTGGTGCAGATATATAAGCGGATAGTATTAATTCACTGTTTTGGGTATGAGTCGGGATTTGACTTTAGCAAGTCGGGATAATATTAATAAGATTCTAAAAATATTAATTTAGTATGTTCCAGTTTATACGATGTGAAACTCTAGATAATGTATCAGGGAATGGGTACGGAGGATCCATCGAGGTTTTTTGGTTTTTACTGACCGAGCTTTATCGTATATAGTAATCCATTAATTGCTTTTCGATACTTAAGTACTATGTTCGGTTCATGAAATTTCACATCAGTTGTTCCTAACTTATATCAGTTGCGTATATTCTTCAATTTTTTTTTTAATTTGTTGCAAATTAAAAGACTGAAATTTACCTAATAAAATAAAACTTCTTAAGACTGGATTACTAAGGACCGGTAAAAAATTAGAAAAGTATTTGTTTTACAACGTTAAAATATATAGATAATCTCTCATTCGGCACCATAAACTTTTCCATTTGAGACAATAATGAATTATAAGCAAGTTCCTTTTAATTTTAAAAGCGTTTTGGGCTGGTGCAGATTTATTAGCGGATCGTATTAACACAATGTTTTGAGTATTGGTCGGGTTTTGACTTTAGCAAGTCGGGATAATATTAATATGATTAAAAAATATTAATTTAGAATTTTCCGATTTATACGATGAACTATCGAGGGTTTTCGGTTTTTACTGACCGAAATTTATCGTATAAAGTAATCCATTAATTGCTTTTCGAAAATTACGTTTATATTCGGTTCATAAACTATCAGTCGATGGTAATTTTTATCATTTGCATAAATTATTAAAGTATTTTTTGTGTTTTTTTTTTAAGCTGTTACAATTTAAAAGACGCAGGAAATATACCTAACAAAATAAAATTTGTTAAGACTGGATTACTACGTATCAGTAAAAAAGTAGAAATGCTTTTGTTATACAGCGAACAAATTTATAAATAATTTTCAATCGGCACCATAAAAGGTTCCATTTAAATCAATAATGAATTATAAGCAAATTCCTTGTAATTTTAAAGGCGTTTTGGGCTGGTGAAGATTTATTAGCGGATCGTATTATGTTTTGGGTATGGGTCGGGATTCGACTTTAGCAAGTCGGGATAGTATTAATACGATTAAAAAAATATTATTTTAGTATGTTCCGGTTTATACGATGTGAAACTCGAGGCAGTGTATGAGGGAACGTGTACGGAGGATCTATCTAGGGTTTTCGGTTTTTACTGACCGAAATTTATCGTATGTAGTAGTCCATTTATTGCTTTTCGATAATTAAGTACTATGTTCGGTTCATGAAATTTCATATGAGTTGTTCCTAATTTTTATCATTTGTCTATATTCTTCAATTTTTTTTTTTAATTTGTTGCAAATCAAAAGACTGAAATTTACCTAATAAAATAAAACTTCTTAAGACTGGATTACTAAGGACCGGCAAAAAATTAGAAAAGTATTTGTTTTACAACGTTAAAATATATAGAAAATCTCTCATTCGGCACCATAAACTTTTCCATTTGAGACAATAATGAAATATAAGCAATTTCCTTTTAATTTTAAAAGCGTTTTAGGCTGGTGCAGATATATAAGCGGATAGTATTAATTCACTGTTTTGGGTATGAGTCGGGATTTGACTTTAGCAAGTCGGGATAATATTAATAAGATTCTAAAAATATTAATTTAGTATGTTCCAGTTTATACGATGTGAAACTCTAGATAATGTATGAGGGAATGGGTACGGAGGATCCATCGAGGTTTTTTGGTTTTTACTGACCGAAATTTATCATATATAGTAATAAAATAATTGCTTTTCGATAATTACGTACTATGTCCGGTTCATGAAATATCATATCAGTTGTTGCTAATTTTTATCATTCGCGTATATTCTTCAAATATATTCTGATTTTTTTTTTTTTTTTTTTTTTTTTTTTTTTTTTTTTTTTTAATATGTTGCAAATTAAAAGACTGAAAATTACCTAATAAATTAAAACTCCTTAAGACTGTATTACTAAGGACCTGTATAAAAAATAGAAAATTATTTGTTTTACAACGTATAAATATACAGATAATCCTTCATTCGGCACCATAAACTTTTCCATTTTAGACAATAATGAATTATAAGAAATTTCCTTTTAATTTTAAAAGCGTTTTGGGCTGGTGCGGATATTAGCGGATCATATTAACACAGTGTTTTGGGTATGGGTCGGGTTTTGACTTTAGCAAGTCGGGATAGTGTTAATATGATTAAAAAAATATTAATTTAGAATGTTCCGGTTTATACGATGTGAAACTCGAGATGGTGTTTGAGGGAAGGGGTACGGAGGATCTATCTAGGGTTTTCGGTTTTTACTGACCGAATTTTATCGTATATAGTAATCCATTAATTGCTTTTCGATAATTAAGTACTATGTTCGGTTCATGAAATTTCACATCAGTTGTTCCTAACTTCTATCAGTTGCGTATATTCTTCAATTGTTTTTTTTAATTTGTTGCAAATTAAAAGACTGAAAATTACCTAATAAAATAAAACTTCTTAAGACTGGATTACTAAGGACCGGTAAAAAATTAGAAAAGTATTTGTTTTACAACGTTAAAATATATAGATAATCTCTCATTCGGCACCATAAACTTTTCCATTTGAGACAATAATGAATTATAAGCAATTTCCGTTTAATTTTAAAAGCGTTTTGGGCTGGTGCAGATTTATTAGCGGATCGTATTAACACAATGTTTTGGGTATTGGTCGGGTTTTGACTTTAGCAAGTCGGGATAATATTAATATGATTAAAAAATATTAATTTAGAATTTTCCGATTTATACGATGAACTATCGAGGGTTTTCGGTTTTTACTGACCGAAATTTATCGTATAAAGTAATCCATTAATTGCTTTTCGAAAATTACGTTTATATTCGGTTCATAAACTATCAGTCGATTGTAATTTTTATCATTTGCATAAATTATTAAAGTATTTTTTGTGTTTTTTTTTAAGCTGTTACAATTTAAAAGACGCAGGAAATATACCTAACAAAATAAAATTTGTTAAGACTGGATTACTACGTATCAGTAAAAAAGTAGAAATGTTTTTGTTATACAGCGAACAAATTTATAAATAATTTTCAATCGGCACCATAAAAGGTTCCATTTAAAACAATAATGAATTATAAGCAATTTCCTTTTAATTTTAAAAGCGTTTTGGGCTGGTGAAGATTTATTAGCGGATCGTATTAAGTCACTCTTTTGGGTATGGGTCGGGATTTGACTTTAGCAAGTCGGGATAATATTAATAAGATTCTAAAATATTAATTTAGAATGTTCCAGTTTATACGATGTGAAACTCGAGATAATGTATGAGGGAATGTGTACGGAGGATCCATCGAGGTTTTTTGGTTTTTACTGACCGAAATTTATCATATATAGTAATAAATTAATTGCTTCTCGATAATTAAGTACTATGTTCTGTTCATGAAATTTCATATGAGTTGTTCCTAATTTTTATCATTTGTGTATATTCTTCAATTTTTTTTTTTTTAATTTGTTGCAAATTAAAAGACTGAAATTTACCTAATAATATAAAACTCCTTAAGACGGGATTACGAAGGACCGGTAAAAAAGTTAAAATATATTGATAATCTCTCATTCGGCACCATAAACTTTTCAATTTGAGACAATAATGAATTATAAGAAATTTCCTTTTAATTATGAAAGCGTTTTTAGCTGGTGAAGATTTATTAGCGGATCATATTAACACAGTGTTTTGGGTATGGGTCGGGTTTTGACTTTAGCAAGTCGGGATAGTGTTAATATGATTAAAAAAATATTAATTTAGAATGTTCCGGTTTATACGATGTGAAACTCGAGATGGTGTATGAGGGAAGGGGTACGGAGGATCTATCTAGGGTTTTCGGTTTTTACTGACCGAGCTTTATCGTATATAGTAATCCATTAATTGCTTTTCGATAATTAAGTACTATGTTCGGTTCATGAAATTTCACATCAGTTGTTCCTAGTTTTTATCATTTGCGTATATTCTTCAATTTTTTTTTAATTCGTTGCAAATTAAAAGATTGAAATTTTCCTAATAAAATAAAACTTCTTAAGACTGGATTACTAAGGACCGGTAAAAAATTAGAAAAGTATTTGTTTTACAACGTTAAAATATATAGATAATCTCTCATTCGGCACCATAAACTTTTCCGTTTGAGACAATAATGAATTATAAGATAATTTCTTTTAATTTTAAAAGCGTTTTGGGCTGGTGCAGATTTATTAGCGGATCGTATTAACACAATGTTTTGGGAATGGGTCGGGTTTTGACTTTAGAAGTCGGGATAGTATTAATATGATTAAAAAAATATTAATTTAGAATTTTCCGATTTATACGATGAACTATCTAGGGTTTTCGGTTTTTACTGACCGAAATTTATCGTATAAAGTAATCCATTAATTGCTTTTCGAAAATTACGTTTATATTCGGTTCATGAACTATCAGTCGATGCTTATTTTTATCATTCGCTTAAATTATTAAAGTATTTTTTGTGTTTTTTTTTAAGCTGTTACAATTTAAAAGACGCAGGAAATATACCTAACAAAATAAAATTTGTTAAGACTGGATTACTACGTATCAGTAAAAAAGTAGAAATATTTTTGTTATACAGCGAACAAATTTATAAATAATTTTCAATCGGCACCATAAAAGGTTCCATTTAAAACAATAATGAATTATAAGCAATTTCCTTTTAATTTTAAAAGCGTTTTGGGCTGGTGAAGATTTATTAGCCGATCGTATTAAGTCACTGATTTGGGTATGGGTCGGGATTTGACTTTAGCAAGTCGGGATAATATTAATACGATTAAAAAAATATTAATTTAGTATGTTCCAGTTTATACGATGTGATACTCGAGATAGTGTATGAGGGAACGTGTACGGAGGATCTATCTAGGGTTTTCTGTTTTTACTGACCGAACTTTATCGTATATAGTAGTCCATTAATTGCTTTTCGATAATTAAGTACTATGTTCGGTTCATGAAATTTCATATGAGTTGTTCCTAATTTTTATCATTTGTCTATATTCTTCAATTTTTTTTTTTTAATTTGTTGCAAATCAAAGGACTGAAATTTACCTAATAAAATAAAACTTCTTAAGACTGGATTACTAAGGAGCGGCAAAAAATTAGAAAAGTATTTGTTTTACAACGTTAAAATATATAGAAAATCTCTCATTCGGCACCATAAACTTTTCCATTTGAGACAATAATGAAATATAAGCAATTTCCTTTTAATTTTAAAAGCGTTTTGGGCTGGTGCAGATATATTAGGGGATCGCATTAATTCACTGTTTTGGGTATGAGTCGGGATTTGACTTTAGCAAGTCGGGATAATATTAATAAGATTCTAAAAATATTAATTTAGTATGTTCCAGTTTATACGATGTGAAATTCGAGATAATGTATGAGGGAATGGGTACGGAGGATCCATCGAGGTTTTTTGGTTTTTACTGACCGAAATATATCATATATAGTAATAAATTAATTGCTTTTCGATAATTACGTACTATGTTCGTTTCATGAAATAACATATCAGTTGTTGCTAATTTTTATCATTCGCGTATTTTCTTCAAATATATTCTGATTTTTTTTTTTTTTTTTTTTTTTTTTTTTTTTAATATGTTGCAAATTAAAAGACTGAAATTTACCTAATAAAAAAAAAACTTCTTAAGACTGGATTACTAAGGACCGGTAAAAAATTAGAAAAGTATTTGTTTTACAACGTTAAAATATATAGATAATCTCTCATTCGGCACCATAAACTTTTCCGTTTGAGACAATAATGAATTATAAGATAATTTCTTTTAATTTTAAAAGCGTTTTGGGCTGGTGCAGATTTATTAGCGGATCGTATTAACACAATGTTTTGGGTATGGGTCGGGTTTTGACTTTAGTAAGTCGGGATAATATTAATATGATTAAAAAAAATATTAATTTAGAATTTTCCGATTTATTCGATGAACTATCTAGGGTTTTCGGTTTGTACTGACCGAAATTTATCGTATATAGTAGTCCATTTATTGCTTTTCGATAATTAAGTACTATGTTCGGTTCATGAAATTTCATATGAGTTGTTCCTAATTTTTATCATTTGTCTATATTCTTCAATTTTTTTTTTTTTTTTTTTTTTTAATTTGTTGCAAATCAAAAGACTGAAATTTACCTAATAAAATAAAACTTCTTAAGACTGGATTACTAAGGACCGGCAAAAAATTAGAAAAGTATTTGTTTTACAACGTTAAAATATATAGAAAATCTCTCATTCGGCACCATAAACTTTTCCATTTGAGACAATAATGAAATATAAGCAATTTCCTTTTAATTTTAAAAGCGTTTTGGGCTGGTGCAGATATATAAGCGGATAGTATTAATTCACTGTTTTGGGTATGAGTCGGGATTTGACTTTAGCAAGTCGGGATAATATTAATAAGATTCTAAAAATATTAATTTAGTATGTTCCTGTTTATACGATGCGAAACTCTAGATAATGTATGAGGGAATGGGTACGGAGGATCCATCGAGGTTTTTTGGTTTTTACTGACCGAAATTTGTCATATATAGTAATAAATTAATTGCTTTTCGATAATTACGTACTATGTTCGGTTCATGAAATATCATATCAGTTGTTGCTAATTTTTATCATTCGCGTATATTCTTCAAATATATTCAGATTTTTTTTTTTTTTTTTTTTCTTATATTGCAAATTAAAAGACTGAAAATTACCTAATAAAATAAAACTCCTTAAGACTCGATTACTAAGGACCTGTAAAAAAAGGAGAAAATTATTTGTTTTACAACGTATAAATATATAGATAATCCCTCATTCGGCACCATAAACTTTTCCATTTTAGACAATAATGAATTATAAGAAATTTCCTTTTAATTTTGAAAGCGTTTTTAGCTGGTGAAGATTTATTAGCGGGTCGTATTAACACAGTGTTTTGGGTATGGGTCGGGTTTTGACTTTAGCAAGTCGGGATAGTGTTAATATGATTAAAAAATATTAATTTAGAATGTTCCGGTTTATACGATGTGAAACTCGAGATAGTGTATGAGGGAAGGGGTACGGAGGATCTATCTAGGGTTTTCGGTTTTTACTGACCGAACTTTATCGTATATAGTAATCCATTAATTGCTTTTCGATAATTAAGTACTATGTTCGGTTCATGAAATTTGACATCAGTTGTTCCTAATTTTTATCTTTTGCGTATATTCTTCAATTTTTTTTTAATTTGTTGCAAATTAAAAGACTGAAATTTACCTAATAAAAAAAAAACTTCATAAGACTGGATTACTAAGGACCGGTAAAAAATTAGAAAAGTATTTGTTTTATAACGTTAAAATATACAGATAATCTCTCATTCGGCACCATAAACTTTTCCATTTGAGACAATAATGAATTATAAGATAATTTCTTTTAATTTTAAAAGCGTCTTGGGCTGGTGCAGATTTATTAGCGGATCGTATTAACACAATGTTTTGGGTATGGGTCGGGTTTTGACGTTAGCAAGTCGGGATAATATTAATATGATTAAAAAAATATTAATATAGAATTTTCCGATTTATACGATGAACTATCGAGGGTTTTCGGTTTTTGCTGACCGAAATTTATCGTATAAAGTAATCCATTAATTGCTTTTCGAAAATTACGTTTATATTCGGTTCATGAACTATCAGTCGATGCTAATTTTTATCATTCGCATAAATCATTAAAGTATTTTTTGTGTTTTTTTTTAAGCTGTTACAATTTAAAAGACGCAGGAAATATACCTAACAAAATAAAATTTGTTAAAACTGGATTACTACGTATCGGTAAAAAAGTAGAAATGTTTTTGTTATACAGCGAACAAATTTATATATAATTTTCAATCAGCACCATAAAAGGTTCCATTTAAATCAATAATGAATTATAAGCAAATTCCTTTTAATTTTAAAAGCGTTTTGGCTGGTGAAGATTTATTAGCGGATCGTATTAAGTCACTGTTTTGGGTATGGGTCGGGATTTGACTTTAGCAAGTCGGGATAATATTAATACGATTAAAAATATATTAATTTAGTATGTTCCGGTTTATGCGATGTGATACTCGAGATAGTGTATGAGGGAACGTGTACGGAGGATCTATCTAGGGTTTTCTGTTTTTACTGACCGAACTTTATCGTATATAGTAGTCCATTAATTGCTTTTCGATAATTAAGTACTATGTTCGGTTCATGAAATTTCATATGAGTTGTTCCTAATTTTTATCATTTGTCTATATTCTTCAATTTTTTTTTTTTAATTTGTTGCAAATCAAAAGACTGAAATTTACCTAATAAAATAAAACTTCTTAAGACTGGATTACTAAGGACCGGCAAAAAATTAGAAAAGTACTTGTTTTACAACGTTAAAATATATAGAAAATCTCTCATTCGGCACCATAAACTTTTCCATTTGAAACAATAATGAAATATAAGCAATTTCCTTTTAATTTTAAAAGCGTTTTGGGCTGGTGCAGATAAATTAGCGGATCGCATTAATTCACTGTTTTGGGTATGAGTCGGGATTTGACTTTAGCAAGTCGGGATAATATTAATAAGATTCTAAAAATATTAATTTAGTATGTTCCAGTTTATACGATGTGAAACTCGAGATAATGTATGAGGGAATGGGTACGGAGGATCCATCGAGGTTTTTTGGTTTTTACTGACCGAAATTTATCATATATAGTAATAAATTAATTGCTTTTCGATAATTACGTACTATGTTCGGTTCATGAAATAACATATCAGTTGTTGCTAATTTTTATCATTCGCGTATTTTCTTCAAATATATTCTGATTTTTTTTTTTTTTTTTTTTTTTTTTTTTTTATATGTTGCAAATTAAAAGACTGAAAATTACCTAATAAAATAAAACTCCTTAAGACTGGATTACTAAGGACCTGTAAAAAAAGTAGAAAATTATTTGTTTTACAACGTATAAATATATAGATAATCCTTCATTCGGCACCATAAACTTTTCCAATTTAGACAATAATTAATTATAAGCAATTTCCTTTTAATTTAGAAGCGTTTTGGGCTGGTGCAGCTTTATTAACTGATCGTATTAACACAGTGTTTTGGGTATGGGTCGGGTTTTGACTTTAGAAAGTCGGGGTAGTGTTAATATGATTAAAAAAATATTAATTTAGAATGTTCCGGTTTATACGATGTGAAACTCGAGATAGTGTATGAGGGAAGGGGTACGGAGGATCTATCTAGGGTTTTCGGTTTTTACTGACCGAAATTTATCGTATATAGTAATCCATTAATTGCTTTTCGATAATTAAGTACTATGTTCGGTTCATGAAATTTCATGTGAGTTGTTCCTAATTTTTATCATTTGTGTATATTCTTTAATTTTTTTTTTTTTAATTTGTTGCAAATTAAAAGACTGAAATTTACCTGATAATATAAAACTCCTTAAGACGGGATTACTAAGGACCGGTAAAAAAGTTAAAATATATTGATAATCTCTCATTCGGCACCATAAACTTTTCAATTTGAGACAATAATGAATTATAAGAAATTTCCTTTTAATTTTGAAAGCGTTTTTAGCTGGTGAAGATTTATTAGCGGGTCGTATTAACACAGTGTTTTGGGTATGAGTCGGGTTTTGACTTTAGCAAGTCGGGATAGTGTTAATATGATTAAAAAATATTAATTTAGAATGTTCCGGTTTATACGATGTGAAACTCGAGATAGTGTATGAGGGAAGGGGTACGGAGGATCTATCTAGGGTTTTCGGTTTTTACTGACCGAAATTTATCGTATATAGTAATCCATTAATTGCTTTTCGATAATTAAGTACTCTGTTCGGTTCATGAAATTTCACATCATCACACATTACTACGGACCGGTAAAATATAAAATAAAACAAAATAAAATAAAAATAAATTAAAAGTAGCAATATTTTTTTTTTACCGCGTATAAATATATAGAAAATCTTTCAATCGACACCATAAATTGTTCCATTTAAGAAAAAAATGAATTATAAGCAAGTTCTTTTTAATTTTAAAAGCATTTTGGGCTCGTGCAGAATTATTAACGGATCGGATTACATCAGTGTTTTGGGTATGGGTCGGGATTTGACTTTAGCAAGTCGGGATAATATTAATCCGATTAAAAATTTTTTTTTAAATTATTTAAGATAGCTCCGGTTTATACGATGTGAAACTCGAGATAGGAACTCGAGATAGAAGCTCGAGTGTTTGCGGCGAGAGGGAGTGGAGGATCTATCGAGGGTTTCCCGGTTTTACTGAACGATCTTTATTGTATATAGTAATCCATTAATTACTTTTCTATAATTACCTGCTATATCCGGTTCATGAACTTCAATATCCGTCGTTGCTATTATTTATCAGTCGCATAAATCCTTAATAATATTTGAGATTTTTAAGCTGTTGTAATTTAAAACACGCTGGAAATGTACCTAATAAAAAAAAACTTCTTAAGACTGGATTACTACGGACCGGTAAAATATAAAATAAAATAAAATAAAATAAAAAAAGATTAAAAGTAGAAATATTTATGTTTTACAGCGTATAAATGTATAGATAATCTTTCAATCGACACCATAAACTGTTCTATTTAAGAAAATAACGAAGTATAAGCGAGTTCCTTTTAATCATAAAAGCATTTTAGGCTCGTGCAGAATTATTAACGGATCGGATTACATCAATGTTTTGGGTATGGGTCGGGATTTGACTTTAACAAGTCGGGATAATATTAATCCTATTTTAAATTTTTTTTTTAATTATTTAAGATAGCTCCGGTTTATACGATGTGAAACTGGAGATAGGAACTTGAGATAGAAGCTCGAGTGTTTGCGGTGAGAGGGAGTGGAGGATCTATCGAGGGTTTCCGGTTTTTACTGAACGATCTTTATTGTATATAGTAATCCATTAATTACATTTCTATAATTACGTACTATATCCGGTTCATGAACTTCAATATCCGTCGTTGCTATTATTTATCATGCGCATAAATCCTTAGTAATTTTTAAGTTTTTTTAAGCTGTTGTAATTTAAAAGACGCTGGAAATATACCTAATAAAAAAACTTCTTATGACTGGATTACTACGGACCGGTAAAATATAAAATAAAATAAAATAAAATAAAAATAAATTAAAAGTAGAGATATTTTTTTTTTTTTACCGCGTATAAATATATAGATAATCTTTCAATCGACACCATAAAATGTTCCATTTAAGAAAATAATGAATTATAAGCAAGTTCCTTTTAATTTTAAAAGACCTTTGGGCTGGTGCAGATTTATTAACGGATCGTATTAAGTCAATGTCTTGGGTATGGGTCGGGATTTGACTTTAGCAAGTCGGGATAATATTAATCCGATTTTTAAAAAAATTTTAAATTATTTAAGATAGCTCCGGTTTATACGATGTGAAACTCGAGATAGGAACTCGAGATAGAAGCTCGAGTGTTTGCGGCGAGAGGGAGTGGAGGATCTATCGAGGGTTTCCGGTTTTTACTGAATGATCTTTATTGTATATAGTAATCCATTAATTACATTTCTACAATTACGTACTATATACGGTTCATGAATTTCAATATCCGTCGTTGCTATTATTTATCATGCGCATAAATCCTTAGAAATTTTTGAGTTTTTTTAAGCTGTTGTAATTTAAAAGACGCTGGAAATATACCTAATAAAAAAACTTCTTATGACTGGATTACTACGGACCGGTAAAATATAAAATAAAACAAAATAAAATAAAAATAAATTAAAAGTAGCAATATTTTTGTTTTACCGCGTATGAATATATAGAAAATCTTTCAATCGACACCATAAACTGTTCCATTTAAGAAAAAAAATGAATTATAAGCAAGTTCTTTTTAATTTTAAAAGCATTTTGGGCTCGTGCAGAATTATTAACGGATCGGATTACATCAATGTTTTGGGTATGGGTCGGGATTCGACTTTAGCAAGTCGGGATAGTATTAATACGATTAAAAAAATATTATTTTAGTATGTTCCGGTTTATACGATGTGAAACTCGAGGCAGTGTATGAGGGAACGTGTACGGAGGATCTATCTAGGGTTTTCGGTTTTTACTGACCGAAATTTATCGTATGTAGTAGTCCATTTATTGCTTTTCGATAATTAAGTACTATGTTCGGTTCATGAAATTTCATATGAGTTGTTCCTAATTTTTATCATTTGTCTATATTCTTCAATTTTTTTTTTTAATTTGTTGCAAATCAAAAGACTGAAATTTACCTAATAAAATAAAACTTCTTAAGACTGGATTACTAAGGACCGGCAAAAAATTAGAAAAGTATTTGTTTTACAACGTTAAAATATATAGAAAATCTCTCATTCGGCACCATAAACTTTTCCATTTGAGACAATAATGAAATATAAGCAATTTCCTTTTAATTTTAAAAGCGTTTTAGGCTGGTGCAGATATATAAGCGGATAGTATTAATTCACTGTTTTGGGTATGAGTCGGGATTTGACTTTAGCAAGTCGGGATAATATTAATAAGATTCTAAAAATATTAATTTAGTATGTTCCAGTTTATACGATGTGAAACTCTAGATAATGTATGAGGGAATGGGTACGGAGGATCCATCGAGGTTTTTTGGTTTTTACTGACCGAAATTTATCATATATAGTAATAAAATAATTGCTTTTCGATAATTACGTACTATGTCCGGTTCATGAAATATCATATCAGTTGTTGCTAATTTTTATCATTCGCGTATATTCTTCAAATATATTCTGATTTTTTTTTTTTTTTTTTTTTTTTTTTTTTTTTAATATGTTGCAAATTAAAAGACTGAAAATTACCTAATAAATTAAAACTCCTTAAGACTGTATTACTAAGGACCTGTATAAAAAATAGAAAATTATTTGTTTTACAACGTATAAATATACAGATAATCCTTCATTCGGCACCATAAACTTTTCCATTTTAGACAATAATGAATTATAAGAAATTTCCTTTTAATTTTAAAAGCGTTTTGGGCTGGTGCGGATATTAGCGGATCATATTAACACAGTGTTTTGGGTATGGGTCGGGTTTTGACTTTAGCAAGTCGGGATAGTGTTAATATGATTAAAAAAATATTAATTTAGAATGTTCCGGTTTATACGATGTGAAACTCGAGATGGTGTTTGAGGGAAGGGGTACGGAGGATCTATCTAGGGTTTTCGGTTTTTACTGACCGAATTTTATCGTATATAGTAATCCATTAATTGCTTTTCGATAATTAAGTACTATGTTCGGTTCATGAAATTTCACATCAGTTGTTCCTAACTTCTATCAGTTGCGTATATTCTTCAATTGTTTTTTTTAATTTGTTGCAAATTAAAAGACTGAAAATTACCTAATAAAATAAAACTTCTTAAGACTGGATTACTAAGGACCGGTAAAAAATTAGAAAAGTATTTGTTTTACAACGTTAAAATATATAGATAATCTCTCATTCGGCACCATAAACTTTTCCATTTGAGACAATAATGAATTATAAGCAATTTCCGTTTAATTTTAAAAGCGTTTTGGGCTGGTGCAGATTTATTAGCGGATCGTATTAACACAATGTTTTGGGTATTGGTCGGGTTTTGACTTTAGCAAGTCGGGATAATATTAATATGATTAAAAAATATTAATTTAGAATTTTCCGATTTATACGATGAACTATCGAGGGTTTTCGGTTTTTACTGACCGAAATTTATCGTATAAAGTAATCCATTAATTGCTTTTCGAAAATTACGTTTATATTCGGTTCATAAACTATCAGTCGATTGTAATTTTTATCATTTGCATAAATTATTAAAGTATTTTTTGTGTTTTTTTTTAAGCTGTTACAATTTAAAAGACGCAGGAAATATACCTAACAAAATAAAATTTGTTAAGACTGGATTACTACGTATCAGTAAAAAAGTAGAAATGTTTTTGTTATACAGCGAACAAATTTATAAATAATTTTCAATCGGCACCATAAAAGGTTCCATTTAAAACAATAATGAATTATAAGCAATTTCCTTTTAATTTTAAAAGCGTTTTGGGCTGGTGAAGATTTATTAGCGGATCGTATTAAGTCACTCTTTTGGGTATGGGTCGGGATTTGACTTTAGCAAGTCGGGATAATATTAATAAGATTCTAAAATATTAATTTAGAATGTTCCAGTTTATACGATGTGAAACTCGAGATAATGTATGAGGGAATGTGTACGGAGGATCCATCGAGGTTTTTTGGTTTTTACTGACCGAAATTTATCATATATAGTAATAAATTAATTGCTTCTCGATAATTAAGTACTATGTTCTGTTCATGAAATTTCATATGAGTTGTTCCTAATTTTTATCATTTGTGTATATTCTTCAATTTTTTTTTTTTTAATTTGTTGCAAATTAAAAGACTGAAATTTACCTAATAATATAAAACTCCTTAAGACGGGATTACGAAGGACCGGTAAAAAAGTTAAAATATATTGATAATCTCTCATTCGGCACCATAAACTTTTCAATTTGAGACAATAATGAATTATAAGAAATTTCCTTTTAATTATGAAAGCGTTTTTAGCTGGTGAAGATTTATTAGCGGATCATATTAACACAGTGTTTTGGGTATGGGTCGGGTTTTGACTTTAGCAAGTCGGGATAGTGTTAATATGATTAAAAAAATATTAATTTAGAATGTTCCGGTTTATACGATGTGAAACTCGAGATGGTGTATGAGGGAAGGGGTACGGAGGATCTATCTAGGGTTTTCGGTTTTTACTGACCGAGCTTTATCGTATATAGTAATCCATTAATTGCTTTTCGATAATTAAGTACTATGTTCGGTTCATGAAATTTCACATCAGTTGTTCCTAGTTTTTATCATTTGCGTATATTCTTCAATTTTTTTTAAATTCGTTGCAAATTAAAAGATTGAAATTTTCCTAATAAAATAAAACTTCTTAAGACTGGATTACTAAGGACCGGTAAAAAATTAGAAAAGTATTTGTTTTACAACGTTAAAATATATAGATAATCTCTCATTCGGCACCATAAACTTTTCCGTTTGAGACAATAATGAATTATAAGATAATTTCTTTTAATTTTAAAAGCGTTTTGGGCTGGTGCAGATTTATTAGCGGATCGTATTAACACAATGTTTTGGGAATGGGTCGGGTTTTGACTTTAGAAGTCGGGATAGTATTAATATGATTAAAAAAATATTAATTTAGAATTTTCCGATTTATACGATGAACTATCTAGGGTTTTCGGTTTTTACTGACCGAAATTTATCGTATAAAGTAATCCATTAATTGCTTTTCGAAAATTACGTTTATATTCGGTTCATGAACTATCAGTCGATGCTTATTTTTATCATTCGCTTAAATTATTAAAGTATTTTTTGTGTTTTTTTTTAAGCTGTTACAATTTAAAAGACGCAGGAAATATACCTAACAAAATAAAATTTGTTAAGACTGGATTACTACGTATCAGTAAAAAAGTAGAAATATTTTTGTTATACAGCGAACAAATTTATAAATAATTTTCAATCGGCACCATAAAAGGTTCCATTTAAAACAATAATGAATTATAAGCAATTTCCTTTTAATTTTAAAAGCGTTTTGGGCTGGTGAAGATTTATTAGCCGATCGTATTAAGTCACTGATTTGGGTATGGGTCGGGATTTGACTTTAGCAAGTCGGGATAATATTAATACGATTAAAAAAATATTAATTTAGTATGTTCCAGTTTATACGATGTGATACTCGAGATAGTGTATGAGGGAACGTGTACGGAGGATCTATCTAGGGTTTTCTGTTTTTACTGACCGAACTTTATCGTATATAGTAGTCCATTAATTGCTTTTCGATAATTAAGTACTATGTTCGGTTCATGAAATTTCATATGAGTTGTTCCTAATTTTTATCATTTGTCTATATTCTTCAATTTTTTTTTTTTAATTTGTTGCAAATCAAAGGACTGAAATTTACCTAATAAAATAAAACTTCTTAAGACTGGATTACTAAGGAGCGGCAAAAAATTAGAAAAGTATTTGTTTTACAACGTTAAAATATATAGAAAATCTCTCATTCGGCACCATAAACTTTTCCATTTGAGACAATAATGAAATATAAGCAATTTCCTTTTAATTTTAAAAGCGTTTTGGGCTGGTGCAGATATATTAGGGGATCGCATTAATTCACTGTTTTGGGTATGAGTCGGGATTTGACTTTAGCAAGTCGGGATAATATTAATAAGATTCTAAAAATATTAATTTAGTATGTTCCAGTTTATACGATGTGAAATTCGAGATAATGTATGAGGGAATGGGTACGGAGGATCCATCGAGGTTTTTTGGTTTTTACTGACCGAAATATATCATATATAGTAATAAATTAATTGCTTTTCGATAATTACGTACTATGTTCGTTTCATGAAATAACATATCAGTTGTTGCTAATTTTTATCATTCGCGTATTTTCTTCAAATATATTCTGATTTTTTTTTTTTTTTTTTTTTTTTTTTTTTAATATGTTGCAAATTAAAAGACTGAAATTTACCTAATAAAAAAAAAACTTCTTAAGACTGGATTACTAAGGACCGGTAAAAAATTAGAAAAGTATTTGTTTTACAACGTTAAAATATATAGATAATCTCTCATTCGGCACCATAAACTTTTCCATTTGAGACAATAATGAATTATAAGCAATTTCCTTTTAATTTTAAAAGCGTTTTGGGCTGGTGCAGATTTATTAGCGGATCGTATTAACACAATGTTTTGGGTATGGGTCGGGTTTTGACTTTAGTAAGTCGGGATAATATTAATATGATTAAAAAAAATATTAATTTAGAATTTTCCGATTTATTCGATGAACTATCTAGGGTTTTCGGTTTGTACTGACCGAAATTTATCGTATATAGTAGTCCATTTATTGCTTTTCGATAATTAAGTACTATGTTCGGTTCATGAAATTTCATATGAGTTGTTCCTAATTTTTATCATTTGTCTATATTCTTCAATTTTTTTTTTTTTTTTTTTTTTTAATTTGTTGCAAATCAAAAGACTGAAATTTACCTAATAAAATAAAACTTCTTAAGACTGGATTACTAAGGACCGGCAAAAAATTAGAAAAGTATTTGTTTTACAACGTTAAAATATATAGAAAATCTCTCATTCGGCACCATAAACTTTTCCATTTGAGACAATAATGAAATATAAGCAATTTCCTTTTAATTTTAAAAGCGTTTTGGGCTGGTGCAGATATATAAGCGGATAGTATTAATTCACTGTTTTGGGTATGAGTCGGGATTTGACTTTAGCAAGTCGGGATAATATTAATAAGATTCTAAAAATATTAATTTAGTATGTTCCTGTTTATACGATGCGAAACTCTAGATAATGTATGAGGGAATGGGTACGGAGGATCCATCGAGGTTTTTTGGTTTTTACTGACCGAAATTTGTCATATATAGTAATAAATTAATTGCTTTTCGATAATTACGTACTATGTTCGGTTCATGAAATATCATATCAGTTGTTGCTAATTTTTATCATTCGCGTATATTCTTCAAATATATTCAGATTTTTTTTTTTTTTTTTTTTCTTATATTGCAAATTAAAAGACTGAAAATTACCTAATAAAATAAAACTCCTTAAGACTCGATTACTAAGGACCTGTAAAAAAAGGAGAAAATTATTTGTTTTACAACGTATAAATATATAGATAATCCCTCATTCGGCACCATAAACTTTTCCATTTTAGACAATAATGAATTATAAGAAATTTCCTTTTAATTTTGAAAGCGTTTTTAGCTGGTGAAGATTTATTAGCGGGTCGTATTAACACAGTGTTTTGGGTATGGGTCGGGTTTTGACTTTAGCAAGTCGGGATAGTGTTAATATGATTAAAAAATATTAATTTAGAATGTTCCGGTTTATACGATGTGAAACTCGAGATAGTGTATGAGGGAAGGGGTACGGAGGATCTATCTAGGGTTTTCGGTTTTTACTGACCGAACTTTATCGTATATAGTAATCCATTAATTGCTTTTCGATAATTAAGTACTATGTTCGGTTCATGAAATTTGACATCAGTTGTTCCTAATTTTTATCTTTTGCGTATATTCTTCAATTTTTTTTTAATTTGTTGCAAATTAAAAGACTGAAATTTACCTAATAAAAAAAAAACTTCATAAGACTGGATTACTAAGGACCGGTAAAAAATTAGAAAAGTATTTGTTTTATAACGTTAAAATATACAGATAATCTCTCATTCGGCACCATAAACTTTTCCATTTGAGACAATAATGAATTATAAGATAATTTCTTTTAATTTTAAAAGCGTCTTGGGCTGGTGCAGATTTATTAGCGGATCGTATTAACACAATGTTTTGGGTATGGGTCGGGTTTTGACGTTAGCAAGTCGGGATAATATTAATATGATTAAAAAAATATTAATATAGAATTTTCCGATTTATACGATGAACTATCGAGGGTTTTCGGTTTTTGCTGACCGAAATTTATCGTATAAAGTAATCCATTAATTGCTTTTCGAAAATTACGTTTATATTCGGTTCATGAACTATCAGTCGATGCTAATTTTTATCATTCGCATAAATCATTAAAGTATTTTTTGTGTTTTTTTTTAAGCTGTTACAATTTAAAAGACGCAGGAAATATACCTAACAAAATAAAATTTGTTAAAACTGGATTACTACGTATCGGTAAAAAAGTAGAAATGTTTTTGTTATACAGCGAACAAATTTATATATAATTTTCAATCAGCACCATAAAAGGTTCCATTTAAATCAATAATGAATTATAAGCAAATTCCTTTTAATTTTAAAAGCGTTTTGGCTGGTGAAGATTTATTAGCGGATCGTATTAAGTCACTGTTTTGGGTATGGGTCGGGATTTGACTTTAGCAAGTCGGGATAATATTAATACGATTAAAAATATATTAATTTAGTATGTTCCGGTTTATGCGATGTGATACTCGAGATAGTGTATGAGGGAACGTGTACGGAGGATCTATCTAGGGTTTTCTGTTTTTACTGACCGAACTTTATCGTATATAGTAGTCCATTAATTGCTTTTCGATAATTAAGTACTATGTTCGGTTCATGAAATTTCATATGAGTTGTTCCTAATTTTTATCATTTGTCTATATTCTTCAATTTTTTTTTTTTAATTTGTTGCAAATCAAAAGACTGAAATTTACCTAATAAAATAAAACTTCTTAAGACTGGATTACTAAGGACCGGCAAAAAATTAGAAAAGTACTTGTTTTACAACGTTAAAATATATAGAAAATCTCTCATTCGGCACCATAAACTTTTCCATTTGAAACAATAATGAAATATAAGCAATTTCCTTTTAATTTTAAAAGCGTTTTGGGCTGGTGCAGATAAATTAGCGGATCGCATTAATTCACTGTTTTGGGTATGAGTCGGGATTTGACTTTAGCAAGTCGGGATAATATTAATAAGATTCTAAAAATATTAATTTAGTATGTTCCAGTTTATACGATGTGAAACTCGAGATAATGTATGAGGGAATGGGTACGGAGGATCCATCGAGGTTTTTTGGTTTTTACTGACCGAAATTTATCATATATAGTAATAAATTAATTGCTTTTCGATAATTACGTACTATGTTCGGTTCATGAAATAACATATCAGTTGTTGCTAATTTTTATCATTCGCGTATTTTCTTCAAATATATTCTGATTTTTTTTTTTTTTTTTTTTTTTTTTTTTTTATATGTTGCAAATTAAAAGACTGAAAATTACCTAATAAAATAAAACTCCTTAAGACTGGATTACTAAGGACCTGTAAAAAAAGTAGAAAATTATTTGTTTTACAACGTATAAATATATAGATAATCCTTCATTCGGCACCATAAACTTTTCCAATTTAGACAATAATTAATTATAAGCAATTTCCTTTTAATTTAGAAGCGTTTTGGGCTGGTGCAGCTTTATTAACTGATCGTATTAACACAGTGTTTTGGGTATGGGTCGGGTTTTGACTTTAGAAAGTCGGGGTAGTGTTAATATGATTAAAAAAATATTAATTTAGAATGTTCCGGTTTATACGATGTGAAACTCGAGATAGTGTATGAGGGAAGGGGTACGGAGGATCTATCTAGGGTTTTCGGTTTTTACTGACCGAAATTTATCGTATATAGTAATCCATTAATTGCTTTTCGATAATTAAGTACTATGTTCGGTTCATGAAATTTCATGTGAGTTGTTCCTAATTTTTATCATTTGTGTATATTCTTTAATTTTTTTTTTTTTTAATTTGTTGCAAATTAAAAGACTGAAATTTACCTGATAATATAAAACTCCTTAAGACGGGATTACTAAGGACCGGTAAAAAAGTTAAAATATATTGATAATCTCTCATTCGGCACCATAAACTTTTCAATTTGAGACAATAATGAATTATAAGAAATTTCCTTTTAATTTTGAAAGCGTTTTTAGCTGGTGAAGATTTATTAGCGGGTCGTATTAACACAGTGTTTTGGGTATGAGTCGGGTTTTGACTTTAGCAAGTCGGGATAGTGTTAATATGATTAAAAAATATTAATTTAGAATGTTCCGGTTTATACGATGTGAAACTCGAGATAGTGTATGAGGGAAGGGGTACGGAGGATCTATCTAGGGTTTTCGGTTTTTACTGACCGAAATTTATCGTATATAGTAATCCATTAATTGCTTTTCGATAATTAAGTACTCTGTTCGGTTCATGAAATTTCACATCATCACACATTACTACGGACCGGTAAAATATAAAATAAAACAAAATAAAATAAAAATAAATTAAAAGTAGCAATATTTTTTTTTTACCGCGTATAAATATATAGAAAATCTTTCAATCGACACCATAAATTGTTCCATTTAAGAAAAAAATGAATTATAAGCAAGTTCTTTTTAATTTTAAAAGCATTTTGGGCTCGTGCAGAATTATTAACGGATCGGATTACATCAGTGTTTTGGGTATGGGTCGGGATTTGACTTTAGCAAGTCGGGATAATATTAATCCGATTAAAAATTTTTTTTTAAATTATTTAAGATAGCTCCGGTTTATACGATGTGAAACTCGAGATAGGAACTCGAGATAGAAGCTCGAGTGTTTGCGGCGAGAGGGAGTGGAGGATCTATCGAGGGTTTCCCGGTTTTACTGAACGATCTTTATTGTATATAGTAATCCATTAATTACTTTTCTATAATTACCTGCTATATCCGGTTCATGAACTTCAATATCCGTCGTTGCTATTATTTATCAGTCGCATAAATCCTTAATAATATTTGAGATTTTTAAGCTGTTGTAATTTAAAACACGCTGGAAATGTACCTAATAAAAAAAAACTTCTTAAGACTGGATTACTACGGACCGGTAAAATATAAAATAAAATAAAATAAAATAAAAAAAGATTAAAAGTAGAAATATTTATGTTTTACAGCGTATAAATGTATAGATAATCTTTCAATCGACACCATAAACTGTTCTATTTAAGAAAATAACGAAGTATAAGCGAGTTCCTTTTAATCATAAAAGCATTTTAGGCTCGTGCAGAATTATTAACGGATCGGATTACATCAATGTTTTGGGTATGGGTCGGGATTTGACTTTAACAAGTCGGGATAATATTAATCCTATTTTAAATTTTTTTTTTAATTATTTAAGATAGCTCCGGTTTATACGATGTGAAACTGGAGATAGGAACTTGAGATAGAAGCTCGAGTGTTTGCGGTGAGAGGGAGTGGAGGATCTATCGAGGGTTTCCGGTTTTTACTGAACGATCTTTATTGTATATAGTAATCCATTAATTACATTTCTATAATTACGTACTATATCCGGTTCATGAACTTCAATATCCGTCGTTGCTATTATTTATCATGCGCATAAATCCTTAGTAATTTTTAAGTTTTTTTAAGCTGTTGTAATTTAAAAGACGCTGGAAATATACCTAATAAAAAAACTTCTTATGACTGGATTACTACGGACCGGTAAAATATAAAATAAAATAAAATAAAATAAAAATAAATTAAAAGTAGAGATATTTTTTTTTTTTACCGCGTATAAATATATAGATAATCTTTCAATCGACACCATAAAATGTTCCATTTAAGAAAATAATGAATTATAAGCAAGTTCCTTTTAATTTTAAAAGACCTTTGGGCTGGTGCAGATTTATTAACGGATCGTATTAAGTCAATGTCTTGGGTATGGGTCGGGATTTGACTTTAGCAAGTCGGGATAATATTAATCCGATTTTTAAAAAAATTTTAAATTATTTAAGATAGCTCCGGTTTATACGATGTGAAACTCGAGATAGGAACTCGAGATAGAAGCTCGAGTGTTTGCGGCGAGAGGGAGTGGAGGATCTATCGAGGGTTTCCGGTTTTTACTGAATGATCTTTATTGTATATAGTAATCCATTAATTACATTTCTACAATTACGTACTATATACGGTTCATGAATTTCAATATCCGTCGTTGCTATTATTTATCATGCGCATAAATCCTTAGAAATTTTTGAGTTTTTTTAAGCTGTTGTAATTTAAAAGACGCTGGAAATATACCTAATAAAAAAACTTCTTATGACTGGATTACTACGGACCGGTAAAATATAAAATAAAACAAAATAAAATAAAAATAAATTAAAAGTAGCAATATTTTTGTTTTACCGCGTATGAATATATAGAAAATCTTTCAATCGACACCATAAACTGTTCCATTTAAGAAAAAAAATGAATTATAAGCAAGTTCTTTTTAATTTTAAAAGCATTTTGGGCTCGTGCAGAATTATTAACGGATCGGATTACATCAATGTTTTGGGTATGGGTCGGGATTTGACTTTAGCAAGTCGGGATAATATTAATCCGATTTAAAAAAAATTTTTAAATTATTTAAGATAGCTCCGGTTTATACGATGTGAAACTCGAGATAGGAACTCGAGATAGAAGCTCGAGTGTTTGCGGCGAGAGGGAGTGGAGGATCTATCGAGGGTTTCCCGGTTTTACTGAACGATCTTTATTGTATATAGTAATCCATTAATTACTTTTCTATAATTACCTGCTATATCCGGTTCATGAACTTCAATATCCGTCGTTGCTATTATTTATCAGTCGCATAAATCCTTAATAATATTTGAGATTTTTAAGCTGTTGTAATTTAAAACACGCTGGAAATGTACCTAATAAAAAAAAACTTCTTAAGACTGGATTACTACGGACCGGTAAAATATAAAATAAAATAAAATAAAATAAAAAAAGATTAAAAGTAGAAATATTTATGTTTTACAGCGTATAAATGTGTAGATAATCTTTCAATCGACACCATAAACTGTTCTATTTAAGAAAATAACGAAGTATAAGCGAGTTCCTTTTAATCATAAAAGCATTTTGGGCTCGTGCTGAATTATTAACGGATCGGATTACATCAATGTTTTGGGTATGGGTCGGGATTTGACTTTAACAAGTCGGGATAATATTAATCCTATTTTAAATTTTTTTTTTAATTATTTAAGATAGCTCCGGTTTATACGATGTGAAACTGGAGATAGGAACTTGAGATAGAAGCTCGAGTGTTTGCGGCAAGAGGGAGTGGAGGATCTATCGAGGGTTTCCGGTTTTTACTGAACGATCTTTATTGTATACAGTAATCCATTAATTCAATTTCTATAATTACGTACTATATCCTGTTCATGAACTTCAATATCCGTCGTTGCTATTATTTATCATGCGCATAAATCCTTAGTAATTTTTGAGTTTTTTTAAGCTGTTGTAATTTAAAAGACGCTGGACATATACCTAATAAAAAAACTTCTTATGACTGGATTACTACGGACCGGTAAAATATAAAATAAAATAAAATAAAATAAAAATAAATTAAAAGTAGAAATATTTTTTTTTTTACCGCGTATAAATATATAGATAATCTTTCAATCGACACCATAAAATGTTCCATTTAAGAAAATAATGAATTATAAGCAAGTTCCTTTTAATTTTAAAAGACCTTTGGGCTGGTGCAGATTTATTAACGGATCGTATTAAGTCAATGTCTTGGGTATGGGTCGGGATTTGACTTTAGCAAGTCGGGATAATATTAATCCGATTTTTAAAAAAATTTTAAAATATTTAAGATAGCTCCGGTTTATAGGATGTGAAACTCGAGATAGGAACTCGAGATAGAAGCTCGAGTGTTTCGGCGAGAGGGAGTGGAGGATCTATCGAGGGTTTCCGGTTTTTACTGAATGATCTTTATTGTATATAGTAATCCATTAATTACATTTCTATAATTACGTACTATATCCGGTTCATGAACTTCAATATCCGTCGTTGCTATTATTTCTCATGCGCATAAATCCTTAGTAATTTTTGAGTTTTTTTAAGCTGTTGTAATTTAAAAGACGCTGGAAATATACCTAATAAAAAAACTTCTTATGACTGGATTACTACGGATCGGTAAAATATAAAATAAAACAAAATAAAATAAAAATAAATTAAAAGTAGCAATATTTTTGTTTTACCGCGTATAAATATATAGAAAATCTTTCAATCCACACCATAAACTGTTCCATTTAAGAAAAAAATGAATTATAAGCAAGTTCTTTTTAATTTAAAAAGCATTTTGGGCTCGTTCATAATTATTAACGGATCGGATTACATCAATGTTTTGGGTATGGGTCGGGATTTGACTTTAGCAAGTCGGGATAATATTAATCCGATTTAAAATTTCTTTTTAAATTATTTAAGATAGCTCCGGTTTATACGATGTGAAACTGGAGATAGGAACTTGAGATAGAAGCTCGAGTGTTTGCGGTGAGAGGGAGTGGAGGATCTATCGAGGGTTTCCCGGTTTTACTGAACGATCTTTATTGTATATAGTAATCCATTAATTACATTTCTATAATTACCTGCTATATCCGGTTCATGAACTTCAATATCCGTCGTTGCTATTATTTATCAGTCGCATAAATCCTTAATAATATTTGAGATTTTTAAGCTGTTGTAATTTAAAACACGCTGGAAATGTACCTAATAAAAAAAAAACTTCTTAAGACTGGATTACTACGGACCGGTAAAATATAAAATAAAATAAAATAATATAAAATAAAAAAAGATTAAAAGTAGAAATATTTATGTTTTACAGCGTATAAATGTATAGATAATCTTTCAATCGACACCATAAACTGTTCTATTTAAGAAAATAACGAAGTATAAGCGAGATCCTTTTAATCATAAAAGCATTTTGGGCTCGTGCAGAATTATTAACGGATCGGATTACATCAATGTTTTGGGTATGGGTCGGGATTTGACTTTAACAAGTCGGGATAATATTAATCCTATTTTAAATTTTTTTTTTAATTATTTAAGATAGCTCCGGTTTATACGATGTGAAACTGGAGATAGGACCTTGAGATAGAAGCTCGAGTGTTTGCGGCGAGAGGGAGTGGAGGATCTATCGAGGGTTTCCGGTTTTTACTGAACGATATTTCTTGTATACAGTAATCCATTAATTAGATTTCTATAATTACGTACTATATCCGGTTCATGAACTTCAATATCCGTCGTTGCTATTATTTATCATGCGCATAAATCCTTAGTAATTTTTGAGTTTTTTTAAGCTGTTGTAATTTAAAATACGCTGGAAATATACCTAATAAAAAAACTTCTTATGACTGGATTACTACGGACCGGTAAAATATAAAATAAAATAAAATAAAATAAAAATAAATTAAAAGTAGAAATATTTTTTTTTACCGCGTATAAATATATAGATAATCTTTCAATCGACACCATAAAATGTTCCATTTAAGAAAGTAATGAATTATAAGCAAGTTCTTTTTAATTTTAAAAGACCTTTGGGCTGGTGCAGATTTATTAACGGATCGTATTAAGTCAATGTTTTGGGTAAGGGTCGGGATTTGACTTTAGCAAGTCGGGATAATATTAATCCGATTTTTAAAAAAAATTTAAATTATTTAAGATAGCTCCGGTTTATACGATGTGAAACTCGAGATAGGAACTCGAGATAGAAGCTCGAGTGTTTGCGGCGTGAGGGAGTGGAGGATCTATCGAGGGTTTCCGGTTTTTACTGATCGATCTTTATTGTATATAGTAATCCATTGATTACATTTCTATAATTACTTACTATATCCGGTTCATGAACTTCAATATCGGTCGTTGCTATTATTTATCATTCGCATAAATCCTTAATAATTTTTGAGTTTTTTTAAGATGTTGTAATTTAAAAGACGCTGGAAATGTACCTAATAAAAAAAAACTTCTTAAGACTGGAGTACTACGGGCCGGTAAAAATAAAATAAAATAAAATAAAATAAAAATAAATTAAAAGTAGCAATATTTTTGTTTTACCGCGTATAAATATATAGAAAATCTCTCAATCGACACCATAAAGTGTTCCATTTAAGAAAAAAATGAATTATAAGTAAGTTCTATTTAATTTTAAAAGCATTTTGGGCTCGTGCAGAATTATTAACGGATCGGATTACATCAATGTTTTGGGTATGGGTCGGGATTTGACTTTAGCAAATCGGGATAATATTAATCCGATTTAAATTTTTTTTTTAAATTATTTAAGATAGTTCCGGTTTATACGATGTGAAACTCGAGATAGGAACTCGAGATAGAAGCTCGAGTGTTTGCAGCGAGAGGGAGTGGAGTATCTATCGAGGGTTTCCCGGTTTTACTGAACGATCTTTATTGTATATAGTAATCCATTAATTACTTTTCTATAATTACCTGCTATATCCGGTTCATGAACTTCAATATCCGTCGTTGCTATTATTTATCAGTCGCATAAATCCTTAATAATATTTGAGATTTTTAAGCTGTTGTAATTTAAAACACGCTGGAAATGTACCTAATTAAAAAAAAACTTCTTAAGACTAGATTATTACGGACCGGTAAAATATAAAATAAAATAAAATAAAATAAAAATAAATTAAAAGTAGAAATATTTTTTTTACCGCGTATAAATATATAGATAATCTTTCAATAGACACCATAAAATGTTCCATTTAAGAAAATAATAAATTATAAGCAAGTTCCTTTTAATTTTAAAAGACCTTTGGGCTGGTGCAGATTTATAAACGGATTGTACTAAGTCAATGTTTTGGGTATGGGTCGGGATTTGACTTTAGCAAGTCGGGATAATATTAATCCGATTTTTTAAAAAAATTATAAATATTTAAGACAGCTCCGGTTTATACGATTTGAAACTCGAGATAGGAACTCGAGATAGAAGCTCGAGTATTTGCGGCGTGAGGGAGTGGAGGATCTATCGAGGGTTTCCGGTTTTTACTGATCGATCTTTATTGTACACAGTAATCCATTAATTACGTACTATATCCGTTTCATGAACTTCAATATCCGTCGTTGATATTATTTATCATGCGCATAAATCCGTAGTAATTTTTGAGTTTTTTTAAGCTGTTGTAATTTAAAAGTCGCTGGAAATATACCTAATAAAAAAACTTCTTAAGACTGGATTACTACGGACCGGTAAAATATAAAATAAATAAAATAAAATAAAATAAAAATAAATTAAAAGTAGAAATATTTTTGTTTTACCTCGTAAAAATATATAGATAATCTTTCAATCGACACCATAAACTGTTCCATTTAAGAAAAAAATGAATTATAAAAAAGTTCTTTTTAATTTTAAAAGCATTTTTGGCTGGTGCAGATTTATTAACGGATCGTATTAAGTCAATGTTTTGGGTATGGGTCGGGATTTAACTTTAGCAAGTCGGGATAATATTAACCCGATTTTTAAAAATATTTAAAAATATTTAAGACAGCTCCGGTTTATACGATTTGAAACTCGAGATAGGAACTCGAGATAGAAGCTCGAGTGTTTGCGGCGTGAGGGAGTGGAGGATCTATCGAGGGTTTCCGGTTTTTACTGATCGATCTTTATTGTTTATAGTAATCCATTAATTACTTTTCTATAATTACCTGCTATTTCCGGTTCATGAACTACAATATCCGTCGTTTCTATTATTTATCAGTCGCATAAATCCTTAATAATTTTTGAGATTTTTAAGCTGTTGTAATTTTAAAGACGCTGGAAATGTACCTAATTAAAAAAAACTTCTTAAGACTGGATTATTACGGACCGGTAAAAAATAAAATAAAATAAAAAAAGATTAAAAGTAGAAATATTTTTGATTTACAGAGTATAAATGTATAGATAATCTTTCAATCGACACCATAAACTGTTCTATTTAAGAAAATAATGAAGTATAAGCGAGTTCCTTTTAATCATAAAAGCATTTTGGGCTCGTGCAGAATTATTAACGGATCGGATTACATCAATGTTTTGGGTATGGATCGGGATTTGACTTTAGCAAGTCGGGATAATATTAATCCGATTTAAAATTTTTTTAAAAATTATTTAAGATAGCTCCGCTTTATACGATGTGAAACTGGAGATAGGAACTTGAGATAGAAGCTCGATTGTTTGCGGCGAGAGGGAGTGGAGGATCTATCGAGGGTTTCCGGTTTTTACTGAACGATCTTTATTGTATATAGTAATCCATTAATTACATTTCTATAATTACGTACTATATCCGGTTCATGAACATCAATATCCGTCGTTGCTATTATTTATCATGCGCATAAATCCTTAGTAATTTTTGAGTTTTTTTAAGCTGTTGTAATTTAAAAGACGCTGGAAATATACCTAATAAAAAAAACTTCTTATGACTGGATTACTACGGACCGGTAAAATATAAAATAAAACAAAATAAAATAAAAATAAATTAAAAGTAGAAATATTTTTTTTTTACCGCGTATAAATGTATAGATAATCTCTCAATCGACACCATAAAATGTTCCATTTAAGAAAATAATGAATTATAAGCAAGTTCCTTTTAATTTTAAAAGACCTTTGGGCTGGTGCAGATTTATTAACGGATCGTATTATGTCAATGTTTTGGGTATGGGTCGGGATTTGACTTTAGCAAGTCGGGATAATATTAATCCGATTTTTAAAAAAATTTTAAATTATTTAAGATAGCTCCGGTTTATACGATGTGAAACTCGAGATAGGAACTCGAGATAGAAGCTCGAGTGTTTGCGGCGTGAGGGAGTGGAGGATCTATCGAGGGTTTCCGGTTTTTACTGATCGATCTTTATTGTATATAGTAATCCATTAATTACATTTCTATAATTACTTACTATAACCGGTTCATGAACTTTAATATCGGTCGTTGCTATTATTTATCATTCGCATAAATCCTTAATAATTTTTGAGTTTTTTTAAGATGTTGTAATTTAAAAGACGCTGGAAATGTACCTAATAAAAAAAAACTTCTTAAGACTGGATTACTACGGACCGGTAAAAAATAAAATAAAATAAAATAAAATAAAAATTAATTAAAAGTAGCAATATTTTTGTTTTACCGCGTATAAATATATAGAAAATCTTTCAATCGACACCATAAAGTGTTCCATTTAAGAAAAAAATGAATTATAAGTAAGTTCTATTTAATTTTAAAAGCGTTTTGGGCTCGTGCAGAATTATTAACGGATCGGATTACATCAATGTTTTGGGTATGGGTCGGGATTTGACTTTAGCAAGTCGGGATAATATTAATCCGATTTAAATTTTTTTTTAAATTATTTAAGATAGCTCCGGTTTATACGATGTGAAACTCGAGATAGGAACTCGAGATAGAAGCTCGAGTGTTTGCGGCGAGAGGGAGTGGAGTATCTATCGAGGGTTTCCCGGTTTTACTGAACGATCTTTATTGTATATAGTAATCCATTAATTACTTTTCTATAATTACCTGCTATATCCGGTTCATGAACTTCAATATCCGTCGTTGCTATTATTTATCAGTCGCATAAATCCTTAATAATATTTGAGATTTTTAAGCTGTTGTAATTTAAAACACGCTGGAAATGTACCTAATTAAAAAAAAAGTCTTAATACTGGATTATTACGGACCGGTAAAATATAAAATAAAATAAAATAAAATAAAAATAAATTAAAAGTAGAAATATTTTTTTTTACCGCGTATAAATATATAGATAATCTTTCAATAGACACCATAAAATGTTCCATTTAAGAAAATAATAAATTATAAGCAAGTTCCTTTTAATTTTAAAAGATCTTTGGGCTGGTGCAGATTTATAAACGGATTGTACTAAGTCAATGTTTTGGTTATGGGTCGGGATTTGACTTTAGCAAGTCGGGATAATATTAATCCGATTTTTAAAAAAAATTATAAATATTTAAGACAGCTCCGGTTTATACGATTTGAAACTCGAGATAGGAACTCGAGATAGAAGCTCGAGTATTTGTGGCGTGAGGGAGTGGAGGATCTATCGAGGGTTTCTGGTTTTTACTGATCGATCTTTATTGTACATAGTAATCCATTAATTACGTACTATATCCGTTTCATGAACTTCAATATCCGTCGTTGATATTATTTATCATGCGCATAAATCCTTAGTAATTTTTGAGTTTTTTTAAGCTGTTGTAATTTAAAAGACGCTGAAAATATACCTAATAAAAAAACTTCTTAAGACTGGATTACTACGGACCGGTAAAATATAAAATAAATAAAATTAAATAAAATAAAAATAAATTAAAATTAGAAATATTTTTGTTTTACCGCGTAAAAATATATAGATAATCTTTCAATCGACACCCTAAACTGTTCCATTTAAGACAATAATGAATTATAAGCAAGTTCTTTTTAATTTAAAAACCATTTTGGGCTTGTGCAGATTTATTAACGGATCGTATTAAGTCAATGTTTTGGGTATGGGTCGGGATTTGACTTTAGCAAGTCGGGATAATATTAATCAGATTTTTAAAAAATTTAAAAAATATTTCAGACAGATCCGGTTATACGATGTGAAACTCGAGATAGTAACTCGAGATAGAAGCTCGAGTGTTTGCGGCGTGAGGGAGTGGAGGATCTATCGAGGTTTTCCGGTTTTTACTGAACGATCTTTATTGTATATAGTAATCCATTAATTACATTTCAATAATTACGTACTATATCCGGTTCATGAACTTCAATATCCGTCGTTGCTATTATTTATCATGCGCATAAATCCTTAGTAATTTTTGAGTTTTTTTAAGCTGTTGTAATTTAAAAGACGCTGGAAATGTACCTAATAAAAAAAAACTTCTTAAGACTGGATTACTACGGACCGGTAAAAAATAAAATAAAATAAAAATAAATTAAAAGTAGCAATATTTTTGTTTTACCGCGTATAAATATATAGAAAATCTTTCAATCGGCACCATAAAATGTTCCATTTAAGAAAAAAATGAGTTATAAGTAAGTTCTTTTTAATTTTAAAAGCATTTTGGGCTCGTGCAGAATTATTAACGGATCGGATTACATCAATGTTTTGGGTATGGGTCGGGATTTGACTTTTGCAAGTCGGGATAATATTAATCCGATTTAAAATTTTTTTTAAATTATTTAAGGTAGCTCCGGTTTATACGATGTGAAACTCGAGATAGGAACTCGAGATAGAAGCTCGAGTGTTTGCGGCGAGAGGGAGTGGAGGATCTATCGAGGGTTTCCCGGTTTTACTGAACCATCTTTATTGTATATAGTAATCCATTAATTACTTTTCTATAATTACCTGCTATATCCGGTTCATGAACTTCAATATCCGTCGTTTCTATTATTTATCAGTCGCATAAATCCTTAATAATATTAGAGATTTTTAAGCTGTTGTAATTTAAAACACGCTGGAAATATACCTATCTAAAAAAAAAAAAATCTTAAGACTGCATTATTACGGACCGGTAAAAAATAAAATAAAATAAAATAAAATAAAATAAAAAAAGATTAAAAGTAGAAATATTTTTGTTTTACCGCGTATAAATATATAGATAATCTTTCAATCGACACCATAAACTGTTCTATTTAAGAAAATAATGAATTATAAGCAAGTTCCTTTTAATCTTAAAAGCATTTTGGGCTCGTGCAGATTTTTTAACGGATCGTATTACGTGAATGTTTTGGGTATGGGTCGGGATTTGACTTTAGCAAGTCGGGATAATATTAATCCGATTTAAAAAAAAAAATTAAAATTATATAAGATAGCTCCGGTTTATACGATGTGAAACTCGAGATAGGAACTCGAGATAGAAGCTCGAGTGTTTGCGGTGTGAGGGAGTGGAGGATCTATCGAGGGTTTCCGGTTTTTACTGAACGATCTTTATTGTATATAGTAATCCATTTAATGCTTAGAAATTAATTTAATAAGAAAGATAACCATTGATGCGCAATATTTGGCTCATTATCGCTTGCGTTAGATTATAGAAACGAATCTGAAAATTTGATTAGATGAAATTTTAATGAATTTTTTTTCTTTTTCTTTTTGTTCTTTTCTTTTTCTTTTTATCTAATTGTCCCATCACGTGACTTATAGAAGAAACAAGTAGCTGTAATTGTGAGTCACATGTATAATATCTATTTGTTTCTTTACGATTTTTTCTTTTTCTTTTGTCGCCAAACAATGTGATTTTAAGCCAAAAATGCATAAGCGTGACATTAGCTTGATGGTGTTCTCACAAATGGTGTTTTTTTAAGTGAAAGAGATAATTTTTTGAGTACATTTTCATATGCAACTGTAACTTATATAGATATCAGTTAATATTTAAAAAATGGAAACGAATACTTAAATTTCAATGTGAATTTCTGCCATACATACATATTGTAAAATAATTTCATACTTTTAAAAATGTTTTTCACCGTTAATTCCGAAAGCATGTGATATTTATAAACTTGAACTCAGATCAACGAATATTACCCATTTTTTAAAGGAAATATCATCTATAGTTTATTTCATTTTTTCTCAAGTCATATCGCCAATTTCATTTATAGAAAAATTTACAGCTTCGAAATCTAGGAAATAAAAATAATTTTTAAGGAAATTTATGCAATACTACGTTATTACTATCGAAAAATTCAACATTTTGAAAAAAAAAATACAAGTCTTTTGTAATTCGTCATTTCTTCTTCGTCTTTCTTCGTACTTTCTCCTCTGTTATGTAATATTTCAAATGATATTGGACTAATTTTCGATCATCGACTCACCGCAAAATGGCATATCTAATCTATATATATAAAAGAAAGTCTGGATTTTGTATTAATCAACGCGCAGCCAAAACTACTGAACCTAAAATCTTGAAAATCGGGGTAAAAATACTTCTTATGATATAGAGTGCCGCTAAGAAAGGATTTTCCATCCCTAAGGGGGGTAAAAAGAGAACGAACTTTAATAAATTTCCGTAAAAATCTGATTTTATAGTTATTTTTCAACTGATAGCATATTTTGGTGTATTTTTGTATGCTGAATCGAATGGTACTAACTAAATTCTTTTAAGCCCAGTAGTTCGAGAGATATTTCATATTTTTCTAATTTTGCACTATCTTTGGCGCCAAAACCTGAATTTTTCAAGTGATAATTTCTAAAAACTCATTCTTTTCATTTTCTTACTATAGCAAGGGAAAAAAATTCAAATTGAATAATTTTTTAACCAATCCTTTTGGTTAAATAAAAACAACTTCGTCAATTAGAAAAAAAAATTCAAACGCCTCAAAAACTAAAACTAAAAGTACAAAACAAAACTGTGGTACTTTTTCGTTCTAATTTTCGTCGCGATACCATGCCAAAATGTATGTATGATATCGCGCCATTTATTTCAACCTTAATCGTGCAAACGATTTTTATTGCAAACCGTGCTACACGTTAACATTTGCTAATTACTGAACGTGAATATTTTTATGCAGGAATTTTTAATGATGGAATTTATTTTATTCCATCATAATCTCGCAAAACTTTTTAATTTGTTATTTTTTTAATAGAAAATATTTATTACTGATACTGATATAGATTTCACCATTTCGCTGTTATCTGATGATGAGGAAGCTACAATAAAATTATTTCAGAAGTTAGGAATTATACATATAAAAATGTTTTGTTCAATAAACCATGAATGTCTTCATTGAAAGAATGAAATGTTTACTGCAATGTGAGACATATGTATTACGTACGCCATGCTTCAGTAGTAAAAGACATTTACATTTTCAAGACTGCAGTTTAAATTGACTATATTTTATTACTTGCAAAATATTTATTTTTTCTTATATTTTAAGTATTTATCTTGGTACCTGTCGACCAATTTCGCCAAACCACTCGCCAAATTATACAAATTGACGTAATTTTTATTTTAAATTACGAAAGAACAAATAAATTAGTATAACATTAATAAAAATACATTTAAAACGTCGAAATAAAAATTACCTGATGACGTAAATACGTGTAACTTGCTTAAAGTCAAGTGAATGTGACATTTACGATCAACCATTATTGGCATTTAATCTTATAGTTTGGCAATATATTTTTGGTCGACGGGATAACCAAGTAGTACCATTATTTTTATTGATTTAAAAAAATGGTAGGTCAAAAGTCTATAATTTCAAAAGTTATATTTTTTAAATGCTCATTTTTTTGCCCCATATTGGCGCGATTTTTTTCTAACGACAATTTGACGAAAACATCAACAGCATAAACAACAACATCCGGGTTACCATATTAAGCAAAATAACGACACTTTGGCGCCAGTTAAGTACCCGTTGCGTATATGACATTGGCGTCAGAAAAAAATCGCGCCAATATGGGGCAATATGACATCTGTGCCATTTTTTGCTATCAACAAAATTATTTTTTTTTTCAAATGGATTATTTCATTTTTGTGCCAAATATTACGCTAGGTGGCAATGGTGTTGGCATAACAGGGAAATACCAAAACAGTTACTGAATTTATTTCAAATGTAAAGAAAAAAGGTTTAATGAGCAATAAATATTGTAAATATGACTATAACTCAGATTCTACTGAACAGAATTTTGTAGAACTTGCACTGTTAAATAGTAAATTTGGTTTATAAATGGTTTAATGTAAAAACCATCATTCTAAGTTGCTACGGGAGTTCTAAAATTAGGTGAACTCGATTATGAAAGATTTCAAGTTAACTAATTAAATGCACAGTAAGTTAGATAATATTTCAGGAATTTTTTCAATATTTATCATATCATTCTGTATTGTTTAGTTACGAAGCTATGAGAAAAAAGTTCTCAGTGGTACAGTAAAGAAAATTGGAAGATATACGCCACAGAGATAGGGTATACTAGAGAGTATATATGCTATAGTTATGGAAGTTGAGCTGAGTTCCTTAAAAAATTCAGAAGTGATGCATTATATACCTACCCCTACCTCGCAGTGAGTTCTATAATCAGGTTAACGCGATTATGAAAGATATTTAACTATCTCAATTTATATATAATGCAAAGAGAATGTTCATTCCGGCCGCTTATATCTTGAGTTCTGCTGAATAGATTTTGACGGGACTTACATTGTTAGTTAGATAATTTTTCAGAAAAGATGTTAGTATAAAACATAACGTTCTACGTTGCTTAGTTAAATAATTATGGAGAAAGTTCTAAATCAGATGAACCGAATTTTGAAAGATTTGCTTTTTTTAAAGGTTCCACTGAATGAAAGTTTATGGGATTTAAACTGTTAATTAGATCATTTTTAGGGAAGGTTTCGGTATATTTTCCAGTTTAAAAGATTCTGCTAAGTTGATTTTGATGCAACTTGATCGGTTAGTTAATTTTTCAGTGAATGTTTCAGTATAAAGCACATATCATTTGCTGTTGCTTGGTTGTCAGGTTGCTTGTTTGTAGAATTATAGATGAAAGTTATAAAATCAGACGAACCCAATTATTATGAACGATCAGCCTTTTCAATAAGTCCAATTAACAGATTGATGAGACTTGCATTGATAATTTTTCATGAACGCTTTTAGTATATTACCTATTGTTCTATTGTTCTTTACCGAATCCTACACTAACAGATCAACTAAAGAAATTGGTCCTTAACAGTCTAAATTTTGTATGACTCAATAAAAGATATAATAGTGTAATGACATTCATATTGCTTTCAGCAATTCGGCTGGATACACCAGGTAAATGTCCATATTGCTTTAAAACGCATGATCAAATTCACAGATACATTTTGTTTCATTCAAGATTTCTTTAGAAAAACCGACCAGCGTAGCAGGCGAAGGCGGCTAGTATAGTATATAAAATAGAGTCTGGATTAGGGGACTAATTAACGCACAGCGCAAACTACTGAACCTAAAATCTTGAAAATCGTGGTAAAAATACTTCTTATGACATAGACTTCTGCTAAGAAAGGATTTTCTAAAGTGTCACCCCTAACGGTTTTTGCAGGGGGAGGGAAAAAAAATTCCTTAAAAATCGAATATCATAATTATGCTTCAAATGATAGCATACTTTAATGTAGTTTTGTATGCTGAATCGAATGGTACCAAGTAAATATTTATAAGTCCAACAGTTCATGACACATTTCATATTTTTCTAATTTGGCGGTGTCTTTGGCGTCTAAACCTCAAAATATCTATCATTACATCCGTTACTCTAGCAACGAAAAAAATTCAAATAAACTCTTTTGGCTAAAGAATAAAAACGGCTCTATGAGTTAAAAAAATTTCAAGCATCTTAATAATAATTAAAAAAAAATTACAACGACCATTTGGAAAATGATTTTTTCAAAGACTAAAATTTAAGACATAAAAAATCGCACGGAGTTGATCATGCATTATTAACGCCATGGATTAAACATTAATATTCCTGGACCAATTTTAAATGAAATTTCATTTTTAAACTTCTGAACATCCCACAATATTACTTTTTATATCGTCATATAGTGAAAAAAAAATGCACTTTTAATTGCAATTTGTTTGAAAGCTGTATCTCAATTTGTTTCTGAGTTATTAATTTTTTTTGTAGTTTTTATTACTTTTTCATCATAGTGGCAACAGAAGTATCCATCTCTGTTGAAAATAAAGGGAAAATACAGATTACTGTATAGACAAACCAGAAAACGAATAAAATGCAGGATTCAACTAATAAAATGCTTCAGATATGTTTTTGATTTCCTACCCTGACTGAGGACAATAAACATTTTTCCAAATGGTAAAAAAAAAAAAAAAAAAAAAAGTTTTTTATGTAAAATAAAAGGAAATAAATTACTGAGAAATTAGCATTATAAAACGAAAATGGAAAAAGTACTACTTAGATATTCCGTCGACCAAAAATCTATCGTCAAACTATAAGATTAAATGCCAATAATGGTTGATCGTAAATGTCAAATTCACTTGAATTTAAACAAGATACACGTGTTTACGTCATTAAGTCATTTTAATTTCGATGTTTTATTTGTATTTCTATTAATGTTATACTAATTTATTTGTTGTTTCATTATTTAAAACAAAGATTATGTCAATTTATATAATTTGGCGATTTATATAATTTGGCGAAATTGGTCGACGGGATAATAAGTAGTACCAATGAAAATATTTAAATATGAAAGCAATGTTTGTAACGACTTAAAAATTATTTTCACATATATAAACTCGGTTTATGGCGTCAGATGCCATCATCCGAAGAATCTACAAGAGTCTTTTTCCATTTTTCCGGTCAAGGGTCCATTTCTCAATGAAAGAAATTGGAATCAGAATAATATTGGGCGATTTATAAATTGCTCCTCGATAAGAAGAAAAAATAGGTACAATTATAACAACCGTGCGCAGATCTCGCTAATAGCATTTTTTAAAATTCCGAGTAGCAGTAGTTACATTTTGCATATGTAAATTAAAAATAATTTTTTGTTTTTAATTATGGCATCATTTCCCAGCTTTTGGACTTTTGGACTTGGAAGAGATATGGAGAGGAGTACCAGGAATCAGCGACTCCGCACCTCCGGTAGTAACCTGTGGTAGAAACATTCAAACCATAGCCAATGTCCAGAACACCTGGAAACGCGTAAAGGAAAAGCTCCCCAATATAAATATATTTTTAAAAAAAAAGGCCATTTAAAGGCACCAACCAAAAAGATATAAAAATACAAAAATAAAAGTTAATGAAGTTAAATAGGATTAATAGAAGATATTTAAAAGCAATAATTACAAAAAAGAATAAAAACAAAATTTACAAGAAGTTAAGTAGTGAGCAACCAAGGAAAAATAACCCTATCAAAGCGACAGTAGTGGCCTAACCAGGGTCGATATTCTCAGGGAGATGAAGAGTGGCACGAGGTCTACGCCCTCGGGCCCGTTCATCATATACAGAAATATTATGGAAAATAGGATTAGGAATGTCAGGAATGCTATTGAAAAATTTTGTAGCTTGATTTTTTATGACAGATCTGATCGGTGGAACTTTGACATGATGGTGGATTGTAGTATTTCTCTTATACCAAGGTGCACGGACGATACCACGAAGAGTCTTATTTTGAAGGATCTGAATTTTTTGAAGGTTTGTTTTAGCAGCAGGACCCCAGATCTGGGCACAGTAGAGAAGTATGGGGCGAAGAACTGTCTTATATAACAGTATTTTATTGCCCATACTCATCTCATCACTATACAGGAGATGGGCAAGATCGCGCTTAGCTTTATAGAACTTTTGGATGCTATATTCGATGTGCTTACGCCAAGTAAGAGTACTGTCCAGGAAAACCCCAAGGTATTTAACTTCCCGTCCAAAGCTGACAAAGGAGCCATCAAGGTGCAGTGGAGGAGGGGTAGAACGCTTGCGAGTGAAGACGACTGTCTGTGATTTAGTAGGGTTAATTTTGATACGCCATTTAGTAAAGAATGATTCCAATTTGAGAATGTGTTGCTGAAGATACTCGTGCATAGTAAGGCAGTCCTTGTCACGAGCCATCACAGTGGTGTCCTCCGCATAAATGGCTAATAACGTATGTGGAGATGTAGGAATATCAGAAATGTAGGCTTTATAAAGCCGGGGCCCCAACTTAGAGCCTTGCGGCACACCCGCGTTAACCGGGCGAGGTGTAACGAGAGGATATTGGCATAGCGGACGCAGAATGTTCTGTCGCGAAGGTACTTAAGGGTAAAGCGAACATGACGCGTAGGGACTTTTAACTTTAATAATTTGTAAATCAGGCTGGGGAGCCAAACTGTGTCAAAAGCCTTCGCGACATCAATAAACAGTGAACCAACATACTCAGAGTTCTCGAGTCCATCAAAAATGAACTCAACCACTCTGAGCAATTGGTGTGCGGTAGAGTGTTTAGGCCTGAAGCCAAATTGTTCAGGGATATCGGGGAGGAAATCTTGAAGGCGTGTAAGAAAAATATGCTCAGTCAACTTACCAAGAACAGGAAGCAAACTAATGGGTCTGTAGCTTTTGGCCAGAGAAGGGTCTTCTCCAGGTTTCTTAATAGGGACAATAACAGCTTTTTTCCAGTCATTAGGAAAGTAATAGAATTTGAAAAGAGCATTTATCAAATTGGCTAGATAATCAGCATACTGAACGGGGAGATTTTTGATGGCCGAATTAGAAATTCCATCATGCCCAGGGGCCTTTCTATTAGGAAGATTTTTGATCACCGCAATGACTTCCTCAGGGGTGGTCGGTTCAATTGATATGACAGGCTCATGGGCCAAGAATCTGCCAACAACTTGGTCAACCCGATCTGCATTAGAGACATCACTATGCGGTTTAAATTGACCTTCATATTGATCAGCAAGTACTTCCACTTTTTCAGCGTCGAGGCATTTATGTCCAGTATCCGTTAGGAGAGGGGGGGATAGGAGTAAAAGGTTTCCTGACTCTTTTCAGATAATTCCAAAGAGAGTTATCCATAGGAGTCAGGGAGATAATAAAATCCGTCCATTTTTCACTCTTGAAATTTTTGATATCACGTTTAATGATGGCGTTTAGCCGATTCATTTCAGTCCGGATACTGGGGTCCCTACTGGCTTGCCACTGTCGACGCAAACGATTCCTATTATTAATTTTGATTTTAATTTCCTGAGGGAGGGTCTGAAAATTTTGAGGAGCCTGGTGGCATTTAGATGCTTCAAGGGAATTTTGAATTAATTTGGTAAGATTTGTGACAGCCAATTCAATATCCTCGACGGAATTGAGTTCATCGAAAGGGGGAGGAGAATCATTGATTGCAGTGGTAAAATTACGCCAATTGTAAACATAAGGAGAGATTAAGGAAGGTAGTGAGGGATTACAATCAATGTTAATTTGAATTGGGAGGTGATCCGATGCGAGAGCCTAAATACGGGTGATGGTATAGGGGTAAGGGATATTATTAAGCAGAGCCAGATCAATAGTCGTGCCGTTTTCCAAAGGGAAAAAGCGAGTGGGGGAGGTGGGAGCAGCAATTTCAATACCATTACTGATGCAGTAATTATGGAGGGTTTCCCCTAAACGGTCCATATTACTGTTTGGGCACCAACTGGGATGATGAGAATTGAAGTCGCCAGCAAGAATGACATTGTTATCTAGCCGGAATAGATTGTTAAGGTCAGCAGGGAGATCCGAATGATTCGAAACCCGGAGATAGATGGAGGATACTACAAAAGAATTTCGTTGATCAAGATAAATTGTTACATTAGTGTTTTCTAAACGATTAAGAGAAAGGGAAGGAATATGAGCATGGGTGACCCTTCTACTCACGAATATAGCAGTCCCGCCATATGGCGAAATAACATTATTATCAATGCGAGGAGTGAAATACGATTTGAAATTTTGAATATTGAGGCCCCTAAGATTACTAGTACGGACCTCCTGTATAAGGATGAGATCAACAGGGTTGTTAATAACAAAATCCCTGAGCTCTGCTAGCTTCGATCTGAGGCCATTAGCATTCCAAAAAAGGATACGGAAAAGACCCATTATTTAGTTGTTGGTGAGCTTTTAAGGCCTCCTTGGCCATCCATATTTATAGCACTTAGCAGCTCAGACATACCTTTATTAGCAAATATTTTCTGGAATTTTGCCATTATATCATATAATTTATTTAACTTTTCAATAATAGTATCTATGTTATCAAAATTAGACAAAACAAAATTAAGTAAGACATTATTACTATCAGTATTATAATTATTAGGATTAATAGTATTTACAACATTTTCAGCAGCATTATTTCCAGTATTACCAGTATTTGGGACGTTAGCGATGATTTTGCTATTAGTAGCAGTATTAGAAATATTCTGATAATTTCCACCAGGAACGAGATTCTGCGATGAAGTAGGTTTTGAAATAATAGTCAAATCTGTTTTTTTTCCCTTTTAGAGAGTCGGCAAAGAAACGTTTTTTGTGGTGGTAATGGCAGCAAATCTGTGATTGCTATCTCTGATTGTGGTAACCCTGCCACTTTGGATGTTTCTTGGATTTTTCGGGCAACCACTGAAATTTGCCGTATGATTATCACCGCAATTAGCACATTTAAAATCTTTACGGTCCGTGACCTTATATTCATTAACTCTATGTCCACCTGAACACTTCAAACACACTGGTTTCAGTGTACAACATTCTGAGCTGAGATTATACAGTTGGCAATTATAACATTGCTTTGGTCCTTAAAATTTATAGGTTTCTACCTTAATATAGAAACCGAGACAGGATCGAACATCAAAAATATTTTTAAAAGTTCATTCCTAAAAATATCGACAAGAAAAATGGGGAGGGGCAATTTGGTTTTAAAATTTCTAAGTTGAGAAACTCTGTGAATATCATAGCCAAGAGAAGATAACTCCGACTTAACCTCGGAGATGGGGGTGTCAATGGGCAATAGCTTAATAAGAATTTTCCTTGGTCGCTCGTTTTTTGGTCTCATGCCAAAGAATTCGATTTTGCTATCACTTATGAATTTTTGGATTTTACGATACACATCTATGGTTTTAGGAAAAAATTTTATGAAGTCCCCTTGGACTTCAACTTTTATCTTTCAACTTTTATCCCTTTAAAGACTTTGCATTCAGCAAGCTCGTCAATTTTGTTGGCAATATCACGCCAATTTTGAGTCGTTTTAACATAAAAAGGTTCGCATCTGGGCTCCTTAGGTGTAGTATTAGTATTTTCAGTTGTATCATGATCTAATATATCTTCATTCCTATTAAGGGTATTAAAGGAATTTGAGGTTGTCACAGGAGTATCATTCCCTAAGGTGACAATTTTGGCAGTTTTTAACGGTTTCTTAAAACCGTCATCTAAAGAATTATCAATTTCATTAATACGTTTACCGTTAGTACTAATTTTTTCCAGTGTAGGAAAGTCATTATCATAGGATTTAGGTAAATGAATTACATGTTTAACATTAGTTAGGATAATAACTAGGAAAGCATTATCCCCCGTATTGGCAAATGGTTCGAATGATTCAGACCACATACCTTGAATGAGTTCCATGAATCTGTCCTTAGCACGTATAGAACATCTGGCATAAAAGGAGCTGGCATACTGAAGGACGGTGTAGGCAGTTTTTCCCAATTTATTATCATCGGCCAAAAAGGCTGGTTGAAAATGTTTTATCCATTTATTGAGAAACTCCAATTCAGCCGGGAAAAAATCGGCTTGTTGAGTACTATTGTTCATATCGGCATCCATTACCGAGAAAAAGTTCGTAGCACCACGAAATATATTCTAATAAGAACTTTACTTCATATCACTACAAACTACAAAACACGCACAACACCGGACCTACTTTCGATTTCAAATTTACAACTCTGAAATGCGGAGCATTACAGAACACTTCTGCCCATTTCCCAGCAAACACAGATTTGTCAAAAACCTCACCAAATGATGTTAGAATTATCATTCTTGTTAGGTATATCGATTTTCATATAACAATGCGACATGCTTTTAATGGCAAAACAAAGTTGTATCGCATACGTGTTGCCAAAAGAGCAATAGACAGGCGATAGCTTTTTGCGAAGCAGCAATCGTGTCAAATCTTGTTATCCAATAACTATTCGACACATGATAGTTGTTTGACCACCACTAAAGTATGAATTGCATTATATTAGTTCGAGACCATGGTACGATAATTTTTTAACGCGTCATCAATTTCGTATTATTTTCCTGGCATTCACTCGTCTTTCTTTTTACCGAAATGGAAAATGGCAACGCTAAGGTAAAAATTCCTTCAATGGCGGCGGCGAGACGACTCGGCTGTAACGCTGATTCAACATAATGCAAGGTAGGAACAGGAACTTACTAAATATTTTTTGTACTATTTATCATTTTACAAAATTTTTAAAACGTGTGCGCAAAGCGGGCTCTATGTCAAGCACACAAGTCATATGTTTGTTGTTCAATAAATAAATAAACATGTGCGAAAAGCGGATTCATCAACTAGTCGTACCGTTTTTGTCTATTTATGTAGGTAAATTATGTTTTACGAAGTATTAACTACATCTACATGAATTTATAAAGCGTATTTATGATTTATGAAAAGAAAATAATTATTAAGGATTACCTGTACTTGTTTTTTTTTTTTTTTTGTCTTTTACATCGATATTTTCAAATGGTACGTAGTAATGTTTACATTTTTGCCAGTGGCATATACGAGTATATTTGTACTTTACTTCTTATCTCAGCAATAATTATTGTTTAATCAGTAAAAAAAATAACTTTCTTAATTGCTTTTCATTTCTACCTAAATGAAATTTTGCGATCTTGTGATTTGTTTACTTATCTGTAGCAATGTATGAATTTTTAAAAACATCTTACATGTAATATTCGTAGGTTAGATCAAAACACATTTCATAAGAATATCTTTTAAAATTTTTGAAGTTCTGAAATTTACGGCAAACAAAATTCAGAATTCTCCAAAAAATATTTTATAGCATATTTTTATGAAGAAAAAGTATTTGCAACATATTTATCAAGATCAACTTTTGATTTATTGCGCAGCTATAAATAAATAAAAAAATATCCTTCAATTTAACTATTTTATTACATTTTGCCATGAAAATATAAATATGCAAATATTTTTTTTTCTTTATAAAAATATGCTATAAAATGTTTTTTGGAGAATTCTGAATTTTGTTTCCAGTAAATTTCAGAACTTCAAAAATTTTAAAAGATATTCTTATGAAATGTGTTTTGATCTAACCTGCGAATATTACATCTAAGATGTTTTTAAAAATTCATACATTGCTACAGATAAGTAAACAAATCACAAGATCGCAAAATTTCATTTAGGTAAAAATGGAAAGCAAATAAGCGAGTTATTTTTTTTTTTACTGATTAAAAAATAATTATTGCTGAGATAAAAAGTAAAGTACAGATATACTCATATATGCCACTGGCAAAAATGTAAACATTACTATGTACCTTTTGAAAATATCGATGTAAAAGACAAAAAAAAAACAAAAAAACAAAAAAACAAGTACAAGCAACCCTTAATAATTATTTTCTTTTCATAAATCATAAGTACACTTTATAAATTCATGTAGATGTATTTAATACTTCCTAAAACATAATTTACCTAGACAAAACCGGTACGACTAGGCGAGCAGAAGGAGGGGGGCAGCGCTAATTTTTTTTGTTGTTGTTGCTCGTCGAGTTAACTGTTTTCTGGTGGGGTGGATTTCAGGCTGAGTGTATAGATTCCTGCAAGTTCGGTTCGGTTTAACAGGATTTTTCAAAAGTTAGCTCAGTATACTATTTCACATTAAAAACAATAGTTATAATAATAATCATAGATGTTTGTATGTGTGCTGTCTTCTAAATAGATCACCATGTTTTGTCCGCTACCCTTTGATGAAATACGTGTCTTTTCCAAAATCATTTGACAAAATTTGTGTTTTTTTGCGGTACTTTGTCGAATATTGTGATCTTTCGCAGCCCTTTGATGAAATCAGTGTTTTTTTTTTGTGACCCTTCGATGACATTCGTGTTTCTTTTCCATTTTTTTTTTTTTGCTGTCATTGGACAAAATTATAATTATACCCAGGGGTGTAAAAATACCGGGAACCAGGTCGCCGGTCGCCTGGGCGACTAAATTTTTGACACTGGTGCCTAGATATGTCTTAGGAAATGAAAAATAATTCATATTTATAAGCTTGATTATTTATGGATTTTTTTTCTTTTTGATCCATGCGCAAATAAAAAAAAAATGAAGTTCTCTTTCACTGAACTGGACTTATTAAAATTATTATTAAATCATTTCCAGAAATATTTTGTCACATTTCCAATAGCAGAAATTTCTCCAAGTGTCTGCGACAGATACTTCAGGGGCAAAAAATAATCTGCAGGTAAAATATTTTTACAATTGAAGCTTTAGTTAATCAAACAATCCCTTACCTGTAGAGTTTTTAGGCATTTTTATTAATAATACTCTTAACTTTTTGTATTAAGTAATAAAGAGCTAAACATAATATGAAGCAAAATAAAAGTTCAATGAAAAAGAATCTGCAAAAGAGAAAAGAAAATCTGCGATGCCTGTCTCCCGTCTCGAACTTTCTGCTACCGGGGTCACATTGAATGTTGATTTGGAAACAACTGAAAGTATTGCTCTTGACGAATGGTATGAGTTTAAGGTACTATGCAAAGACATGAAATGTAATGAGCTTTTGATCAAATCAATCAAAAATGATTCTAAATTTCCAATTTTATCAAAGTTACTGCAAATTGTATCTGTAATACCTGTGGCAACTGCATCCTGAGAGCGAGGAATCAGCACAATGAATTTGATCAAGAACAAGTTTTGCTCTACTTTGACATCACAAAATTTAAATGATTTATTATTAATAAATTTAAATGGATCTTCTGTAGAAGCATTTGATCCTACAAAAGCAGTTGAACGCTGGTACTTTACATCAAAAACAACAAGACACATGAGCGGTCATAAACATCATAAAACTTTAAAAGCAAAATAGGACAAACAATAAGTTAACAGTATTGATTTATGGCATATATTATAGCCCTTGAAGTGAATTACATATTTGTACTTTTCAGGTGTTTAAAGAAGTTTTTAATGATTATTATTTGTATTTTACATCAGCACTTCCAATTTTTTTATATCAATATTTATAATTTTGTGTAACATTACTTTTTTATACAAGAAAAATTTATGTCATGTGTCAGATATATTTAATTAAAAAGAGTAACTTGTATGTACTATTATTAACTTATACTGTAATTTCATTTTACAAATTTGTTATCGATAGTAACTGGCTCCTAGATTTTCAAAAAATTTTTACACCTCTGATTATACCTATACCAAAAACTATCTATATTATAAAGGACAAACATATCTGTGCGTAACGCATACGTCATTTTGCGAATGGCAACAATTTGAAATTTGACACAGCGCTTGGCGGACCTTATTTCTTTTTTGCATATGGCGGCTCTTTAAAACCCTTCCGATACACCCGGCTGCCCTTTTAAACACTTCCTATGCACCCTGTGGCAATTCAATTGATCCCAGGAAAATATTGCAAATTCTAGGGTTCTCTAAACAAACCAGTTAAAAATATTTTTAGTGAACAAGGTACAAATGTGCCCTTTTTTAGGATTTCGTTCATCTGACGAAACCCTATTCGTCTCGCTCCTCTGTCTGTCTGTCCATCACAGAGCCCGTTCTCAGAAACTATATATATTGGAGACTTGAAATTTTGCATACTTATAGCTGAACACCTCACATCAAACGACAAATCCTAAAATTTTGGAAAAGTCTTATATTTAACCCTCTGGGCTCCAACTTGTGTATTTTAATCTTTTTGTTCTAACTGAGCCCCTAATTAAGTTTAACACTTGAAATTTTGCATATTTATAGCTGAACACCTCACATCAAACGACAAATCATAAAATTTTGAAAAAGTCTTATGGGTCATTCCATGTCAAATCAACCAGTGACTCAACCTGACCATTTCAGATTTCAATGAAACTCTCAGGAATCATTCTCCCTAATGATATAAATGAGAATATATTTTTATAATTTTTTTATCGCATTAAATTTTTGTACAATTAATTATTTAAATTTTGAAAAATCGTCATTTTTTGGGGTTGCATAAATTTTTCAATTTTGAATTTCTCACGTTCTATCAGTCATACAGAATTTTATGACCCCTCATCTTAAAGAGGAATTTATAAGGTTTAATTTGATACTCAAGTTGACTATACTCAGTTAAAAAAAATAAATTTTTAAATTTTTGAAAATTTAAAATTTAAAAATTTTTCAGATAGTGTTTTTTAAAAAAATTCAAAAAAATGTATGTTTGTTGTAATATTATAAGCTTAAATTTCTGAAATTTTTAGAGTGGGATCTCAATGGGATCAAGGGTTATGAACAGAGCCGACCAGGATTGCCTGGGGTCCAAGGCCCAAGGAGTTTTTCGGGGCCCCTCTTAACCAAAATACAGTAAAACCTCTTAATAGTGGAGCAGTAAAATCTCTTAACCCCGTGAAGGGCGGTGGGATGTATTTTATCCCACCTACGATTAATGAAAATTTGCACCGGAGAAATTTTATTAGATCTTTTCCTTATTTTGCAATAAATCTTTTTGCAGATTCCGGTGTGAATTCCACATTTCAGAAACGCAATTACTTGCCCCTCAAGGGGTTAATAGTGGACACATAGGGAACGCGAAATTAGTCCGCTAATTGGAGATGTCCGCTTTTGAGAGGTAAAAATATACAGATTTATAGATGTTGGGAATCGAAAAAGTGTTCGCCAACAAGAGGTGTCCGCTATTCGGGAGCGTCCATTACCGAAGTTTTACTATAGAAGTTAGTGATGTTTTTTGAGAATATTCAGAAATTTTCTCGTATTTTATAAAAATGCTCATTAGAAACCCAGGTTAACTTAAATAATCTTTTGCTGTTTGATGCTATAATACATATCTTAAATATTCGTCTAATAATAATAATTATATCTTACATATTCGTCAACAAATATTTCTGAAAATTAATTTTCATAAAAATATTTTATCCACAACATTCCTAAATTAAGTTTTTTTAGAGAACGAAAAAGAACGGGCAAAGTGCTAAATAAAGGTATATGTTACTTGGAAGGGGTCAGAGCTTGAAATAAAACAAATTGTAGGAGATTTAAGAATTGTTTTCTAAATCATTTCACTCATTTTGGGGCCCTTGTCTGCAGTGGGCCCAAGGTCGCGGCCTAGTTGGCCTGTGCAGTAATCAGGCCCTGGTTATGAAATAAAAACTGAAAATTACCATTCAAATAACAATCTAATTCTAGCTATTTTGTTATTTATGTATTATTTGAATGGTAATTTTCAGTTTTTATTTCATAACTCTTGATCCCATTGAGATCCCACTCTAAAAATTTCAGAAATTTTAGCTTATAATATTACAACAAACATACATTTTTTTCAAAATTTTTAAAAAACACTATCTAAAAAATTTTTAAATTTTAAATTTTCAAAAATTTTAAAATTTATTTTTTTAACTGAGCATAGTCAACTTGGGTATCAAATTAAAACTTATAAAATTCTCTTTAAAATCAGGGGTCATAAAATTCTGTATGCCTGGTAGAACTTGAGAAATTCAAAATTGAAAAATTTATGCAACCCAAAAAATGATTTTTCAAAATTTTAAATAATTAATTGTATGAAAATTTAACGCGATAAAAAAATTATAAAATTGTATTCTCATTTATATCACCGGAGAGAATGATCCCTGACAGTTTCATTGAAATCTGAAATGCTCAGGTTGAAAATTGAAATTTTTTGGTTGATTTGACATTTTGACCTTCCCGCTTTTCGGTGTCTTTAATTTGTGTAATTTCCCTTTTAAATTTGTCCGGTTTCAATTTTTGATTTTTTTTTTCAATGTGGCTTTCGCTAGAGAGTCTTTCATTCGGGACGTGGTTGGGAACCTAAGAATCTTGCTTCCGCAAAAGAGACGGACTAGAGTAGAAGAATAAAGGGCTGCGGACGAAGATGGGCCGCTCGCCGCGGCGGTTATTATTTTGAAACCGCCGCGGCGAGCGGCCCATCTTCGTCCGCAGCCCTTTATTCTGCTACTCTAGTCCGACTCTTTTGCGGAAGCAAGATTCTTAGGTCACCAGCCACGTCCCAAATGAAAGACTCTCTAGCGAAAACCAGATTGAAAAAAAAAAATTGAAACCGGACAAATTTAAAAGGGACATTACACAAATTAAAGACACCGAAAACCGGGATGGTAGGGCTCGGGGCGATGAAGCTACCGAACTACCCCTTGCTTCTTCTAGCTTATTATTAGTCTCGGTCGGTGGTTGGGGGAGGGGCAACCGCCGCGGCGAGCGGCCCATCTTCGTCCGCAGCCCTTTATTCTTCTACTCTAGTCCGACTCTTTTGCGGAAGCAAGATTCTTAGGTCACCAGCCACGTCCCAAATGAAAGACTCTCTAGCGAAAACCAGATTGAAAAAAAAAAAAATTGGAACCGGACAAATTTAAAAGGGAAATTACACAAATTAAAGACACCGAAAAGCGGGAAGGGTTGGGCTGTAATCTGAATTCATTGTAAAATATTACTCGGCGAAAAAGAGGGTGTGTTAAAAAACGTAACGACTAAAACGAATTATGTTTATGCCACATATAGCCATAGTAAAAATAAATAAATAAATAAATTTTTGTTAAATTTAAAGCATTTTTATCAGTTCTATTCTAGTCTGTTTTATCTATTCAATTTTATTTATTATTTTATTCTACTTTAATAATAATTGGTATAATATTAACCGCCGCGGCGAGCAGCCCATCTTCGTCCGCAGCCCTTTATTCTTCTACTCTACTCCGACTCTTTTGCGGAATCAAGATTCTTAGGTCCCCAGCCACGTCCCGAGTAAGAGACTCTCTAGCAAAAGCCAGATTGAAAAAAAAAAAATCAAAAATTGAAACCGGACAAATTTAAAACGGAATTTACACAAATTAAAGACACCGAAAACCGGGATGGGAGGACTCGGGGCGATGAAGCTACCGAACTACCCCTTGCTTCTTCTAGCTTATTATTAGTCTCGGTCGGCGGTTGGGGGAGGGCGGGTGGGTCAACCCCCTCGGCGAGCGGCCCATCTTCGTCCGCAGCCCTTTATTCTTCTACTCTACTCCGACTCTTTTGCGGAAGCAAGATTCTATATATCCTTTAGAAACCCTTATATTTAACCCTCTGGACTCTTAACTTGAGTATTTTAAGCTTTTTTTTCTAACTGAGCCCCTATTTTTTAGAATAGTGTTCCCTTTTTGAAAAATGTATCCTTTTTTAGAATATAGCTCCTTTTTTGAAATATTCTCGCCCGGCGGCCCTTTTTTTCTAGAATCCACAATATCTAAAGAGGCCACCATATTTTTTTCATGACCCTTTGACGGAATTTGCGTTTCTTCCATGGTGCTTTGACGAAATTCGTGTTTTTTCCCATTACACTTTGACGAAATTAGTGTTTTTTTCTGCTGCCCTTTGACAAAATTCATATTTTTTCCCCGATCCTTTAACGAAATTCAGGTTTATTTTCGCTATCATTTGATGAAATTCACATTTCTTTTGCGAACCTTTGATCAAATTCACATTTCTTTCGCGACACTTTGATGAAATTTGCATTTCTTTCGGGACCCTTTGACAAAGTTCGCAATTTTTCATGACCCTTTCGCAAATTTTTTTTTCTCGATCTTTTGAGGAAATTCACGTTTTTTCTGCGATCCTTTAGAGGAATTCGCGTTTTTTCTGCAGCCCTTTGCTGAAATTCTCATTTTTTCCATGATCTTTTGACGAAATTTGATTTTTTTCTGCGAACGATTGACGAAATTCATTTTTTCGGTGACTATTTGTCAGAATTTATTTTTTTTTGTGTCTTTACTTTTCTGACTGAAGAAATTTTTAAATTTTCTCAGGGCTTATTATATTTTTTCAGGAAAATATATTTTTTCTAGGAGGGGAGTCTCCCTACCAACATTTATAAATGGAGGGGAGTTGAGTTATCTGGGAGGGAGAAAATATCTAAAACCCACTGTTATTTTATGTGTTATTTAAATTAATTATTTTGTCATGTCTGTATTAATACAAATTGTCAGGGTGTTTTTGAGTTTAAAAAAAAAATCTGAAATTCACAGCAAATTTTCTGAAAGGTTACAGCAGGGGATGGGAAGGGATTGGAAAATCTTCTCCAGGTGCTAATTATTTTTTGTTGCAGGTCGAATAAACTTTTTTTTGGTTCGGTTTGATTTCAGGCTATTTTTTCTGCAGCCTTTTGACGAAATTCCGCGATCTTTTGACGAAAATCGCTATTCTTTGACGAAATTTGCGGGTTTTATTCCGTGATCTTTTGATGAAATTCACGTTTCTTCACGATCCTATGACGAAATGCACGTTTTTTTGCGATCCTTTGTAAATTCGAGTTTTTTCGCGATTCTTTGATGGAATTCGCGGTTTATTTCAGCGGCCCTTTGACTAAATTCGCGTTTATTCCGCGATCCTTTGGCGAAATTTCCATTTTTCCGCAATCCTTTGACGAAATTCGCTTTTTTTCGCGATCCTTTGCCGAAACTCGAGTTTTTTCCGCGTTCTTTTGCCGAAATTTACGTTCTTTTGCTATCCTTTGATGTAATTTGCGTTTTTTTGCGATCCTTTGATGAATTTCGAGATTGTTTTTCGCGATCTGACTAAATTCACGTTATTCCGCGATCTTTTGACAAAACTTGCATTTTATTCGCAATTCTTTGCGACAAAATACGTGGTTTTTACTTCGAACGATTGACGAAATTGATTTTTTTGGCGATCATTTGTCGAAATTCGCGATATTTTTCTGTTAATCTGATGACCGATTTTTCGGGACCTTTTTTCGGTCTTACATTTTCGGAAGATTCTAAACAGAATCACTCCTAGGTTCGCCAATCGGTCGCGGACACTTGTCAACCGATCTCGAGCAAAAAATAATGAAATTTGTCTATCGGTCGCGTGAAAAATACGTGAATTTCAACGATCGTTCACGGTAAAAAAAAACCCCGCAAAATGTGTCAATCGGTCGTGCGAAAATATCAGGATATTCGCAAGGCGTTCGCGGGAAATCAAAGGATCACGGGAAAAAGCACAAATTTCGTCGAAGAATCGCGGAAAAATGCAAATTTTTGTCATAAGATCGCAAAAAACCCACAAGTTTCGTCAAAAGATCATAAAAAACTGCAAATTTCATCAAAAGATCGCAAAAAAACACACAAATTTTGTCAAAAGATCGCGAAAAAACTCAAATTTCGTCAAAAGAGCAAAAAACCCTGCAAACTTTGTCAAAAGGCCGAAAAATTTCGTCAAAAGATCGAATATACTTTTATATACTTTTAATATACTTTTGGCTGATGATTTTCATATTTGGCTAATGTGTTGGCCAATAGTCTTAATTTCTTAGTGCGGTCCCTGGAATGCGTTAAATTTTCGGAAAATTCGAAATAGTTTTTTACTGGGCCGGGTCAATATATTTTTTTTTTATCGGGACGGGCCCAGCAGCAGAATTTTTTTCTGCAGTCTGCAACACAAGTAGAAACTTAAAAAACAGTCTGCAGAACTTAAAGACAAATGCCCTCTTTCCAATCCCTCGTGCACTCCCCTCCCCCCAGTATTTGTGATTAACATAAAAGGAAAGTACTTTTTGAAATAATTTACTTTTGTCCTCAAAATTTTTAACACGCTTTCTGAAAAAGCTTTCATAAAATTTGTCAAAATTTCTGTGAAGTTTGAAAACAGAAGAACAGTCAAAATAACATATGAACTACACCAATTTCTAAAATTTTTGAAAAGATTGACACAATGTGATAATATCAAAAATTATACATAGATGTGATAATACAGTGATGAAAGTGCACTAAAGCCACTTTGAAGCAGCAAAAATCTAATTTTGTAGCAGTAAAATCCATTTTTGTAGCAACAAAAATCTAATTTTTTAGCAATAAAAGCTGTTATTGGAGCAGAGTGAAATTCTTAGAAAATCAAATTTGAGTAATTCATGCAAATACTATAAGTAATTCGAATGCAATGTTTTATTTACTAATCTCAGCTAGTTGCGCATTTCAAAATTTAACATGCTTTCACTCAAAACATGGCTAACTAAAACCTGCCACTCAGCTGTAAAAAAATCTTGTAAAAACATCAATGTTGCAGCAAATTTTTCCGCGAATCTTTGACGGAATTCACCTTTTTTTCCTCGATCCTTTGACGAAATGAGCGTTTTTTCGCGATCTTTCGACGATGTCCAGCCTATTTTTATTGCGATCTTTCGGCAGTGTCCGCCTTTTTTTATTGCGATCTTTCGACGATGTTCGCGGTTCTTTCGCGATCTTTCGACGTTGTTTGCATTTTTTTCGCGATCTTTCGACGATGTTCGCGATCTTTTGACTAGATTAGCGTTTTTTCTGCCGATCCTTTGAAAAAAATTCACGTTTTCTCCGCGATCTTTTGACGATATATGTGTTTTTTCGCGATCTTTTAGCGAAATCCGGGTTTTTTAGTGATCTTTGCACGAAATTCGCTTTTTTCCGCGGTTTTTCGATGAAATTTGCGTTTTTTCTGCAATCTTTTAACGAAATTCACGCTTTTCCGCAATCCTTTGACAGAATTCACGCTTTTTCCGCGATCATTTGTCAAAATTAACCTTTTTTCCCGATCATTTGACGAAACTCGCGTTTTCGCGCCATCGTTTGTGGAAAGTTGCTATTTTTTCGAAGCCCTTTGACGAAATGGGCTTTTTTTCGATCTTATGACCAAAATTTCGCCACCTTTTGACGAAATTCGCCTATTTTCCACGATCTTTTGACTATAATCTCATTTTTATAGCGATCCTTCGATAAAATCCGCGTTCTTTCCGCGATCATTTGACGAAATTTGCGTTTTTCTGCAATCCTTTGACGAAAGTTGCTATTTTTCCGTAGCCCTTTGACGAAGTTCTTGTTTTTTCCGCGATCATTTGACAGAAGTCGCTTTTTTCCGACGAAATTGACATTTCTTTTTTGATCTTATGACAAAATTTCGTTTTTTCTTCGCGTTCTTTTGACGAAATTCACGTTTTTTTTACCGATCCTTTGACGAAATGGGCTATTTTAACTGCAAACGATTGACGAAATTGTTTTTTCGGCGAACATTTATCGAAATTCGTGATATTTACGTCTGAATTTTCGGACTAATGACCGATTTTTTTTTAATTTCTAAAGAAATCACCCCTAAGATGATTGACTCATTTAATAATGGGCGTTTCACGATCGCGTGTCTAGAGTTTTCTCCGTGAATTATTTATATTTTAAAGGGAATCGGAGCTTCGTCAATCGCATGTGGCGTAGATCGTATTATTATGGCACATGGCAAATAATTTCTAACCAACTTTTTTTTTTCTAAATTTTAACAGTTGAAAAATAGTCTGCAGGTCTTCTCAAGAATCTGCGACGTACGTCGCAGCGTTGCGCCGATTCTGCGCCCGGGGGACGGGCCTGGAAATTTCGCCCCATGCAGACCTCTACTCTGAATAGCCTATAATAGTCAGGGAAAGAAACACTCAAGCTAATGTTAATATTATGGGAGGGTTGTTTACAGTTTTTTTAATCCCATTTTAATTTTTTTTTTTTTTTTGGGGGGGGGGGGGACAATAGGGACCTGATGTCTATAACTTTTATTGTGAGCTTGTTTTTTTTTTTTTTTTTTTGGTCATAGTTTTTTTAGTATACTAGTTTTAAAAATAAAAGAATAGCAACATTAAAGATCAATCTCAATTATGCTAAGGGGGGGGGGGGGATAATTTAAAAATATTAAAATGAAAACATTTAAGAAGATTGCTCCCATAGGTTTAACGTTAGCTTGTAAGTTCGCGTGACTAGAGTGTAAATTCTTAGTAATCCAAAAATCGGGATTTCCTTCAGTAAAATATCTCTTGTGTGTGTGTGTGTGGGGGGAAGTAATAATTTTAATTTTTGAGGATAAAGAGAGGTGGCTTTACTAGCAATGGCACTTGTGTGATATTTTTTCTATAGCCTTATAAATGATATCTTATTTAGTATTATTATTTATTATTTAGTATTACTTTTATTTAGTATTTTGCTTTGCATTTTTTTCATCCCCTTTTTTAGTATACCCCACAGTCACTCTCCCCCCCCCCCCCCCACCAAAGGTGTAATCTGGATTAAATTTTTTTTTCAACAATAGTAACGAGGTGGTGTTTTTTAGTTGTTGCCTTAAAAATAGTTCAGCAAAACACGCAAGAATCGCAAAAAATAATTTGGGAAAATAAGAGGCACGAGCGGCTGTACTAGAACATGGCACCATGCGCAAGATTCTTTTCTGCACTTCTACAAATGCTATATTCTTGAGAAAAAAAAAAAAAAAAACCTCTTTACTATTTTATCTTGCATCTATTTCATTCAGTCCTTTATTTTTTAGTGCCATTGGTTGGGCTGCCTGATTTTGCTTCCTTTAAGGCCGGATCTGTATGTAAAAATGTAAGTATAGTAAAAGGCATGGTGGGCAGAATTTCCTGCATGTTATTAAAAAATATATAATAAAAATTTGCAGCAATAAATCAAGTAAGTAAATTAATTTTATCTGTAATAAATATCTTAATATTATATTTAAATACCAGTATATAACACCCATAAAAAATGACGGAATGCAGACTTGCCAACTGCTACGAAAAAATCGTAGTTGCTACGATTTTGGACCTATAAACTACGATGCTACGAAAATCAGTCTTAAACTATGATTTTTTGCAAAAGACACAAATGAGATTTTTATCCCGCACAGCATATTTTTCAGGAGTGATTCTGTTGCAAAATTTCAAAGTATTCATTTCCAAAAGTTTAAAAAAATTGGCCATTAGAGTTCGTAAATTCGGACATTAAAAAATGCTCAAAGACGAAAAAAAAAAAAAAAAAAAAAAAAAAAAAAAATTCTGGGCTGCAAAACAAACTTAACATAAAACACTCTCTTTATGTATATTAATCACAAGTGAATAGTGTTTCTGTAAATATTTATACAGGAATTTGCTTCCTTAGAAACAAGGTGCCATTTTAAGGATTTCTGGAAAAGAGCGGGGAAGGGGATTTCTGGAAAGGGTTCTTTGAGGGGCAAGGTTTAAAATAGTGTGCAAAATCGCACAATTTGCCATAAACTACCGCGAATTTCGACAAATGGTCGTATAAAAAAAATCAATTTCGTCAAAGGATCGTGGTAAAAACACAGTGTTGATTTCAGGGGGTGGCCCGGTGGGAGAATGTTTCCCCCCCCCCCCCCCCCCCGAAAAATTTGAGATTTTGTGTTTTCAGTGGTGTGAATTTTGTCAAAATATCGCAGAAAGAAAACGTGAATTTCATCAAAAGATCAGTAAGAAAATGCGAATTTCGTCAAAAGATCAGTAAGAAAATGCAAATTTCATTGAAAGATAGATAAGAAAACGCAAATTTTCACCGAAAGATCGCAGAAAGAAAACATTAACTTCGTCAAAAGGATAGCGGAAAAAAATGCAAAATTCGACAAAGGATCGTGGTAAAAAAATGCCAATTTCATCAAAAGTTCATGGTAAAAAGTGTGGATTTCAAAAAAGAATCGTGATAGAAAAATGTGAATTACAATTGCGGAAAAATTGTGAATATCCTGAAATGATCGCAGGAAAAAAATCCCGAATTTCGTCAATTTACTGCGCTGGGCTAAAAAATTAGAACCAGGCTCCTCTTACAAAAAAAAAAAAAAAAAACGCTGTGAAACGAACAGAAACTCTAAAAACCGCATAAAAATTTTCAAAGGAAAAAATTTACTATATTGAGTTGAAAAACTGAACGCTTATTCCTTTTACGAATGTCAAAAGATGGCTGTGTAACACGAAAAATCAACCAACCAACCTCCAGATTAATTTAAATTTTGTGTGCCACGATTTCTCATTTTCAAAGGTTGGCAGGTCTGGGAATGCGATTGGTGTTTCATTTTCACAAACTTTATACAAACAAATATGAAGATTTTTTATAAAAAAGAAAAAACAGACAGTTATTATAAAGGTATTTCAATTCCTTAATGGTGTCAACTCTGACTGTGTAATAAACCAAAAGTCTTAAAATTTTTCAAACGTTCTATGAAATATGTTGAAATTGACAATAATATCAGAATTTCTTTTTCTTGGAGCTCATTTTATGAAAAGTAAGTTATTTTTGTGAAAAATAACATTTTGTAACGAAAGTTGAAATACAGTTACTCAAATTCGAACCAAGCATTCATTAACAAGAACTTCTTCAAATCCTCTTGCTAAAGTTTTTGTTCTTGGTGAACTGATTTTTATTTACAAAGTTATACATTTTTAAACAGTTTTTATGAAAATGAATTTTGTGAAGGGGCCGATTTTATTAACCCGGGAGAACTCGCTAGTGAGAATGCCCAATTGCTTTTCTTTTACTTTACATTCATATAATATCAATTTTTTTTGGTTGGCTTAGTACTTTTATTCACAAAATAGGTAAAATAATTGAAAAACATTTTGAAATTTTAATTAAAATGAAAAATGATTTAAATAAGAGTCTTAAAAAAGTACGACTGTGAGAGAAAATCTAATGCAGCGAGTTCTCCCGGGTTAAATTTATTTTTGTGAAGGGGCCCATTTTATTAAATTTATTTTTGTGAAGGGGCTCATTTTATTAAATTTATTTTTGTGAAGGGGCCTATTTTATTAGATTTTTGTGAAAGGTCCCTAAACAGGCCCCAAATTTTGTCTAGATCGACCCCTAAAATCTCATTAGAAGACATTGCACTCTTTTAAACTATGTTAACTATAACTAATAACTCTAAACTATCCTTGTTAGTTTCCTGTCTGAATTAATTCATTAAAAATTTTTGTGCTTTATGGAAATCGGTGCCTTCACCATAATCAGTTAACCTTTAAAAACGCAGGTGGCATACTGATTGCACCATTGGGTTTTATGAATAAACAATTGTTAATTCTGCCATAGCTATGTGGTTAAACTTTGCACTTAATTTCTTCTCTTCCCAAAGTTCCTAACTTGCAACAAGTGTTTAATTTGAAGCTTGCAATGTTTTCTACTTTGTTTCAATATTTTTATTGATAAGTTTCCACTGGTGTATGGAATATTCTGCCTGTGCTTTTGTGTAATCTATTCTATTTTCTGTCTTAAACTTTTGTTTTTATAAATGCGATGTCTATTACTTTTATACTATTTTACTAGACATCAGCAGGGCTGCATAGTCGGTGGGGAAATGTCTGACTATCATATATTTAAACGACTCCGGGCTGGGGTACTAGTGTTGCCTGTTGGTTAAAATAATGATAGAATATCAGAAAAATAAATCTAAAATCTCATTATTTCGGCATTTATTATCTTTTTAAGGCTTCAAAATTAAAAAATTACTTTTTTCACTTTATAAATTTTACAATTTCGTGCAGGCAAACCCAAAAAATCCAACTGTTGAAGTTGAAAAAACACAAAATGTAAATTTTACTACCGTATCTACTCCTGTATAACACTCACCCCTACTTTAGAAGAAAAAAAATGGCGAATTTCTTTTATCTCGTATATAACCCGCTCCATAAACTTGACATGCAAGTGAATGAATGACTAAATGAATTTCAGTAAAGAAATTCGAAACAAATGTTACCTCATGCCAGGAAAGAGAGCGAAAATCTATTTTTAGACTTCGGATATGGATTGTGTGGGGGAGGGAGTGAGTGACGAGGGTAGGAATGAGTCTCGTATCATGTTGTGTTGACGTCACTCACTTAACGAAATACTTGAAAGCGTCTGTTGACAACATGCGAGTGATATGGAGAATCTATGTAGATATACTGTGACATTTAAGTTGAAAAAAGTTCAGTATCTAAAAGAAAATGGTGACCGTGCTTTAAGTTGGAAGTTTGGGGTTGGTGAGTCAAGTGTGCGAGAGTGGCGGAATATGTAAGAAAAACTAAAAAAAGCACCATCCAATAAGCGTGCTTTTTGGGGAAAATCGTGTAAATATCCGCAAATGGAACGGCAGTTTTTAATTCATGGAACGGATTTGCAGCTTTCGGGAGGTCTCGACTTAAATTTTGGTGTTCGAGGCCTGTAAAATAGCTAGGAAAATGAATATTCAGAGAGAAGATTTCAAGGGGAGTTATGGATGTGTAAGACGCTTTATGATCCGTAACAGTCTCTGTATCAGGTGAAGAACAACGCTATCGCAGAAGTTGCCGGAAGAATACGGAGAACAGCTTTATCAAGTTCTTCAAGTACGTTATAAGGCTACGAAAACAAAAGGGATATCAGTTGTTGCAAATCGTGAATCAGATCAAACTCCATTGTGGTTTGATATGCTGGAAGCTACAACCGTTCATCCCATTGGAGATAAAGCATTGAAGTACGCACACCAGGAGAAGACAAGCAACTATGCGCCATTATGCTGGCCATTACTAGAGATCTACGCGGGCCGGGCTCAGGCCGATATTCATTCACGGCACTCGGGCCCGGGCTGTACTTTATTTCTGAAGGCTCGGGCCGGGACGGGCCTAACTTATTTTTTCTGTACAGAGCCGGGACTGGTTTCATTCCTGGTCTTCACGGCCCAAAATTTTCAGTCCTAGTTTTGACCCAGCCCGTGTGAAAATCATTGTCTCAGCTTGGCAAGATCCATTGAAAGATCAGTTAAATTAGGCCTGTCCAAAAATTCTTGCAAAAAATGCATACTTTTTTAAATTGCCATTATTCTGCACTTAAATATAAAAATTTATTCTTTTTAAAGAATATTTGATTTCCACGCTTATTAAAATTTAGCTAAATTAAAATGTAGTAAAATGTGTGAAGAGGAACCTGCCTATGACGGAACCCCATATTTAAACTGAAAACGTGTTGATCCATGCAAAATTAAAATAATAATACGTAAGAAAAGTATATATGATACATTTACACTTGCTAAGAAGGGAACTTGTCTATAACGCATTTTTTTTCTTATCTATGCAATTCAGTCTTAGAAGATTTTACTGTATAGCATTTTTCAGTAGCATACATGGAATACATGTATGTTAATGCATGGAGTATGGATTAACAATATTAATGATAACTGAAACATTAACATACAAGAAATAGAGATTCGTTAAAAAATTAAATATCGCAGCCTGCGGCAGTTTTTTTTTTCTTATATATAGATTTCAAGGCAAATGCCATAAGATGAAAAAAGGAATAAAGTCTCAAATAAGTAAAAATATCAACTTTTTTTTAATGCTAATTTCAGCATTAATAAATCTATTTTATGGTCAAAAGGAAGTTAGCCACTGAATTGAGTAGAAATAAAAATATCTTTTTATGCTTCACAATTAGTTAGAAAGTTAAAAGAAAATATATTCTTTATGGTCAAAAACAAGTTGATAATTGAATAGTTGAGCAAAATTTAGAATATTCTTTATGCTTCAGGATTAATTAGAAAAGTTAAACGATTTTTTTTCCCTCAGAAAAATTATGGCTTCTTTGGAATAACATATACATATATATATATATATATACTTTTAAAATCATAATGGAATTAAAGGCGAATGCCATACGAGAAAAAAAAGAATAAAATCTGCAATAAGTAAAATATATAACTTTTATATATAATACTAATTTCAGCATTAATAATAGCTGAGAAGAAATTTTAATGTTTTTTTTTTTTTTTTTTTTTTTTTTTGTGTGTGTGTGTGTGTTTCATGAATTGTTTTTTTTCTCCCCTAGAACAACATATGGACAGATAGATTTTATGATTATATTCATAAAACTTTAAAATTTTAGATAGTGAAGTCCATTAATATATATATATATATATATATATATATATATATATATATATATATATAAATGGCTAAAGTAGCCAAATTTGAAGGGTAAACAAAACGCTCAAATGGTTGCTAAGCTAGTTGCTAGGGTGTGACGTCAGTTGAAACTAATCTTTAAGAAATACTGTGTCATTTTGATTCCTTTTTTGTGCCAATAAAATCCGAATTCATGCGTATTTGTATCGAATACGTATCGATTATATCGCGATGTGTCGATTTTCTGGCGACAAATTGATAACCCGTTCACGTATCGCCAAAGATATAAGACAAAAGGACAGAATCGACACAGTTATGTTACGATTGACTGTTATCAAAATGCTACCTCTGGCGTTTGTCGAAAGGTATCTTTCTTTTATCAATCTGTCAGTTTTGTGCTTGCTGAGTTCCTGTAATTGTTTATCTGGCACAGTTGTCATATACGCCCCCCCCCCATATTGGGGCTATTTTTTTCTCACGCTAATATCAGATACACAACGGGTACTTAACTGGCGCCAAAGTGTCGTTGTTTTACTTGATATGGTAACCCGGATGTTGTTGTTTACGCTGTTGATGTTTTCGCCAAATTGGCGTCGAAAAAATATCGCGCCAATATTATTCATTATGTATATGACATCTGTGCCGTTTATCTTTTCAGTTTTTTAAATGAAATTGTTATAAGGCATGCATTTTAAATGAAATGGATTAAAGGTTTGTGTTTTGAATGAAAATAATAAAATAAGAGTATGGTATGAAAACAATCTTTATTGATTTATTATCTGCGCCCGGCTAACATAAAAGTATCACAAAAGCCACATATTCAATTTTATTTGGGTAGTTGCTCAGGAGAATCCAAGTTAACCTTCCGTAATCGGATACTTCTCATATTGGTGTATTAGCTAGAATGTTGAAAGCATCGTTTATGTTTGAAGCGAAAATTTTACGACGAATTCTATAACACAAATCGCATCATCATCATATATATTTACAACGGAAATTTGCATTTCATTCCGATTGTTTATAATACTTTCGCAGGATATACCACAATTAGTTAGGTAATAATTTTGGAAAGGTTTTAGTGTATACATATTGTTCAAGGTTACTTAGTTATAGAGCAACAGTAAAAGTTCAAAAATTAAGTGAACCTGATTATGAAAAATTAGCCTTTCTAAAAAAAAATCTACAGAACGTATTTTTTTACAAGTGACCCTGTTACATGACTTTTCAGGAATGGTGTTAGTATATAAGATTTCATTATATGTTGATTAGTTATAGAGCTATTAATTCCTGTTGTCATAACGGTCTCATTACCTGACGAAAAGTGCGCTGTTTATAATCATCTAAAAGAATTACTTTCTCATAGCTAAATTTTGTCCAACGCTTAAGATAACGTTATATTGCAATGGCGTTCGAATCGTTTTCAGTAATGAGCAAGGTCCAGCTGAAGGTCCATATTGTTTAAAATACAACTTCAAATTCACCATTTAGTTTAATCCAAGGTTCATTTGGATATATTGACCAGCGCAGCGGGCATAGCCTGCTAGTTTAAGACTATAATGATTATAAGTAATTTCCTTTTAATTTTAAACGCGTTTTGCTGTTGGTGCAGATTTATTAGCGGATCGTATTAACTCATTGTTTTGGGTATGGGTCGGGTTTTGACTTTAGCAAGTCGGGATAATATTAATACGATTCTAAAAATATTAATTTAGAATGTTCCGGTTTATACCATGTGAAACTCGAGATAGTGTATGAGGGAAGGGGTACGGAGGATCCATCGAGGTTTTTTGGTTTTTACTGGCCGAAATTTATCATATATAGTAATAAATTAATTGCTTTTCGATAATTACGTACTATGTCCGGTTCATGAAATATCATATCAGTTGTTGCTAATTTTTATCATTCGCGTATATTCTTCAAATATATTCTGATTTTTTTTTTTTTTTAAATATGTTGCAAATTAAAAGACTGAAAATTACCTAATAAAATAAAACTCCTTAAGACTGGATTACTAAGGACCAGTAAAAAAGAAGAAAAATATTTATTTTACAACGTTAAAATATATAGATAATCTCTCATTCGGCACCATAAACTTTTCCATTTGAGACAATAAGGAATTATAAGCAATTTCCTTTTAATTTTAAAAGCTTTTTGGGCTGGTGCAGATTTATTAGCGGATCGTATCAGTGGCGTACCCAGGATTTTATTTCGGGGGGGGGGGGCTGACTTAAATTTCCATTATGTTCTAAATCTTACGAAACACGTTGAATTGTGTTTTACACAGAAATCTTTTTTGCCAATAAGGCCGTAGCCATGGGGTGGGGGGGACATTCAAGGGGCAGGGGAGACTTTGTTCCGAATTTTCCGAAAGTTTGAAAAATTCGGACTTAAAAAAAATGTCGCGATTTTTTACAAATGGTCGCCGAAAAAAATCAATTTTGTCAATCATTCGCAGAAAAGAAATCTCTATTTTCCTTAAAGAATCAAGGAAAAAACACGCATTCCATGAAAGGGATGCGAAAAAATGCCAAATTCGTTAAAGGATCACACGAAAAAAAGAAAAAAGCAGGATCACAAAGAAGGGCCACAGAAAAACGTGAATTTCGTCAAAAAACTGCTGGAGAAAAGCGAATTTCGTCAAACAGCCTCAAAAAAACAACGCAAATTTCGATGAAGGGTTGTGTAAAAAAAAAAAAAAAAAAAAAATCGGGAAATGACCTCAGAAAAAATACGAATTTCGTCAAAAAGCCGCAGAAAAACGCAAATTTCGACCAAGGATCGCTAAAAAAAGACACGCATTCCGTCAAAGGGAAGCGAACAAGATGCGAATTTCGGTAAAGGATCGCAAGAAAAAAGAAAAAGCAGGGTCACAAAGAAGGGCCACAGAAAAACAGGAATTTCGTCAAACAGCTGCAAAAAATGCTACCTTCATAAAAAAAACCCGCAAATTTTGTCAAACAGCGCTGAAAAAACACGTATTTCATCAAAAAAGACGAGAAAAAAATGCGAAATTTGTCAAAAAGCCGCGGGGAAAACGCAAATTTCAGCGAAGGATTTCGCAAAAATCCGCGAAAAAACTCGAATTTCATCAAAACCCCGCGGAAAAACGCAAATTTTGTCAAGAAGCCGAGGAAAAAACATAAATTTCAAAGGATCACGAAAAAAAAGCACAAATTTCGTCACAGATCCGCAGAAAAAACGCAAATTTCGACGAAGGATTGCGTAGGAAAAAACCCACAAATTTCGGCAAAAAGCCGCAGAAAAACGCGAATTTCTTCAAAGGACCGCGGGAAAAACGCAAATTTCATTAAAGAAAACCGCGGAAAAAATGCAAATTTCATCATAAAACTGCGGAAAAAGCACAAATTTCGACAAAGGATCACGAAAAAAACGCGAATTTCGTTAAAGAAACGCGGAAAACGCGAATTTCGTCAAAGCGTCGTGATAAAAACCTGAATTTCATGATAGGATCGCGGAAAAAAACATATACAAATATCTATGTTCATTATTATGGGTATAGTTTTTAAACTGAAATAATATACTGAACTAACATTTTAGAAATCTGGTTAACCCGAACCCAACTTGGAGGAATCTACACTGAGCCTAAAATTGACCTGAAATGAAAACAGAGTTAATCCAAACTACAGCAAAAATAATTAGCGGCAGAAAGGGATTTCCTCACCTACTTCCGGCTGCTATAACCTTTTAAAAAATTTGCTCTGAATTTCAGAAATTTTTTTTTACTCCGAATCAAATCTGGGGGGAATCGGGGGGGGGGGGGGAAGCACGGGTCTGATCCTGAGGCCGTCCCATGTCGAAATATGTTGAAAAGTGTTACTGTTTTTATATATATATATATATATATACTTTCATTTAAAAGAAAGTCATTATAGCTTAAAGTCTATAAAATTGTTCTTCCAACCCCCGAAACTAAATTCTGGCTACGGTTCTTGTTTAGCAATAAATTAATATTGTAACAAACACAAAATATTTTTAGTAAACACAAAATATTTTTATACACATACATAAAATAACGACTTTGTTTATTATTTGTGCATTTTACAAGTCATAATAAGGACTTTAAACCGTTCCAGATGAAAAATAGTGGCTGCAAAGTTAGGGCAGAATAAGATAAGTTGGGGGGGAGGGGGACGTTACCGAACTCTAACGATGTCTTTGCAGTCAAACAAGAAGTCACTGTGTATCTTACAAATACGAGGAAGTAATCGAGTGTTAAAAACGAAAAATAATGAATATCATTCACAGTCAGCTCTTCCGCGCATATATAGTGCCTGATTTCCGACTTAGCCAAAATTCTGAAGAGATTAGCTAAGGTGTCACTATGCACAAATATGAGACTAAAAAGAAAGACAAGTGCGATGCATGACAAATATATATGTAATTGAATTGATCAAAAAAGTAGGAATTTTTTTTACCATTTAACTCCGACCATTTTGGCAAGGAAATGAGGCTTAGTCCTTTCAACCCTTTTCACCCTCATATTTCGATATGACATGGAGATGCGACTGAAAAATGAAAGTTAATAAGCTATTTTTACAGTCAACTCTTCCGTACCGGATTTCTGATTTGGGATTAGCTGTGGTGTTACTGTGCATTAATATACTTCCGCATTGACAATCTTGGCGCCCGCTGACTATGAGAGAAATTAAAAAACTCCTTAAATTAAACTAATTTTAGATTTGTCGAATTTACTTGTAGGTCTCTTGAACTGAACATATATGATTCCATTTATCCAGTAAAACAGGGATGGAGCTATTTTTTAGTCATTTGAATATTGATTTTGTGGTCTCAAGTAAATTTGGTCGCAGGACTGAAGAGGATATTGGATTATCGAGAAAAACAAATTTGTAGCATGCCATAAAATAAAACAAATTTATCTGATAAAGAAGGAATTTCAGCCCTTTTTTCACTTCACTTCGATCTCTTCGAAGGTGGAATGGAGCTGTAACCTCATAACCCCTGTCCCCATCGACTTCTTTGTGTGTATGCTGGGGCATCACTGTGCACTAATATATAGGACTAACCAGAATAGCTGCGTCGCAGAAAAAAAAATTAAAGATTTATCTCAAAAGAAAGAAACAAAACAGGAGTTATTTTTTCATTTCATTTTTGATTATTTCGAAAGGGGGCCTGTAAAACCATCAGCCCCCTTCCCCTCATTGGGTATACTGTAATGTAACTGTGCGCTGATATGAAACTAGCCAGAACGCCTAGTTCGTTGTATTGCAGAAAACAATTGCATTACAAATTTATCTCAAACAAAAAGAAAAAATATCGGCACTTTTTCATTTCATTTTCGACTATGTTGGACCATCACCCCCTTTCAACTTCTTTGGGTATAATGTGGTATCACTTTGCATTAAAATGGAACTAAAGAGAAGAGAGCGGCTAGACTGTTGAATGATAGGAGAAAAAAATACAAATTTATCTCAAACAGAAAGAAAAATAGCAATATTTTTAAATTTCATTTTTGACTATTTCGGGAGGAAGGGGTCCAACAGCCGTCTCCCCTTCTTTTGGTATGCTTTGATGTCATTGTGGACAAATATGGGGTTAACGAGAATGGCTATTTCGCTGTATGGCAGAAGAAAAATTCCAAACTTATCTCAAACAAGAAAAAAACATCAGGCTTTTTTTCATTTCATTTTCGACTATTTAAGAAGGGGGCAGCCCATTAGCCCCTTTCACCTATTTGCGTATAATGTGGTGTCACTGTGCACTAGTATGGAACTAAAGAGAAGAGATCGGCTAGTCTGTTGAATGATAGGGGGAAAATACAAATTTATCTCAAACAAAAAGGAAAATATCAGCACTTTTTCATTTCATGTTCGACTTTTTTGGGAGAGGGCTGTAACCTCATTAGCCCACTTCTACCTTTTTGGGTATAATGTGATCTCACTGTACACTAATATGGAACTATAGCGAAGGGAGTGGCTAGTCTGTGTAATGATAAGGGAGAAAATGCATATTTATCTCAGACAGACAGGAAAAGATCAGCACTATTTTTTCATTTCATTTTCGACTATTTCGAGAGGAGGGGGTGTAATTCCACCAGCTCCCTCCCCTGTATGACAAAAGAAAAAAATAACAGATTTATCTTAAAAAAGTACGGAAAAAACACTTTTTTCATTTAATTTTTCGACTATTTCTGGTTTAGGGGGGGGGGGGGCTGTAATCCCATCAACCCCCTTTCTCTTCTTTGGTGTCAATATCGTCTAACATGGAACTAAAGCGAAGGAGGCGCTTCGTCTGTTGAACGATAGGGGAAAAAATGCAAATTAATCTTAAACAGACAGAAAAAATTCAGCACTATTTTCTCATTTCATTTTCAAGAGGGGAGGGCTGAAATTCCATCAGCCCCGTCCCCATCTTTGGGTATGTGATGTCAATGTGGAAGAATGCCTATTTTGCGATGTGAAAGAGGAAAAAATTATATTTATCTTAAAAAAGTAAGGAAAAAACACGTTTTCATTTAATTTTTCGACTATTTCGGGAGGAGGGGGGGGGGGCTGTAACCCCGTCAGCCCCCTTTTTCTTCTTTGTTGTCAATGTAGGCTAATATGGCACTAATGAGAATGGCTAGTCCGCTGTATGATTGAAAAAAATTAAAAAAAAATCCACAAAAGAAAGACTCAAAAATCAGCACTTTTTCATATAACTTTCGAGAATTTCGGGGGAGGGGAGGCTGTAGCCCCATCAGCCCCCCCCCCCCCTTGGGTACACCCATGGATCGTATTAACACAGTGTTTTGGTTAATTGTCGGGCTTTGACTTTAGCAAGTCGCGATAATATAAATATGATTTAAAAAATATTAATTTAGAATTTTCCGATTTATAGGATGAACTATCGAGGGTTTTAGGGTTTTACTGACCGAAATTTATCGTATATAGTAATCCATTAATTGCTTTTCGATAATTACGTTCTATATTCCGTTCATGAACTATCAGTCGATGCTAATTTTTATCATTCGCATAAATCATTAAAGTATTTTTTATGTTTTTTTTTAAGCTGTTGCAATTTAAAAGACGCTGGAAATATACCTAACAAAATAAAACTTCTTAAGACTGGATTACTACGTATCGGTAAAAAAGTAGAAATGTATTTGTTATACAGCGAACAAATATATCAATAATTTTCAATCGGCACCATAAACTGTTCCATTTAAAACAATAATGAATTATAAGCAATATCCTTTTAATTTTAAAAGCGTTTTGGGCTGGTGCAGATTTATTAGCGGATTGTATTAACTCACAGTTTTGGGTATGGGTCGGGATTTGACTTTAGCAAGTCGGGGTAATATTAATACGATTAAAAAATTTTAATTTAGAATGTTCCCGTTTATACGATGTGAAAATCGATATAGTGTATGAGGGAAGGGTACGGAGGATCTATCGAGGGTTTTCGGTTTTTACTGACCGAACTTTATCGTATATAGTAATCCATTAATTGTTTTTCGATAATTACGTACTATGTTCGGTTCATGAAATTTCACATCAGTTGTTCCTAATTTTTATCATTCGCGTATATTCTTCAAATATATTCTTTTTTTTTTCTTAAATTTGTTGCAAATTGAAAGACTGAAATGTACCTAAAAAACTAAAACTTCTTAAGACTGGATTACTACGGACCGGTAGAAAAGTAGAAAAGTGTTTGATTTGCAACGTTAAAATATATAGCTAATCTTTCCTTCGGCACCATAAACTTTTCCATTTGAGACAATAATGAATTATAAGCAATTTCCTTTTTATTTTAAAAGCGTTTTGGGCTGGTGCAGATTTATTAGCGGATCGTATTAACTCACTGTTTTGGGTATGGGTCGGGATTTGACTTTAGCAAGTCGGGATAATATTAATACGATTAAAAATATATTAATTTAGAATGTTCCGGTTTATACGATGTGAAACTCGAGATAGTGTATCAGGGAACGGGTACGGAGGATCTATCGAGGGTTTTTGGTTTTTACTAACCGAACTTTATCGTATATAGTAATCCATTAATTGCTTTTCTATAATTACGTACACTTCAAATAGAGGCGTCTTAAATTCAGACACATATGTGACTGAAAAAGAAATTCAGACACTTAAGTGTCTGAATATGAAATTTCAGACATCATAAGTGTCTGAATTTAAGACCCTTAAGTGTCTTACTGTGATCATGGTATAAATGAACTGAGAAAAATGTCTGAATATTGATCATGTGTCTGAAATTAAGACATGTAGAAATTCAGACACTTATATGTCTGAATGTAATACAATTGTATCATATGTATGATGAAACGACGATTGTATATGAGGACCCCTGCGGCCAAGGGATAAAAGTGAAAAAATTTAGATTTGGAATAAATTGAATTTAACGATTAACATCAATAGTAAGTGACTGACTTAAAATATGAAGCTGTTGCTAATTTCATAGCGGTCTTTCAATTCTTATTTCAATAACTGTGGAATGAAAGTGAAGTACAATATATTTTTTAAATTTTAAGTACAGATTAAAGAGGTTAAGTAATTTATATAGCTTAAGTAGTTGACCTCCAGAATGCAACACATAATTAGAAAATCTCTTATATTTTGCGTTTTAGTTTAGAAAACAAGGCAGGGGACTTCAGACACGTCTGTCCAACGTTTCCCCTCCGCACATTTTTCTTCTGCGAGCAATCATAAAAGAAATAGCCTTATTTCCAGATAGCCTGTATACTGATCTCAGTTTTTTCAATTTTGTCACTCATAGCCTTTCGCTTCTGGTGTCCTCATATGCAGTTGTATCGCAATATGTCTGGCAGCACCATCAGAAAACGTTTTCGAATGGATGAAATGCTTTGCCATCCACTAAATTTGGTATTAGTGTATATAATAAGCAACTTATTTTGACCATGAGCAGGGGCGTGCCAGAAGTATCCGGCGCCTGTGTGCAGAACTTCACTTAGCGCCCCATATACCCAAACGCCTCCTCCCTACCCCCCCCCCCCCTCCAAAAAAAAAAAAATTCAATAATTATAAATACATACCTGCCAAGCCAACCTTCCGGGGTTTTCTCCAGGTCAAATAAACAAATTTTGAACCTGAAATTTTGTTTAATGAAATGTGCCTTGTTTCTATGGGGTTCTTTTTTATTTTATTTAATAAATTAAATTTCTTGTTCAAAATATTTTTGTTTGACTTTAAAAATAAGGAATGTTGACAGCTATGTAAATAACGGACATCCCTAAAAAATGGGTGCTTCAGCTGCTTGCTACCTCCCACCACAATGGCATACCTCCTAAGAAATTAGCTTTTACCATCTCTCCCCGAATTTTTAAGCGTTCGTCTTTATTTATATTTGTACTTAAAGCAGTTCAAACAAACTTTAATTAAGAAATATAAATGTGTTCAAATAATTAATGGTAGCGCCATGACACAAGGAAAGGGGTGCTCGTAATACGGTAAATATACATAAAGGTAGAAAAATATTTTCTCTAATTACGGAGCGAATTATAATTTTTTTATTGTAAGATGCGATTTCAACAATTACCACACGTAAATCATAATTAGGGGTGCATTTTTAAATGTTTCCCCCGTCCTAGAACGATTGGTTTTATATTAGCAAATATAGAACCGCTATGCTGCTTATATAATAATTGTCAAAACGTATCTTTATCTTGTCACATGCTTAACCCTTCCTTCTTTTTCGGATTTTTTTATCTTTTTGATTTCAAATATATATATATATATATATATATATATATATTGTTGCTGAAGATTAATACAGTGAAACTTCTTTTAAAGGCCACCCCTATTCAAAGCCCTCCTCTATTAAGGGCCAATATTTTTAGGAACGAAAAATTTTCCCATAGACATAATGCTAAATTTACTTCTATTAGGGGCCGCACCTACCCCTCATAAAGGCCATTTTTTTTCACATGTGCCTTAAATCTTAAACAGGTATATTGAATTTCTGAACCAAAAGGTAAGAGTTCAGCAGATAACTGCACTTGCAACAAAGAAGGCAGGGGGAGATGGGGAGGATTTAGAAACACAATGAAGGACGACAAACGTGTGTTCCTCACACTTTGTTAGACCTTTCAACCTGTAGGGGTTGGGTTGGAGGGAAAACTTGACCCTTTGTTGTGGGCCCACAGAGGATAACAGGTTATCTAGAAAAACTCATTCCACATTTATTAAAACTGTGAATGCATATTGAAGCACAATTTTTGCACTTGTGTGTAAAAACGCTAGCATAAATAAATGAACTAATATCTCATTCTAAGGCATTAATAAATTATGCAAATTTAAGTAATTTGTTCCATAAAGTAAAAAAATCATGAGAAACCAAAACTGTCTGAGAAAAAATTATGAAAAGTAAACAAAATTCAATAGAAAATGTTTTCAATCATATATATAGAGTTTGAAAATGTTAATAAACAGTTTTTTCACCTACATAGGTTGTGATTTCCTTATTTCATTTGTTGTTTTTTTGTCACTCCTATTCAAGGGCCACCCCTCATAAGGGCCAATTTTCGATGGAACGGTATGTAACCCTTACAGAGAGGTTTCACTGTATTATGTTCTATCCCGAATACGCAAACGCAAAATAATTTTGTCATTAAGCAAGTAAGCAGCATTATCCTAGGTCAGGATCGGCGAACCTTTTTACGTGCGCGTGCCAAAAATTCACCAACAATATCTATCAATGGAGTAACGTGCCACATTTTGACATAAAATAATTTTGCAAAGTACGATGTTTATACAAAACGCTAGTTAAAAAATCAAATGCTATTTCTCTGCATATTTGATAAACCATTAAATTAAAATTTTAATTCGTAAATATGATTCATTTATGTAATAATTTTCACTATGATAAGGAAATAAAAATACGAAATTTTATTTTAGAAATTTTTGACCTTATTATTTATGCATCTAGTTATGATTATCCAAGTTGCATTAAGCATTGTATCAATAAATTATTGATGAGATTTTTACTGTTGTATGTTCGATGGAGAATGCTTTATACCTGATTCATATTTTGATAGTTTTATAAATTGGATCCATTTGCCATCTTACTGAAGGGACTGTCTAAAAAAATTAATTTGAAAAATACAGCATTATAAAAATCATACAGAAGGGCAAAATACATGTCGCAAACGCTGCATAACATCGCAAGAAAAGAAAATTCTGTTCATGCAAAAATAATTGCCTCATTTGTGATAGTCTGTCCGTATGAAACAAAATTTTATTCATTATAATAGAAATTAAATTTCATCTGTATAATAATTATAAAATTTATTTTTTCGCGTGCCAGAGAAATTGTCTTACGTGCCAACTCTAGCACGCGTGCCATAGGCTCGCCAACCCTGTCCTAGGTCATATAGTTTTTCAGAAAATCGCACTTTTCCGTTATACGTAAACTTTACTTTGCGGGCGCTCAGTGAGGAAATTAGGGGGAGTTCGAGGTACTCATCGTCACGAAATCATCCAAGGGTTGCTGATAATAATTTTCAAAAAGGATATTGGATAATTAGCAGATATTAATTAATAACCTTTCTAGATAAAGGCATCACAGATCAAGGCGGCGTAGAGGTCTGCACGGGCCCGGGCTTGGCCCAAGGCCCGTACCCGGCCCGGCCCGCGGGCCGGCCCGTGCCGGCGGAATGGAGGAGAATTTTCAAACGGGCCGGGCCGACAGACAAAATAAACGAGCTGGTCCGGGCCGGCAAAAAAATTGAACGGGCCTGAAGGGCCGGGCCCGGCCGATTAAAAAAATTAATCGGGCCTATCGGCCCGATATAAGAATTTGAGAGGAGCAGATAAAATACGAGGTCATTTCCAATGAATATGACTTTTTCGAGAAGTATAAATGTGCGTTACGAGCCGATGCGAGTTTAACAACATCAATACAGAAATGTAATATGTCCATCGTAGAGATCGTCATCGTACAGTTACATGATGCCTGATCCCGGGTTTAATTTTTTTCGGCAGACTTGTGCCGGGACGGAACTGGTCTTAATCGTTCTCAGGATGTGTAGGACAGGCATTATGTTTTGTAAAAGTATTAATAGCGATAATGAACTTCTGTTAACAGTATCTTTGGAAATGTACCTTAAGGTGGTTCTCATATTTACTGCTCAACAATGCGAAACTCTCAGACACATTTTCTGACTCATTTTTAACTATAAAGGCATAAAATTGACAGGCTGAGTATTGAAGGCAATTGAGATCAAATAGCGTTTCCATTTTTCATAAATTACGTACAGAGATAACAGAGACTCTTGTCACGTGACTGTACGTTTTCTCCTTTCCTGTGCTATCGCTTCCGGAAATTCGATTCAAAACGCTAACTTTGGCAGTATTTTCTGAAAGATATATTACTTTTATCAAAAAAAAAACGGCATTTACATGGTTTCTGAATAAGAATACCTGCCAATCTCATGCGTTTCCGAAAAGAAATGAATTCATAAATGTATCAAAATGTAGCTCCTTTGGATTTGAGAAAAGCCTTAAAAATGACAGAAATATTTTCACAAATCTACCTTTTATTATAAGCTTCAAAAGTTATCATGTTTTTTAACCCTTTATTCTAAACTAGCAGGCTACACCCGCTTCGCTGGTCCATTTTACAAATGATCCTTGATCAAACAAAATTATGAATTTGACCTTGTATTTTAAATTAATATGGACCTTCACCGGGAAAATCTTTCCGCATTTGTTGAATACTATGCGAACTCTATTTAGCTATTATATTATCTTACGGGTTACGCAAAATTCGGGCTATTCAGAAGAAACTCTTTTTACAGTATATATTTAAAGTAGAGGTTGGGAAGACAATACGGCCGTTATGATAATCAGAAATGTTAAAATGTTCTCTAGTCACCACGCTACTAAAATGAGAGATAATTACAATGATTGCAGAGAGTGACCACTGAACATTAATTATGTTCGGATTATTCACTTTCCTTTGATAGTTCTTGAACTCCGGGCTTCTCAGCTTGGTGCTATGTGTGGTTCTGGTAGCTTAAATACAATTTCTCTCTACGTTGCATTATATTTTGTAATATACGTCTTCTAGCAGGTCTACTGCAGTTTTCTATCTTCGGATTACAGCAGAGTAAATACGGTAAAAAAAAAAAAAAAAAAATGTAATAAATTGTTTGCACACAAAAAGTCTTTAACTTTCATTAAAAGAAATGTGAATCACATAAAAGTGGATTTTTAAAAATAAAGTGTTTGAATAAAATTGAAATAATGTCATTTTCATTACCATTTCCTTTTTATATGTATACCACTTGCAATTATGTAGCTGTTAACCTGAAAAAAACCCCCTCGATAACTGATTATGATAGAAAAATAAACCTCTTGTTTTCATCCAATCAAAAACTTCCCAATCTTCCATAATCGGGTGCACAGCTAAGTTTTACGGCAAACATTAGAAGTGTTTGCAAACTATATGGTTACAAATTTACCAGATTTAACACACGTAAAACATACGTAATTATGCGCCAAACTACATTCCATTAAATAAAGTCAAATTGCTGTCGGCTGAATTATAGATCTTTTGCCAAAAGTACTCTTTGTAACTGACAAATAAAGTCAGTTATACAAAACTTAATAACCTAACACGCTATAATATAACGAAATAATCATTTTGATGCACCGAAGACCTTTTTTCATTTCTCTAAAGAGTACAATAACACGGAGAAATAAATACACTTTTTATTTTCAAAATTACATTATTCTTCAGTCTGCTGCCTAAATAAACCTAAAATCGTTAATTTTTTCCTCAGTTTAGCGAATAGGATTGTGCGTCAGAACTTGCTTTATAATGATTTCTATTTTCAATTTTATCTGCATTTCAGGAGCTTTTTTTCTAGGCTAAAATGTGTTATCTAGGCTAAAATGATAAATCATCAAATACTGTTCCACCAGCCACCATTGGAATTTCAAATTTGTTTCCAAGTATTTATTTTTTAGTGATAGTAAAATAACTACAGATAAAAAATATATAATACTAAATATTCTGTTCTCCGTTTGCTTCATAATGAAAAAACATAAATTTACTAATCGCTAAGTACAAATTTCATGTAATCTTCTGCAATCGCGATCACTGTCCAGAGACTCTTTCAAATATAAAAGAAACATGCAAATAGTTCAGTAAATACACTAATTAGCGGATAACCTGATTACGGAAGATTAATCCAATATCAAAAACCTTAAAAAAAAAAAAAAAAAAAAAAAACGGAAAAAGGGATGACGAATTAAAAAGATAATCGAAAATTTATTTCAGTAAGCAATTTTTATTGTAAAATATTTTCGTTTGTGGTATTAATAACGCAAAATTGCATACATTTTCTTAAGAATAATCTTTAGTACTTAACATTTGAAACAGCAGACTTTTCTAAAAGGGAAATTGGAGATATATGTAAGGAAAAAAAAAAAAAAAAGAGTGGACAATATTCATTGATCTGAGTTCGAGGTTATAAAAGTCATAAGTTTGGGGAAAAACAAAATAGCATTTTTCCGCAGTAAAGTACGCGAAAAATATTTTAAATATCTGAAATTAAATTATTTATAATATATGTGTGTGTGTGGGGGGGGGGGGGGGGAGGGGGGAGGGCAAACGTTTGCATTAAAATTTAAATATTTGACTCCACTTTTATAATATTAACTGCTATTTATATAATATCGTCATTTTTATAATTACATCTGCTAGAGATACATAATAATAATAATAATAATAATAATAATTGTTACTCACAAGAAAGGTCTCCTTGAAACGCATACTCAAAATATTTTGAAAAAGGAAATGCTAATAAAATGACTCATGTATGTAAAAAAGATCGGTAAAAATATTGCGGTAGAATCCCAGTAGAAAATCTGGAAATAAATATTTTTTCGAGTATTTGGCGTGGAAAGACGAACGCTCCACGCTCTTTGGCGAACCAATACGTTTTCTCGCCAAATGCAAGAAATTGAAATGCATTTATAAATTCCTTGTTAAATAAGTAATTAAATGCCTAATGCTCAATGAATTTAAACTTAAACTGTGGATTAGTTTACTATTTTTGCTGTAAGCGTATATAATATATGCAAATTGCGTGTTATTTGTATTGAGCTATTTAATTTTATACGGTGTCACCGGCTGGATAAGTTTTAAGGGTATTTTAATTAAGAATGCTATCATTAAACATTTCGATATTAAGTTGCTGTTTCCATGGCAATAAAACTCTCTTGTTGTCACTGACACTAACAATATCGAAGTCAAATTGCCAATGCTCAGAATCGGACCTTAATTTGAGTTTGAAACACTTTTAATCCATTTAAATTTCGTTGTAAACGGCATAAATACGATCGTTAAATTTCATTATTGCATATATAAATGTATATGACAAAACTGCAGTCAGGGGCGTCGCCATGGGGGGGTATGGGGGGGAGCCTCCCCCCCCAATACTTGTGAAGTTGGGAAATTTGAGCTTAGAGTTGGGAAATTCTGGATTTTTGAGACATTATGAAATTTTTATTTTTTTGGTGATTATGTTTCTGACTGAGTACTGTAACAGTAAGCAAGTTCAATTATCAAAAGAAATACAAAAAGAAATCAGCCACACTCAATCTATCATTGTATTTTTCAGTTCTACAAAAATATTATACATCTACCAGGCCTAAATTTTTCTACTCCTATCCACCAATAGCTGACTATCCATTTCCTTTATTTCCTTCAAAATTTTGTTTCTTTCTCAAAAATTTCACCCTTCCTCCCTTTCCCCTCCCAAAAGAGAATCCAGCTATTTTAATCCAAAGGGATTGCAGCTTCTTTTGAAAATTGGAAATCACTTGTAGCACAACAGAAAGGAATGTAGTCACCTACTTGAAACACAGCTGGGCAAGAAGATTTGATGAGTTTTCACAAATTGCACTAATTTTGCGATTTTTGGACAATATTTTACTGATTCTCGTGATTTTTTTGCTCCGAAAATTAGTTAACCCTTCGCTGTCAAGACAAAAGCATTATATGAGCAAATGTGAATATAAGAAGTCCTTAGTTTAAATAAATTTGCCACATTTTACCTTTATTTGTGTGCGGAAATATATATATGTCCTGTTCATTTATATTTATAGGTGTTTATAAAATTTTAAACCAAAAGTCCAGTGTTGTGTGTTTAAAGCTGTTCTAAAAAATGACTATAAATCTTAACACGAAAGAACCCTTCATAATAAGAAAAGAGTTTTCGTGCAAGATTTTGGAGCATCTAAAAATCTATTCGAGGATGAAAAAGGTAAAAAAGTGGATGATTTGAATTTGGAACAGAAATATGACCAGAAAGCAGTCCATCAACTGAAGAAAAAAATCGACTCACAGGTTGACATAAACACTGACAGGTTGTACTTGAATAAAATTTTGAAGAAATAAAGATTTCCTTATAAACAAGTTCATAAACAATTATGAATATTAGGATGTGATTGAAGAAGTTGACTTCTGAAAGCACCGTAGGAAAACGGTTTCACCAAATGGAATAGATAAAAATAATAGCATAGCAATGGACATTGATACACATAAGTTTTACAGGGAAGAGTTATAAGAAATACAAGAAAATTTCGGCAATTTAGTAATGGGCTTAAATGACAATATTCCCTATATCAGGAGAATATTGCACCAATACATTCCATATTTAAATTACAATTGTGCAAGGCAAATTTGAGTATCACTAACTTAGAAAAGTTAATAATGTTTCCACCTGGATATGAGAAACCGGATGTACATGACTTGCAAATAGAAATAAACCAAATCTCAACTCACTTAACAAACCTTTTACTCACGCCATGAAATTCAAAGACTATTTGGGTCACACTGTCAAACTATATACTCGTACCTTAACATTCACAGCAGCTTATCTGTTTGGCGTTGAATCTAATGAAAGAATCTTTAGTCAAATAAAAATTTAAAAAATATATATTGCAAGCTACAATGAAGCCTGACAGACTTGGCAGCCTAATGCTTTTAAAATGTGAAAGTGAAATAGTGGATTTTATTAAACTGGACGATGTTAGGTTAGCTTCATCAGGGTTAGCTTCTTTGAAGACCAAAAGAATTGATGTTAAATGAAAACTATTTGGATGTGCCAATCTCAAAACCTTATTCTATCCCATACATGTTAATACTTCAAAATTTGCAATCACAATATTAAAATTAAATAACAATTCTATGCCCATAATAATGAATTCTAAAGGTTTAATTGTGTGCATTTAATTTATAATTCATTTAATTGTGTGCATTTAAAAAGGAGATAGAAGCATCGCATTTTTCAAACAAATCATTGAATTTCGACACCCATGCTCTTAGATGTCTGCAACCAAAATTCCAAACCCAAAGAGCTCAAAAGCGATACCTTTGGACAGTATACACCCAAGCCCAATAAGGAAGTGTAACCGAATATGAAGTTTGACTAAATTTCCGTGCATTAGTTTTTCAGATACAGCTAACGCGAAAATCGTGAAAAATGCTGCACAGTAGTGTCACAGATATATACAAAAACCTAATAAGCACTAAATTATGTCAAGGTTTAACAGAATATGAAATATGATCAAATTCTGTGCAACTGTTTTTGAGATATTACTATCACTAAAATCATGTAAATCGTGAAAAATACAGCATAGCAGCGCCACCTTTTGGGTAATTTACACCAAAAACTAATCAGCATTAATTTTTATCAAGGTATAACTGAATCTAAAGATTTATAAAATTCCGCGAATTAGTTCTTGAGATAGAGCACCCACAAAATTTATGTCACATTCACACAGACAGACATTTTCTAAAAACAGTCAAATCATGTTCAGGACCTTCTAAAACGTATCAAACCGTCGAAAACCAGTTGTAGAATTTTTTTACGAATTCAATACTTTCGTCTTGTAAAGACAGAAGAAAGTAAATCGCGTGTTTGTTTTTTTATTAAACAAACCAATAATTAGAATTTTTATGTTTCTATTTTCAAAATTTTTCTTTGATGATTTAATAATGAATTCTAAAGGTTTAATTGTGTGCATTTAATTTATAATTCATTTAATTGTGTGCATTTAAAAAGGAGATAGAAGCATTGCATTTTTCAAACAAATCATTGAATTTCGACACCCATGCTCTTAGATGTCTGCAACCAAAATTCCATACCCAAAGAGCTCAAAAGCGACACCTTTGGACAGTATACACCCGAATATGAAGTTTGACTAAATTTCCATGCATTAGTTTTTCAGATATAGCTAACGCGAAAATCGTGAAAAATGCTGCACAGCTGGGCCACAGATACATACAAAAACCTAATAAACACTAAATTATGTCAAGTTTTATCAGAATATGAAATTTGATCAAATTCTGTGCAACAGTTTTTGAGATATAACTATCACTAAAATCATTTAAATCGTGAAAAATACAGCATAGCAGCGCGACTTTTTGGGTAATTTACACCAAAAACTAATCAGCATTAATTTTTATCAAGGTATAACTGAATCTAAAGTTTTTTAAAATTCCGCGAATTAGTTCTTGAGATAGAGCACCCACAAAATTTGTGTCACATTCACACAGACAGACATTTTCTAAAAACAGTCAAATCATGTTTAGGACCTTCTAAAACGTATCAAACCGTCTAAAACCAGTTGTAGAATTTTTTTACGAATTCAATACTTTCGTATTGTGAAGACAGAAGAATGTAAATCGCGTGTTTGTTTTTTTATTAAACAAACCAATAATTAGAATTTTTATGTTTCTAGTTTCAAAAATTTTCTTTGGAAAGGAATTTTTTATGCATAAGCTTCATTATCATTATTACACACTTTGTGCATATCACTTTAGTTGAATGTTGGAGGAATTTGTTTCAAGTTGAGAAATTTTCGATCTCTCCCCCCCGAAAAAATATCTGTAGCTACACCCCTGACTGCAGTTATAAATATGTATTTATTTAAGTTAAACTTACTTAAACTAACTTCGTATCGAGAGTTGAAAAAGTTTTTTTAAAGAATATTTATCATAGTATTATTCAAAATTTTATCGTGTCGCCAACCAGCGCTAAATCGCAAAAAAATGAAATTTTCATTATTTTTTTAGGAATGCTAAATAGAGGTTCTGTCGATTTTTTGATGGATATATATACCTATGAGAAGAATATTCTATAATTTTTTTCAAATATTTCTGAGCATGCGTTTATGGGGAACTTCCTTGATATCATTTTATCAATTTTTCAGATGCATTTTCCTTAACCTGATGCAAAAGATAAATCGACAAATATTATTTGAATTGCAATATTTCAACTGAATAATTTTTTAAGTATTACGAACATTCTCTTTCATGTTTAAATTAAATATTTTCGTTTTTTAATATTATCACTCATTAAAATGGATTTTTTTTTCTTTTTTAAAGATTTTAAATAAAATTAGTAACAGTTTTTTGTCTTTTATTTTTCTAGGTGTAATAGCCGTTTCAATTTTTTCAACAACAAAAAACTTCACCAAGAAATAAAATGGTAACCTTATCGTCCAAAATAACAGAACTTTTCGTCATAATTCTATAACTAATCTACGTAGAACAATGTGTTATAGCTTAAAACCTTCCCTGAAACGATACCTATCTAACAGTATAAGTTCCGTCAAAATCCATGCGGTAGAACTCGAAATCTAGGCGTTCGGAACGAAATTTTCATTTGGATTTTATATATATAATAGATATAATAGATAGAATAGATAATAGATTATGTGTTATGAACTATCTCAAAGTTTAAAACAGATCGCATTGTTAGATTTCCTAATTTTAACAATATCGCGTTATGTTAGTTCCACATTCCACCACCAGGGAGCGCACTCTATTCTTAACGAAAGCGTATCTGAACGAAACTCATTCATGCAACCTTTCCGTAGATACATGAATCGGGAGGGTGGCGGTCTTAACCAATAATTTAAGATAATTGCTGAAATTACTACGAAAAATATTTTAAAGGGGCTCTACGCGGGCCCCTAATAGAGTTAGTGGAAATCGGAAGACGGCAAAATAATCGCGGGGAAAAGTTTGCTTGGGTGCTTCGGAGCTACTTTTGGCGCGAGATCTAAGCTCTACGACCAATAGGAGCACAGATATTTAAGGAAATGTGAAGTAACAAAGTCCAAAATAATAGAATTTTCCGTAATAATTCTATAACTAATCTAGGTAGAATGATGTGTTATAGCTTAAAACCTTCCCTGGAACGATACCTATCTAACGGTATAAGTTCCGTAAAAATCCATGCGGTAGAACTCGAAATCTCGGCGTTCGGAACGAAATTTCCGTTTGGATTTTATATATATAATAGACTAGCTGGCTACACCCGCTTCGCTGGTCCATTTTTCAAATGATCCTTGATCAAACAAAATTATGAATTCGACCTTGTATTTAAATTAATATGGATCTTCACCATGAAAATCTTTCTGCATTTGCTGAATACCATGCGAACGCTATTTAGCTATTATATTATCTTATGGGTTAGGCAAAATTCAGGCTATTGAGAAGAAACTCTTTTTACATTATAGATTTAAAGCAGAGGTTTGGAAGAAAATACGGCCGTTATGATAATCAGAAATGTTAAAATGTTCTCCAGTCACCACACTAATAAAATGAGAGATAATTACAATGATTGCAGAGAGTGACCACTGAGCATTAATTATGTTCGGATTATTCACTTTCGTTTGATAGTTCTTGAACTCCGGGCTTCTCAGCTTGGTGCTATGTGTGGTTCTGGTAGCTTAAATACAATTTCTCTCTACGTTGCATTATATTTTGTAATATACGTCTTCTAGCATGTCTACTGCAGTTTTCTATCTTCGGATTACAGCAGAGTAAGTACGGTAAAAAAATGTAATAAATTGTTTGCACACAAAAAGTCCTTAACTTTCATTAAAAGAAATGTGAATCATATAAAAGTGGATTTTTAAAAATGAAGTGTTTGAATAAAATTAAAATAATGTCATTTTCATTTTCATTACCATTTCCTTTTTATATATATACCACTTGCAATTATGTAGCTGTTAACCTGAAAAAAACCCCCTCGATAACTGATTATGATAGAAAAATAAACCTCTTGTTTTCATCCAATCAAAAACTTCCCAATCTTCCATAATCGGGTGCACAGCTAAGTTTTACGGCAAACATTAGAAGTGTTTGCAAACTATATGGTTACAAATTTACCAGAGTTAACACACGTAAAACATACGTAATTATGCGCCAAACTATATTCCATTAAATAAAGTCAAATTGCTGTTGGCTGTAATATACATCTGTCGCCAAAAATACTTTTTGTAAATGACAAATAAAGTCTGTTATAATAAACTTAATAACCTAACTCATTACAATATAACGAAATAATCTTTTTGATGCACCGAAGACCTTTTTTCATAGTAATAATAAAGGACTTTACGTTGTAATATCGATACAAAACAAATAGGTGTTGCTATCCAACGTACAATTTATTCACAAGTTTAACATAAAACTCTACGTTTCGGTTTATTCTTTAAAACCTTCATCAGGAGAAAAATTTTCTAAAATATAAATCGACAACAAACACTTTACAATTTATTCACAAGTTTAACATAAAACTCTACGTTTCGGTTTATTCTTTAAAACCTTCATTTTAGAAATTTTTTCTCCTGATGAAGGTTTTAAAGAATAAACCGAAACGTAGAGTTTTATGTTAAACTTGTGAATAAATTGTACGTTGGATAGCAACACCTATTTGTTTTGTATTTGTTTTGGACCTTTTTTCATTTCTCTAAAGAGTACAATAACACGGAGAAATAAATACACTTTTTATTTTCAAAATTACATTATTCTTCAGTCTGCTGCCTAAATAAACCTAAAATCGTTAATTCTTTCCTCAGTTTAGCGAATAGGATTGTGCGTCAGAAGAACTTGCTTTATAATGATTTCTATTTTCAATTTTATCTGCATTCCAGGTACTTTTTTTCTTATCTAGGCTAAAATGATAAATCAACAAATATTGTTCCACCAGCCACCATTGGAATTTCAATTTTTTTTTCCAAGTATTTATTTTTTAGTGACAGTAAAACAACTGCAAATAAAATATATATAATACTAAATCTTCTGTTCTCCGTTTGCTTTATAATGAAAAAACATAAATTTACTAATTGCTAAGTACAAATTTCATGTAATCTTCTGCAATCGCGATCACTGTCCAGAGACTCTTTCAAATATAAAAGAAACATCCAAATCGTTCAGTAAATACACTAATTAGCGGGTAACCTGATTACGGAAGATTAATCCAATATCAAAAACCTTAAAAAAAAAAGAAAAAAAACTGAAAAAGGGATGACGAATTAAAAATATAATCGAAAATTTATTTCAGTAAGCAATTTTTATTGTAAAGTATTTTCTTTTGTGGTATTAGACTTTTCTAAAAGGAAAATTGGCGATATATGTAAAAAAAAAAAAAAAAAAAAAAAAAAAAAAAAAAAAAAAAAAGAGTGGACAATATTCGTTGATCTCAGTTCGAGGTTATAAAAGTCATAAGTTTGGGAAAAAACAAAGTAGCATGTTTCCGTAGTAAAGTACGCGAAAAATATTTTAAATATCTGAAATTAAATTATTTATAATATGTGCCTGTGTGGATGTGGGTGTGGGTGTGTGGGGGGGGGGGGGGGGGGCAAACGTTTGCATTAAAATTTAAATATTTGACTCCACTTTTATAATATTAACTGCTATTTATATAATATCGTCATTTCTATAATTACATCTGCTAGTTTTTTTCTGTAAGAGATTAATAATAATAATAATAATAATAATAATAATTGTTACTCACAAGGAAGGTCTCCTCAAAATATTTTGAAAAAGGAAATGCCAATAAAATTACTCATGTATGTAAAAAAGATCGGTAAAAATATTGCGGTAAAATCCCATTAGAAAATCTGTAAAAAAAAAAATAAATAAATAAATAAATAAATAAAATCGAGTATTTGGTGCGAAAAGACGAACGCTCCACGCTCTTTGGCGAACCAATACGTTTCCTCGCCAAATGCAAGAGATTGAAATGCATTTATAAATTCCTTGTTAAATAAGTAATTTAATGCCTAATACGGTGTCACCGGCTGGATAAATTTTAAGGGTATTTTAATTAAGAATGATATCATTAAACATTTCGATATTAAATTGTTGTTTCCATGGCAATAAATCTCTCTTGTTGTCTCTGACACTAACATTATCGAAGTCAAATTGCCAATGCTCAGAATCAGACCTTAATTTGAGTTTGAAACACTTTTAATCCATTTAAATTTCGTTGTAAACGGCATAAATACGATCGTTAAATTTCATTATTACATATATAAATGTATATGACAAAACTGCAGTTATAAATAAGTATTTATTTAAATTAAACTTACTTAAACTTACTTCGAATCGAGAGTTGAAAAAGTTTTTTTTAAAGAATAGTTATCATAGTATTATTGAAAATTTTACCGTGTCGCCATCCAGCGCTAAATCGCCAAAAATTGAAATTTTCATTATTTTTTTAGGAATGCTAAATAGATTTTCTGCCGATTTTTTTATGGATATGTATACTTATGAGAAGAATATTCTATAATTTTTTTCAAATAATTCTGAGTATGCGCTTATGGGGAACTTCCTTGATATCATTTTATCAATTTTTCAGATGCATTTTTCTTAACCTGATGGAAAAGATAAATCGCCAAATATTATTTCAATTGTAATATTTCAACTTTGTAATTTTTTAAGTATTACGAACATTCTCTTTCATGTTTAAATTAAATATTTTCGTTTTTTTTAATATTATCACTCATTAAAATGGATTTCTTTTTTTTCTTTTTTAAAGATTTTAAATAAAATTAATAACAGTTTTTTGTCTTTTATTTTTCTAGATGTAACAGCCGTTTCAATTTTTTCAACAACAAAAAACTTCGACCAGAAATAAAATGGTAACCTTACTGTCCAAAATAACAGAACTTTCCGTCATAATCTGTGTAGAACGATGTGTTATAGCTTTAAACCTTCCCTGAAACGATACCTAATTAACAGTATAAGTTCCGTAAAAATCCATGCAGTAGAACTCGAAATCTAGGCGTTCGGAACGAAATTTCCGTTTGGATTTTATATATATAATAGATAGAATAGATAATAGATTATGTGTTATGAACTATCTCAAAGTTTAAAGCAGATCGCATTGTTAGATTTCCTAATTTTAACAATATCGCGTTATGTTAGTTCCACATTCCACCACCAGGGAGCGCACTCTATTCTTAACGAAAGCGTATCTGAACGAAACTCATTCATGCAACCTTTCCGTAGATACATGAATCGGGAGGGTGGCGGTCTTAACCAATAATTTAAGATAATTGGTGAAATTACTACGAAAAATATTTTAAAGGGGCCCTACGCGGGTCCCTAATAGAGTTAGAGGAAATCGGAAGACGGCAAAATAATCGCGGGGAAAAGTTTGCTTGGGTGCGTCGGAGCTACTTTTGGCGCGAGATCTAAGCTCTAGGACCAATAGGAGCCCAGATATTTAAGGAAATATGAAGTAACAAAGTCCAAAATAACAAAATTTTCCGTAATAATTATATAACTAATCTAGGTAGAATGATGTGTTATAGCTTAAAACCTTCCCTGAAACGATATCTATCAAACGGTATATGTTCCGTAAAAATCCATGCGGCAGAACTCGAAATCTAGGCGTTCGGAACGAAATTTCCGTTTGGATTATCTTCTATTTATATAAAATCCAAGTCTCTGTGTGTCCCTCACGATTCCGGTAGGACCACCTCATTGAAATGAGTAATTGTTGAAAAATACTAATGCAGGGTTACCACAGTAGCGACAAATGTTGGCCAATTTGGCAATAGCTGGCTGATTTGGTGAAATTCCCATTTATAACTATTAATCTTTCATAAAGGAGGTCACCAAAATTTAATTTAAACTCCGCTCTTTTAAGATATTTTTTCAAAATCTATGGGTGAGAATTTAAAGTACATCTTTACATCTTCCACCCGATGCTACTAATAAAATAACCGCCAATAGACGACGCTGTACTGTATGAGCTCCTAACTGCGCGATTTTAATGTGCTTTAGGTACTTTTCCAGTATAAGTGCCTTGGCGAAAAAAGAAATTTGGCAACATTTTCCCAGAACCTATCCACTGTTTCATTTTATATACACATGCATTTTTTTTTCGATATTTATACGATTTATTTATGCGATTAAAAAAGCCGTTTCTCTAATTTTATACAAAAACAGATGTAATTTGTACATAAAAACATGAATAATATATATATAAAATAAACATATAAAAAAACACTCATCAAGTTTGTTTTCATAGCTGTTTATATGATTTGACAACAATTCTCAACATTTTTCCGTTATACGGACACCATGCCAAAATGTATGCGGTACTTTTCCATTATACGGACAGCATTGTCGCCAAGCGCAATAGTTGGCGCAAAATGAAAATAAGGTGAATTGAAACATTTGAAAAATAAAAGAAAAAACATTCTCGATAGTAAAGTGGACATTTAAAAAATATAACATTTGAAAATTACAAACTTTTACGAACTATTTTATTAAATCACAAATATATACTTAAAATAAATGAACAAATAACTGTTATGCTATAAAGTAATAAAATAAAAAATCATATTTAACTGCTGCCATAAAACTATAAATATCTTTCAGCATTGCAGTAAACATTTCATTTTTTGAATGAAGGCGTAGCCACATAAAATCTATGAGATACGACTCTAAATGATGACGAACAGCTTCCCGATGTCTTTTGTTGCGCCATTTTGCGATGCCCCATAATCTTTCAACATTTGGAGTATGACATCCAGTATTAGGGTCGACAAAATTGTATTTGTGATTTACTGTGAAATGATCATAACCAGCACTTAGCAGTTCATCTGTTTTATATCCTTTCCAACAATCTGTATAAATAATACATGACTTTCATCTACTTCTATAATTTTATTAGGTCCACCAATTTTTCTATTTGGTCGAGAACATAAAGCATTTGCACAAACTTCTCTCGAATAACTATTCCATTCCACTTTTGTGTTGTGGTTCATATCAAGTTGCAGCTCACAAAACTCAATCGATGTCAACTCTTTGCACGATAAATATATAAACCTCAAAGCATTAAGAAAAGTCACCCGTGATTCTTTAAACCAAGTTTTTTGTCGTATTTCTACGCTTTCTTCCCCTGATCGTAAGCTACAACTCAATTTCGGATTTCCAGAACTCATCCATAATTTCATTTCATGATTTTTTGAACACAATCTTTTATTATGCAGAATTCCAAATTCCTGAAACAGTTTTATCACAACTTTCTCATCATCTGGTAATTGCCAAATGATAAAATCCATCTCAGCATCAGCACTAAAAGTAAACTACAACTTTATAAAAAAAAAAGCATTTTTAATTCGATTAATAGCATATTAAAAAGCTTTCCAAGGTTAAGGTTAAACAATAATCATTCACGTGATTCACGTTTCATAAATAACAAATCACAATGTTTCGCATGGTTTACAATAAAAATCTACAATCAAGGTTGAAATAATTGGCGCATTAGCATACATTTTAGCATGCTGTCCGTATAACGGAAAAGTACCATGTATGCTAATGCGCCAATTATTTCAAAATGCTAAAAGATATTTGTAATTTTATGCTAGCAGTTTAATATAAGTTTTATTTTATTGCTTTATTTTATAACAGTTATTTGTTCAATTATTTTAAGTATATATTTGTGATTTAATGATATAGTTCGTAAAAGTCTGGAATTTTCAAATGTTATTTTTTTTAAATGCTCACTTTAGTACAACAATATTTTTTCTTTTATTTTTTAAATGCCGTAATTCACGTGACTTTCATTTTGCGCCAACTATTACGCTTGGCGACAATGGTATCCGCATAACGGAAAAGTACCCAAATCTCACTTTCTGATGCCCAAATTACACCAAACTTTTTTTTAAAAATGCCAAAGCCCCTACAGTGGAAAAGTATCAAACTGTTTATTATTTTGCGCTATCTGTGTTATAGTTTATACTATATGCAAGGTGAGTGGAGCGAAGAGTTTAAACATTAAATATTAAAGTTTCGGCACTGATGTCATACACACAACGGGTACTTAACTGTCATCAAAGTGTCGTTATTTTGTTTGATATGGTAACCCGGATGTTGTTGTTTATGCTGTTGATGTTTTCGCCAAATTGGCGTCGGAAAAAATCCCTCCAATATGGGGTATATATGACAACTGTGCCAAAGTTTCTATAAAGCAGTATAAGACTAAAAATTAAGAATAAAATAAATGTAAAATAAGACTAAAGAAGAAAGAAAAATCATGCGTTAAGCATAGAATATGAAACACTTTCCAACACATCCTGAATGCTTTAACAAAACTTCGTTATTTAGGGAAATAAGGTAAATAAGATAACTAAGTAAACATTTTAGAAAACGCATAATTTTTTTAAAAAATTGATTTCAGCAGTTACCGTCCATAGCAATAGTACCGTTATTACATGCCACTATTTAGCTAAAATTTAATTTAAGCTACTCTTAAAGCTACTGAAATCATATTTCCAGATATTATCATCCATAGACGGTTATGTATCCCATTCTTTGCGTGACCCTGTATATCATTTTATCTATATTCTACAAACATTTCTTAGCAATCTAAAGGCAGTTCAGCGTAAAACTACATAACTCCTTTAAAAACCACCTTTAAGCAATTTATTCTCATACACAGGAACCCTTACGAATTCTTTTGTGTAGCCCTGCATATGAACTGTAGCATTTATACACACGGTATAGTATGCATAAATGTAGTGAAACATAAAAGCGCATATCATAATTAAAAATGCATTTCTAGCAATCATTACTTATGTACGTACAATACTTCGGAGAAAAGTTTCTTGGCGAGAAAGAAGTTTGCCAACGTATTTTCTGACAACCTATTTACTGCTTCATACTCACAAGCAATTTTTTGCATATGTATACAATTTATTTATGTAAAAAAAACTATTTATCCATTTTTATAAAGAAACAGAAGTATTTTTTGCACAGATGTCATATACGCATCGGGGTTGGCGTGATTTTTCTCTGACGCCAATTCGGCAGAAATCTCGCTTTCGAATACCAGTTACTTATATATTTTTAAATTATTTGCTATCATTTTGAAAAGGAAATAACTATAAATAAATAAAAGTTTGAATAATAACTATAGAACAAAACAGTTTATATAATTTAAAAACAGAAAATAAAAGTAAATAAACAATGGCACAGATGTCATATTCGCCCCATATTGGCGCGATTTTTTTCTGACGCCAATGTCATATACGCAATGTATACTTAACCGGCGCCAAAGTGTCGTTATTTTGCTTGATATGGTAACCCGGATGTTGTTGCTTATGCTGTTGATGTTTTCGCCAAATCGGCGTCGGAAAAAAATCGCGTCAATATGGGGCGAATATGACATCTGTGCCTAAACAATTTATTAATAAATAAAAAACAATAGCCGGCAAAATAACACCATTTTAGAGCAATAGGTATCCCGGTTCATATCTGAAATCTGTGCCGTAATTTGTATATAAAAAAATATTATATATATTTAGAAACGATTTTTTTATGTATATAAGTGCATATATAAACAAAAATAAAAGTTCATTAGATTTGTCTTCATAGCTGTATATTTTGGCAACATATCTCACTTTCTGATGCCCGAATTACGCCAAGATTTTTTTTAAAAATGCGCTATAATGGAAAAGTACCTAAATAAATAATTAACAGAAATAACCAATTATACAAACTAAAACATTTTATTTCGAGATTAAAGCATTGTTTTTAATTTCGATTAAAAATGCATATATCTTTGGATAACTTTAATTGAAATTGGGTTCACGGCTTAATATCTCATTCCATAAACCTAAACAAATACAAGTGATTCATTCATCGTGAACCGTAAAAAATATTAAATCATTGAGGTAATCATTCACAAAGTAAGTTCTCCAACAATCAATGGACAATATTCTAATGACGTCATAGTATGTAAAATGGTGGCGGTATCATTTGTTTATGGTTTGAAATCACAAAGATTTAATTTTGCAATGTCTCTTAGTTACATTATTTCATTGTCGTATTTATGAGATCAGAACAAAAGCATATTTTTTCATTATTTAGTTATTAAAGACGGAAAAAAATTATAAATGTGCATGATTTGAAAAATTTAAATAATTTTCTTTCTTAATACTAAAAAATAACATCGGGAAGTAACAGCGAGTTTAAGTTAAATAAGTTTAGCTGTTTAATTCTGTTGTAATATTCAAAATAACTGTATTTATTAGATTTCGGTAAACAACATCAGGGCCCGATTAAACTTTGAAGTTAGAGGAATTACAATGTCATTTCAGGACCTTTCTTTTGGAGAAGCTTTTCTAAATTCCACATATACATGGAAACTCTTCAGTGTTAGAAATATTATTCCCAGGACTGGCATAACATGAGAACGGCCTGCAATTTTACACAAGTTTTTGAAAACTACTTTATATCAGAAATTTTACTAAAAACTGGTTACTTTTTTGTTATAGAGGACCACACTATTATAATTATGACAAGTTGCAGCCAATTTCGCCAAAGTCGTAACCAAGATCGTGAAGCACACACATATAATACCATATAATACCATTTTATGAAATCGTATACGATAATTTAATAGATTTTACCTTACTTCAAGTGTATAATTTATTTATTTTTAAGGCTTAATAATCTAAATTGTCCAATATATGAATTTAAAAAAAAATGTAAACAAAGACTGAATAGACATGACCGCAAAAATCTGCAGAAAACTTGGAATTGTGCAGATTAGTGGTCTTCTACTGTACACAGTTTTTCATAAATGTGTTTCGTTCTTAAAATGTGTTATTTTCATCTATCACTGCGCAACAAATGAGAAAACTCATATTCTTGCACATGAGTTGTATATATCTTTATATCTAAATTTCCGTCATTTTTGACGGGCTACCTTTCTAGTATATATATAATAGACTAGCGAACTGGCTCGGCGTTGCCCGGGTACGTCAAAAAACAGCAGGAATTACGAAAAAATTCTGAAAATCACAATAAGATATCGCGAAAAAATTTTTAATCGCTTCTCAAATTCTGAAAAGAGAATATATATATATATATATATATATATATTATGTTCGAAGATTGCAAGTTGATTCCTTTCACTAATGTGGAAAAATAGTAGCAAATCGCTAAAATACACTAAAAATCACATACAGAATTCCCGAAAAAATCGAAAATTGCTATACGAAATCCGAATAAATTTTATTGAAATGAGGGCAGAGTGTACTTTACGTCAAAAATGGAATGTCAAAAAATTGCAGCAGATCGCGAAGAAACTTAAAAATCGCATTAAAAATCACAAAAAGTTAAAAAATGACGAAAGTCAAAATTTACTATAATTGGATAAAAGTTTCAACCTTTGACCTGTGGGCTCTCTTAAAATTTATGTTTTGGAAATCATGCTAAGCATTAGATCATGTTACTTTTATCCGTAATTAATTTACTTGGACTCCCTTAAATATAATTAACATAATCCCTTACGTTAATATTAGTTTTTGTTGCATTAAACTATCTCAATTTGTTGATTTTCTGTAAGCAAGTAAACCCTATTGTTTTACAGTGGATGTCTATCGGATCGGAATTTGGCGAAATATTAGAGATATCGCCAAGTTGGCGTCACTTTTGGCGACTCATTTTGGTCGCCAAGTTGGCGACAAACTTGGCGTTATTTGGCGACAAAACTGGATCCCCCCCTACGGTAACCCCCTTATATGTATGGACATGCATTACATGCTGTTCAATAATCGCATAAAAAATTCGCTAAAAATTCCAAAATCGCTGCACGAATTCCGAATAAACTTTTATGAAAAGAGAACAAAATTTACTATATTGGGTTAAAAGAAAGAAACCGCATTCTTTTTCCTAATGTGGAAAAATCGAATTAATATAATTCCTTAAGTTAATACTAGATTTTGGTCCCGGGTTCGATTCCTGGCTCTGGCTAATTTTTCACTCCAGTTGGGTTTATTGTATTTATTGTTTGTATGTCTGTATAATAGTTATATATACCTTTATCTGTTGAATGCAGGCGTTATTTATGTGTGTATATGTGTTTTAATATATATTGTAGTATGAGTGTTTTATTATAAATATTAGTTTTTGTTGCATTAAAATATCTCAATTTGTTGATTTTCTGTAAGCAAGTAATCCATATTGGTTTACAATGGAAGTCTATGGGAATTTGGCGAAGTATTAGAGATATCGCCAAGTTGGCGTCACTTTTGGCGACTCATTTCAGTTGCCAAATTTGGCAATATACCGCCAAGTTGACGACAAACTTGGCGGCATTTGGCGACAGAACTGTGTCCCTGTACAGTAACCTCCATATAGGTACGGAAATGCATTAAATGCTGTTCAATAATTGCATAAAAAATTCGCTAAAAATTCAAAAATCGCTGCATGAATTCCGAATAAACTTTTTTGAAAAGGGAACAAAATTTACTATATTGGGTTAAAAGAAAGAAACCATATTCTTCTCACTTATATGGAAAAAATCGCCTCGAAACATAAAAAAGTGCTAAAAATCGCATAAAAAATTAAATAAAAAAAATCTAATAAAAAAATCGAAAATCGGGTTTCGAGGTGTAAAACTTCATATATAGACGTACCTTTTCCCCAAATTTTGTAGCTTTACGTGCTCTACGTGTCTCTTCATAACTCCGTCGACACACTCACTCACTCACTCACACAAACTTCTTTCTTTATTATTATAGAAAAACTAGCAAACCCCGCGGCTTTGCTCGCGTAATAGCTGAAATATGCCAAGTGATATTTGCATGACTACTTTTTATTGGAAGAACACTTTTTGAAGAATAATGTTCATATATATTCCATGAAATTTCAGGTGATCACAATTTAAATCCAAGGTTGGGAGAGCTTAATTATAGACTTCACGATTCAAGATATTTTTAAATCATATTTGGAGAGCTTATTAGATTAAAACTTCACGATTCATGTAAAATCACATTAAAATAATAAAACATATTTCACAACAGAAAATGGCGCTGGTGTTGTTCAGTATAAGTCCAAGTCAAGCACAGGATGATTAAAAACTTTGTATATTTACACTTATAAATATTTACAGTATATACAACGAAAACATATGAATAATATTTGTTATTCCTCACTAGGAATTCCAGATAATTTCTTTTATATGTTCAAGAATATTTATTTCTCCCTTTTCGGAAGAACAAGAAATACACAGCCAGCATGCTACTTTCGAGATTCACATTTTTAAAACTATAAACAAGAGAAATGCTTTTAAAACAATTAATACTTCAGAAACTATTTCTTCTAATAGAAGACCACGATAAAAAACCTATACGCAGCATATTACTTGCTGCGTTCAAGATTCACATTCACAAAACCAACTAAAAAAGGAACAAGAAGGAAAAAATGTTTTTTAATATTAATTCTCTAGTCAGACCACGTGACCTGGGATCACTGGCGCCTAATCAGTCTGGCTAAGAGAGGCCCGCCAGAGAAGGTTGCAAAATATTCCACAAACTCCCCCCCGATGAACAAGGGTTCATCAAAATGGGGATTCAAATAATTAAAGTAGAAATAAAAATTATTCTAAAAAATTATCAGTTACACTATACATAAATACAATACAAATTCAAAATATATACTTACATACTGGGCTTCAATAAAAATAATAAAACAATTAAAAATATTTGGTTGGCAGGTTTCTGCTACTAAAAATAGAAAGAACAATTTAAATCTATACAACTTTTTCTGGAATATTCAATACAAAAAAAAAAAATTAAACTAAAAATTAGAAATATTATCAAACAAGAAACATTTTTTTTTTAAGTGAAAAAAAAAATAATTTTTTTTTAAGTCAATAAACAAGAGAGTTCTTGAGTCTCTAATAATATCAGAGTTTTTTTTTTTTTCAGTTCTATTAATAAAAAAGTTCAGAGTTTTTTTTAGTTTGTGAGTTCAAGATTGTACAATAGATTTATAGGTCTCTTAATAAATGAATTATTTGTTTTGAGTTCACAAGATCTTATCTTGCCGTCTCTGCCCATAAAGGTTTTAGTAACTTTTCCTAACTTCCACAAACTTCGGGGTAAGTGTTCATCATGTACAAGCACCACATCATCCACTTTAAAGTCTGAAGATTTATTCTGGTCCGTGTAGTGAGCAGATTTTAAACTGAGAAGATACTCATTTTTCCAACGCTTCCAAAAATGATTTAGAAGAGTCTCACGTAAACGAAAGCGTTTCACTAAAGATTCTTTCGTTGTTGGTAAAATTAAATCGTTCACTTTTATGGTAGGTAGACACAAGATACGTTTTACGATTAAAAAATGTGCAGGAGTAAGAGGAGATGGTTCTTCTAACTCGGAATACGTGTAAGTCAGCGGACGAGAGTTAATTACAGCTTCTACTTCAATTAGAAGCGTTTCTAATTCACTCAATGTTAAGGAAGATCTTCCAATAACTTTACGCAATGTAGTTTTCACTGAGCGAACCATTCGCTCATAGAAGCCACCCCACCAGGCTGCACGCTCTACAATATACTTCCAGGATATGCTGTGATTGGCGAAAAATTTTTTAACATCAGGATGGTGGATTACTTTCCACATTTCTTTTAGTTCAAGATCAGCTCTTTTGAAAGTTTTGGCGTTGTCTGAATAAATTACAGCACAGAGTCCTCTTCGTGAGATAAACCTGCGAAATGCTAACAGGAATTCTGTTGTTGACATGTCTTTTACTAGTTCTAAATGAAGTGCTCTTGTGATAGCACATGTAAATAATAAAATATAATATTTATTTTCATTCCCCTTCACATATAGGGGTCCCGCATAATCAAGACCTGTTACTGAAAACGGTGGAGCTTCGTTAATACGGTCACCTGGAAGAGGGGCTATAACTTGTTGACCAGGGCGTACGTTAAATTTCTTACAGATTGTACATTTGTTCAGGACTGATTTAATGCACTGCCTTGATCTTAAAATCCAAAACTTTTCACGCGTTTGTACCAATGTACTGGACACTCCTGAATGAAAAACTTTTTCATGTGCATCTTTCACGATTAATTCAGTCAATTTATGTTTTGCAGGAATCACTACGGGATGTTTTTCATAAAATGAGGAGTTAGACTTTTCTAACCGTCCTCGTACCAACAGCCAACCTTCATCTGACAAGATAGGATTTAACTGTAGAAGATTCGATTCTTTAGGGATACTCTTGTTACATTTCAAGCTTTTAATAACTTCAGGGAAACTTTCTTCCTGCACTAGCTTTAACCAAAAATTTTCAGCATGTAACATTTCCTCAGCTGATAATTCTGAAAATTTTCTTTTTTCTACCTTTAATTTTACATTAGAAATAAATCTAAATATCCATGCAGTTACTCGATACAATTTCTTTAGGGAGCTATACTTTTCAAGAATAAAAATGGGAATTTCATCAGATTTATTTGTTTGAACAACGCAAGAAATGGTGGCTGCTTTTTTAGACTTCTCTTCAGAAACATCAGGTAATCGAGATGCAGCAATTTTAACCCTAGGCCACTGATTTTCGGGAAGGGAAAGAAATTCAGGACCATACCACCATTTTTGAGAATTTATTAAATGCTTCACAGAACAACCTCTCGTTATTAAATCTGCGGGATTAAGTTTGCCATCACAATGTCTCCATAAACTAGGATCAGACAAATTATGAATCTCAGCTATTCTATTACTCACAAATGGTTTCCATTTTTCTTTTGGCCCTTTAAGCCAATGAAGAACAATTTCTGAGTCCGACCAGAAAATAGTATTATTTACTTGGATAACGTTCGTGATAAACTTTGCCATTCTGGCACCAATAAGTGCTCCCATGAGTTCAAGACGAGGAAGAGTTAACTTCTTCAAGGGAGCAACCCTAGACTTAGACATTATAAAACTAGTTTTAAATTTATCATTAGAAATTGGATACCGTAAGTATGCCACTGCACCATACGCATTAGGGTTAGCATCAGTGAAAATATGCAGTTGGAGATGCTCCTTTTCCATGATCAGGTTGTTGAAATAGTGTCGGGGAATTTTCAAGTGTGTGAGATCAGGGATTTCTGAAAGCCAATTTTGCCAATTATTTTCTAGTTCACCACAAAAAATTTCATCCCATGATATTCTCATTAACAATAAATATTGTAAGAGGCATTTGATGCGAATAACAAAAGGGGCAATATATCCGGCTGGATCAAATAACATAGTTGCGATTTTCAAAACACTGCGTTTCGTAGAAGAATCGTTATTTATTTTTTCTAACAAGGGTCGTAATTCTAGTCCTAATTTATCTTCTGTATTGTTCCAGATCAATCCTAAAATTTTCAAGGAAGTATTTGGGGGTTCGAAACACGAAACAGGAATATTTTCATCATCTAAAACATTAGAATTCAAGTTAGGGACATGATACAAACATTCGTTTAATGATAGAGAATCACCATATTTGGAAGAAGCATCATAGACTATGCGCATTTTTGTTGTAGTTTTGTCGTCACGGATAACAGGTCTGTGCGGCATGTAATAGGAATTATTAGAATGTTTCTCGGTGCACAATTTTATTACACCCTCATTAAACTGCTCTAGCAAAATGGAGTTATATTCTTTAAATAAAGAATCGTTTTTCAAGAATTTATTTTCTAAACTAGAAAACCGCTTCTTTGCTACTTCAAGATTATTTCTAAGTAATTCGCGAGAATCTTTCCACAATAATTTTGCTTCATAACGCCCATTTACGAATTTTAGATTTTCTTTAAATTCCTTTATTACCTTATGATCGGTAATGTTCTTTTCATTGCTTTCAGCAATGCCAATTGATTCAAGATCCCAAAATGCTTTCAGCTGAGTATTTATATTTTCAACTGAAACACGCAAACAAGCTACTTCTTTTTTATTAGACTCTATTTGCCCTTGCACCGTATGACCGAAAATAGTTTCTGCAACGTATAATTCTTTTGTCAATTTTCCCTCGATTCCCTTTAATATTTTCCACAAAAAGTCAGACCCTAGCAAAATATTTATTTCCTGTTCAAGACCTGTATCAGCAGGCTTAAAGCCTCTTGTTCTCATTATGTCTAGAAGTTCTGGTTCAAGTGTTTTCACAGAAGCTCCAGTTATATTATCAACCACTAGTGCTTCGATATTTATCGAGTTAATAGGTTGCACAACACTGGATAATTCAAGAGAAACTACTTCATAACAAGATTCATAAGGGCGTCTCCGCCCAAAAGGATAAACTAATAAATTTTCTCTTCGCAATGGCTTTAATTTTAATTTTTGTACTAGAGATCTCTTCACGAAGCATTTTTCTGAACCACTATCACATAAAACGCGAGCCAACAAGCATTCCTTACCAGCAGACACAGAAACTGTACAAGTCTGCAATAATGTAGATTTATTTTGTTTATATTTTTGTTCCGACATCATAGATACAATTGCACCTTTCATTTCTTTTTCAGGATTTTCTTTTGCTGTTTCTTTAAAACAAAACAATGGACTATGGGTAGTGTTACCACATTTGGAACAAGGGTTAATTTTTGTTCTACAGTTTACAGATAAATGTGACTTATTTGTGCATTTGTAACAGCGGCCTTCTTTCTTTAATTTATATCGTTTTTGTTCATCAGTGAATTTCGAACAATTTAGTCCTACATGATCAGAAGACTTGCAAAATATGCAAAACTGTTTTGTAGATGTACTTAAAGCAGCAGCTGAAGGTATATTTTTCTTTTGCGGAAAATTTTGATATTTACTTGAAGGATTTTCATATTTAGTTTTAGAATTTTCATAAGTCTTGGTTTGGGAATTGTTTACTAAATTAGTAGCTTCACGACATCTTAATTCCGTTTTAATAAAATTTATGAAATCGGTGACTTCACAGTCCTTATCGGGGTCACGTTTTCGATAGAAATCTAGTATCAAATTTTCGGGTAATAATCTCAGTAATATTGGTAGTAATAAATGGCCGTAAGAGCCTGATGTTACTCCTAACGCATCAAGATTTCTCATACTAGTTTCAATATTATCATACAACTTTCTTAAAGAAATAACATTGTTAGAGGATTTCACTGGTTCAAGATTTAGAATTTTATTCATGTAACAGTTTATGATATTTTCCCGCTTACCATACCTCTCTTCTAACAATTTTAATCAAGTAGAATAATTTTGATCTGTCAGTTCAAAACCAGATACAATATTATATGCAGGACCAGACAACAAGGATTTGAGATATTGGAATTTTTCAATTTTTGATAACGATTCGTTTGAATCTATCGCACTAGTAAATAAATTAAAAAATTCTAAGAACTGGCTTGCATCACCAGAAAATTTTTCTATGTTAAGTTTAGGAAGCTTCACTGCCGAAACTGGTTTACTTCCGATTTTTGAACCGTTACTTGATTCTAGTACAACTTTTGGTTCAGTTTTGATTTTACATTTTTTAAGCCTCATCTTAATTTTAAATTTCAAACTGGATATTTTTTCAGAATATTCTTCTACCGATTTTAGTTCTTTTTCATATTCAGTTTTTTCCTGAATTAGCTCATCTATTTCGGAATCTAATTCCTTTAGTTGAGCTTCCTTTTCATTTACGAGCTCTAATGATTCCATTAATGAGTCGCAATCAGTTTTATCACTATCAACAGATAATAATGTATCACATTTCGTAATGGCTGCACGAACAGTAGCTCTTTTACTTTTAAGCTTATCAGGCTTATCCATGTTTAAATTTAAATTCAATGTTCAAAATAAATGATCATGAAAAATGTATATTTTCAAGAAATCAACAGTCATGCAAAATAATAAAGGTATTTCTTACCTTTTTTCCGGGTCTTTTCGGCACCAAAACATGAAGAATAATGTTCATATATATTCCATGAAATTTCAGGTGATCACAATTTAAATCCAAGGTTGGGAGAGCTTAATTATAGACTTCACGATTCAAGATATTTTTAAATCATATTTGGAGAGCTTATTAGATTAAAACTTCACGATTCATGTAAAATCACATTAAAATAATAAAACATATTTCACAACAGAAAATGGCGCTGGTGTTGTTCAGTATAAGTCCAAGTCAAGCACAGGATGATTAAAAACTTTGTATATTTACACTTATAAATATTTACAGTATATACAACGAAAACATATGAATAATATTTGTTATTCCTCACTAGGAATTCCAGATAATTTCTTTTATATGTTCAAGAATATTTATTTCTCCCTTTTCGGAAGAACAAGAAATACACAGCCAGCATGCTACTTTCGAGATTCACATTTTTTGAACTATAAACAAGAGAAATGCTTTTAAAACAATTAATAGTTCAGAAACTATTTCTTCTAATAGAAGACCACGATAAAAAACCTATACGCAGCATATTACTTGCTGCGTTCAAGATTCACATTCACAAAACCAACTAAAAAAGGAACAAGAAGGAAAAAATGTTTTTTAATATTAATTCTCTAGTCAGACCACGTGACCTGGGATCACTGGCGCCTAATCAGTCTGGCTAAGAGAGGCCCGCCAGAGAAGGTTGCAAAATATTCCACACTTTTTGGAATAATTCAAAAATTACAAATTAAGCCACAGTTTGACTAAACTTCATTATTAAAGTGCAATAGACAGAAATGAGATTTTATTTAATAAGAACTAAAACTAATTCCAATTAAGTGATAATTTAGAAAGTATTTTGAGATTTTTACGCTTATTTCATACGCTCATTTCAGTATTCATTTGAAGTTTTGAATTTTTTAGAAACCATTGTAACACATTTACCTCTTAAAATTAACCATCATGTCAAATTCCAAGCTTCTTGTCTAACAGTATACCACCTCTCTGATGTTAGTGGCACCAACATAAAATGCCGAAACAGAGTTGAAATAGAATGTTTTGAAAAATGTTGAAACAGAGACTGTCACCATTAATTTGCCAACATTAACCTTGAAATCGGTTGGTATTTCCTAATATTCTATATAAAACGGAATTTAGATGCTTTTAAAAGCTTTCTTGTTGTTCCTGCCAACCAGGTGGTGGTGACACCGGCATAAAATATAGCCCGTATAGGATCAGGGTCTATCACTCTTGATTCGCAACCAATAACTTCTGTAATCGCTTTATTATTTCCTGAGATTCCATAGAAATCGTAATTTAGGACTTTTTTAGAATGCTTTTCGCTCCTTCCCTTTGCTTCACCCCTTTTTAATTTCGAATTTATTTTCGACTGTCCTTAAAGGACATTTATATTTTATAAGTAACTACCGTGCTATATTTAAAGTTTCTAGCCTCTTCTGTACCTCAAAAATCGCAATTTAGAAAGTTTTTTCTCCTGCAACCCTCTAAGGGTTGTGGCACCGACATAAAATATAGCTTATGTTTGAGCAGGTTCTATCACCATCAATTTGCAACCATTATGTTTAAAATCGGTTTCGTATTTCATACGATTGCATAAAAATCGTAATTTAGAACGCTTATAGAACGCTTTTCACTCACGTCATCCTTTTAAATTTGGAATTTTCTTTCAACAATTCTTAGAAAACATTTGCATCTTTGAAGTAATTACCATTCCAAAATTAAAATGTTAGACCCCTTCAGTAACACAAAAACGCAATTTAGAGCATTTTTTGCTCCTGTAACCCCCAGGTGGTAGTGACAACAACGTAAAATATAGGGTATGTTGGAGCGGGAACTACCACCATCAATTGGAAACCATTACATCTGAAATTGGTTTATATTTCCTGAGATTGCGTAGAAATTGCTATTTAGAAAGTTTTTAGAACGCCTTTCGCTTATTTTCACCCCTTTTAAATTTAAAAATTTTAAGGAACTTTTCTCAGAGAGTATTTAATCTCATAACTACCATGCCAAATTTGTAGTTGCTAGCCCCTTCAGTATCACAAAAATCACAATTTAGAACTTTTTTTAAAATGCAACCGCAAGGTGGTAGTGACGCCGACATGAAATAGATATATTGGAGCAAGGACTGTCATCATCAATTTCCAACCATTACTTTTGAAATCGATTGGGTACTTTCTGAGATTGCGTAGAAATCGCAATTTAAAACGTTTTTCGTCCATTTTCACCCCTTTTAAATTTCGAATTACTTAGGAAATGTTCTTAGAGATCATTTATATCTTATGAGTAACTACCTACCATGCCTAGTTTCAAGTTGCTAGCCCCTGCAGTATTACAAAAAACGCAATTTAGATTGTTTTTTGCTCCTTCACCCCCTTTGAGGTAGTGGAACCGACAGGAAATACAGCCTATGTTGGAGCGAGGGCTGTCACCTTCGTTTTTACACCATTATTTTTTAAATCGGTTCGGTACTTCCTGAGATTGCGTAGAAATCGCAATTTAGAAAGTTTTTTAGAACGCTTTTCGCACATTTTCACCCCTTTTAAATTTCGATTTTTTAGGAAATTTTCTTAGAGATCATTTGTATCTTATTAATAACCGCTCCGCCAAAATTTAGGATTCTAGGTCTTTCAGTCTAAATCGCAATTTAGAATATTTTTTGCTTCTGCAACCCCTAGCTGGTAACGACACCGACATGAAATAGAGCCTATGTTATTGCAAGGGCTGTCATCATCAATTACCAACCATTATTTTTTAAATGGGTTTGGTATTTCCTGAGATTGTGTAGAAACTACCATTTAGAACGTTTTTTAGAACGCTTTTCGCGCATTTTCACCCCTTTTAAATTTCGAATTTTTTAAGAAATGTTCTTAGAGATCATTTATATTTTATAAGTAACTACCATTCCAAATTCCATGTATCTGGGCCCTTCAGTAACACAAAAATCGCAATTTCGAACTTTTTTTTTTTTTTTTTTTTTGCTCCTGCACCCCCTTTAAGGGTAGTGGCACCGAAATAAAATGTAACCTATATTGGAGCAACGGTTATCACCATCATTTTGACGCCTTTATTTTTAAAATCGGTTTGATATTTCTTGAGATTGCGTAAAAATCGTCATTTAGAAAATTTTTTAGAACGCTTTTTGCGCACTTTCACCCCTCTTAAATTTCGAATTTTTTTAAGAAATGTTCTTAGAGACCATTTATATCTAATAAGTAACTATCATACCAAATTCCATGTATCTGAACCCTTCAGTAACACAAAAATCGCAATTTCGAACTTTTTTTGCTCCTGCACCCCCTTTTGGGGTAGTGGCACCGACATAAAATGTAACCTATGTTGGAGCAAGGGTTGTCACCATTATTTTTTAAATCGGTTTGGTACTTCCTGAAATTGCTTAAAAATCGCCATTTAGAACGCTTTTCGCGCATTTTCACCCCTTTTTAATTTCCATTTTTTAAAGAAATGTCCTTAGAGATCATTAGTATCTTATAAGTAACTACCATTCCAAATTTCATATTTCTAGACCGTTCAGTAACACAAAATTCGCATTTTTAGAACGTTTTTTGCTCCTGTACCCCTTTTGGGCCAGTGGCAAGGACATAAGATATAGTCTATGTTCTAAGTTGGACTAACACCATCATTTAGATACCATTACTTTTAGAATCGGTTCGGTAGTTCCAGAGCTTACCTCCTACAAATAAACAATTTTTCCCTCTTTATAATATTAGTATAGAATAGATAGCTATATACACGGTATCTAGAATTTAGATACCGTGGATATATATATATATATATCAGTTCAAAGTATTGGATTACTTACTATAGAGCATAAAAATTCTATAGGCCGAGTCAGCGTTAGATATTTTTCTCCCTGCGACTTCTAAACAGATTCTGGCTGTCGGTATGGATTTGTTTAAAATCACTTTTAAAAAATATTATCTAATGTATTTTTCACGGACTATATATTTCATAATTTTAATTAGTTTACAAAAAAGGAAAAAAACTACTAAAATTTATTTTAACGATAAAGAACGTAAATAATTATCAAACTTAATCCAAGCATTAAAAAATCACCAGTACAAAAATTAAATAATTTTTTTTTAATTATTTATGAATTTTTAAATATTTATGAATTTATTAAATTACTAGCAGGCTATGCCCGCTGCGCTGGTCAATATTTCCAAATGAACCTTCGATTAAACTAAATGGTGAATTTGAACTTGTATTTTAAACAATATGGATCTTCAGCTTGACCTTGCACATTACTGAAAACGGTGCGAACGCCATTGCGATATAATGTTATCTTAAGCGTTGGACAAAATTTAGCAATTAAGAAGTAATTGTTTTAGTTGATTATAAACAGCGCACTTATGGTCGGGTAATGAGACCGTTATGACAACAGGAATTAATACCTCTGTAACTAATCAACCTATAATGAAATCGTATATACTAACACCATTCCTAAAAGTCATGCAACAGGGCCACTTGTAACAAAATATGTTCTGTAGATTTTTTTAAAAAGGCTAAACTTTCATAATCAGGTTCATTTAATTTTTGAACTTTTACTGTTGCTCTATAACTAAGTACCCTTGAACAATATGTATACACTAAAACCTTTCCAAAATTATTACCTAACTAATTGTGGTATATCCTACGAAAGTATTATAAACAATCGGAATGAAATACAAATTTCCGTTGTAAATATATAGTAGATGATGATGATGCGATTTTGTGTAACAGAATTCATAGTAAAGTTTTCGCTTCAAACAAAAACGATGCTTTCAACATTAAAGCTAATACACCAATATGTGACGTATCCGATTACGGAAGGTTAACTTGAATTCTCATGAGCAACTACTCAAAGAAAAGTGAATATGCGGCTTTTGTGATACTTTTATGTTAGCCGGGCGCAGGTAATAAATCAATAAAGATTGTTTTCATAGCATATTCTTATTTTATTATTTTCATTTAAAACACAAACCTTTCACTCATTTAATTTAAAATGCATGCCTTATACTAATTTCATTTAAAAAACTGAAAAGATAAACAATAACAGGAAATAATGCCATAATTAAAAGCAAAAAAATATTTTTAATTTACATACGTAAAATGTAACTACTGCTACTAGGAATTTTAAAAATGCTATCAGCGAGATGTGCGTACGGTTGTTATATATGTACCCATTTTTTCTTCTTATCGAGGAGCAGTTTATAAATCGCACAATATTATTCCAATTCCAATTTCTTTCATTGAGGAACCTATGACCGGAAAAAAATGTAAAAAGACTCTTGTAGATTCTTCGGATGACGGTATCTGAAGCCATAAACCGAGTTTATATATATGAAAATAATTTTTAAGTCGTTACAAACATTGCTTTCATACTTAAATATTTTCATTGGTACTACTTGTTATCCCGTCGACCAATTTCGCCAAATTATATAAATCGCCAAACCATTTGCCAAATTATATAAATTGACATAATCTTTATTTTAAATAACGAAATAACAAATAAATTAGTATAACATTAATAAAAATACAAATAAAACGTCGAAATTAAAATCACTTGATGACGTAAACACGTGTAGTTTGTTTAAATTCAAGTGAATTTGATATTTACGATCAATCATTATTGGCATTTATTCTTATAGTTTGACGATAGATTTTTGGTCGACGGAATATCTAAGTAGTACCTTTTCCATTTTTGTTTTATAACGCTAAATTCTCAGTAATTTTTTCCCTTTTATTTTACATAAAATCACTATTTTTTTTTTTTTTTAATTAAGATGCTTGCATTTTTATTTCAAAATCATAGAGCCGTTTTTATTTTTTAGCCAAAAGGGTTGATTTGAATTTTTTCCGTTGCTAGAGTAACGGATGCAATGATAGATATTTTGAGGTTTAGATGCCAAAGACACCGCCAAATTAGAAAAATATGAAATGTGCCATGAACAGTTGGACTTATAAAAATTTATTTGGTAGCATTCGATTCAGTATACAAAACTACATTAAAATATGTTATCATTTGACGCATAATTTTGATATTCGATTTTTTCCCCTCTCCGTGCAAAAACCGTTAGGGGCGACATTTTAGAAAATCCTTTCTTAGCAGAAGTTTATGTCATAAGAAGTATTTATACCACGATTTTCAAGATTTTAGGTTCAGTAGTTTGCGCTGTGCGTTAATTAGTCCCGTAATCCAGACTTTATTTTATATACTATATTAGATATGCGATTTTGCGGTGAATCGATGATCGAAAATTAGTCCAATATCATTTGAAATATTACATAACAGAGGAGAAAGTACGAAGAAAGACGAAGAAGAAATGACGAATTACAAAAGACTTGTAATTATTTTTTTTCAAAATGTTGAATTTTTCTATAGTAATAACGTATTAAAACATAAATTTCCTTAAAAATGATCTTTATTTCCTAGATTTCGAATCTGTGAATTTTCCTATAAATGAAATTGGCGATATGACTTGAGAAAATAGATAATATTTGCTTAAATAAAATGGGTAATATTCGTTGATCTGAGTTCGAGTTTATAAATACCACGTGCTTTCGGAATTACGGCGAAAAACATTTTAAAAAGTATGAAATTATTTTACAATATGTATGTGTGGCAGAAATTCACACTGAAATTTAAGTATTCCAATCCATTTTTAAAATATTAACTGATATCTATATAAGTTACAATTGAATATGAAAATGTACTCAAAAAATGATCTCTTTCACCTAAAAAAACACCATTTGTGAGAACATCCTGAAGCTAATGTCACGCTTATGCATTTTTGGCTTAAATTCACATTGTTTGGCGACAAAAGAAAAATAAAAAATTGTAAAGAAACAAATAGTAATTACACATGTGACTCACAATTACATCAGCTTGTTTCTTCTATAAGTCACGTGATGGGACAATTAGATATAAAAAAAAAAGAAAAGAACAGAAGAGAAACAAAATGTCGTTAAAATTTCATCTAATCAAATTTTCAGATTCGTTTCCATATCTAACGCAAGCGATAAAGATCCAAATATTGCGTATCAAGTGTAATATTTCTTATTAAATTAATTTTTAAGCATTACAAATATTTCTTTCAGGTTTTGATTAAATGTTTCCGTTTTTTAATATTATCACTCATTAAAACGGATTTTCTTCTTCTTTTTTTCTTTTTTTTTTCATTTAAATAAAATTAGTAACAGTTTTTCTTTTATTTTTCGAGGTTTAATAGCCGTTTCAATTTTTTTTTATCAACGATGAATTTCGCAAAGAAATAAAATGGTAACCTTATCGCCCAAAATAACAGAATTTTCCGTCATAATTCTAAAACTATTATAGGTAGAATAATGTGTTATAGATTAAAACCTTCCCTGAAACAATACCTATCGAACGGTATAGGTTCCGTAAAAATCCATGCAGTAGAACTCGAAATCTAGGCGTTCGGAACGAAATTTCCGTTTGGATTTTATATATATAACTAGCAGGCTATGCCCGCTGCGCTGGTCAATATTTCCAAATGAACCTTGGATTAAACTAAATGGTGAATTTGAACTTGTATTTTAAACAATATGGATCTTCAGCTTGACCTTGCACATTACTGAAAACGATGCGAACGCCATTGCGATATAATGTTATCTTAAGCGTTGGACAAAATTTAGCAATTAAGAAGTAATTGTTTTAGTTGATTATAAACAGCGCACTTATGGTCGGGTAATGAGACCGTTATGACAACAGGAATTAATACCTCTGTAACTAATCAACATATAATGAAATCATATATACTAACACCATTCCTAAAAGTCATGCAACAGGGCCACTTGTAACAAAATATGTTCTGTAGATTTTTTTAAAAAGGCTAAACTTTCATAATCATGTTCACTTAATTTTTGAACTTTTACTGTTGCTCTATAACTAAGTACCCTTGAACAATATGTATAGACTAAAACCTTTCCAAAATTATTACCTAACTAATTGCGGTATATCGTACGAAAGTATTATAAACAATCGGAATGAAATACAAATTTCCGTTGTAAATATATAGTAGATGATGATGATGCGATTTTGTGTAATAGAATTCATAGTAAAGTTTTCGCTTCAAACAAAAGCGATGCTTTCAACATTAAAGCTAATACACCAATATGTGAAGTATCCGATTACGGAAGGTTAACTTAAATTCTCATGAGCAACTACTCAAAGAAAAGTGAATATGTGGCTTTTTTGATACTTTTATGTCAGCCGGGCGCAGGTAATAAATCAATAAAGATTGTTTTCATAGCATATTCTTATTTTATTATTTTCATTTAAAACACAAACCTTTCACTCATTTCATTTAAAATGCATGCCTTATACTAATTTCATTTAAAAAACTGAAAAGATAAACAATAACAGGAAATAATGCCATAATAAAAAGCAAAAAAATATTTTTAATTTACATACGCAAAATGTAACTACTGCTACTGGTAATTTTAAAAATGCTACCAGCGAGATGTGCGCACAGTTGTTATAAATATACCCATTTTTTCTTCTTATCGAGGAGCAATTTATAAATCGCACAATATTATTCCAATTCCAATTTCTTTCATTGAGGAACCTATGACCGGAAAAATGGAAAAAGACTCTTGTAGATTCTTCGGATGACGGCATCTGACGCCATAAACCGAGTTTATATATATGAAAATAATTTTTAAGTCGTTACAAACATTGCTTTCATACTTAAATATTTTCATTGGTACTACTTGTTATCCCGTCGACCAATTTCGCCAAATTATATAAATCGCCAAACCATTCGCCAAATTATATAAATTGACATAATCTTTATTTTAAATAACGAAATAACAAATAAATTAGTATAACATTAATAAAAATACAAATAAAACGTCGAAATTAAAATCACTTGATGACGCAAACACGTGTAGTTTGTTTAAATTCAAGTGAATTTGATATTTACGATCAACCATTATTGGCATTTAATCTTATAGTTTGACGATAGATTTTTGGTCGACGAAATATCTAAGTAGTACCTTTTCCATTTTTGTTTTATAACGCTAAATTCTCAGTAATTTTTTCCCTTTTATTTTACATAAAATCACTATTTTTAAAAAAAATTAAGATGCTTGCATTTTTATTTCAAACTCATAGAGCCGTTTTTATTTTTTAGCCAAAAGGGTTGATTTGAATTTTTGCCGCTGCTAGAGTAACGGATGTAATGATAGATATTTTGAGGTTTAGATGTCAAAGACACCGCCAAATTAGAAAAATATGAAATGTGTCATGAACTGTTGGACTTATAAAAATTTATTTGGTAGCATTCGATTCAGCATAAAAACTACATTAAAATATGCTATCATTTGACGCATAATTTTGATATTCGATTTTTTTCCCCTCCCCGTGCAAAAACCATTAGGGGTGACACTTTAGAAAATCCTTTCTTAGCAGAAGTTTATGTCATAAGAAGTATTTTTACCACGATTTTCAAGATTTTAGGTTCAGTAGTTTGCGCTGTGCGTTAATTAGTCCCCTAATCCAGACTTTATTTTATATAGTATATTAGATATGCGATTTTGCGGTGAATCGATGATCGAAAATTAGTCCAATATCATTTGAAATATTACATAACAGAGGAGAAAGGACGAAGAAGAAATGACGAATTACAAAAGACTTGTAATTTTTTTTTTTTCAAAATGTTGAATTTTTCCATAGTAATAACGTATTAAAACATAAATTTCCTTAAAAATTATCTTTATTTCCTAGATTTCGAATCTGTGAATTTTCCCATAAATGAAATTGGCGAAATGACTTGAGAAAATAGATAATATTTGCTTAAATAAAATGGGTAATATTCGTTGATCTGAGTTCGAGTTTATAAATATCACATGCTTTCGGAATTACGGCGGAAAACATTTTAAAAAGTATGAAATTATTTTACAATATGTATGTGTGGGCCAGGGCCCGCTTAACACTTAGGAATAGGAGAAGCCCGACGTCACACACGGGGCCCCCTATTACTCTACAAATTGCTTTTTATTTACTAAATCTCTTTTTCGTATGCTTAAATAATTCGAAATTTTACCATCAAAGTTAAGTAAATAACATTTTTAATATTAAACTAAAACTACCTATATAAAAGTATTTTATTATATCTTTAATTGTAAATAACCAATTTATTTTGTAAATGACAAATATGGAATTATAGTTGAGAATATGTGAACTTCAAAATATTTTTTGTGATTTAAAAATTGCCATATAGTAAGAAAAATAAAGTTTCATAAGAAAAAAAAATGTATTTTTTACAGTGATTGAGTTTCTTTTTTCTAAAACTCTTTTTTCTAAACAGTTTTGAAAAGCAAAATTGGGGGCCCTTTTGTATTTCAGTGGGTAAGCACGGGCTTCACGGGCCTATTCCGTAAACAGGCCCTGTGTGTGGCAACACTGAAATTTAAGTATTCGATTCCATTTTTAAAATATTAACTGATATCTATATAAGTTACAATTGAATATGAAAATGTACTCAAAAAATGATCTCTTTCACCTAAAAAAACACCATTTGTGAGAACAACCTCAATCTAATGTCACGCTTATGCATTTTTGGCTTAAAATCACATTGTTTGGCGACAAAAGAAAAATAAAAAATTGTAAAGAAACAAATAGTAATTACACATGTGACTCACAATTACATCTGCTTGTTTCTTCTATAAGTCACGTGATGGGACAATTAGATATAAAAAAAAAAGAAAAGAACAGAACAGAAAGAAAATGTCGTTAAAATTTCATCTAATCAAATTTTCAGATTCGTTTCCATATCTAACGCAAGCGATAAAGAGCCAAATATTGCGTATCAAGTGTAATATTTCTTATTAAATTAATTTTTAAGCATTACAAATATTTCTTTCAGGTTTTGATTAAATGTTTCCGTTTTTTAATATTATCACTCATTAAAACGGATTTTCTTCTTCTTTTTTTATTTTTTTTTCATTTAAATAAAATTAGTAACAGTTTTTCTTTAATTTTTCGAGGTTTAATAGCCGTTTCAATAATTTTTATCAACGATGAATTTCGCCAAGAAATAAAATGGTAACCTTATCGCCCAAAATAACAGAATTTTCCGTCATAATTCTAAAACTAATATAGGTAGAATAATGTGTTATAACTTAAAACCTTCAATGAAACAATACCTATCTAACGGTATAGGTTCCGTAAAAATCCATGCAGTAGAACTCGAAATCTAGGCGTTCGGAACGAAATTTCCGTTTGGATTTTATATATATAATAGATAATAGAATAGATAATAGATTTTATATACATATATAATAGAATAGATAATAGATTATGTGTTATGAACTATCTCAAAATTTAAAACAGATCGCATTGTTAGATTTCCTAATTTTAACAATATCGCGTTATGTTAGTTCCACATTCCACCACCAGGGAGCGCACTCTATTCTTAACGAAAGCGTATCTGAACGAAACTCCTTCATGCAACCTTTCCGTAGATACATGAGTCGGGAGGGTGGCGGTCTTAACCAATAATTTAAGATAATTGCTGAAATTACTACGAAAAATATTTTAGAGGCGCCCTACGCGGGCCCCTAATAGAGTTAGAGGAAATCGGAAGACGGCAAAATAATCGCGGGGAAAAGTTTGCTTGGGTGCTTCGGAGCTACTTTTGGCGCGAGATCTAAGCTCTACGACCAATAGGAGCCCAGATATTTAAGGAAATATGAAGTAACAAAGTCCAAAATAATAGAATTTTCCGTAATAATTCTTAACTAATCTAGGTAGAATGATGTGTTATAGCTTAAAACCTTCCCTGGAACGATATCTATCTAACGGTATAAGTTCCGTAAAAATCCATGCGGTAGAACTCGAAATCTCGGCGTTCGGAACGAAATTTCCGTTTGGATTTTATATATATAATAGATAGACTAGAAAGTAGCCCGTCAAAAATGACGGAAATTTAGATATAAAGATATATACAACTAATGTGCAAGAATATGAGTTTTCTCGCTTGTTCCGCAGTGATAGATGAAAATAACACATTTTAAGAACGAAACACATTTATGAAAAACTGTGTACAGTAGAAGACCACTAATCTGCACAGTTTGGTTCCAAGTGTTAAGCAGATTTGAAGCTTTTTGCGGTCATGTCTATTCAATCTTTGTTTAAATTTTTTTTAATTCATATATTGGACAATTTAGATTGTTAAGCCTTAAAATTAAATAAATTACACACTTGAAGTAAGGTAAAAACTATTAAATTATCGTATACGATTTCATGAAATGGTATTATATGTGTGTGCTTCACGATCTTGGTTACGACGTTGGCGAAATTGGCTGCAACTTGTCATAATCCTAATAGTGTGGGCCGCTATAACAAAAAAGTAACCAGTTTTTAGTAAAATTTCTGATATAAAGTAACTTTCAAAAACTTGTGTAAAATTGCAGGCCGTTCTTGTGTTATGTCAGTCATAGGAATAATATTTCTAACACTGAAGATTTTCCATATATATATGGAATTTAGAAAAGCTTCTCCAAAAGAAAGGTCCTGAAATGACATTGTAATTCCTCTAACTTCAAAGTTTAATCGGGCCCTGATGTTGAGTACTGAAATTTAATAAATACAGTTATTTTGAATATTACAACAGAATTAAACAGTTAAACTTATTTAACTTAAACCCGCTGTTGCTTCCCGATGTTATTTTTTAGTATTAAGAAAGAAAATTATTTAAAATTTTCAAATCATGCATTTATGATTTTTTTCCGTCTTTAATAACGAAATAATGAAAAAATAGGCTTTTGTTCTGAAGCTCATAAATATGACAATAAAATAATGTAACTAAGAGACATTGCAAAATTAAATCTTTGTGATTACAAACCATAAACAAACGATACCGCCACCATTTTACCTACTATGACGTCATTAGAATATTGCCCATTGATTGTTAGAGAACTTACTTTGTGAATGATTACCTCAATGATTTAATATTTTTGACGTTTCACGATAAATGAATCACTTGTGCTTGTTTAGGTTTATGGAATGAGATATTAAGCTGTGAAACTAATTTCAATTGAAGTTATCCAAGGATATATGTATTTTTAATCGAAATTAAAAACAATGCTTTGATCTCGAAATAAAAATTTTAGTTTGTATAATTTGTTATTTCTGTTAATTCTTTATTTAAGTACTTTTCCATTATAGCGCATTTTTAAAAAAAGCTTGGCGCGATTCGGGCATCAGAAAGTCAGATATGTTGCGAAAATATATAAACAGCTAAGAAAACAAATCTAATGAATTTTATCTTTGTTTATATATGCACTTATACGCATAAAAAAAATCGTTTCTAAATATATATAATTTTTTTTATGTACAAATTACGGCACAGATTTCAGATATGAACCGGGATACCTAACTGGCGCCAAAATGGTGTTATTTTGCCTGCTATGGTAACCCGGCTATTGTTTTTTATTTATTAATAAATTGTTTATTTACTTTTATTTTCTGTTTTTTAATTATATAAACTGCTTTGTTCTATAGTTATTATTCAAACTTTTATTTATTTATAGTTATTTCCTTTTCAAAATGATAGCAAATAATTGAAAAATATATAAGTAACTGGTATTCGAAAGCGAGATTTCTGCCAAATTGGCGTCATAGAAAAATCACGTCAACCCCCATGCGTATATGACATCTGTGCAAAAATCACTCCTGTTTCTTTATAAAAATGGGTAAATAGCTTTTTTTATATTAAATTGTCGGCACAGATGTCATATACGCCCATATTGGCGCGATTTTTTTTTTTTTTTTTTTTTTTTTTTTTTTTTTTTTTTTTTTTTACGTTGATGTCATATACTCACCGGGTACTTAACTGGCGCCAAAGTGTCGTTATTTTACTTGTAATGGTAACCCGAATGTTGTTTATGCTGTTGATGTTTTCGCCAAATTGCCGTCGGAAAAAAATCGCGCCAATATGGGGGCGCGTACATGACATCTGTGCCAAATTGTATACATATGGAAAAAATTGCTTGTGAGTATGAAGCAGTAAATAGGTTGCCAGAAAATACGTTGGCAAAATTCTTTGGAACAGATGTCATATTCGCCCCATATTGGCGCGATTTTTTTCTGTCGCCAATATCATATATAGGCAACAGGTACTTAACTTGCGCCAAAGTGCTTGATCTGGTAACCCGGATTATGTTGTTTATGCTGTTGATGTTTTCGCCAAATTGGCAAACGAAAAAAATCGCGCCAATATGGGGCGAATATGACATCTGTACCAATTGTTTCTCGCCAAGAAACTTCTCTCCGAAGTATTGTACATAAGCAACGATTGCTAGAAATGCATTTTTAATTATGATATGCGCTTTTATGTTTCACTCGGCCCTTACGAGACTTTGGCGCCAGTTAAGTACCCGTTGTGTATATGACATTGGCGTCAGCAAAAAATCGCGCCAATATGGGGCATATATGACATCTGTGCCGAAACTTTAATATTTAATGTTTAAACTCTTCGCTCCACCCCCATTGCATATAGTACAAACTATAACACGGATAGCGCAAAATAATAGACAGTTTGGTACTTTTCCACTGTAGGGGCTTTGGCATTTTTAAAAAAAAGCTTGGTGTAATTTGGGCATCAGAAAGTGAGATTTGGGTACTTTTCCGTTATGCGGACACCATTGTCGCCAAGCGTAATAGTTGGCGCAAAATCGTGAATTGAAGCATTTGAAAAATAAAAGAAAAACCATTGTCGATACTAAAGTGAGCATTTAAAAAATATAACATTTGAAAATTCCAGACTTTTACGAACTATTTCATCAAATCACAAATATATACTTAAAATAAGAGAACAAATAACTGCTATAAAATAAAGCAATAAAATAAAACTCATATTAAACTGCTGGCATAAAATTACAAATATCTTTTAGCATTTTGATATAATTGGCGCATTAGCATACATTTTGGAATGGTGTCCGTATAACGGGAAAATATCGAGATTTGTTGTCAAATCATATAAACAGCTATGAAAACAAATTTGATGAGCGTTTTTGTTTGTTTTATATGTATATTATTGATGTTTTTATGTACAAATTACATCTGTTTCTGTATAAAATTAGAGAAACGGCTTTTTTATGTTAAATAAATCGTATAAATATCGAAAAAAATGCGTGTGTATATAAAATGAAACAGTGAATAGGTTCCCGGAAAATATGTTACCAAATTTCCTTTTTCGCCAAGGCATCTATACTGGAAAAGTACCTAAAGCACATTAAAATCGCGCAGTTAGGAGCTCACACAGTACACCGTTGTCTATTGGCGGTTATTTTATTAGTAGCATCGGGAGGAAGATGTAAAGATGCACTTTAAATTCTCACCCATAGATTTCGAAAATATATCTTAAAAGAGTGGAGTTTAAATTAAATTTCGGTGACCTCCATTATGAAAAATTATTGGTTTTAAATGGGAATTTCGCCAAATTAGCCAGATATCGCCAAGTTGGCTAACATTTGGCGCTACTGTGGTAACCCTGCATTAATATTTTTCAACAATTACTCATTTCAATGAGGCGGTCCTACCGGAATAGTGAGGGACACACAGAGACTTGGATTTTATATAAATAGACAGATAGACTACAATAATCTTTTAATGAACCCTTATTTAAATTTTGAACCGTCTGTAGAGACGTTGACTAAAACACTGTAAGTAATCGTTAACGTTTACTATTGTGTGTTTTCTATTTTGCGAACACCTAGTAATTTAAAATATACTGTAAAATGTTCCCATAAATATGCATGTAGTATTCATTAAAAGAATCTTAATTGTATGTCGAGAAAAAACGGAATTTTTTGTAGACATTTAGTCGGGCCGGGCCTGTTTTCACTGATTTTTGTACGGGCCGGTCCGAGAACGGTAAAAATGTAAACGGGCCGGGCCGAACATTCAATTTGTACACCGGGCCGGGCCAAAATAGCTTTCCTTCGGGCCGGGCCGGGCCCGGGCCTGGAAATTCCGGCCCGTGCAGGCCTCTAAGGCGGCGATGCAACTTTGCAACATCCTTTCAAGGCGCATTTGTCACAATGTCAACTTTAAACTTTGTACAAGGTCTTTGTTTTAGGTAAGGGGAATCATAACGATAAATAGTCACCCTTTTTCATTCCAATTGAATTCAATTATTGATAAATATTTAATAGAACAATGGCAAGTTTTTTACAAAGTCAACGCTTAAATTTATTGTACGGAACTTTTTGTACGCGAGTGAAACTCGCACTTGACCGATTATTCTTTGTTCAAAGCAAATCTAATAAATACAATTGAAATTTCCATGAAACGTAATTCAGTTTGAAGTTGTTCTAAAAAATATCTTTACCTCCTGAACAACATGAAACTTTCTTGCATATTCATGGGCTCGTTTTTATGCGTAAAAGCATAAAATGATAGGCGTGACTATTAAATTGGTTTGGAATCGAATGGCGCTTTTAATTTTTTTTTAAGCATTGCATTTTAAATTATATCCTGTTTTACTTATTTATTGTTTCAGTTATATGTAGCCGATTAATTTGTGCTTTTTTCGGTAATTTACATGGGAACCGTGCATAACCTGGGGCTTATGTTGCTTTATCATTGTGCAATATAATTACATTCAAAATTGCATTTATTCATGTATAGGGGGGAAAAAACCTTTCCTCCTTCAAAATTACGTGTTATATTCTATTTCAAATCATTTTAATGCTATTTTGATCAAAATGAAGGGAAAACAGAAATCACGTTTTTCTATTTCAAATTAATTACATTCATATTTATGTCGGCGACGTGTTGATACGGCGCCACTCAAGACACTGAACGATGAATTTGCTTTCAGTTCGATTTTCTTTTGTGACAGTAGGGTAATTTTTTATTGGCTTTTTTTTCTAATATTTAGATATCATATCTAACCTGAAAAGAATATTTTCTGTTTTTAGCCAACGAGCATCAGTTTGAGGTTTTTTATCTTCTATTGCGTACGAGTATAAAAGACACGTTAGTGGTTTTTCTATTTATTTTGTATCATGAACATTGCCCATGCTAAGGTTCTGCTCTGCAGATTTACGAAGTCAATTTCATTTGTAAGTAGATATAATTGCCATGTATAGTTATTCTGATAGAAAGCAATCAAGCAGTGTTTCCCCCTTTTTTGTATAAAAGCACCGAATCTTTCCGATAACTGTGTCAATTTTTTAATCTAATCTGATTTTCAGGGACTCACCACAAAAGATTGCTACTGCTAATCAGAAGGAATCGATTATATTTTAAGATATGCACCTTTTATAGGAAATTGAAAAACATTAGTCCATTTTTCAGCAAATAAATAATAATTTCGGCAAATTTCATTTTATTTTTTTTTCTTAAAAATGCGTATCTGCAAACTATCCTTTTTTGTGTTAACACTATTTCCGAATCATAATCCTTACCATATTTAATCGAAGAATTCTGCAATTAATTAACATTAAAATTAGGCAAAGATTACTATTTAAAAGGAGTGATAACTAGAAAGTGGAATAGTTGACAGCTAAGTATATGCTGATAGATATTATTTAATTTTTACTTTCTTTTATCTTTACAAGAGGAAAGTATTGGATTCATGAAAATTTTCGAATTCCGGTTTTCGACTGATTTACACGTTTTAGGGGGACAGAGAACCCGAAAAACATGTTTTTACAAAATGTCTGTCTGTGAGTCTGTCTGTGTGTGACACAAATTTTGTGGGCGCTCTAGCTCAAGAACTAAAGCACGGAATTTAATAAAAATTTATATTCAGGTAGTCCCTGATCAGAGTTGGGCAAAATACATCGAAAAGTCATTTTCGATACAAAATACATTAGTTTTAGAACCTAAAATACAAAATACAAAATACTTTTCGAATTTTAAAATATCCAAATACAAAATACATGTATTTTCAAAATACATTGAAAATACAAAATACATTTAAAATTTTAAAAGTTTGGGTATAAGGTTACAGGTCTGCACCGGCCGTGCCTGGCAGGCCAATTTTCATTCAGAACACTCTGATCGAGCCGGACCTGGATTTCACTCTTTCCGGGTCAGGCACGGGTTTTATGTTTTTCTGAAGGCTTGGGCCGGTCAGGACCTCGACATCATTCTTTCCGGTCCGGGCCTGACTTCTTTTTTTACGGGCTGAATCGAGGCTTAGTCCCTTGGGGATGAGCATCTTATACAGAATTTTTAATCTTTTATCATCGGTTTTTCATAACAGAAAATTTGGCCTAATTGGATCAAGAAAACGTCCTGATAAAATATGGCAAAATTTACAATAAAAAAGAACTGGTGGGGATAATCAAGATTCTGAACTTCATTCTTCATAGAGGTCTGCACTGTCCAAAATTTTCAAGCTCGGTCCCGACCCAACACGTATGAAAATGTTTGGCTCGTCCCTGCCCGGTCTGGCCTATGCAAAAATCAGTAAAATCTGGCACGGCCCAACAGTTTTTGCACAAAATGTGTATTTTTAAAAATCGCCATTATTCTACGATTAAATTGCTAAATTTATTATTTTTAAAGAATAGTACATATAGTATCTCTAGGCAATGAAGTTAAAGCACAGAAAAAGAAACTGTGAAAAAGAACCTGCCTAAGACGAATCATGTGTAAAACTGAAAAATGTGTTGATCCATGCAAAAGGAATATAATAACACGCGCGAAAAGAATACATTTACAACAAACTATGTACCTGCTAAGAACGAAACCTGTCTATAACGGATATTCTCCTTTCCTGTCGATTCCGTCTTGGAAGATTTTATGCTATAGCATTTTTCATATATTTAAGTCTCCACACCATGGAATGTGGATTAGAATGTGGATTAGATTTTAAATGATAACTAAGATTTTTCCATACAAATACAGATACATTTAAAAGATAAATATCGTAGTCCAGCATGTTTTCTTAAAGATGAAAAGTATAAACATGAAAAAAAGCTAAAATAAGTATTTTTTGTCAGAATTCCTCATACGAGACGATTTTTAACCATATTGGCGTAAAAATCAATATTTTGTTGAAATTCAGTTGGACCGGGTTAATCAAGGTTTTGACCGAGCTGGGATCGGGCCGAACTTTTAGCTTTTATACCAGGCTGTGCCAATATTTATTTATTTATTTATTTTGTACAGGACGGGACGGGCTAAAAAGATTTTTCTACGGGTTGGGCTCGGGTCGAGACCTGTTATTTCGGGCAGTGTATGTTTGCGTAGTAACAGTTAGACAAAATAATAGTTTTTTTCATTTTAAACAATATAGTGAAGTTTATTTTTAAAATAGGTTAACAAACCAGCGATGTAGTGGAGGATGTACGGAGATATACGCCGTATACCACCTGGATTATTTTTAAGAAGCTCTGTACACTCTGTGTTTAATCAATAAAGTTACAGCGCCTACCTCTGTTTTCACAGCCTAAGAGAGACTGCTCAGATGAGGATATTAAGAACATAGATTCCCCCCCCCCCCCCCATCCCGACAACTCTTATTAAGGATTTTAAAAGTGCAATTTTTTCAGCTGGAACTGAATCCGCAGGAAACCGTGACTTTTTTCTTACGATTTCAGCACTGTTTGAAACCCATCCCGCAAGTGTCAACTAGAACAGACCAGAACTCGAATTAGGGTCAAACCAACTCGAACCCGACCCACAATGAAAGAATGAGCTTCCACCTGACCCAAACGGCATCTCTGGTTGATGTGCGTTATGGTAAAATCTGGTTACTTACTTGGTGCAGAACAGTAATTCACGTTCATTTTACTTAATTCCCTTAGCTATTTAATATCGCTCATTTTGACGTGCCGTACACGATGGATGATATATTAAAATTTCGTGATGATAGCTTCATTTTTACGAAAGTTAATGCTTATAAAACCAAAAAAAGGTTTATAGTATTGTCCTGTTGAAATCGAAACGTTGGTACCTTCAAACTAAACCCTTTCTTAAAAAAAAAAAAAAAAAGTAGAAGAAGAGTGAGCGAGATTGAAAATCGTAGCATCAGTTCAAGAGTTATGCATGGATATACACGAATTGCATAACCCCCTTTGTTGGAAGTCTGTATATATATATATATATATATAGATAGATAGATAGATAGATAATTCATTAATGCCTGGATCACTGCAACTCAAATATGAGTGCTTCACATGAATAAAAAATAAGAAATAATTTAAAGAGAAATATAAAATGAACAACATGCTAAATGTTTTTGTTTAAGACCTAGGAATATCATAATATGCGGCAATGACACCAAATAATGTTTTTTCTTATTTTTTTCTTTTAGTAGTGAGCTTTAGTAATGATCTTTTAGAGTTTAATAAATTAAAAGTGCCTGTAATCAATGCATCGCTTTTCGTCGTGGTCTGTCTTAAAGTTTCATCAATCTTGAATAAGTGATTTTATTAAAATGACTTTAAATGTTCATAACGTATTGAATATCTCATTCATTTATATTGTAAAACTGTATTTAAACATATACATACTGTATTTGTAATAATAAATATATCAATAAATAGAACTATATTTATGTAATAAAATTCATTCTCCATTTAATAAATATCACGAGTGGGGTAAATTATACCTGAACATTAATACAATGAATACAGAGGAGCTATAGAAAAATAATGTTTCAATCAATGCATAACCGTTATAAAACCAAAAATCTTACCTTTAAATGAGTTTTAAAGTTAGTTGTGGCTTGAAAAGTTCCACTTATAAAAGTAGACCTTGTTTTACACATGCATAATGCGTTAACTTTTTAACAACATTATCAACAGAAATTATTTTTAAAAAAATTCTCGCCTAATACAGCGCAACTGTATTATCCCAAATAATTAATTCACTTGATACATTACCAGCGGGGGCTGAGTCATTCTTTCATGAGTCTCCTAAATAACTAACTGCAGTATATTTCTATGGTATTTAAAAAATAGAATACACAGCAAAACTCTAAATGATTCTTCCTGTTTATCACACAGTAGTTTTTCATTCTCATAGCAACGTTAGAGCTATAAAAACTAGAACGTTTTGTAATCATTCAGCAAAAATACTTCAGCAGAGCAGATGCATTCATTATAATCCTAAGACGAAAAAAAACAGTCAGGCACGTGTTTTGCTTTTGTGAATCTTAGATTTTGCGGTTTTAAAAAAGCAGCTTGAAATCGACAGAAATGTATTTTGAGTATTTTTAAAATACAAAATACTTGGAAAAATCATTTCAAAATACATTACCAAAATACTTTCCTTTAGTCCGTTTAAAATACAAAATACAAATGTATTATGAAAATGTATTTCAAATACATGTATTTTCGATACTGCCCAACTCTGTCCCTGATGAAAATTGGTCCTGATTAGTTTTTGGTGTAAATCGCTCAACAGGTGGCGCTGCTATGCTGCATTTTTCCGATTTCAGCAATAGCTGTATCTCAAGAACTAATGCACGGATTTTCATAAAACTTCAGGTTCCGTTAGTCCTTGACATAAATGGATGCTGTTTACGTTTTGGTGTAAATCGCCCAACAGGTGGCGCTGCTAGGCTGCATTTTGCAGGATTTACACGATTTCTGCAATAGCTCTATCCACGGCTCTTTCTCAAGAACGAATGGACACATTTTCATCAAACTTCAGATTCAGTTACTCTTTGATATGAAATGATGCTGACTACGTGTTGGTGTAAATCGCCCAATAGGTGTTGCTGCTGTGCTGCATTTTGCACTATTTCTTCAATAGCTCTATCTTAAGAACTAATGAACGAATTTTCATCAAACGTCAGATTTAAGTATAACTTGATTAATATTGCTGCTGATTATGTGTTGGTGTAAATCGCTCAACAGGTGGCGCTGCTATGTTGCATTTTTCATGATTTGCGCAATAGCTCTATCTCAAGAACTAATGCACGAATTTTCCTCAAACTTCATATTCAGTTAGACGTTGACATAAGTTGATGATGATTAGGTTCGGGTGTAAATAACCCAATAGGTGGCGCTGCATTGCTGCATTTTGCTGGATTTACACGATTTCAGCGACACCTCGAGAACTAATGCACGGAATTTCATCTTTTTAGAATTCTCATGATGAGCATACATTGCCATTTAATTTGGCACTGTGATAGCGAATTTTGAAGCATTGACATGTATGAGATAGAAGAAAGTTTTGTGATGGCCACAACATACTAGTTTTATTTTGCTAAATAAAAAAAAATGCTTTAAATTTTGCAAATAATGTACGATATATAAATATGCAGATTGGAGTGACAGGGGGTGGGGGGGAGGGGAAACGGAACGGTTGTTAGTAGCGGTACCGCAAAATACTAGGGCTCCGGTACTTTTTTGTTAGAAATTAAGCCTTGATCGTCAGTATGTCTATCGCTACCAATACTACAATAAGATACAAGTGTTACATATTTTCAATCATTTGAATAATGGAGTCCATCCATATTTGCCACCAGCTGCAATGCGCATCCTGTTTTCGGAAAGGTTGGAAAAGCCTGATCTAGAGCAGGGATGCCAAACACGGCATTCGCGGTTTCCTTTCCGAATTTGTAAAGTTTGTAGCTTCTTTTTTTTTAATGTATTTCAGTTGCTTGAAGGCGCCGTTAAAACTTATGTGGCGCCCTTCGGCCGTTAACATTCAACTTATCTTTCGACACCTTGGCGCCTTTCGGCTTGAGACTCCCCCCCCCCCCCATCCCTCCTAAAGCTACGCCGCTGAAAAATATCTGCAAATTTTATATATTTTTAAAATAAAAATAAATTCATAAATGTATCAGAAATAAACCACTTTCGAGTTTAATACATTTAAATTGAATAAAAAAATTCAAATATTTCAGCTTCGCCTAAAATATTTGGCGCCTTTAGTATTCTGGCGCCTGTGTGCGGTGCACACTTTGCACACTGGGTCGGCGCGCCCCTGACCATGGGGACGTCTGCCAAAATTGTAAATGCCCGTTTACTAACTTTCGAACTAAATTATTTTTAGTGCAAAAGTACAAGCTAAAGAAACTTTTCCCAAAATATAAAGTTTCTCAAAAACTACTTCCACTCATAGGTATGCTCATGGCCCACTCATAGGCCGTTCCCTAAATACAAAGAGATATGACTGCTCTTAGAAAAAAAATGTATAAAGGGGAGAGGGTGGACAGATGTGTCTGGAGTCCCCTGCCTAGTTCGCCTAACTAAAACGCAAAATATAAATATGAAATAAGCTAAACCAAGAATCTCTTGTGAGAACACCTTGTACAAGATAATTTTTATGTAAAAGAAATACAAAAAAATTAACAAGTAAGAAGTATTAAATATTAAATAGATATATAAAAATAAATTTCTAACAATATTTTTCAAAATGCAGAACATTTCTTTCCCTCTAGTGGAGGGTTCGTCAAAAGGAAATATTTAAAAATTGATTTCTATTAGTGGTTTAGGAAGGGAGGGGGGGGGGGCGGTGCTCCTCTTACGAAAATTTCTTAGTTCTTTTTTCTCTTAGTGTTCAATTATGTAATCATTTCGAAGAATAAATGTTATTTTTTTAACTAGCGTTACGACGATTTTTTAAATTTATAATATGTTTTTCACCCTCTGACTGAAAGAATAAAAACTGTAATAATTATATTCATATAATTTATAAGTGTAAACATTACGAAAAACGCCAAATAAAGAAAATAAAATCCTTCTGATTTCTTCTTATACAACGTTCCACTTCCCGCTGATAAAAAAAAGTTTTAACAACTTATCATACTGTAACCCGTAAACTGACGTAATGATATAGCCGTCTGTTTCTAATGGAAATGCTGACTCGCAGCTTTTCTTTTCTTTGTGATGCGAATCTGCGTTGTGAGTCCGGAGACCGTTGTCGTATTCAAATTTAAACGTTCTTCAACAGTTCGCATCTTTGACCGGTCCGGATTTTTTACTGTGAAAAATTTTGTCATTATGTTATTACTGCGGCTGCGTTATTAGTGGAAGTGTTATATTTAGAAGTTTTTTGCATTCTGAATGGCTGGAGGGATCTTATGTGCTTCATATATCGATATAACGACTGAAATTACATCCGGATGACTTTACAAATAATTCCCAACAGAGACAGTATTACTTTTCATTGGATTTCGTCAAGAATATAGTTATTCATCTCGTTAAACAAGACAACTAACCCCAGACCTACAAACTAGTCCCGCGGGTTCTGTTTTCAGAATGGAAAATTTCCATTATTTTAACAGAGCTAGCAGGATATAGGAAGGGGTTTTCTTCAAAAGAGGTGCAAGTTTTTGTCTCTCATTCACTATGACAGTTATTTTAAATCAAGTCATATCGATATCAGTAAGTGTTTTTGATATTTTGTTTATAGTACCACATAAAATGTTGCATGAAATATAACTTAGGTTTGAATTTTTTTGCAAAAAAAAAAAAAACAGCTAATTCTAGAAATATATATTCTTACATACATGTAATTCTGGAACTGCTGCTCCAGAATTATATATTATATTTTTTGTGTGAGTGTAGGCTAATTTGATTATGTAAAAATATCAGTAATATTATGTAAAAAATTGGTTAATTTAGAATGTCTATAAAAATAAAGCAAAAACGTAAAATTGTCGAAACTTTTGTTGAAGAAGAAATACTTTGTTTGGATTTAAAAGAAGTAAAAAAAAAAAAAAGGTTGTTTTTTAAAAGGTTAATTTAGCGTTTTGATGAACATGTTGAATTCCTTGTAACGTTTTCTATCGCAGTTATAACCACATTTTATTTTAAACTTACTTTTAAATTAATTGTTTGTTCGCTATGAAGGATTTGCAATTCACTCGAAGTTTAATATTGGATAAAAATTGGAAAATTAACAAACATCTATCGTGATTTATTTTTTATAATTAGAGATGTATAATTTTCGAGGAAAACCTTTTTAGCCAAAAATCTGTTTTTGGCAAAATTGATTTGTGTTTTGAAATCCGATTTGTCAAAACTTTTTTGTGTCAACTTAAATATATATATAGATATATATTCTGCATGATATTATTTGGTTTCAAAGCAATTTTTAATTATATGGCACATCCGTATATTCTCTAAACTATACAGTTGAAAGGAAAAAAAATACTGCAATTTTGTGATTATTATATATAAAATCAGTTTTCGAAATTTTCATTTTTTAATAGCACATTGTATAGAATATAAATTATTTACAGCTATAATTCCATTTTCTCAAAAAAAAAAAAAAAAAAAAAAAAAAAAAAAGGAAAAAAAATCATTATTTACTTTGGTTTTTTGTTTAAAATTTTAAATTTTGGATTTGCAAAACATGAGAAATTGAAAACTAAGCTTATTTTATTTTAAGGCTGTTCTCAAATCCAAAAGGGCAACTTTATGACACAAGTTTTAATTTATTTTTGTTGGGAAATGCATGAAACTAGCTGGTGTTTTTGTTCAGAAACTATGTTATCGAACTGTTTTTTACGTTTTTTTTTTTTTTTTTTTTTTTTTTTCAAACGCAACAGGTCTTTCAGAAAATAGTGTCCAAGTGGGCGTTTTGAACGGAATTTCCGCGTGAAAGAAGAATAACCACTCAAGAAAGGGCGAAAAACGTGTTTGTCATGTGATCAAAATCGCTTATAACTCAATAGGTAATTTATGGATCAAAAAATGGAAAACACAGTTCGATTCCATGCTCAGGCTTTCCAATTTTATACCTTTCCGTTAAAAAATGAATTTGTAAATGTGTCAAAACGTTTTGTGCTTGTTGAGCAGAACAATTGAGAACAGCTTTAAGTTAAAAGGTTATTACAAGTTTAAAATGGAAATTAGAAAACAGCTAGAGTTTTGTATATTTCCATGCATAACTACATTTCGCACAAAAAATTGCGGTTTTCCTCAAAGTTCATTTATACAAACAAGGCCAAAAAAAATGTATATTTAGGTAAAATAGGTTTTGAAACTAGAAGTGACTTTTCCTGTATGTTATTATACATGTGTGTGTGTGTGTGTGAACATGAAAACAAATCATAGAAGCATTAGAATGAAGCTATCGTGAAATTCTGAATATTTTATAATTAAATTATCAACTTTTCTTATGGTAAATAAACCCCTCTTAAACAAAAAAAAAAAAAAAAAAAAAAAAAAAAAATCGAATTTACTCTTTAAATGAAGAGTTTCATACTCAATTTTTTTTAGATATTGGGTTCTCATATACTGCAAATTTTGGGGAATCTAGTATTAGATTTTATTTAACACGGAAATAAAAATGCAAAAAATGCTTAAACTGGGAATTGCACTGGGAATATGTTATTTAAATAGGAAAAAATTGAACTACAAAGCAGGGATGGAATTCTTTCTGAAGGAGTGAATCCCTTTTTATAAATGGGAATAATTTGTTACCATAAAGCGGAGCTGATTACAGCATGGGCAAACTGGGCTGTTTCTATGGGCTTTTAGCTTTACGGACCCCTAAATTCTGTATGAAATTTCCATAAAGCTGATATTTTAAATTTGTTTTGATCTTATACTTATTTTAATAAATATTTTGTACGTTTAGAACATGATTAGGTTAAAGAAAATGATATATTTATCCAAATATGTATTTGACGGCATCGAATAGGCTTATTTTATTTTATTTTATTTTATTTTTTTTTTTGTAACAGTATACGAAGGCAGTGGGGGAAGGGGGGCGAATGAATACTAGGTCTTCGGAATAGAATTAATCTGAAGTTCAATAAAAGTAATAAACATTTTTGATGCCGTAGGGCATATATATCACATAAATACATATTTATATATACATACATATAATTATCCTATTCTAAAACTACAAAATACTGATTACAATCCTCATAAGGTCAAAACTGATTTAAAATATCAGCTTTATGAAAATTTCATGTCCAATTTGGGGTACCCTAAAATCAGGGGGTAGAGAAGCACCCCATTTTTCCCTCGCTGCAATCAGCTTTGCTTTATGGTAACAAAGTATTCCCATTTATGAAAAATGATTCAATGTGGTCAAACATGGCTGCGTGTATGGCTTAGAAAGAAAAGTGGTCAAAGATGGCTTCATATTGGCCAAAAAAAAGGGGGGGGGTTAAAGATGGCAGCAATTAAGACATTTGAAATGTCTGAAATTCAGACGTAAGAAGTGTCTGAAAAATTTAAGACATTTTAAAACGTCTTAAAATTGAACACTCTTGTTTCAGACACTTAAGTGTCTGAAATTCAGACACAAGAAGTGTCTGAAAATTTTAAGACATTTTAAAACGTCTGAAAATTGAACACTGCGTTTCAGACACTTAAATGTCTGAATTTCAGACATTTCACTTTACAGTGTATCATGAAATTTCATATCCGTTGTTCCTAATTTTTATCATTCGCGTATATTCTTCAAATATATTCTTTTTTTTTTATTTCATGCAAATTAAACGACTGAAATTTACCTAGCAAGTCGGGATAATATTAATACGATTAAAAAAATATTAATTTAGAATTTTCCGATTTATACGATGAACTATTGAGGGTTTTCGGCTTTTACTGACTGAAATTTTTCGTATATAGTAATCCATTAATTGCTTTTCGATAATTAAGTTCTATATTCGGTTCATAAAATTTCATATCAGTTGTTGCCAATTTTTATCATTCGCGTATATTCTTCATATATTTTCTGTTTTTTTATATGTTTTTTTTAAATTTGTTGAAAACTAAAAGGCTGAAAATGTACCGAATTAAATAAAACTTCTTAAGACTGGATTACTACGGACCGGTAAAAAGGTAGAAATGTTTTTCTTATACAGCGAATAAATATATTGATAGTCTTCAATCGGCACCATAAACTATTCCATTTAAGAGTATAATGAATATAAATAATTTCCTTTTAATTTTAAAAGCGTTTTGGGCTGGTGCTGATTTATTAGATAATGATTTATTAGGTTAATGTTAATATGATTAAAAAATTGTTAATTTAGAATTTTCCGATTTATACGATGAACTATCGAGGGTTGGTTTTTATTGACCGAAATTAATTGAATATAATCCATTAATTGCTTTTCGATAATTACGTTCTATATTCGGTTCATGAACTGTCAGTCGATGCTAATTTTTATCATTCGCATAAATCATTCAAGTATTTTTTGTGTTTTTTTTTTTAAGCTGTTGCAATTTAAAAGACGCTGGAAATATACCTAACAAAATAATATTTCTTATGACTGGATTACTATGTATCGGTAAAAAAGTAGAAATTTTTTTGTTATACACCGAACAAATATATAAATAATTTTCAATCGGCACCATAAACTGTTCCATTTAAAACAATAATGAATTATAAGCAATTTCCTTTTCATTTTAAAAGCGTTTTCGGTTGGTGCAGATTTATTAGCGGATCGTATTAACTCACTGTTTTGGGTATGGGTCGGGATTTGACTTTAGCAAGTCGGGATAGTATTAATACGATTAAAAAAATATTAATTTATAATGTTCCGGTTTATACGATGTGAAACTCGAGATAGTGTATGAGGGAAGGGGTACGGAGGATCTATCGAGGGTTTTCGGTTTTTACTGACCGAACTTTATCGTATATAGTAATCCATCAATTGCTTTTCGATAATTACGTACTATGTTCGATTCAGGAAATTTCATATCAGTTGTTCCTAATTTTTATCATTCGCGTATATTCTTCAAATATATTCTGTTTTTTTTTTTTCTTAAATTTGTTGCAAATAAAAAGACTGAAATTTACGTAATATAATAAAACTTATTAAGACTGGATTACTAAGGACCGGTAAAAAAAGTAGAAAGGTATTTGTTTTACAACGTATAAATATATAGATAATCTTTCATTCGGCACCATAAACAACTTTTCCATTTGAGACAATAATGAATTATAGGCAATTTCCTTTTAATTTTAAAAGCGTTTTGGGCTGGTGCAGATTTATTAGCGGATCGTATTATCTCACTGTTTTGGGTATGGGTCGGGTTTTGACTTTAGTAAGTCGGGATAATATTAATATGATTAAAAAATATATTAATTTAGAATTTTCCGATTTATACGATGAACTATCGAGGGTTTTCGGTTTTTACTGACCGAAATTTTTCGTATATAGTAATCCATTAATTGCTTTTCGATAATTACGCTCTATATTCGTTTCATGAAATTTCATATCAGTTGTTGCCAATTTTTATCATTCGCGTATATTCTTGATATATATTCTGTTTTTTTATTTTTAATTTGTTGCAAATTAAAAGACTGAAAATATACCTAATAAAATAAAACTTCTTAAGACTGGATTACTACGGACCGGTAAAAAAGTAGAAATGTTTTTCTTATACAGCGAATAAATATATTGATATTTTTCAATCGACACCATAAACTGTTTCATTTAAGATTATAATGATTATAAGTAATTTCCTTTTAATTTTAAAAGCGTTTTGGGCTGGTGCAGATTTATTAGCGGATCGTATTGACTCATTGTTTTGTGTATGGATCGGGTTTTAACTTTAGCAAGTCCGGGTAATATTAATACGATTAAAAAAATATTAATTTAGAATGTTTTGGTTTATACGATGTGAAACTCGAGATAGTGTATAAGGGAAAGGGTACGAAGGATCTATCGAGGGTTTTCGGTTTTTACTGACCGAACTTTATCGTATATAGTAATCCATTAATTGCTTTTCTATAATTACGTACTATATTCGGTTCATGAAATTTCATATCAGTTGTTCCTAATTTTTATCATTCGCGTATATTCTTCAAATATATTCTGTTTAATTACGTATTATATTCGGTTCGGGAACTTCAATATCCGTCGTTGCTATTATTTATCATTCGCATAAATCTTTCAAATAATTTTTTTTTTTTTTTTTTTTTTAAGCTGTTGTAATTTAAAAGACGCTGGAAATATACCGAATAAAAAAAGAAAAACTTCTTTAGGCTGGTTTACTACAGACCGGGGATAATATCGGGATAATGTTAATCCGATTTTTAAAAAAATTAAAACTCCGGTTTATACGATTCTAAACTCGAGATAGGGACTCGAGATAGAAACTTAAGTGTTTGCGATGTAAAGGTAGTGGAGGATCTATCGAGGGTTTTCGATTTTTATTGATCGATTTTTTTTTGTATATAGTAACCCACTAATTACTTTTCTATAATTACGTACTATATTCGGTGCATGAACTTCAATATCCGTCTTTTGTATTACTTATCATTCGCATAAATCCTTCAAATAATTTTTGTGATTTTTAAAGCTGTTGTAATTTAAAAGGTGCTGGAAATATACCTACACTAATTTTTTTTTTTTAGACTTCCGGTACTTTTTTTAAAATTAGAAATTAAGCCCTGGTAAACTCATTCTTTTCAACAATTATGCATTTTCATATAATTGAGAACTCAAATAATGAAGCCTAAAAACCTTTACAAATAATCGATTAAATGCAAATGCTTTAAAAAGCGTAAAATGCATTAAAGTTGTGGGGCAAAAAAATTTAATAGAAAATAGAAATTAATAGATAATTAGCTTATCTTAGCTTATATTTATGTTGTAAATTTATCTTTCGTTCACAGAGAGGAATTAAGGTTAGTTTGGTGCTGCCATCTAGTATTTATGTGTGTAACAACTATTCAGATGAAAATCTTACGAAGTTACTGTTGATTCGTTTATTTTACCGTGCATTACCATTCTCTATAAATATGGTGTTCACCGGAAGTAATTCTTCGAATATGTATATTAATAAAATTTTCATCCTTTCAAGATTAATACAATTACTGCTCAGCTGATAATTACTTAATATAGAACAATATTAAAATAACGTACTAAAAATTTAATCAAAGAGCAGAAATATTGCACTACATTTTTTAAATGTTTTTCTATTTCTATCCCAATTTATAATTAAAATTAGAGTAAAAAAGAAAAGCAGCGCGCATTATCTTTCGCACATAATTGCTTGAAACAGCCACCTTAAACTTGTTTGTGAAACAATTTCTTATAAATAACATTTGAATAACTGCTGATTCGCTTCATTTCTTCGTGCATTAGTGTTTTGCTGAAATATTGAGATATATACCGGAAGAATTTCTTCAAATAGGTATATTAATAACATTTTAATATTTTTAATATTTGTATAATTACTAAAATTATGGAGTTACTAGGGGGCTCTGCCCCCTAGTAACTCCCGTTCAGACACCGCAGAATCTAAAAACACGCTAATCAGATCGGTTTTAAAAATATTATAGACGATTGACTGATACTGAAAAAAGATGTGCAGATCTCCCTGTAAATCGGTTTCCATTCAAATTCCTTTGATTTCAAAAATTTAAGGCCGAATCAGTTGCTCTTAAGAAATCCAGTGTTTGTTTCCGTGTTTGATTAAAGAAGATCAGTTAAATAGTTGAAAAGAAGCTAAAAAAATGAATTAAGTGTACAGAGTCTTTGTCTCCCGGTATTTTAAAACAATTTCTATAACAATAGCCTAAGTCATGCGACTATCATCAACAGTTCCGTGTGAACCACTTCGCTTTTTATAATCCTGGTGCCATTTTGATACTTTAATGTTAGCCAGGTACAGGTGATAAGTCGCCAAATATTATTCTATCACCATCATTTCGTCTATATTATAATAGCCCAAGTCATGTAACTGCCATAAATAAATACACTCTGATCCCTTCGCTTTTCATATGAAAGTTTGGTCCAGATATCATATACGGCTCCATATTGGCGCGATTTTTTCCTACTCTAATTTGGGGAAACATCAACAGCATAAACAACAATATCCGGCTTACCAAATCAAGCAAAATAACGATACTATGGCGCCAGTTAAGTACCCGTTACGTATATGACATTGTCGTAAAACAAATCGCGCCAATATGGGGCCGTATATGACATCTGTGCCGAAAGTTTTCCCTTTTGATTAAAAAATCAAATTTCTTTTTCGAATAAAACTACATAAAAGTTTCAATGGTCGCAATGAATTCTTCGTACTGTTACGCTAGCCGGGTGCAAATTTCGCCAATAGCTATTTTTCGACTCGCAAGTTAGCATTTTTTTTTTTTTTTTTTTCGAGTGATAAATTAAAACATTGCTTTGAAGTTGAAATTAAATGTCATCGCTTGTTACATCATTTAATATTTGGCCAGATGTCATATGCGCACCGGGTTTGGCGTGATTTTTTTAACGAAAATTTGGCGAGAACCTCGTTTTCGAATACCAGTTACGTATGTATTTTTGGTACTACTTAGTTATCCCGTCGACCAAAAATCTATCGTCAAACTATAAGATTAAATGCCAATAATGGTTGATCGTATCTGATACATTCACCTGACTTTAAGCAAGTTACACGTCCTTACGTCATCAAGTGATTTTTATTTCGACGTTTTATTTGTATATTTATTAATGTTATACTATTTTCTTTGTTCTTTCGTTATTTAAAATAAAATTATGTCAATTTGTGTAATTTGGCGAGTGGTTTGGCGATTTATATAATTTGGCGAAATGGGTCGATGGAATAACTAAGTAGTACCGTATTTTTTAATTATTTTATATTATTTTTAAAGGAAAATATTTAACTATAGAACAAAACAATTTATGTAATTAAAAAAAAAAAAGAAAATAAAGTAAATAAACATTTATTATTAAATAAACAACAATGGCCGGGTTACCATGTCAACTAAAATAATGCCATCTTGGCGCCAATGAGGTACCTCGGTGCGTATATGTCATCTGTGCCTAATATTTTTCTTTTCATTTCGTTTAAAAAAAATAAAGAAATGAAAGCCATTTATTTTAAATGTATATATTATATATGTATATGTTTGTATTAAATAACATGATAATGAAATACAAAATGAATTATGAAGAAAAGTAACATGATACATTTCTTAGCATACATTTAAGGGAGGCCAAGCTTCTCGCCAAATTAGTTTAAAATAGTAACCTTTTTCTAAGTCTGAAAAAAAATATCTGTTATGATTAAAATTTGAGTCGCCATCATTAGAAAAATGTATATAAAATTAGAAAAAAATTAATATTTCGAAAACTAATTCGAATTTAAAAATTCTAATACCAGTTTTGAGATCTGCGGATCAATATTGATTTTTGGTGTTAATTTCATCGCAAAGTATTCCATATTTTAGGAGAAATCGCCGTGAAACATAATCAGTTGTTTAATCAGTCGATTCATATTTCCGGTTCATACTTCCGTTTTATAAATTCGTTTCATTAGGATTTTATATATACGAGTTGGAACCCGTCGAAATTCGACGAAATAAAATGTTAGAAAGGAACTGTCAGATCGAATTTATAATAAACCTACAAAAATAATTACAATAAAAAATTCATCTATTGATTGTCTAATTCTTAAAACGAATAATATTTTTAACCTAAAATGACCAAAATATTATTTCCACAAACTGCTGAGATTATTGAAAAATTAAACTGTATTAGAATACATAATCAAGATCAGTAATTATGATGAAGTTATCGATTGAGTCTCTTATGTTTGTTATTACGGGATGAAAAATCAGTAAAAAGGATTTCGGTTTGTCACATCATAAAATTTTACCCCATAAAACCTAAACTATGCGTTATTTTCAAATTCTCATAATTTACATACACACCACTCAAATTCACAATTTGAAAGTATTTTAACGTGCAATAGATTATTAATGAATGTATTTCCAAACGTAAAATCCCGTTTGCCCGATATAACTTTTCACGTGGGCATTCGCACAAACTTTAAGTTCTAATCACAGTATCCGCGAAAAATTTTTTCAGAAATTAGCCTCTAATTGTCATAGTATTGGTCAAATGTTTAGTTTTATATAAAAAAAATTATCGTTTTGTTTTAAATATAACATCATTTTTACTCACTGAATCATTTTGCCTAGCGTCTCAAACCCGGTATCAGCGTAATGTAAAAATATTGAAATGTAGCTGATTCATGAAGAAGAATGCGTGTTTTGTTTAATGTCTGACGTCATTTTCTGCTCAAAAATTATAAAAAAGTTACTTTTATTTGTAATGTGAAAATGGCATCAATAAGGATTATAATCAATAAAAATAATAAACCATGACTATTTTTCCTTTACTTTCAATATAAATGGAGTACTTCAGTTGCCACGATTACAAAATTTGTATTAAAAACTACAAAAAAATTAATATCTCAAAAATAAATTGAGATACAGCTTTCAAACAAATTGCATTTAAGAGCACATTTTTTTCCCCTCTACGAAGGCGTAAAAATTTTAAATGTGTGATGTTTAGAAGTTTAAAAATTTGCAATAGCGAAAATTGTAAAACCGAAATTTTATTTCAAATTTCAAAGTGTTGCCATTCGCAAAATGACGTATGTGTTACGCACAGATATGTTTGTCCTTTATAATATAGATAGGGTAGATTTAATCTATAATCCCAGGTAGCACACAGATGTCGGCCAATGTCCTGATCAATATTGGCCAATATCTCGAAAGTCACCGAATGTCAGACGTCAAATTTACAATATCTGACGATATTCACAACTGTAACTTAAAATTAGTTTGTAAAAGAAAGCATTCAGTCAAATTTTTGTGCATTACTTGTAACATTATACTACCTAAATAGTGTTCTAAACAATAAAATTTAACAATTTTGCCATTTTTAGAAAACTTAATTTTTTAATGCCTTATTTTTAATATTTTATTTACATTAGCCAATGTTGTAAAAATGATGTTCATATTCCTACAATCAGAGATATCTATCGACAATTGTAAAAACAACATCATTTTTCAGGCATTTCAAAATATCTGTCAACATTTAGAAGTTTGTAATCTTGACCAATAGTCCAGGCAGTATGGAAATTTACCTAGCAAAATTAATGGTAGTTCTGGAAATCGGCTTACTTTATGCTTTTTGGGTCGCTGAATCCGAATTTGTAACTTCTCACCAAAATTTCCCCCGGCAACTCCCCCAAATTTTAGTAAAAAGCCCCCCAAAAAGGTTTTTATTAAAAAATTCAATTTTTTATTGTTTTAGGGGAAAAGTATTTAAAAATTCAGAAAGTAGGCAAAATTTGCAACAAATCAGATATATGACATTATGACTTTGGATGAAGGGGAAGGGGGATCTGCCTCGGAATATGCGCCGCGGTGCTGCATGGACTAAGTTGCGCAATTCCACTTAACCACTCACAACTTAACATTCGCCCTCCCATCTACCCTCCGATCTTTCTCTATAAGGTTTACTTTAAGTTTTTTGGGTTGCTGAATCGGAATTTTTAACTTACCCAAAATTCAATCCCCGAAACCTCCCCAAAATAGTTGTTTTTAACTTAAATTTCTTATTGTTTTAGGAGAAAAGCATTACAATATTCAGAAACTAGACAAAATTTGCAACAAATAGGATACATGACATTATGATGTAGGATAAACGGGGAGAGAGGGGGCCGCCTCGGAACATTCCCCGCGCGCTTTTCTCAAAAACCAAATTTTTTCAAAAAATCAATTTTTTGAGGGTTGCCGGGTGAAATTTTGGTGGGAATTTACAAATTCAGATTCAGCGGCCCAAACAACATAAAGTGAGTCGAAATCCAGAACTAGTACTAATTTTTACAGGTAAAATCCCATATTGCCTGGACTTCATAACTTAGTGCACGTAGCGCCGCAGTGCATGTTCAGAGGCAGACCTCCCCCTCCCCGTTCATCCTACGTCATAATGTCATATATCCTATTTGTTACAAATTTTGTCTAGTTTCTTAATTTCGTAATGCTCTTCCCCTAAAACAATAAGAAATTTAAGTTAAAAACAACTATTTGGGGGGCGGGGGGGTCGTGGGGAAAATTTTGGGTGGGAAGTTAAAAATTCGGATTCAGCGACCCAAAAAACTTAAAGTAAACCTTATAGAGAAAGTTTGGAGGGGAGATGGGAGGGCGAATGTAAACGTGTGAGTGGTTAAGTGGAATAGCCCAACTTAGTTCATGCAGCACCGCGCGCATGTTCCGAGGCAGATTCCCCCTACCCCTTCATCCTGAGTCATAATGTCATGTATCTAATTTGTTGCAAATTTTGTCTATTTTCTGAATTTCTAGATAATTTTTCCCTAAAACAATAAAACATTTATTTTTTTAATAAAAACCTTTTTGGGGGGCATTTTACCAAAATTTGGGGAGGGGGTTGCTGGAGGAAATTTTGGTGGGAAGTTAAAAATTCGGATTCAGCGACCCAAAAAACATATAGTAAGCCGTTTTCCAGAACTACCATGAATTTTTCTAGGTAGAGCCCCGTATACGGTCTCTATTGCCTGGACTACAAAGTGAATGAAAAGTTCTGAAGGACAGCCCATTTCTATCGTTTAGACGCCTGTCATGAAATTTGAATTATATACAAATTTTCTTTAGAAATCTACAGTTACTTATTTAAATGTATATGTTAAAAAAAATTACATAGAAATCTATTGAGATTGGTATGGAAAAATTTCTGTTGTACAATTTATATAGACAATTTATATATAGTGTAACGGAGCCGATGTCGTAAGGTGGTGTGGTAGCGGGCAACTTCAACGGCCTGGTCTTATCAATATCGAAAAAATAGTTTATTGCATTACAAACAATTAAATAATGTTTTCTGGATTAAATAAGTTCTATTTACAACATTTTTCATAAAAGGGTTCGAGTTCAGCTGTCAATAATATATTTATAGAATCAAGTCCAGTCCTCGAATAATAGATCGCTTTCAGTGTAGTCAGTCTCTTATTTATTCAATGCCCACTATTTTCGAAGAGAGAGTTCGAGATGCTCGACAGGAATGTCGCACTTTTTGTAGATGTTTAACCGAGGTTTAGGAACCTCCGATCTTCAACTCCGTGATGGAGATATCTTAACAGCTACACCTGGCTTTCGCTTTTTTGTGCTTCGGAATATGTCCCGAAGCCGTCGACCCGTGATAGATTTCCACTCTGCACGGCCAGAAACACCTTGAAGTCTCAACTTCAACAGAAGGGAAAATTAAGCTCCCGAGAATGATCTTGCATCCTCTTTTATCATTTTCGTTTTTCCGTCTCGGACCAAAGCCACTCCCATTAGCCACTCACCATCCGTGGCCCATGATCTCATAGCCCAGCCCTTTTCTTTATAGGCTGCAGTCAAGAACCTTGGCGTACGGTTTAATATCTGGTTTCACTCTCTACTTTCCCACGGGAACGAGACCCTCGTGAACATCAAAAGAATATTTCTCTCGCTAGATAAAAGAGTTCCTTTCACCCTAGTGTAGACCAGCCCATTTTCTCTATAGGCGTGGTTCCGACCCTACCTCTTGAGTGGGGGAGGTGACCGGAAGCTCGGCAGAGTTCGTTGTGTACGAATGCGAGGGGGCCGGATGGGGACGAATCGCTACCTCCTTGTGAGACTTGCGGTCGACAGACCAAGAGTCTGGTGGCCACGGGTAACGGACGTTGTGCATGGGTAGTAGGAGCCCTCGGGTTCAGCCAACCTACGATCCCCGGCAACCAGGTTCTCTGGTCAAGCCGGATAGCGACGTCCATAGGTCAATCCCGGTGCCGGTCCTTGGGCCGGACGGTGTCGCCGGGCAAAGACTAGCTAAAGCGATAGGACCCCATCCACCCTTTTGACCAAGAGGGAGCCTGAGAGGAAATTGTGGACCTCGCAGAACCATCTTTGGTGCTCGCTAGTGACGACGGCGCTCGCGGGAACGCCATGCAGGGACTCCCGGAGCGACCGAAGGCCGAGGGTTTCGGACAGCGCCTAGGTTACTTTTTGACCTAGTGTGGCTCATCCCGCCAAAGCTCCGGTAGCGGAGGTAGTTGTGTGTCGCCCCCTAGGTGGGTGGAGTTCGGCGGTGCCCCCGCTTGACCATGGAGCGGTCGCGGAGGGAGGCCAGCGTGGATCTGGTTGCCCGAAGTTACTCGGCGACTAATGCGGCGGCCCTTTGTTTCTCAGGCGAACGATTGGTCCGACTCATGACCAGCGTGTCTATGCGCTTCCGAAGGTTACCGCGATCGGAGGTGTGGTCATAGCGGTTTCTAAACATAACTTTCGAACGCACAGCCCCGAGTCGCTGGGGCGGGCCTGGTTTGGGTCGGGAGGTAGGTGCCCGAAAAGGAGCTCGCGTGCGGTCTGTCCGCCTAGTTCTGAATGCCGGCGTACCGCCTCCTTGCCTTTCCCGGGTTCGTCTTGGAGTCTCGGAACAAAGCGAAACTCGTTGGCTGGGTCCGCAAATCGTGAGTCAGCTTCGTCGGCCTATTTGTGTTCGCAGCCCTCGGCGGAAACTGTGTTTTGGCGACTAACAATGTAGCGGACGCTATTGCACGGTGTCAGGGGCATTCGTGCTCAGGAACCTACGGCGACCGTGAGGTAAGGTAGAGGTGGGCCGGGCTCCTGCCCGCCTTCCGCGGCTCCTCCGCCCTTGGGTGGGGGGCGGGCGGGGGCTCGGACCATCCAACCCCTAGCGAGGCGGGGCCTATCCCGTCTAGGTGGAGCTTTCCGTGTCCAACTAGGGTCGCTAACGGCACCTAGCCTGGTCCTTCTGACTCCCAGCGAGATCCACGAGGGGTTCCGCTGGTCGAGGTGTTAGGGCCGGTCGAAAAGCTTAGAGCAGGGAAGGAATTTTCCCCATCCTCCTGGGTTTTAAGGGGCCCCTAAAATAACTTTCCCGACTAACCCTATCGGTTGTTCCTCAAAAATGTCTTTGCCGGATAATGGTAGTTGATCTTGAGGGACCTCCGTAAAGTAACCCCCGCGTAGGGATCTTCGGCGTTGGCCCGTGGACTCGGTTCCTTTGTAGGTTCTGAACTCTGCGGGTCGTCGGGGTGAACTGCGCGGGCACCAAGAGAAGGAACCATCTGGCTTTTCTAGCTGGGTGGGAGGTTCTGTCGCATCGACCGGATGTCTATCTCTTGGGAGCAGGGCTTCGTGACGTGCGTTGGGCAGTGCGAAGTCCTTGGGCGACCACGCGCTGACGGCGGGTGCACGGCAGAGAAACTTCTTTAAGGAGGGTCTGCTCCGCGTCAGCAGTGTGCAAGTCTGGGCCCTGAGAGGACTATGTCGCCGGACAAAGGCTCGCGGCTCCGCCGCGAGAGCTAGTTTTTTTCTCTATAGGCTGCAGTCAGGAACCTTGGCGTCCGGTTTAATATCTGGTTTCACTTTCTACTTTCCCACGGGAACGAGACCCTCGTGAACATCAAAAGAATATTTCTCTCGCTAGATAAAAGAGTTCCTTTCACCCTAGTGTCCTCTGCAAAGATGGATTGAAATTGAAGTATTTGTTTCATCTCTAGCGACATTTTCTAGGACTCTGAAGAAATTTGGAGGCTAGGTGAAAATACATTAGTTTCCCTATGCTGGCTTCTACCTTGTAAATTGAGAGTTTCAATGTGAGATATCGTCGAATTCTCACAACACCCCTCCCTCAAATCATATTTCGGCTGCAAGACGCAATATGCTGTAAGGGAAATGGTTAGCTCATACATTTCAAGTGGCCCATATTTAATTATATCAATTCCTAAAAAAACCTTTTCCTGCATTTTATACTTAGCTTGCAAATACTGGACACATTTGATTGCGAAATTTCTCTTTAACAGACAAAACACATTTATATTTTACACGATTACATTTACACATAATAAAATGAATATTAATATATACATATATTTAAGTTGAGTATGAGTCACACAATCCTCTACTAAATCCTTAACTGCTAAAACATGTCACTTGAAAGTTTATCTCTGAATTTAGCATAGTGTTTGGGCCGCGAAACTTTACGTGTCAAAACGTTTCTATTCTCCACGCCTTTTTCATTAGGTTTCGGTATGTTTACTCTATTGACTTGTGACTTTTCGCGTCTACTTGAGACGTTCGAGAACAGATTAGTCGCGGAACTTTTATAATCGATTCTCCCCCCATTCATTCTTCTCGTACCCCTTTCATACGACTTATGTCTAGTGGAACCTAATCCTGAGTCTCCTGACACTGAGTTTCCTTTTAACGCATCTTTATCGCGCCTAGATTTCCTGTTGTTCCTGGTCTGCACAATTCTTACCGGCTTATCTCTTTGATCGCCCGTTAAAGCTATACCTATACGGGAGTCATTTGACTTCTCGAAATCCCCACAATTACAATGCGTATTCTTTATTTTTGACATTGTTCTAGCTTCGCTTAGCGAGTCGTCCGCATCTTGTTCTCTTTTAAGCCTTTCTCTCCCAACCTTGATTAATCCAACGCTTAAATTCCTCTCTCGATCGGGTAACAAAAGGTCCCCTCCGTCTACTTTAAAATTCCCATTCATCTTCCTTAACCAACGCTCATCCTCGCTAGATTTCCCCCCGTATTCACGTCAATCATTTTTGACCGGGGGTTTCTCTTTTTCGACTCGTTCCCTTGCGTCGGATCGGAGCGCTGTTGTTTCAGTTTCGATTGGCCTCACTTACGGTTTTTCCGGCGTCTAAAGTCTCAGCCTTTCCCTTCTTAATTTTATCGATTAATTTTTGAGTTTCGTTTCCTAATATATAGTACGACAAGTCTGATTTATTCTCTGCTACTATGGCCCTCGTTTTTATATTCCCCACTCCTTCAATTTCTAAGACAACGTGGGCGGTCGGCAAACGAAGCGTATTGTTCGTCAACGGTTGCCTAACTCGTGCAGCACCACCGTCTAACTGATTGGGCTTAATTAATTGACTAGGGGTCACATCAAAGCGAGTTCCGGAATCTCTTAAAGTCGTGCATTCCTTTCCATTAATTAGAGCACGGCTAAGATAAGGTTTGAAACTTTCCTCAAAATTCGTACCTACGCAAATGTGATGAACGCTAGTAATAGGTTCTAAGTTCCTTTTGTTTTCCGGACAATTGGCTTTTAAATGCCCAATTTTAGAGCAAATAAAACACTTATTCCAATTTTTTTGTCCGAAGATCCTTTCTCTTTCGTTTTCCGTGTTTTTCTCTCTCCAATTAGTTTTGGTTTCCGAATGCCAATCTCTCATTTCGTCTTCATGTTCCGTTTTTTCCATTCTCCTATCCCGCGAATTTCCTTCAAATTTTGGTTTCGTATTCCACGATTTTTTTGACACTCCTTTTATCGCCTCATATTCGTCTAGTGCGGTAGCGAGCACCAAGGGGTCTTTATAATTCGCCCACGAATCAATAAAATGTTCTTTTAATTCGACCGGCGCGCGTCGTTTGATCTGATTAGTGATCAAAAAATCTTTTAATTCAGAAAATTGCGTAATCCACAAACCGTTAATCCATCCTTCAAGAAAACTATTCAATTCGAATATGAGATCTCTCCACGGGTTTCCTGATTACGCGTATGTTTATTCAATTTTTGACGGTACGCCTCCGCACTCAGCCTGTACCGGGCTAATAAAAGCGATTTAACATGTTCGAAATTGTCATTTTTTGAGCTGGTTCGCGTAAGATCAATTCTGCAATTTCCACCGACAATAATGCTAACAAGTGTGTGACGTATTCATCTTGCTCTATTCCGGCCTATTCGCCTGTCGTTCGAACAAATTCAGGAATAATGTTATGTCGGATCGTTCAGGATCAAAACGATGCATAATAGTTTTAAGAGGTAATTTAACGGATCTTTCGGAACCGCTGCTTACCGTAGAATTTCGCCTTTCTGAACTCTGCGTTAATTTTGGCTGTTCTAAAGTAAACGCCCTTTCCTTATCTTTCTCTCTCTCTTCCCTAATTCTCTCTTCTCTCTCTCTTTCCTCTCTCTCTCTTTCCTCTCTCTCTCTCTCTCTCTCTTTCCTCTCTCTCTCTCTCTTTCCCCCCTCTCTCTCTCTCTCTTTTTTTTCCCTCTCTTTCTCTTTTTCTGCCGCGATTCGCGCTTCACGGTCTTTTACGATGTACCCTGCCTGCACTAAAGTAAGTTCCTCGTCGTATTTTTCTGCTGCTTCAATTTTTTCGATTATAATCGCCATATTATCTTGTTCATCTTTTTCCACCCCTAAAACTTCCGCGAGATTCTGTAAATCCGCTTTCCTGCAGTACTTCAGTGAATTTAACTTCGACATGACTACGGTATGTTGAAATAATACAAACGGAAACTATTCGTTTTGTTTATCAATTTAAAAGTATATGAACCTTACACCTCATAAGAAATATTTTACCCCTAAGCACACAATATAAATAAACATTTCAAATGCATAACCAATATGTAAAAATAATTTTATGATTTTTCAAAAGATTATCAGAATTTCTATACTTTTGTGCCAAATGTAAAGCAAAAAGTAAAATTCAAAATTTTAAAGCTTTAGAGTCCCTATACACACAATATGAAAACAATAAGTAATTTTTCAAATACTATGGGCAAACTACATTCCCAGTATTTCTCAAGAATTGAACACTCTCTGCAACCTTTATCAAAATGCATCTATACTATTTAGGGTAAAAATTTAATTTACTCTGTTTGTCATTTAGCAATCCAGCATGCATCAAAATTTCTCTTTATACAATCACTCATCAAAATATATTTCTTACACAAGTTATATAAGAAAAAAAATTACTGGGCATTTTATGTAGTTATGAATTTAACCTATCTAAGCCTTTCTGCATTCCAAACATTAAAAATAATGATAAAAATAACATAACATATAAATTTGCATTAATCGTTAGATTTCCATTAACTACACATTATCGATTTATCATAATCTTAATATTTTCATTTATCTCAAAAAGTTTCTCATATTTTTATTTAAACAACATTTTAATGTCCTATCAGTATGCTAAATAATAGTTTAAGAGCCACTCAAAATGAAATGAGCTTATCTGTTGCAGTTGTCGCTTGAAGTATCTTGTCTGGGGAACGGTCCGTTATGGCACTCCGCGGGTGTCGTCCACTGTAGCTCAAGGGCTCGTATCGGGCATGTTGTGTCCTACTGTTTGTCGTCCAAGGTCCACGTTGCACTGTCTCTAAGCACTGTCTAGTTGAACTAGATGAACTGTCTCCGCTCCGGAAGGGCTGTCGTCTGTCTTCCTCGGAACTGACGTTTCGATTCTTTTGGCTGCCTCTCGAGTTGTTGTCAGAAACTCCGGGTGTTCGCCGTCTGTTTCCTCCTGTACTTTCCTCTAATAACAATTATTCTTGCTGTAAATCTTCTAGCTGCCACCAAGTTGTAACGGAGCCGATGTCGTAAGGTGGTGCGGTAGCGGGCAACTTCAACGGCCTGGTCTTATCAATATCGAAAAAATATTTTATTGCATTACAAACAATTAAATAATGTTTTCTGGATTAAATAAGTTCTATTTACAACATTTTTCATAAAAGGGTTCGAGTTCAGCTGTCAATAATATATTTATAGAATCAAGTCCAGTTTTCGAATAATAGATCGCTTTCAGTGTAGTCAGTCTCTTATTTATTCAATGTCCACTATTTTCAAAGAGAGAGTTCGAGATGCTCGACAGGAAAGTCGCCCTTTTTGTAGATGTTTAACCGAGGTTTAGGAACCTCCGATCTTCAACTCCGTGATGGAGATATCGTAACAGCTACACCTGGCCATCTCCCGTCTACCAGCTTCGAGAGCAGAACATCTCGGCCACGTAGCGAAATAGAAAGCAACGCATATTGCCTTTGGCACATAATAGTTTAATAGCAATAATTGTTTCATACTGCCATCTACGTTTCATTTGTGTAACAACTATTTCTTATATATTGTATCAAATTTATGCTTATTCGTTTTATTTTCCTGCGCGTTACCATTCTGCACAAATAGAGATTTTACCGGAAATATTGTCTTCGAATAAGCATATTACTTACTTAATTTTTCACAAGGTTACGATTTATACAATTATCAAGAGTAAATAATTATTTAATCTACAACAAAAGTAAAATAGTGTAATACAAATTTATCACGAGCGTTAAAATGCGTCAAAACTTTTTAAAAAGTAATATTACGCGTTTTTGTAATTAAAACAATTTTAGAGAAATAGAAATGCAACGTACGGTATCTTTCGCACATGAAGGGGGATTTTAAGAACTCTTTGGTGCTGCCCCCTATCTACTCTTTATCTACTGGATAACCCTTTATCTACTTACGGTACTTATAAGAACCATTAAAATAACTTGTTATAAAATTAATTTAATACATCGATTAGTAGTAAAGCAGTTTAGAATAAGTTATAGATACATTACTTCATCTTGTTCCAAAAGCATTAATGTTTACACAAAACAAAAATATTTTAAAAAGATAATATCTTTTGCTTTTGCATCTTTTCAGCTTTCTTGGCTTTGGGAGTGGGGGGGGGGGGGATTTTCAAATCGGAAGAATTTCTATATTTCTATTGTAAAAACATTATATTTGTACATTTCCTAATTCTACAAAGTACTAAGAAAAATATTAAAATAAAAGATTTGAGTGGGGATATAAATACTGCACAAAATCCCTGTAAATTCAAATTTAATTAATCCTTCTAAATCCTTGAATCCTCCTAAAATTCTTCTAATGATTATTTGAATCTTCTAATGTAGATTAAAAATTCACGAAAAATGCTTTAGAAGATAAAATTTTCTCGAATTCATAATTCAGTACATAAAGTGTTAATTCATATGCGTCAAAATTGTTATTATTAGTAGTATTTTTTAAATAATAGTCAAGTCACTGCTGATTCTTTTGATTTTTTCGTGCGTTAGAATTCCCCAGAAATTCAAAAGCAACATTAGTTGGAAAAAATATATTATTTACTAAACCCCACCTCCTTGAAAAGTTTTTTTATTTAACTAGGGGGCTCGGCCCCCTACGAGCTACGCTCGCCAACCCCCGTCCAGACACCGCAGGCTCTAAATGCACGCTAATGTGATCGGCTTTAAAAAGATTTCGAAAGATTGAATTATAATTTAAAAAACAGTGGCGATCTCCCTATAAACGGATTTCTATTCATTTCTCTTTGATTGGGGAAATTTTAACGCCAAATCCGCTGCGGTACTACTTGATTATCCCGTCGACTAATTTCGCCAAATTATATAAATCGCCAAACCACTCGCAAAATTATACAAATTGACATAATTTTTATTTTAAATAACGAAAGAACAAATAAATTAGCACAACATTAATAAAAATACAAATAAAACGTCGAAATAAAAATAACTTGATGACATACACACGTGTAACAACATTTCAAAATAAGCTAATATAAAAGGAATTAAGTAAACAGAATCTTTGTCTCCCGGTATTTTTTAACAAAGCGAAAAGAAAGTTCTTTTAAATGAGACATTTTAAATTCAAACTATTCTTTCTCTTTTTAATATTCACGTGAAAATACGTGTGTTAGAAATAAAATATTATTTGCGCTTTCCTAAGAAAACAAGTAATATAAAAATTTTGTTTTTAAAGTCAATTCCTACTTAGGCCATCAAAGAAAAATTTAATATAATCCCTTAAGCTAATATTAGTTTTTGTTGCATTAAAATATCTCAATTTGTTGATTTTCTATAAGCAAGTAGGTTTACAATGGAGCTCTATCGGAATTTGGCGAAATATCGCCAAGTTGGCATCACTTTTGGCCGCCAAATTTGGCGATATATCGCCAAGTTGGCGAGAAACTTGGAGGTATTCGGCGACAGAACAGGGTCTCCCCTATGGTAACCACTATGGTAACTATGGTTACTAGGGGCTTTTGTCACGTGTCTAAGGTGGGCTTTCACTTGTAGACTGATTCAATTAACCGGCGAGGTGATCAGTTTATCCAGCGGTTCTATTGGAGTTTTATTTATAGTTATGATTACCTGTGGTTGGATCACTGTGGATTTGCTTCAATAGAGTTGTGTCTGACACTAGGTCAGCTCTTATATATACTGAAAGTTTGTGTTGTGTGTAATCATCCTCTTGTGCTCCGACGTTGGGAAGTTCCAGTTGTGATAGAGGGTCATTGTGGCTCAGTTATTGTTGATTTTTTGAATTCTTGTGTTGCTTTTGGAGTCTGTGTAGTGTTGTTGGATTGGAGTGCAGAGTGGGTCCATTGGTAGGTCTGATCCATTTAACCGGCGAGTGATTGTATTATCCGGCGGTTTTCATTTTTTGCATCATGGCTGATGGCGACGTGGATAGATGGTAAAGGAGGTAGAAGGACATAAATTTACGTCAATTGTTATAGATATCCATGCAAAAATTTATGATCTTATGGAATACAAACGGTCGAAGACTGACAAGGTGACTGCGCCCCTGGTGGCTACTATTAAGAAAGCTATGGATTTCCTTCTGAAACAATGCACAGAAATTAGTGAAGAAAATAGAGCACTGAATACTAGACTTGAGGATAAGACGGAATAGGGGAAAATGATGGAGGATTTGGCCCAGAAAATATCCAGAGCGTCTGTAAGTTCAATGGAAGAAGTACAGCCTAAAATAAAAGAGCCGATGACTAAAAGTAGAGATGACTTTACTGTGATACTGACACCTACTGATGAACAACATGATTTGATACAAATAAAGGAGAAGGTAAAGGACTTATGTAGGGGAAGGCAGGATCTCCCGAATCCTAATGATGTGATAATGACTAAGTCGAATCAAGTGATTTTGAAATATAAGAATAAAAAAGAAGTTGAGACAATAAAAAATACCTTTACAGAATCAGAGGATATAAAGGAACTAGCGAAGGTGAATGTCCCTGTAAGAAAAAGAGACAGAATTCTAATCTTGAGTGTTGATCCTACTGTAAAGGAGGAAGTGATAAAGGAGGAGGTGGAGAAACTGCTACAAAGTGCAGGTGCAGAAGATATGTATGGCGGTATCTGTGAAAAGTTGGAGTCGACTACACTGGATGTGGCAACAAAAAATCTCTTGGAAGGACTATTAAGGAAGGTTGATACTGAGGTGCGTATAATACGTAAGATAGATACTAGACAAGGAAAGGTTAATTTGTTGTTAGACGTGGATCAAGATAGTAAACAAATATTGTTGAGATTTAGGAGAATCTGTTTGGATTACGAGAGATACCGTGTGGTGGAATTTATTTCCATCACGCGGTGTTTTAAGTGTCAAAAGTTTGGCCATATGGCAAATAATTGCAAAGACGGTATACAATGTGTCAAGTGTGCTGAGGGGCATCTGTTAAAGGATTGTAAATCGACTAAGTTGTGTTGTGCAAATTGTTATTATAATGATGCTACTGGAGATTGCGGTCATAGGGCCGATAGCGTAGAATGCCCAGTTTTCCAGAGTTATAGAAATAGTGTGTTGCCTAATCGTAGCTAAGGGCGCTGTGTCCGGCAATGTTCCTGTTGGTGGTCTTAATATTCTTCAAATTAACTTAAATCATTGTAATGATGCCAACGATGCTTTAACTATCTATGCTTTAAATAATAACATTGATATAATACTCTGTCAGGATCCTTATGTGTCAGATGGGTGGCTTCGGGCATCCCGCCTGACTGGCCTATATTTTTCTCCGATTCTTTAAACTCAGCTATTATTTTCACTAACAGGGATTATGCGGTAATCAGTAACTTGGTGTTAAAAAATGCAGTTATAATCTCTTTGAATGTGAGTGGTGATGTAATCTATCTAGGATCACAGCATTCATCTCCAAGTGGAAATATTGATAAAGACTTTGTGGACTTGGGCACACATTTTCAAAGTTTCGACAAAGTATTATTAGCTGGCGATTTTAATGTTCCTCTTCTGGAATTGGGGTACACCAGACAAAGTGATAGAACAGAAGTCCTTCTGGAACATTTGATAGAGAAAGATCTAATCATAATGAATGATACCGATGCACCCAGTACTTTTGTTCAAGGTGATTTAACCGGAAGACCTGACTTGACTTTGGGAGGATTAGATATTTGTGATAAAATAAATAACTGGTACGTGGATGACCAAGTCTTTTCATATAGTGATCATAGATATATTAGATTTAATCTTGGATACACTGCAATTAAGAAAATGAATAATCGATATAAGACTAAAAATAAAAGCTTTAAAAAATTCAATGGAATCATAAAGGATAAGGAAAATTCTTGGCTACAAATCCTTTTGATAGTAAGAAATGCGCAAGATCTTGATGAACATGTAAACAACTTTATGACAGATATTGAATGTATAACAAAGAATTGTTTTAGAATGGGAAGTCTTTCTTACAAATCCACAATAAGGTGGTATTCTGATGAGCTAAGGACTGATAGGAATAAAGTCGCAGCATTATATAAGAGGTGTGTCAAAAATCCAGATGACGAGAATATAAGAGAAAATTATAGGAATCATAGAAGAGCTTATAGCAAAAAGATCAAAAAAGCAAAGAGAGATTCTTGGGAAAAATTTTGTAACAGCACAAATAATTCATATGGAAACCTTTATAAATATATTGCGGGCAAGACGACCAAACACAGTGACTTTGTTTTCACAAGACTGGATAATTCTGAGCCGTTTGACTCTTATGATGATGTGGCCAAGCTTTTAATGGAAGAGCATTTTGGTGTAGACAGGATCCCTGGGAATGTGCATGATTTTGTAGTAGACGGAGTGGAGCTGGAAGATTTTAAAGATGTTTCATCAAGAGAATTAAAATATATAATTAGTAAGCAGAGTAATAATAAAGCACCCGGTGTAGATGCATTAGACGCATTAATTATTAAAAACATTTGTAAGACTTGTATAAATTATATCAAGAAATTATTTGGAACATGCTTAAAACATGGACATTTTCCCGAGTGTTGGAAATCAGGTAAAGTTATTTTCTTCAGAAAGAGGAATAAAGACGGGAAGACTGCTAGGGCATATCGACCAATTACTCTCCTGTGTATAATGGGAAAATTGTTAGAAAGATTGATTAAAATCAGAGTGATGCCTAAATTGGAAGCAAGAAATTTTTGGGATAAGGCACAGCATGGGTTTCGTGAAAAGAAGAGTACCATAACGGCCCTGGAATATTTGAGAGCGAAGATAAAGAGAAACCTTAAAGTTTTTAAATATTACTCCATTGCCTCAATAGATATACAGGCGGCATTTGATGCTGTGAGTTGGAATATATTGGCCAGATTGATTGATGGATTACCTATTTCGAAGTACTTAAAAAACATACTAAAAAACTATATTAGTAGAAGGAAGATTGCTTTTACATTTACAGATGGATTAAAATGGTTCGTGTTGTACAGGGGATGTCCCCAGGGAAGCTGCCTGGGCCCGTTATTATGGTTGATAGTAGCCGATTACCTATTAAAAAAGTACAGACAAAGATATGGCCACATTATATCATATGCTGATGATTTTGTCGTCCTAGCTGGTGCAGATACGAGAAGAGAACTCGAAGACAATATGAATAAACAAATTAATTGGTTTGAAGAAATTTGTACGGAATTAGAGCTTACTATAAGTAGTTAAAAATGTGTAGCGATGTTATTTGGTAGATACCTTTTGGAAAATAGACATCCGATATTTAAGATTGGTAATATGACAATTCCAGTTAAAGATGAGATGGTATATCTAGGACTTACATTAGATAGCAAGATGAATTGGATAGCACACATGGAAAAGACAAGAGAAAAAGTGAGAAACTTTACCTCAAATGTTAAGAAAACCGCAAAAAGGGAAAAAGGACTGCACGCTATGTATAGAAAAATTTGGTATAAAAGTGTAATAGAAAAACAGATTATGTACGGAGCTGAGGTTTGGTTTCAAGACTTGAACTACCATGCAAAGAGAAAATTAAGCTCAAGTCAAAGATTAGGTCTCTTTACAATTATTTCAGCTTACAGAACAGTTTCAACAGAGGCATTATGCGTTTTGGCAGCAGTTTCCCCCATTCATATTACAATAGAATATATGGTTAAAAAGCACAGAGTGTTGAAAGGCGAAGCTACCATTGATTCCGGTGACATAAGAATACACAGAAATAATGTAATGAGAAATTTAGTGACAAGTGACTATCCGAATTATACTGATTTAAAAAACCTGCAGATAACAGAGAAAAAGGATACATATTATCATAATTCTATAAGTCCGCTGATATACACTGATGGCTCCAAGATGATAAATGGCGTGGGAGCAGCGTTCACAGTTTGCGTTAAAGGAAATTTTATATATGATAAGAAAATATCATTGCATAAATTGAACAGTATATATCAGGCAGAGCTTGTGGCAATCAAGCAGGCAATAGCTTGGCTGATAAACTCAAATTATAATAAAGCAATTATTTATACAGACAACAAGGCTTCTACATTGGCACTGCAATGGAACTTTCCAGGTAATGACATAATAAGAGACATATACAAGATCATGAATTCTAACTTGAACAAAACTGTAACAATAGGATGGACAAGAGCACATGTTGGCAACGAAGGGAACGAGAGAGCGGATAAACTTGCGAAGGAGGCAATAGATCCAGAGATGGCAGATTTGACTTTGGAGGTACCATTTCCAATCTCATTGGTTAGGAGACTGTGTAAGGAAGGTATAAAGAAGAGTTGGCAAGAAGAATGGAGCAAGAGTGATAAAGGTCCAGATACATATAGTGTTATAAGAAAGGTTGATGAAAAGTATCTATGTGTAAGTCAAGTTATCCAATACTATATATCGGGACATGGAAGCTTCCCAGAATATTTGTGTAAAATAGGCAAAAGAAGTAACTCAAAATGTGATTGTGGAAAGACAGGAAATGTTTTACATTATCTTTTCGGACGCTGCCCATTTGTCCCATACTTCTTCTTTTTTGATAATTCTCAGAGTGTGCGCTACAATGTGAGAAGAGTGTTATTCAGCAAAGAAAACTATCGAAAGCTGTGTGATAACTATAACTCACTTAATGCTCTATATTCTTTTATAAGATACAGATTTTAGCATTTATCAATTAAATTGCCGTTTTTTTTCCAATGTGATTCTACGCAGTTTAACATTTACAGCTTGATTGGACATTGGACTGAACTGTACAGATGTGTCCACTAAAGTACTGAACATTAGCTGTAGTAGGAATATGAATCATACGACTGTGCAATGATCTTGTATGACATAAATTATAAGATAAGCTTCAGGTGTGGTCAAGAAAGACTATATATGGTGTAGCTAGTAATACTTTTAGAACTTTATCTATGACTGCTATATATTGGACTCTACTATATTATGGGACTAATGCTTACCTAGTTGTAGAGTTACTACAAATCTACATTTTGTAATATTGCTTTTTATTTTGTTATTTGCGTGTTGTTAGTCATGTGTTTTGCAGTGCAGTTGTAGAGTTACCTGGATAGTTACATGTTTGTATTTTAGTTGCATAGTTACCTTTAAACATGCATTTCTGTACTCCTGTTTGAGACATAGCGAGTTGCTATGCAGTTTTGCATATGGATTTATGCTTTTGTAAGCATTTTCTTTTGTAATAATTGTCGCTGATAGGCCCGTTTCCCGGCTGGGAGGAACTGGATGGTGGAGGGGTTTCCCCGCCAGGACATATAGGCCATAAACCTAGCGGTTGGCGTCCTGGTTGGGTGTCCTATGGTAACCCCTTATTGAAAATACTTTCATTGAACTTCAATGACCGCCATTTTGTTTCCCATGCAAAATTAAAATTAATTAATTAATAATTAATTAATTAATTAATATTTGAAAAAACTGTATTTACATCACTTGTCATCCAGTACAAGTTTAAAAAAATTTATTTCAACTTGATAGGATGAATAATGAGTATTTTAATAACGATTGAAAATTCGAACAAGATAAATATATAAATATATAAATAAATAAATATAAGGAGAGTGTGAGCTAATAGTAGGAATTGAAATAGTTGAAAAGTATCCTCTCAAAATATCAAATAAATGTCTAGCGCAATTTGTAAATTTAAACCTTTTTGCAATATTATTTTGTGTTCATTTTATGTAATAACTGTAATGTGACGTAAATATGACGTAATTTCTCCTATTTAAGACTTCTAACGCATGTTAATAAATTTATTATTTTACAAATTCCTTTCCCTCTTAAAATTCACGTGTAATTATAGTTTTTATGACGTAATTTTTAATAAGTTCCTGCTTTTTGTACATAATTATTTAATTCTAATTCCAAATGTTTTTTTCTGTTTATAATAGTCACGTGTAAATAAATTTTTAATTTATTACACGTATAAATATTTTTTTTTTTAAGCAAACATTACTGTTTCCGCTGTTTATACAGTTGGCAACAGTTTAAATTAATATCACTTTTTAAAATCTGTAAAAAATATCTCTCGAAATGCTGAAAATTTGAATTTAAAATAGATAAAAAACCTCGAAAAATGAGTCAAATTAAAAAAATAAATCAATTCTGCACACCGGGAAATTATAACGTATAAAATGAACTAAAAATTATTAAATTCCGATGTATAGTTTTTGCTACTATAAAACTTTTTTAGTGGAACGATTTTGTCCAAATTTAGCATCAAATATCTCTTAAAATAATTCTTCGATTTGAAAACTGTCTGCATCAGCGTGTTTATCAAACATTTCTGTATAACACTACTAATTTTCATATTTTGGTATGCATTATTTTTCTTAATATTAACGAAGAAAGACCTCCGGTCACAAAAAATTCAAAACCGGCGGCGGCGGCGGCGGTGACAGCGGTAGTTACTTTTTTTTAGAATAGAGAGATTAAGGGTGTCCGGGGACACATTTTCCAAAAACATTTATTTATTGAGTTAAAATTTTGAAATTTTTTGTGATGGTTAATCATATCATTTGTAAACAAAATCGCATGATAAAACTTCTCATAATTCATTTTAAAAAATTAAATTTAAATTTTGTTAAAAAAGTGGGGTAGTTTAAAATCGTTATAACTCGAAATATTATTTATTGAATTTCAATTTTTTTTCATTTAAATAAACAGACTTATATAAGTTCTAATTTAGATTCAGCATTTAAAAAAATATTAATTAAAAAAATTAAAAATATTTAAAGTAAAAATTAGAAAAAAAAAGTATGTAACATAAAAAAAAAATCATCTTTTCAAAAGTAATATATATTTTTTAATTTGCTGAATCTAAATTAAAGTAAAGCTATTGAAAAAGACATGTTCCAAGTTTGAACCATTTATCTGTAACGGTTCTTGATTTATAGCAATTTAAATATGAGTAATGGTGAAAAAATCCATCATGAAGAAAAACGCAATTAAACAAGAAGTCGTTTCCTTGGCAACCATAGCTTGAAAGGTAGATATTGAAACAAACCAAAATGAAAAAAATTAATATTTCCTGTTCTAATTAACATAGAAACATGATTTAAATGTCATTTTAAGCAGAAAGCTGCAGAGAATTTTTTAATCCAATATATATATATATATATATATATATATATATATATATATATATATATATTTTGAAAATTTGAAGATTTTTGAGTCCCGAACCCCGTTAAGAGGGAAAAAAAAGTAATTTATTTAATTTTCAACACGATTTAGCTGGAAGTACGAAGCATGTTACTATATTTGTCCTTTAAATTTTGCAGTTCTTTAAACAAAATTTATGCTCAGATTCAAAAATATGTCTTTAGTGTAATCAATTTAAAAAAATCTGTTCAAAAAATCTTTTAATTTGGATTGATAATACTATCATAAAACCATGCAATTTTCATTTGAGTCGATTATTTCAATGAAATGTACGAGCACATAAATTGATACCTTAATATAAACCTACTTAAATAAAAGCGTAAATTTTATATATATCACGTTTAAAAATATAAAATATATAATCTGAACGAATAAAATTTAATGGACTGAAAATTTTATAGAGATAGCAGATGTAATCATTTTACACATAGTATTTCTCAGCAAATGACGTTTCTTTTACAGTGCGCGCAAATGGTAAAAACATAGTTCTGAGAAAAATGCATACATGCTGTTTGAAAAATAAATTACAGCCTTTGTAAAAGTAAACGCCTTCAATTTCAAATTAACCCAGTTCTAATGATTTATTATTATTATTATTATTATTATTATTATTATTATTATTATTATTATGGTTTGTTTTTTTCGATTCAGAATTAATTCAATTAAGTATAACTAGAAATTCTAAACAGAGTTTCTTTCATCATAGTGAAACTACATTTTTTGTATCATTTATATAAACACTTTTAAGATGCATGCTTCTAACGGTTTAAAACTTATTGTACTATATTAGCCTATATTATTGAAAAGCACGGCTTAAATTCATTTAAAATTATAATAAGACGCTATGATGCTACGTACCATACTAACGAACTGTAAACAAAACGTTTTCGGCTGTGTATAAATACAATCTTGAATAAAAAGCTGATTCGCCGACTTTAACACGTCACCACAAAACGGACCAATAGCAATTGCTATTCAGGCATTTCTCAAACGGTTTGTGTTAAAAGAGAGCTACTGTCTGAATTTTGATTTGCTGAATGGGCTGGGTCATGTGACCGTAAATTAAGCACTGAGAATTGTCGTTGTGGTTGTTGCCAAACAGCAAGCTACAAATACAGTCCTTTTTACGCGCTACGTAAGAGATTATATATATAGATTAAATAGAGATATTATAAAGAGATTATATAGATATATTAAATATATATAGATTATGCATTTATTTTTTAAAGTTCACTAGCATACCCGTGAATCTGATGATTTGAAAAAAGAAAAATTGCATTTAGTATAGAGAGTTCTACTAAAAATAACAAAGCAGTGAATATCTGGATGACATTCATACCCTACCGGAGTCTTTGTTGAAAGTTTGAAATAACCACATGGGAAAAAAGCTTAAACTTTTGCCGGAATTACTAGAATATTTATCTTGGAACAAAAAATTTGCACGACCCAAGCCAAGTCCGGCAATGAGTTTACAGAGAGATCGGAATTCCCAATTATTTTGGATTGACAAATTTTTGCGTTAATTTGAAACAATTTTACGTCATTATTTATACATAATTAGTATTATAAAGTTGTACTGATGCATAGCACATACATAGTACATATATTATGGAATAAAATATCCCAATGTTCTTTTTTTTAAGAACAAAAAACAGCGTTGTGAAAAAAAACAATAATTAAAAAAATTATTGCTTGATTGCAGAAATAATAATTGCAAAAGAAAATTTTGTAAAACATATAATTTACAAATTCTAAAACGTAGAAAAAAAGATTTAACACTAGAACCATGACGACGTGTCATTTTCACCCGTACCAAAGGAAGTGTTAAAAATTATAATTGCCTTTAAAAAATAGTAACATATTTTTATTAAACTGAATATTTATGCATTAGAATCAACATGATAACTTTTATAGAATTCGGGATGAAGGGATTGATTACACTTTTCGAACTTATAACCATTTTTTCCACCACACTTTTTACATCGGGCATGTTTCTGCTCTGATTTGACTATCCAATGGTTTCTTTCGTCAAATCTTTGTTCATATTTAGTCTTATGCTTTATTGTAAGAGCTTTACCAGGGTCACTGGGTAGTTTACCGTAGCTTCTTAATAGTTTTTGTGTGCAATGTCGGGTGAAATCAAGTAGTGAAATAAAGTTGCCGAGATTTCTGTACACTTGCCATCCATTATAACGCTTGAATTAAATATCCAAGAAAAAAGTGACCACCAACCTTCTTTTGAACGAATTCTGATACGGTAATTCACAACGGATTGATCAAAAAGATCCACACCTCCCATGTGTTTATTATAAGTTTCCAATTCCTGTGGCATAGGAACTAATAATTTCTTTTTTTCACAAGCACTGCATCTATTAACTGATTCACATGGTTTTGTGCGTCCTTTACCGCTACTACTGTATTACCATTCCATTTCACAATAGCAATATCTTTATTGCAAGCATGTTCATATGTACCTGTTGGTATTTTTTAAATTATATTTCTGGGATTCAATGAGGCATTTTCTATTTTCTCTCAATGTACCTGTTGCTGCAAAACCCCTTTTAGACAGTTCTTTTAGTAAGGGAATACAGAAAAAACTGTCCATGACGACATGACTTCCGTCTGGTATTTTGCATTTTTCTAATAATCCAAGAACTACATAAGCTCCTTGGCGTAAACCAGTATCGGGAAGTTCTTTGATGCAAAACAATAAGATTCTGCGTGAAGAAGTCCATCTGAGGAGGATAATACCAAAATTTGTAACCAAATCGAATCGATTTTTCTGTTATAAACTGTGTAAGTGCATGGTGTCCATAATAAGGGACTATGGACTCATCTACACTGAGATATTCTGGGATGTCTGATATTCTTTGCATGCTCTGTTGAAGTGCTCAAAAAGGGGGCGGATTTTATATAATCTATCATCGTCCATTTCCATGTTATTTGCAAAATGTACTGATCACAAAATCGCATCTAAAGTGTTTCTTCTCAACGACTGTGACCTTAAATTGTTGTGCACGTCAGTTGAAAGAGCTCAACAGAGTCTCCTGTTAGGTAATTTGTTATATTCAGACGCTAATAAAATGCCAATGAAGGCAAGAATATTTTCCTGTGTGAGAATTTTGTGAGTCCAAACCGACATTTACACAGCACTAAAGAATTACGTATCTCATTTCGTGACACGTATTTATTCATAGGCGACTTTCTTTATGTGCCCTTGAATTATAAAAATTCTTTATAACGAGAGAATGGAAGTGGCACAAACGAAACATTTTGCGACAAAAACCAGCACAAACGAATGCCGTAATACTATTTAGATTTCGTTGATTTGGCGAGTCAACCGAAATGTTGCGTTGAAAAAAAGTTCAAAATTCATTATATCGAGGGAACCAGAATGGCACAAACGAAACTTTTTACGAAACAAGCCGACATTTACATAGCAAGAATTACGTATTTCCTTTCGTGACACGTATTTATTTACGATTTTCATAAGTGAATTAAAAAAATTCGTTATAACGAGATAGAACTGGAGCGGCACAAACGAAACTTTTTTGCGGCACAAACCAGCACAAACGTAGTATAAACGAATGCAGTAATAAAATTTTGATTTCGTTAACTGGTCGAGACTGTCGTTGCACTGCCCACGCCCCATTTTGTTCGTTATAACGAGAGAGCAGAAGTGACACAAACGAAAATTTTTGCGGTAGAAACCAGTACAGACGAATGGTGTTGATTAATTTTCAAAATCAGTGAACTGGACGTCTATTTTTTTATTTTCTCGTCACCCTGAGTAAGATTGAGACTGCATATACAGGGCTCGCACGTGTCCTTGAATTTCCAGATTAAGAAATTCTTCAGTACCAGTATTTTTTTTTTGGAAAATCTCTCCTTAAATAAGTCGAAAGTTCATGCGTTTAAACTAGATTTATTTTTCTGTAAAAAAATACTGATATTTGGCCTTGAATATACCCGTACGAACCCTGATATATGCCGGTTGGTACAACTTTCTACCATTAAAAGTAAAAGTCAATATACGAAACGAAACAAAAGTAAAACTAATTTTAAATAGCATAATTGTATAAAGTTATATAAATTGTATATACTATTACAATTGTGATTCCATTTTAAAACATTATCAAAATTTCAAAAAAAAAAAAAAAAAAAAAAAAAAAATATGCGTAACTTACCTTTTTCTTTTTGAAGGTAGAGGCATGCTGATTGATTTCGTATTCACCCAGTTTTCACACCTACTACTACGCTCATTTTCCACAAAAATGCCTTTTTATACTTATTTGTGATTATTTAAGATGTCAAATGCATCATTGTTTGACAGATAGTGACATGTAGTGATTAATAATAAAATTAATTTATTTTGGTAGATTTTTGTACCAACCGGCATTAATGGGTTAAGGGGATGCTGGACGTTAAGTTTTTTTTTTTTTTTTTTTTTTAAATCATAGAGATATAAAATTTTGTGAAAATAAACATTTCACCATAATTAAATATAGAACACTTTAAAAGAAATTTCCAATCATATTATAATTTTAAGATTAAAAGAAAAAATACATTTTAAAAAGAAATTTTAAAATGCCTCATGCGTGTTAATTTTCGAGATACTTCATCGATTTTATATTTTAATCACTTAAAATTATATTACAAACAAATCAGTGTATCGATTTTTTAACCCCTAGAATAGTTAATTTTTTAGAGATTTTTTACTGAATTCCCTATCGATTTTCACAAAAAATTTGCTTTTTAATAAGTTGAAAATCGAATTTAATTATCTTAATGAAGTCGAATTTTAAAATGCATACACAGTTACTTTGTAAGGAATATCAGGATTCTTCCTTATCAATTTCATGAATTTTGATCAAAAATTGATACGCATAGAGTGTTTTAAAAATCTAAAAACGTTGAAAAATCAGTTTTGAGAAAAATATATTTAAAATATATTTAAAGGGCAGACAAAAAATGTTTGTATTCAGAATGAAAACACTTTTAACTTTGAAAAAATCATCGCACCTGCATGCGGTTTTTCACAAATGACTTGGTACAAATTGGAGACACAAAAAGAAATTTCTATTTTTGGGTCGATTTTTGCTCAAATAAAGGTCCACGGTCCTGTTAAAGGTTTTGGGTTTTTAAAACTGATTTTATACGTATTAACAATTTTTTACACATTGTGAAATCTTTTGAAGGAAATAAATGCACCTTTTTAGCAAGATTATTGATTTTTCTGTTCTTTTTTTTTATTGTGCCAGATATATTGCAATGCAAGTAGTTTTTTAAACATAACTGAAAAATAGTTCTCGGAAGCAGCTATGATTTGGATTAAGCTGTTTGAAATCTGTTAAAAATATAAAAAAATCCATGTCGGCTCGGCCTACAGGCAGAGGTAGATTTCGAAGTTAAGTACTAATTTCATCAACAAAAAGTGAATCAAGATTAGATATAAACCCAGTTTAACAATTTTATCTGGCCGCTTTTGACGAGTTTTTAATTTAATTTATTTTTTGTAAGAGCTGGTTTTATCAGAATCCTGTAAATACGACAATATTTTCTTCAAAACCCTATTTTATTTATTTATTTATTTATTTATTTATTTTTTGCTGTAACAGTTTGTCCTATCAAAAAACTTGTCAATATAGAAGTTGTAGATAATATTAAGAAGATTGGTAATGAATTTAAGCGGGTTTGATATCTTGTGAATTGACGAAGTTATGAATCTTTTTTTTCTTCCCCCCCCCCCACCTTTTTTTGCTGTTTTTTTTTCGGTAAGAGTTGGTCTTATCAAAAACGTGTCCATATAAAAGTTGTAGATAGTATTAAGAAGATTTATAATAAGTTTAAGTGAATTTGATATCTTGAGAATTGACAAAGTTATGAATTTTTTTCTCCCTAAAATCCTATTTTTTACGTCTTTTGAGCCCATTTTTACTTTTATCAAAAATCTGTGATACATACATTTTTGGTCCTTTCCCTAGAAGTAATAATAACTTTAAAATGATTTGATATTTATTATAATTAAGAAGCGATAGGGTTTTTTCTGTTTTCACAAAACTCTTCCCTATTTCCACACCCTTGGTCCGATTTTGCCCATTAACGAATATGACCGAGATTTTCTACCCCTTGATATTTTATTTATCAGTTTGGAAGAGTTTTATGTAGAAGTATGGAAGATATCGTTCCCATAAAAATGTGATACATATATACAGGGTGATTCAAAACTTATCGTTCTAATTTCGTGGGAAAGTAGGGAATGCGTAAGGAATCCGCATATGTACGCTTACGTATGTAGAGGGCGCTCTGTGTACCTAACCTTCCATTGCGCCCCAATCATTGTTTTCACTTTCCTAAAGCTAGTATTATTTTTTTTCCTATTTCCAATTCTCATTTGGACTTCTACGAAGCCTTTTACATCTTTAAAAACACAAAAAATCTCGTTAATCACCTTTATTCAACGCATTCATTATCTGACGTTTTGTTCTTTCCGGTTCTTTTAGCCTTTATTTATTTTTTTAATTGATTTGTTTTTTACTTTTTGTTTTCCTTTTTATTTTATTTATTTTTTGTTAGTTTATTTTATTCTTTGTTTTTAACTTTCTTCTTTCATAAATTTTTAAATTTTGGTTCCACACCAGAATTCTTAAACGTCATTAACGAAAATTTTGGAGTTTTTAAAAGATGTAAAAGGTTTCGCGGAAGTCAAAATGAGAAGTGGAAGTAGGAGAAGAAATTATAGTAACTTTAGGAAAGACAAAACAATGATTGGGGTGCATTGGAAGGTTGGGTACACAGAGCGTCCTCTAAATACTTAAGCGTACATTTACGGACCTACTTTCCTATGTAAATTCGGTTTCCTCACGTATTTCCTACCTCCCGATTAAATTTGAACGATAAGTTTCGAATCATCCTGTAATCAATTTATCAATTTCATGAATCATTGAATCAATTTGATTAATTTTGGCCTAGACGTATACCTATATATATATATATATATATATATGTATGTATGTATTTTTCTGCTTTTGGCTTTTTTCTCACAGAAAACAACCTATTTGCTTATATCATTGAATTCTGAATTCTTGAAAACGTAAATCAATATACAAGTTTTTCAATTTTTTTCGGTATCCATATTCTTCTTTTTTTCTTCCATATTAATTCTTGTAATTATGTATAAGGCGCTTTATTTTATACATACAGTTCTATATTATAGGTTTGTGGTATCCATTTTTATTGTCATTTCACAATATTGTGGTTTTTGATGATGGTCGGTAATGTTTAATTAATGGTTATATATATGTATATATACACTCTAAATTAAAATGTCTGAAATTCAGACACTTAAGTGTCTGAAATGGAGTGTTCAATTTTCAGACATTTTAAAATGTCTGAATTTTTTCAGACACTTTTTGCGTCTGAATTTCAGACACTTCAAACGTCTGAATCGCATCCATTTTTTGTAAGCATCATACGTAGCCATGTTTGACCACGTTGAATCCTGGAAAAATATTTGGCTGTGGTCCTGCCCCCCCCCCCCCCCAATACAGCCTGATTTTTTTGGTGCCCTCAGTTTTGGTATACAATTTTCGTTACGTTGATAATTTAAATCTTTTACGGCATTGTACTGATTATAATCAATATCTTGAACTTCAGGAGTAGAACAAGATTAAAAAACAAAAAATATTTATCTAAATATTAGATTTTTTTAAATTTATTTTGTTTTTAACCTTATTTTACTTTAAAAGTTCAAAATATTGATTATAATCAGTACAATTTCGAAACAGATTTAAAATATAAGCTTTACAAATATTGCACATCAAATTTGGGGGCACTACAGTCGTAGGGGGACGGGGCACTTCCCAGTTTGCCCTTCCTTTAATCAAGAAGTACTTTTGCAAAAAACGCAACCCTGCATTATAGTTGTCTAAATTGAGATGTCCGGTATTCGGGAGTATCCGTTGTGGAGGTTAATGGACATTCTCGAATAGCGAACACCTTTATTTAACAAATACTTTTTTAATCAGCAGACATACATATTTGTATATTTTTACCTCAAAAAAGTAGACATCTCCAATTATCGGACAAATTCCGCGGTCCCGAAGTGTTCGCTATTAAGGGCTTTTAAGGTACATAGATAAATATATATATATATTTTATAATCTTGTCCTACTCTAAAAGTTCAAAATATTTATTATACTCGGTTGAATGTGGAAAAAGATTTAAAATATCAGATGTACGAAAATTGCAAAAATCCCACTCCCCCCCCCCCCAAAAAAAAATGAAAATATAAAAAAATATATTGCCACATAGGCAATTTTACATATACATCACTTGATAATCACAACAGCCATTTAACTATGAATAATGAAAATAAATAAATAAATATTCTACTTTAATAACATTGGGGAAAAAATGACTTTGGTATTTTGTTAAATATATTTGCGTTTTTAAACTTGTCCTACTCTAAAAGTTCAAAACTTTCATTATAATCAGTGCAAGATTTAAGATATCAGCTTTACAAAAATTCATGCAAAATCCCCCCCCCCCCCAAAAAAAAAAAAAAATGAAAATACTTATTTAAAAATTATGTTTTTAAAAAATTTATATTTCCACATGGGCAAGTTTTTATGTACATCAGAGGGTACTCACAAAAGCTATTCAACTATCAATAAAAACAAATAAGTACATATTCTATATTAAAAACATGAGGAAAAAATAACTTATGATTTCCAAACTTCTTTCGTCTTAAATATATACAGTAACATCTGTCATTTTTGTATTTTTCGTATAAGTGCATATAAATAAAGTTACCACAATTTTAAATACGAAATCTAGTTAGAGGTTTTTACTTTTTCCCATTATAAATTTCAAATTACTTTTTTATTAAAAATAATAAAAAAATCAGTATTAGGGTTGATTGCAAATCAAATACATATGTATATTTTTACAGGCAGCTTCATATAATAGACCAGTCTCATTTACTTTATTTATCTTTTTTTAATCTGCGGTTTTATGCCAGGAAGTAAGAAAGCATTAGGTCATCTTTCAAAGTTTTTTTTTTCTTTACTTCCTTGTGGCCGTCATTTACTGCGAGATAAAAATTATCCATTGAAACTAAGAACTGACATTGAATATATAATTCGTAATAAAAAAGAACGTCATAAGTTTAAAAATATATACTTCTAGAATTAGTGGGGTTTTTTGCGAACAGATTCAAAACTAATTAAATTTCATGCAGGATTTTGTTTAGTACAATAAATAAAATCATAAAATACACTAATTTTACTACTATAAAGAAACTTACTTGAGTTGCTGCAAGAGGTAAGAAATATTCCTCGATTTGAAATTTTAAAAACTACCACAACCACAGTGAGGGAGAAAGACTTTCATCAGTTTAAAAGGTAATCCCATAATACATCCGACTAGCCATATTTAAAGAATGAGACGCTTCATCCTAAAAACCGGACCCGCCAGACAAAAGTTTCTTTTTTTTTGCCAGCTTCGACAGGACGAAGATGAATAACACAATATTATTGATATAAATTGATACGAGTTAACACTAAGCCCATTGCACACGCTTTGTAGAATTTCCGGGTGTAATCTTCAACCGTCGTCTACTTCTGAACTGTGTCTATCCCGCCCTTGTATCGACGACAGCTTCTAAGAGACATTTGATGTCGAGCACACACGTCATATGTATGTATTCAATAAATAAATAATCCAAGTTAATACGAATTAAAATCACAGTACTTCACATTTCGCAAAAAACGAATTAAAATACACGCGTACATAAAAACAAACTTTGTTTGAATTACAACGTATACCACTTCGAACGAAGACATCTAAAACGCATGCGCAACTGGGAGTGCTAGTGCCCCCTGGTGGTTATTGCGTCGGAAGAATCAAAACGTCTTAAATTAAGACACGTTTAAAGCAATGAAGTGTCTTAAAATAAGACGTTTGCGGATATTTTAGACATTATTCTCAGTTCGTTTACACCATGGTCATAGTAAGACGCTTATGTATCTTAAATTAAGACATCTATAGTGTCTTAATTTTCAGATTAAGACACTTAAGTGTCTAAAATTCTTTTTCAGTCACATATGTGTCTAAATTTAAGACGCTTCTATTTGCAGTGTATATATATATATATATATATATATATATATATATACATATATATATATAAAGTTTTGAACTGGGGAAGGTGGCTTTGTGTTCTAGGGGTTATGATCGGTGTAGATCTGCAAAAATATTTCAGATATTCCAACATAGAGGAGAATGCAATAGGTAATATTTCTTACGAAATCTACCTAAAAGTTAGATTAATATTTTGTTAACTATTTATTTCAAATAATACACATTTTGGAATTAATATAAAAAAATGTGAAATTTAACATATGACTTTTTTTATAATTTAGGATTTTTATCCCATCTCGAATGTTTTTCTTGTCGGTAATACATTCGTTCTCAATGCCTTTGATTAAGTGTCTCCATGAACAATAATTTTATCGGAGACATTGCATAAAATTATTAATTATTACGGCTACTAATGTTACATTAAAGTCTAAACGGGTTGTTTTTAAGGCGGTTCTCAAATTCTCTACTTAACAACTCTAAACTTTCTGATAAATTTTTTTGACGGGTTTTTAAACGTAAACGCATAAAATTGACAGGTGTAAATATTGAAGCAGTTTGTTATCGAATGGTGTTTTCTCTTTTGTGATAAATATTTTAATTATCGAGTTATATGCAATTGTCGTCAAGTGACGAAAGTTTTTTTTCTTTCCACGCTGTCACATCCAGGAATTCAGTTCAAAAAACGAACACTGATAGTTTGGCAGGGTCGTGAGCTTTCGAACAAAAATGAATTCAGAAAATTTTATGTGATATTTCTTTTCACTTTTTCATTACTATATTTATTACTAAAACAAACAGCAGTTCAACTTTCGTTCATTTTTTTAAACTTCTGTTTTCTGATATTTTCAGATTAAAAAAAAAAAAAAAAATATTACTGCTCATAAATTATTTTCCTAGCATTAAAAAAGTGTCGAAATCTATATTGATTCGTTTGATTGTATGGCTACACTGTAAAAAAAAAAAAAAAAAAAAAAAAAAAAAAAAAAAAAAAAAACGGAAATACTACTGACAATTTCCGTTTTAACGGAAATTTTTCTGTAATTTATGGGTAAAAATTCCCGTAAAAAAAAAGAAAATAGTACTGGCGTCTAGATTGCCAGTAGTATTTCCGTTTTTTTAGCCCGTTTTTTTTTTTTTACAGTGTAGAGAGTGTTTATTTATTAGAAAAACTTGCACTTGCATAACAAATAATATAAACCTACTTTATTACTTATATTTTGTTTTTTCATGCACATTTTTTCTCTTTGAATCGCTTATATATTTAGCTTAATAGAATTAATATCGATTTTTCTTTTAATAATGGAAGTTGCGTAAAATAAATTCTAGTTATTTCTATCTTTGAATTATTATACTCCCGGTACACTAACACTCAGGCTTCTTGAATAAAATAAAAGTATTTCATAGATTTAAGTTCAAAGAGCTAACAGGCACTCACATCACACGTCTCAAACTTTCAAACCTGATATAATATCACAATTTATCAAGAAAACACTGTCAGATATGAATAATATGCAAAACTAGGAAAAGTAAAAGAGCGAGTTTGAAAGAGAAATTTGAAAAATATTGCATTTTAAGAGTTTTATTTTGACGTTTACACTGTACGCTGACATAAAGTGACTGTAAAGATACATTTAAACTATAATAAGAATCATGCGATGAATTTCTCAAGAAATTTTACAAACAATTTATTTTTTTATTTTTGAATGTGATTAAAAACTTATGATTCAAAGAAAAGGTAGATGGAATTTTGTTTTGAATAATTTTTATGCTATTTCTGTTTATTGCTACTTTTGATAAAATAATTTCTAATAATTACTGCACATGATTTATAATCCTAGCATTTGAAAAAAAAAATCAATTGGACTATTACAATAGATTTCTATAAATATATTTACATAAAAAAAACAAAAAACAAAAACTTCTTCAACTCGTAGATGTAGCAGAAAATTACTGCATTTGAGACTCAATTAAATAATCATTCAACATTTATTACACTAATTTTCTTATGTAACTTTTATTATCTGATTAAATATTATTTCTACACATGAATTATTTTCTGATACATTACACTTTGCGATCCAACACCGAGTCTGACCACGGCTTTTCTGAAATCTCTAAGGCTATGGCGCATGTTTTGTGACATAACGATAGCAATGCTGCAGCAAGGGGGAAGGAGAGCGGAAAACGTAACAACATTTTCTCTAAAATAATAGTGGTGTGAAAAAAGCCGAATACTTAAGGTGATCGTGAAAAGCAATGCACTTTTACTGTGACGTCATTATCTTCAGTATCATAGCATTGCCGTCTCAATGTACAAGGTCAAACTAGGGCTACTAGGGATACGAGCTGAAGCCGCCATTAATGTGCCTTTGGGTTTGCCATATGTACCCAGCGCCCATTCACTTCTATGTAAACTCAGAGCAACGGTGCTACATTTAGACAGTTATTTTTTATTAATTACACGTTATAATTAGTTACGAAACTTATGATAGGAGTTTGCTTTGCGATGAATTGTTCAAACCATTCTAGAAAAGGACACCGGATGTTCAAATTCCCCGAAGAAAATACAAAAAGGAGAAAGTGGATAATCAACTGTCGTCGAGATAAATGGCGGGATTTATGAAAGCGCCAAATTTAAAAGTCTGTTAAAACGTGTAAAAATGACAGACGATTGCGATTCTTTTTTAATTTAATTATTTATTTATGTTTATAATATTTACACAAGTGTATAAATATACACAAGAGACAATGATTATTTATACTCTTAATTTTTTCAAATTTTTGAGTGTTATTAATCAATATTTACGAGATTTTGAATTATTTATTTTTTTATTAATCCCATTAATTATTTATTTTTTGTCACTACAAGGTCACAAATAGAGCAAAAATTAAAAAAAAAAGATTCTCAACTTCGTGTGTTGGAGAGGAACAGATTTATCTTACTTTTGTTTGCGGGGGGGGGGGGGTAGATTACTTGATTTATTTTTACTATAAAATATGTAGGATATATTTTAATATATTTTATTTAAATTACAGTTTTAAATATCAAACTGTTTATTGAGCCGAAGGAGAAAATCGGGAAGCTGAATTTTATGAGAATTATTTTTATTTAAGGGATATTTACAATTTTAATACAATTACTTATACAATTTCAAGTCTTTCTGCACCTTTTTAATTCTCTAAAGAATTCATAAATAGGTTAAACAGTTTATTATTATTATTACACTATTATATTACAGATTCAGAAAATCATAATACGGAATAATTTGCTTATATATATATTTTAAATATTTTAAGAGGGTTTCATAAGTTAATCAATTATTAATATAAACAGTGAGTTAGTGTAAAAAGAAGAGATACAAATTTCACTTAACAGCTTTAAGTACGCAACATGTAAATACTTGTTCATCAAATAATCTGCAATCTTGCAATCTTGTTGATGTTCAGGAATTTGAGTTTAAGAGTTACCAGTTACCCAAAATAACTTTTTGACACATTTTCTTAATCATTTTTAAACGGAAAGACATAAAACTAGCAGCTCTGATTACTGAAGGGATTTTGAATCAAAATGAGATTTCTATTTTTTAATAAATAAATTATTTATCGAGTTATGAGCAATTGTGGTTTCGTGGCGACCGGTTTTTCTTTTTTGCGGTGTCGCATCTCTACCAATTACCCAAAATAATAATAATAAAATTAGAAAAACCTGATGTCTTTGCCCGAAATGCTAACGTTTTTTCCATTTAAAACCCTGGTGTTGGAGAAAAATTTTAATGTTTAAAAGATTTTAAACTTTGTAAGTTTAGGAAAGAAGGGGAAAGGGTAATTTTATTTATTTATTTTTGTGGCGGGAGGGGGAGGGTGATTAGTTATTCATCGACTCACAAATGGGGCAGAAAGAAAAATTACATTTTTGAAGACTAAGTTTTGCATGGTAGGAAAGGCCGGGGAAGAGGTAATTTCAGGTGATGGGAGGATGTTAAATGATTATTTATTGTTATTGTTACAATAAAGTAATAAATATAGCAAAAAAAGTTAAAAAAATTAAAAACGTTTGAAGATTTTTAATTTTGTGAGTAGGGGGGGATAGAATTTTATCGGGGGGGGGGGGCTAGTAAGTTCATTAGATGACTTATTAACTATTGTTATTAAAGATTTAAAATTATACAGAAAAAAAAATCAAAATTAAACACTTTAAAGATTTAAAATTTTTTGTGCTAGGAATTGGAGGGGAGTGGTAAAGGGAAAGCGGCCATATTAGATAGAGGGAGGATTTTAGATGGTTAATTACTCATTATTACAATAAAGGAACAAACAGCAAAAAAAAAAAAAAAAAAGAATACTTTTATAGATTTTAAACTTTATGAACAGGGGGAGGGGCAAAGGGGAAGAAGATTTTTTTTCAAAGGGGGGGGGGAGATTATCAGATGATTTGTTATTTATTTACTTTACTAAACATTTACACATAGAACAAAAAAAAATGATATTTAAAGACTTTAAATTTTGTGTGCTTTGTATTCGGGGGCGGGGGGGGGGGAGGGAAGACGTGAATTTCAGTGGGGAGGAAGGAAAAAAAATATATGATTGGTTATTTATTTATTGTTTTAATAAAATGACAGATATAGCAAAAACAAAGTTTTAAAAAATTACAGTTTTAAAAATTTTTAAATATACTGGGCATTGTGAGAAGGGGGGAGGGGGGTAGAGAGGGGAGCAAAATTTTGGGATAGAGGATTTTGGATTAAATTATAACGAAATTTGTATGAACATATTGTTACAATAAAATAATAAATAGAGAGAAAAGTTTTTTAAAAAATAAGGATTTTTATACTTTGAGTACTTTTGAGGGGGGGGGGGGGAGGGGAAGCAAAAGGGGGCAAAGAAAATTTCGAAAAGAGAGGGATTTAGTTGAATTTTTTTTAATCGGAAATTCACTGAAATGCAGAAGAGTTTCACATCTGATTAAGAAATAAGAGTTTGAAATTAAGGACTTTTTGCAGAATTTGTATAAAAAAGACTTTAAGGAAGAAAAACTATTTTTGAAAAATTTAAAGATTTTCAACGACCGTACGACCTTTAATAATAGAAGAACTTTTCTTTTTGTGCATACATCGACTTAGTTCAAATAATATGTGATAAACAAATTTCTTGAAATCGCCAACAAGGCGCTAAAGTCGCCAAGAAGCAGGCGTGTGCCCAAAGTGTACCTAAATATGGCGGTGATGCTCCGGCCCGTTAACTCTAGAGGCTCTAGGCCAAACAGGTGGAGAAATTGAAACCCCTTTGACGTCACTAAAGAAGATTACTCTCTTGACCAGCTTGCAGTATCTATCCACCCCACTCTAGTATCAGTTCTCAGTAAAATGGCGTATAGCTCACCTCGGGGTATACTTTCCTGTAAATTATTTTCGCGAAATTTGGTTTAGTTTAATTAATCTATTTAATTGTAAAGTTGTGTATGGTTACCAGATACATCGTTACAGGCAATTCCAAGAAAACGTTATCAAGTGACTAATTCATCAAGGGCAAGTTTCTCATTTTATTGTTATCTTTGCAATCTTTATTTAGATTGAAATTTTATGATGCATTTTCAGGGTTTATTGTCCATAGTAATTTTTCCTGATTTTCAGACATTCTCGTATAAAGCTTCATTTCAACTAATGAATTTTTTTCAATGACTATTCAAATTATTTCTACTGGAATAAAACGACATCTTTTAAGATTGTGGTTTATAGTTATTTTATTTGTAATTTTTAAAGTTAATAAGCATGGAAATAAACTTCAATGTATTAGAAAGGATTGTTGATAGTTTAATTTTAAAAACTGCAAATAATATTATTATTACAATTTTGTAATTGCAATGTATCTAGACATAACTTTAATTTTTGAATTCTTATTAATTAGTATCTAAAATTTATGAACTACTGTTGTATGAAGAACTCAAGACTGTTCTAATTATATTTAATTATATAAAATGAATTAAAAATAATTACGAATAGTAATAATGAAGTATTTTATTTTATACATATCATTGTTTATATGAACATAGTTTTTAAAAATTATTTGTATTACTTAACTTTTTTTTTAATATCTGTTTTTTTTTTTTTTTTTTTTTTTTTTTTTTAAATCCATTAAACATCTTCTTAGTTATTATTTATTTATATATTTTTTGTAAAATTTGTATGAAATTGTTTTAGGATAAAAAGGATTCTTTATGTTTATCAGAAAGTAGGTACTTTGTGTTTACAAACAGCATTAATTGTCAATATGAATTTCAAATATAAAACTAATGAAAAAATAATTACGAATAGTAATAATGAATTATTTTATTTTATATCATTGTTTATACGAACACAAAATTTGTTTAATGGCTGTTTTATTTGTAATTTTAAAACTAATGAGCATGGAAATAAATATTCAATGCATTAAAAAGGATAGGTGATAATTTTATTTTAAAAACTATAAATAAAACTAGCTCAAACAAAAATCCTTGAAGATGTCTTTTGACATCAGTAGGAATAGTTTTAAATAAATGTTGAATAATAAATTAGATTTTTTTTCTTTTTTTTTTTCCTTTTTTTTTTTTTTTTTTTTTTTGTAAGTATTAAAAAATATATATATATATATATTTTGTTATTTACAAATAACTTAATTCTAAAATTTTAAGTATACAGCTAGACTTGTTTGTTCTTTCATGTAATTTCAAAATTTTCAGATAAAGGACTTAAATAGCCTGTAATAGCCCTTAAATAGCTTGTAAACAATTTTTGTATTTTTGTTTGTTGCAATATATTCTTAAATGATTGTGTTATCAGGAAAAATGATAAAATAGTACTACAAAAAAGTTCGAAAAAGAAAATTAGAAAGTTTTATTTGTAATTTTTAAAATAAAAATATCACCGATCCTTTTTAATACATTAAATGTTTATTTCCATGCTTATTAGTTTAAAAAATTACAAATAAAATAATCATAAACAAAAATCTAAGAGATGTCATTTGACACTGTTGAACTAATTTGATTAGACAATGCGGGATTTTTTTTTTCTCTCATTAGATGAAATCAAGAAACACTTTAGACGAGAATGTCTAAAATTAGGAGATATTACTATGGACAAATGCCACTGGAAATAAATCCGAAAATTTCATCACAAGTAAAGATTGTAAGAATATCATAAGAAACTTACCTTTGATGAATTAGTCACTTGATAATCTTTTCTTGGAATTCCATGTAGTCAGGCATTTTCTAATTCTTTTTGGTCTAGAAAATCTGATTATCGTGGAACTTGACTTGTTAATGTAATTACTTTTGCACTCCAGTAACATTCAACACTAAAGCGTTTTCCTTTTCTTATATCTCCACTTATGATTAAAAATTCATAATTTCACGAGCAAAGAGGTTAATCAAACTAAATCGAACTTCGGAAAAATAATCCAAAGCAAACTGTACCACGAGGACTTTTGTGGAAATTGTATACAATTTATATTGTCGTGAATCGGCAAACGCTATTCGGCTCTTTGACACTTAGATACTAAGAAACGTGTGCCAATTTCATACCTTTATTAATAAAAATTACTTCATGAATATATCAAAAAGATTCGTATTTATAAGTGGAGAGAAAAAAAAAAGTCCTTCCGGCCAGTGCCGGGAGGAAGAGGTAGCTTTCAAATTCCTTATTTTTAAAAAGCTAGCTTATGTTATTCAAACACACGAAGCTCAATTTAGTGCAAACCGATTATAGAAGATTCAATACTAATTTTTATCAATACTAAATCCTTATGAATGAGAATTTCGAGGAATTAGTCAGCTTTATCCAAGCTGATTTTATTTAAAGTTATATTTGGTTTCCAAATTCGGCGATATGTGAAGAGCCTGCCCTTTTAAGACAACATGGTGGATGATGCTAACCAATGAACTTGGTCGAGACCTTAGTAATTCCTGTGCACACGCTCTATCACATCGGAATTGGTTGATATATATGAGTGCTGTCGCAGGCAAAAATATGATTTTTCAAAATGTCACCCACGTAATGAAATTCAAACTGCTGTATCTGAGCCATTTTTTTAGATAAAGACAAAACAAAAAAATGCTTATATCAAAGTCAGATACTTAAGAAAGAAACCTTTTTCAATTTCTAAATTTTTTACACTTCACTATAAATATAATTTTTTTTAATTTAATGGCCGCGATTTTGATTCAAGGTGGTGGATAAAGCTGGCCAGTGAACTTAGTCGAGACATTGCTATATACTAGCCAAATGCCTTCTTACACCCAAATAGGTTAATAAATACGTGTGTTATCGCCTGACAAATATCAGATCGTTTCAAAATGTCAGCCATGCTAGAAATTTCAAAGTGCTATAACTCGACTTTTTTTTAAAGATGTAGACGAAAAAAGCTGCCTTGAAATCTCTGTATCAAGGTCAAACACATTAAAAAACCTTTTTCATTTTCCAATTTTTTCATACTTCATTTTAAATTTTAAATAATTTTTTTAGGTAGCTTTCATTACAAAAAGCTACCTATTGCAGCCGTTCGGATGAAAGCGATTTCAAAAAATTTTGGTATATTTTCATCGATCATGACCCCCAGACCCCGAAACCACCCTCCGTTCAAAAGTTGATATATATATATATATATATATAACCAATAATTAAACATAACCTACCACCATCAAAAACCGTAATATTATGAATTAAAGCTGTAAGTATATATATATATATATATAAAAAGATTAAATTAATTATAAGAATTATTATGGAAGAAAAATAAGAAAGTGGACACCGACAAATAATGGAAATGCTTACATATTGAATTACGTTTTCAAGGGCACAGAATTCAATGATATAAGCAAAATGGTTGTTTTCTGTGGGAAAAATAAGCTAAAGCTAAAAGTTATTTTCCCCTGTGCCCAAACAACCATTAAAATCAAGTGAATTGATTAAAAATGAAAACAGAATAGAAACAAATAATATGAAATGAAAAAATCAATAAAACCTATTTAAATATTTATAGGATATAAAATGAAATAATAAACACCATACCGATTAATATTTTAGAATAAATCCACGCGCACATGGCACCCATAATATCGTAAAGATTAAGGTGAATAAAACAGTTAAGAAATCACAGTAATTGATACCATAGGATGCAGTTAATACATATTGAAATAAATGTTAAATAACTTTTAATATAATATAAAATAATATAAATAGTTGTCTGAGCGAAGCGAAGGCTAATACTCAGCGAAATATTACTGTCCGGATACTTTACTACTACGATGGATATTAACGCCATGTCCTACTAAAAAAAAAAGCCTAATAAAAACCTTTCGTCAAGCATAACTCAAAAAATATTTGTCGGATTTCGTTTCTGATTGCACCAGAAGGTACCTATGAGGGTCGCCTACTGAATGCACCTACTATCAAAAATAAGTTCCAAACCGTTTAAAAATTATGTAGAAAAAACTCTTAAAAAAGCACAATTTATCTGCATACGTCACAGAAATTTGGTGTGCGTCACTTTCACCGGTTGATGTTTTCGTAGACAACTGGTTTGAACACATGGAGCAAATAAAAAAAAATACCCACGCAGTAATATTGAATAGATCAGTTTCAACCACGTGATCACAAACCTTGCAACAACCCGTGGCAACCAGTTTTGGTGGGCAAACAAATAATAATACAGTATTCCGTACCACGGTGACCGTTTTTAGCCTGTTGTATAAAATCTGGCATGTTGTATGACATACAATTGTGGATGATTAAAACAAAAGACATGAGTGTTTATTGATCCGGAGGTTATCTTTCTCTAGATGTCTGTCTGTCTATCATACATCATGCAATTTTCTTGTAAAGGATGATATTATTATGCAGTAAAACCTCCATAACGGACACACCCGATTAATGGACACCTCTATTTAGCGGGCATTTTTTTCGATTACCAACCCTTAAATAACTGAACATTTTTTACTCTCAGTAGCGAACACCTCCAAATAGAGGACAAATTCTGCCCTCCCGAGGTGTTCGCTATTCAGAAGTTTTACTGGTAAAACCTCCATAGCGGACACACCCGATTAGCGAATACCTCTATTTAGCGGACATTTTTTCGATTACCAACTCTTAAATAACTGTACATGTTTTACTCTCAGTAGCGGTCACCTCTAAATAGAGGACAAATTCTGCATTCTCGGGGTGTCCGCTATTCAGAGATTTTACTGTATATAATATTGATAATTATTTTACAGGGCCGCACAAAATAATAAGAATATATGAAACGAATATAAACTAAATTCGGGATTGGTAGATCGCTGATGGTAATGTAATTTTAGTTTCGTCCATCTAACGAAACCCTACCTGTCTCACTCCTTTGTCTGTCTGTTTGTCCGTCTGTCACAGAGCCCGTTCTCAGAAACTATATATATCGGAGACTTGAAAATTTGCATACTTATAGCTGAACACCACACATCAAATGGCAAATAATAAAATTTTGAAAAAGTCTAATATTTAACCCTCTGGGCTCTAACTTGTGTATTTAAAGCAATTTTTTTAACTCAGCCCCTAATTAAGTTGGAGACATGAAAGCTTGTATACTTATAGCTGAACACCTCACATCAAACGACAAATAATAAAATTTTCAAAAAGTCTAATATTTAACCCTTTGGGCTCTAACTTGTGTATTTAAAGCAATTTTTTTAACTCAGCCCCTAATTAAGTTGGAGACATGACATTTTGCATACTTATAGCTGAACACCTCACATCAAACGACAAATGATAAATTTTGAAAAAGTCTATTATTTAACCCTCTGGGCTCTAACTTGTGTATTTTAAGCAATTTTTCTAACTCAGCCCCTAATTAAGTTGGAGACATGAAATTTTGCATACATATAGCTGAACACCTCACATCAAACAGCAAATAATAAAATTTTGAAAAAGTCTAATATTTAACCCTCTGGGCTCTAACTTGTGTATTTAAAGCAATTTTTCTAACTCAGCCCCTAATTATGCTGAAATATAAAAATTTGCATACTTATAGCTGAACACCTCACATCAAACGACAAATAATAAAATTTTGAAAAAAATCTAATATTTAACCTCTAATATTTTGTCTCGCGCAATTTTTAAATTTAAACTGTTTTGCAATACTATTTTTTGTTCATTTTGCATAATAAGTGTAATGTGACGTAATTTGTTCTATTTCAGATTTCAAACGCATGTTAATGAATTTATTTTACAATATCCTTTCTCTTTTAAAATTCACATGTAAATATAGTTTTATGGCGTAATTTCCAATAAGTGCCTGCTTTTTATACCTAATTATTTAATTGTAATTTGAAGGTTTTTTTCTGTTTATAATAGTAACGTGTAAATATTTTTTTTATTTGAAGCAAACATTATTGTTTGCGCTGTTTATACAGTTTGCAACAGTTTAAATTAATACCATTTTCTCGTATGTAAAAAATAGCTGTCGAAATGCTGAATATTTGAATTTAAAATAGAAATAAAACGTCAAAAAATGAGTCAAATTAAAAAAAAAAATTAAGGAAATCTGCAGACCAGGATCTTCTATTGAATAAAATGATCTAAAAATGATTAAATTCCCATGTATAGCTTTTGCTCTTATAATTTCTTTTAATGGAACGATTTTGTCCAACTTTAGCATTAAATATCTCTTAAAATAATTCTTCGATTTGAAAACTGTATACATTAGTGTGTTGATCAAACATTTCGCTATAATTCCACCGATTTTCATATATTTGTATGCAATAGTTTTATTAATATTAAGGAAGAAAGACCTCCGGTCACAAAAAATTCAAAACCGGCGGCGTCGGCGGTGACAGCGTTAGTTACTTTTCATAGAATAGAGAGATATATAAAAATGAAAACTTGTCTATCTGTCTGTTTGTAATTCTATAAAAAATCCACAATTTAGAAGCCAAAATTGTGAAGAGATACGTACATGTGTATTAAAACATGGCCGAGACAACTAAAGTAATCCGGAATCGAAATAACTTATAGTTAATTTTTAATTAATAAAAAACCACCAATTTAACAGCAATTTCTTATCAAATTTAAACATTTTTCGTTATAGCATTTGCCAACAATTAAAAAATACAATAAAATTATTACTACAACAATTAATTTTCTTCTGCAAGATTTCCACGTGAAAAATGAAAATGAAATAAATAGTTTGCCGAATTTAAAAAAATGGTGAATATTACGTCATAACTTCTCTATTGCAAGATATTCACGTGAAATATGAAAATGAAATAAATGGTTTGACGAATTTAAATGAAAGTGAATATAACTTCAAACTTTTCTATTTCAAGGTTTCCACGTGAAAGAAGAAAATATTACGTCATATTGGAAATATAAAGGGCATGGTGGATATAGTATAACGTCATATGAGTGTGAAAAATGTATTGAAGCATAATAAAAACCCGATTAGGGAAATATTGGAGTCTTTTAACATTATTGCTCCAATTATAAATTGAAATAAGTTCATTTATAGCTGTATTCTTTTTCGTCTGATATATACATTTATACATTTTCATATAGCGTTTTCATATGATTCATTCAACAACATTTCGACAGCTTTTTTTAATGTTTGTTTTGTGTTGTATGTTGAATTTTGAAATTGATTTTTCAGAACAAACATCCTTCAAATTCTGGGCAACGCCGGCACTTTAGCTTGTAACAGATAAATGGCTTTTGTATCTGTACATCTAATGCTAATATTATAAAGCGTTATAATATTATAAAGTGTATAATATTATTAATGCTTGTACGTTTGTGAGGTGTTATCTCTGAAACTACATAGCCAACTTAAAAAAATGTTGGTGGCCATCTCTGCTCCAAAAAAAAGACTATTTTATGTCAGTGCAAGAACCTACATCGCTGCAGGAGCAAAAAATTTCTAAAATTGTGATTTCTGCGATATTGATTGGGTTAGAAATTTTAAATTTGGTGCGGTAGTTACTTTTAAGATGTAAATACTCGTAATGAACGCTCTCTAAAAGGTTTAATTTGACGGATAAACGTAAACATTTCTAGAAAGTTCTAAACTATGATTTATTTGGAATACTGAAATTTTTGGGATACTGTTGGGGTTAGAAACTAGAACTTTGGCATGGTAGTAATTAATAAGATGTAAATGCTCGTTGTAGAACGAATTCTAAAAAATAGAAAGACTAAACAAAGCGGAAAAAGATCTAAAGATGATCTAAGTAACGAAGAACATGGAACTATTAGGAATATAAACATGAAAATTGACATGGCTGTATTTATCATGACGTAAATTCTCGCAATAGAACAATTTCTAAAAATGTCGCTATAAAAAACAGTGCAGAAACAAAAAAAATTCAAAAATTTTCTATTTCTCTGTTACTGCTGAGCCCAAAATCTTGAAATTTTGCTTCGGGTTAGTTTTAAAATATACAATTGTCTCTATGAATGGTTTTAAAAAAAATTAAAATTTAAAAAGATGAAATTAACGGAAAGCGATCTCAATTACCATTAATTTGGAATTATTAGGTACAGCAACTTTAAATATTTCATAATGCTGCATTTCCTCCGCAAAACATGCAATTTAAATGCAACAAAACTGATAGATACCCACCTAGCATTAAATAAATTGTGTAAATATTGAATAAAGACCTGTATGAAACAGTGAGTAGGTTGTCCGAAAGTACTTGTTAAATTGTTCCTTCTCTAGGCTTTTCTCTCTCTCGCCAAGGCCACTAACAGAGGGAAGTGCCGTTTTAAATGTGATATGAATTTTTTATCCGATTCATTTTTGTAGACATTTTATCATAAGGTCATATTCTCAATTATCATTAGTAGATTTTTTATATATTAACTTATTCTGGTGAAATTTTGTAATCGGTTTCATATTGACGTATGTTAGCTTGCAAGATTTGCTGAATAAATATGTACGGATTTGTAAATCACTTCAAATAACACTTTGACAGCTCAAAAGTTATGCAGACGATATATTCAGATCTTGTGTCGTACTTTATGTTGTAATCATTGCCGATTTCTTTTATTTAATACATGCTAAATAGAGCTCAATTTGTGCAGAATATGTTTGAAAAAAAAAAAATACAGCGTATGTAGTGACCAGCACACACTCCTCATTTAAATCCGATCGAGCATATCTAAAACACACTCTAACGAAGCATTGCATGCCACTTTTGATGTATTCGGTACTTTGATACTATATTAGATTTTGCGAAGATAATTCCTTAAATGTTATCGACAACCTCATTGCATCCGTGGAAAACAGATATTGTACAATATTAACTATTCCGGCGGAGCACACACCATATAAAGTATAGTCCATTCTTTTTAAAAATCATATATTTGTCATTTAAAGTTACTCAAATTGGTGCGGAGCGTCTGATTATGCTCTTGACATCATTTTATACAGTTAAAATACCAATATAAGTAAATTAGTGTTTAATTTTCTATTTTACTTTTAATATATTGCGTACTTTCAATTTTATATCCATGCATGGCTGTCTTGAATGGTTTGATTTCCCATTTTTTTAAACAGTGTATGCGAATTTATATATAATATTTTATAATTCTACAATTCGTTTATTTTCATCATTTCAATTTTTCGCAGTATATGGAGAATTAAAAATAACATCTCATTTTCTTTGCTTCCACATGTTATTATTAAATCTATGTTCTCAGTAATATCGCTCAGACTAATCCCTCTGAGGGAAGTCCTAGTAAATAACTTTTAATATAATATAAAATAATATAAATAGAACGTAATTACATAATTAAAATGCACTATTAAATTAATTAAAAACCGTTAAACAATATCGTCAAAATTTAGCTAAAAATTCCCCCTGGTGTAGTAAATTATAACTGAAATGTAGCTGGAAAAAGTAAATTTAGAACTTATCGAAAAAAAAACACAAATTATGGTGCTGCCATCTAGTATTACTTTTATGATTTAATTGTCAAAAGACAAACAGTTGTAAGCAATTGAATGTAACAATTGTTTTATTAACAGCAAAACCAAACATATCCGTATATATAGATAATTATAAACTGAAATAAACCACACAATGTATTTTTTAAAAACTATTGTTAATAAAATTTAAAAAGCATACAAAATATTCTATTAGCTAACTTATTTAAACTACACTAAGAATTTAAATAATTCTAGAACATCGATAATATATAGCATATAGCTATATGCTATAAAACAAAATAAATTCATTAATAATTAATATAAATAATTATTAAAAATATAAAAATCTTTAATAAAAACTATTATATATAAGATAATTATAAAATGAACAGGAAATAAAAAGTCCTTCCGGCCAGTGCCGGGAGGAAGAGGTAGCTTTCAAATTCCTTATTTTAAAAAAGCCAACTTATATTATTCAAACACACGAAGCTCAATTTAGTGGAAACCGAATATAGGAGATTCAATACTATTTTTTATCAATACTAAATCATTATCAATGAGAATTTCGCGAAATTAGTCAGCTTTATCCAAGCTGCTTTTATTTAAAGTAACTTATATTTGGCTGAGATGTTGATGTATACTATCCACATGCCTTCTTACATGGAAATAGGCGAATACGTATGTTATCGCGTGACAAATACAAGATCGTTTCAAAATGTTAGCCATACTAGAAATTCAAAGTGCTATAATTCAACCATTTTTTAAGATATAAACAAAAGAACAAATTTTCAGAAACAAAATCTGCTCCGGAATCTTTGTATCAAGGCCAAACACATAAAAAAATCTTTTTCATTTTCCAATTTTTTAATACCTCATTTTAAATTTTAAATTTAATTTTTTTAAATGGCAACCCTTTTGAAACAAGATGGCGAATGAAGCTGGCTAACGAACTCGGTCGACACATTGGAATGTACTATGTACAGACCAAGTGACATCCAAATCGGTTCATGAATACGCTTGTTATCGCGTGACAAAAATGAGGTCGTTTTAAAATGTCAGCCACAATAGAAATTCAAAATGCTATAACTCAGCCATTTTTTTAGATATAGACGAAACAAAAACTATTCCGGAATCTTTGTATTAAGGTCAAACACATACGAAAAAAAATCTTTTTCATTTTCTAATTTTTTGGTATCTCATTTTAAATTTTAAATTTTTTAATTTTTTTTAAATGGCAGCCATTTTGAAACAAGATGGCGAATGAAGCTGGCCAACGAACTCGGTCGAGATATTTGTATGTACTATATACACAACAATGTGTACATCCAAATCGGTTCATAAATACGCCTGTTATCACGTGACAAATATCAGGACGTTTCAAAATGTCAGTCACGCTAGAAATTCAAAATGCTATAACTCAGCCATTTTTTAAGATATAGACGAAACAAAAACTGCTCCCGAATCTTTGTATCAAGGTCAAATACATAAGAAAAAAATATTTTTTCAATTTTCAATTTTTTGGTACCACATTTAAAATTTAATTTTTTCTTAAAAATTTAAATGGCTGCCATTTTTAAACAAGATGGCGGATGAAGCTGGACAACGAACTCGGTCGAGACATTGGTATGTACTATGTAGAAACGAAGTTACTTCCAAATCGGTTCATAAATACGCCTTTTATCGCGTGACTTAATTCAGGACGTTTCAAAATATCAGCCACGCTAGAAATTCAAAATGCTATAACTCAGCCATTTTTTAAGATATAGACGAAACAGAAACTGCTCCGGAATCTTTGTATAAAGGTCAAATACATAAGAAAAAAATATTTTTCCATTTCCAATTCTTTGGTACCATATTTCAAATTTAAAATTAAAAAAAAAATTTAAATGGCCGCCATTTTGAAACAAAATGGCGGATGAAGCTGGCCAACGAACTCGGTCGAGACATTGATATGTACTATGTACATACCGAATTACATCCAAATCGGTTCATAAATTCGAGAGTTACAGTATGACAAATGTCAGATATATATATATATATATATATATATATATATAGTATGCCATTCTTATAGTGAATAATATACATATAAGTATGTTTAATATAAATATAGTTATACTGTATGCATTAAAATTGGGTAATTATTTTTATTATTATACCTCTATTATTTTTAATATTTATTATCGGGTTAATGTTTTTGAATGTCCCACATTCATACTTTTGGATTTTTATGGATGTCTGAAAATAATCCACACTCTATATTTGTGCTTTTTAAGTAATGGGAATTTAAGTATCATTTAACCTTCTATATACTTCCACATGTTTTTTATTTCCTGTTCATTTTATAAATATCTTATATATAAATGATTAAGAAATAATTTTTATATTATTTTTAATAATTATTTATATTAATTATTACTGAATTTATTTTGTTTTATAGCATATAGCTATATGCTATATATTATCAAAGTTCTAGAATTATTTAAATTCTTAGTTTAGTTTAAATAAGTTAGCTAATAGAATATATTGCATGCTTTTAAATTTTATTAACAATAGTTTTTAATTACATTGTGTGGTTTTTATTAGGTTTATAATTCTCTATACATAAGGATATGTTTGGTTTTGCTGTTTAAACAGTTATTTACATTCAAATGCTTACAAATATTTATCTTGCGACAGTTGTTTAACAGTAATACTAGATGGCAGCACCAAATTTGTCTCTTTAAGATAGCTCTAAATTTTTAATTTTTCTCGCTCCATTTCAGCTATAATTTAATACACCAGGGGGGTATTTTTAGCTAAATTTTTACGATATTGTTATACAGTTATTAATTAATTTAATAGTGCATTTTAAATAATGTAATTACTATCTATCTATTTTATATTAGATTAAATGTGTTTAACAAGGTATTTCAAATTTTATTTCAAAATGTATTAACTGCATCCTTTGGTATCATTTACTGTGATTTCTTAACTGTTTTATTCACCTTAATCTTTATGATATTCTGGAAGCCATGTGCGCGTGGATTTTTGTAAAATACTGAAATATTAATCGGTATGGTGTTTATTATTTATATTTTATATCCTATAAATTTTTAAATACGTTTTACTGATTCTTCCATTTCATATTATTTGTTTCCATTATGCTTTCATTTTTAATCAATTCACTTGATTTTAATGGTTGTTTGGGCACAGGGGAAAATAATTTTTAGCTTTAGCTTATTTTTCCCACAGAAAACAACCATTTTGCTTATATCATTGAATTCTGTGCCTTTCATAACGTAATTCAATGTATAAGCTTTTCAATTTTTGTCGGTGTCCACTTTTTTCTTTTTCTTCCATAATATTTCTTATAATATATATATATTTTTTTTATACTTACAGCTTTAATTCATATTAATTGACGGTGGTAGGTTATGTTTAATTAATGGTTATATATTAGCATTCAAATTACTATGATGCATTTGCGCAAGTAATTATGAATGTATGCTTTTTACGATATTTTTAAATATCTTTTCATTTTGAATGTCAACAATTCATTTTGATGTATTTTTTCCTTAAGGTATCTTATATATATTCCCAGGTCGCTAAATGATTTAGCAATCTTTTAAATATTATACGCTTAGATCATTGCTGCAATTAGCGCAATATCTATGTGTATTATCAATATGATTTCTACCATGTAGTTATCTGATACCTATTTTAGGATTCCATTAATTTTTTCATTCCTATCATTGCAACGATTTATTTAATGTTTTTTAATTTTCTAGTTATGATTTTATCTGAATTTTCTTGTAGTTAGTGTATGATATCGTCCTATATATTTTCTATTTTTGCTACAGCTTTACATAATTTTGTAGAGATAATCATTTTATATATACATCAATATGGTAGCAATAATTATTTCTATTCATAGATTTAATGTTATTTTGCTTTAGTTTAAATTCATATTACTTGAGAAGTTAGTTGGGTAAGCGTTTTGGTTGTCTTTGCATGGTTATAGTTGTTCTAGGATTTGGATGTTATGCGGATCTTTTTTGACTTATTTGTTATAAAATAGTCTAGTGGTTTCTTGCTATTATTAATCTACGATATTTGGGCTATCATAATTTGGTTAAGGATAATTTGAAGATTGTTTCTGCGTTCTGCTTCTATTATTGTAAATATTGTATATATTTTTTCATACTCAAGTTTTATTATTTAATCAAGGCTAATTTAATTAAATTATTAATTTTTTATTATTAAAATTTCTTATTTTTATGGCAATTATTGCATTTTACATACATAATTTTTATATGGCAGTTCTTAGTAAACATCTCGATCCTGGCAAGATACACTTAGCATCTATGCAGTGTAGTGCCCGGTACAGGAATAATAATTGGGTTGTTCCTGGATCGTCATCCAGCGACCATTTATACTCTCCCCCTCGTCCTTTATTTTTTCGTAAGTGCTATGATTCTCGGTGCAAGACATGTCCATACGCTGCTCAGAAACAAATTGTCTCAGATCCTAATTATTCAAGTTTTTGTAAAGCATTTAATGTAATTTATAGTATAAAGTGCAACTTATGTAATATGAAATATATTGGTGAAACATCAGGTCCAATTCATAAACGTATCAATCATCATCGTTCAGACTCTAATAATAACAAATCAAAAAATATACAATCTACAGCTGAAATTCAACATTTTCATAAACATCAATTTAAAAATACGACAATTGAAATCCTTCAAATTCTAAAGAATAAATCAGAACGTCTTTATATGGAATCATCATATATGAAATATTATAACACAATTTATCCTTATGGACTTAACAGTGAAGTATTTAACAGACCTGTCAAAGTGTTCACATCTATAAATAACATTATTGATTATTCTCCAATTTATCCTACTCTTAATCATAATTTAAATGCTAAAACAACACGTAATAAACGCGGAAAGGGTTCATCATTAGTATTAGTTTCCAAAAAATCTATCACAAAACAAATTAATGATCTTCAACGAAATTACTTAGAGAATTATAACTGGTTGTTAATTCGAAAAAACATCTTTGCTATTAAAAAGAAACAGCTTGTACAACATTTAAATGTCTTTCTAAGTAAATCTTTCTCTAAACATTTCTCTGATATTTACTTTGACCTAATTATGAGTAGGGTTAATCTTTTAAATATTAATTTACAAAAAAAACCCACAAAATTCAGAACATGAATACTCAAATGATAATTACTTTTTCAAATCACATATTTAATAAAATTAATATCAATTCTATAATTAATGATAAAAATTGTTTTTTTCCTATCAATAATCTTCATATATCAAAAACCTTTAAATATCCGAATACAATTGGAAGAAAGATTTTTAACTACAATACATTTTCAAAAAATACATCTGCTGCAAGTAATTTTCCGTGTAACTGCAAAGACCCCACTCAAAAAAAATACATAAACAATGATCATGGACATATAATCACTGGAAATCTTGATATTGTTCATGATTTTAAATTGAAACAACTAATGGGTTATGGTACTAAATATAGACTTCGATCTAAATTTAATGTTAAATCTATTATCAAACAGTTTACATATGATATTGATATTTTTATTTATAAAATTTCTATCTCTTATAATAAGCCTATTGAATATTTTAATCAATGGAAAATATTAGTAATTGAAAAATTAACTATGGCTTTAAAAAATAATATTGCTGATTTGGTTTCTATTAATACAAAGCATTATTTCCAACAAATTACTAAATTACAAAAAAACTACGTTATTACATATGTAGACAAATCTCCTAACAATTATGCTATTATATGTAAATCATATTATCACCAACTTCTTACAAATTCTATTTCTTCTAATAAGTCATTTCAAAAAACTAATGAAAATGTAATTGTAAATAATCGTAAAATTCGAAGTTATTATAAACTATTAAATATTTTATCTACTAATTTTAATTATCCATATTTAGTTCTTATTCCCAAATTTCATAAAACTCCTATTAAATTTAGGACTGTTACTATTGGTTGCAATACATATAATAATAAAGCCAATACACTTCTCTTAAAAATTCTTAATCAATTATATGTACTTACTACAAACAATGATAATACACATTGTATAAAAAATAGCTATCAACTTGTCAATATTTTAAAAAATCTTCATTGTGTTTATAATATAACGACATATGACTTCAAAGATCTTTTTAATAATATAGACCTATTTGATTTACATAAAATCATAAATGCATTATTTAAAAAGTATTATAAAAAACTGGAATTACCATCTAATATAGATATTGCATATTTTAAATCTTTAACTAACTTCATTATCTATAATAATTATATATTGCAAGATAATACTTTATATTTACAGCATGTCGGTATACCACAATACAGTTGAACTTCCAGTTTACTCTCAGACTTATACTTATATCATTATGAACGTAATTTTACTAATAATAATCTACATTTATATCGTTATATTGATGACATCATTTTAATTGATACTGATCAATCTGCAATTACTCGATTTGCAGTTGATTATCCCACTAATTTGGAATTAACGGAAAACCTTTTATCTAACAATACAATTAACTTCTTAGATCTTAAAATTACAATAAAAGACAATAAAACAATCACAGATTTATATGACAAACGTAAAGAATTTAAATTCACAGTTAATACATTTACAAATTTTAAATCTTGTCTACATCATTCTGTATTTCGGAATATAATACTTAATCATTTATATAGAATAAAATGTTTATGTTCTTCTCCTCTAATTAACAATAATATTAAAAAACTAATTTATGATGCATTAAATAATGGTTTTCCAAAGAAATTCATATATTCATTAATATACAATTAGTACTTTTCTTACATGATCTATTAAAACAAATAAACACATGCGTAAACAAAATTACAAAAAAATTATACAATAAAAAAATATCTATAAAAAATTAAAAATTGCAAAATAATATAAAAAAATTATTATAGGTTGGTTGGGTGGGTAGATGTTAGAGTACGGAGGAGGGTGTTGTTGTCTGGATAATACGCAATGGTTAATTATAAAAAAAAATATATATATATGGGGCTTTTGTATTATTACTATATTTTTGTTACGTATTTTATATGGATGTTGATTTGATATTTTATATGTAATTGGAGAATTTCATTAATATTATAATTAGCTTAATTATTGATTAATCTAATTTACAATTATTTGTTATTAAATTTTAATTTACTTAGGACAATATCATATTAATTACTAATAGTATGCCATTCTTATAGTCAATAATATACATATAAGTATTTTTAATATAAATATAGTTATACTGTATGCATTAAAATTGGGTAATTATTTTTATTATTATACCTCTATTCTTTTTAATATTTATTATCGGGTTAATGTTTTTGAATGTCCCACATTCATACTTTTGGATTTTTATGGATGTCTGAAAATAATCCACACTCTATATTTGTGCTTTTTAAGTAATGGGAATTTAAGTATCATTTAACCTTCTATATACTTCCACATGTTTTTTATTTCCTGTTCATTTTATAAATATCTTATATATAAATGATTAAGAAATAATTTTTATATTATTTTTAATAATTATTTATATTAATTATTACTGAATTTATTTTGTTTTATAGCATATAGCTATATGCTATATATTATCAAAGTTCTAGAATTATTTAAATTCTTAGTTTAGTTTAAATAAGTTAGCTAATAGAATATATTGCATGCTTTTAAATTTTATTAACAATAGTTTTTAATTACATTGTGTGGTTTTTATTAGGTTTATAATTCTCTATACATAAGGATATGTTTGGTTTTGCTGTTTAAACAGTTATTTACATTCAAATGCTTACAAATATTTATCTTGCGACAGTTGTTTAATAGTAATACTAGATGGCAGCACCAAATTTGTCTCTTTAAGATAGCTCTAAATTTTTAATTTTTCTCGCTCCATTTCAGCTATAATTTAATACACCAGGGGGTATTTTTAGCTAAATTTTTACGATATTGTTATACAGTTATTAATTAATTTAATAGTGCATTTTAAATAATGTAATTACTATCTATCTATTTTATATTAGATTAAATGTGTTTAACAAGGTATTTCAAATTTTATTTCAAAATGTATTAACTGCATCCTTTGGTATCATTTACTGTGATTTCTTAACTGTTTTATTCACCTTAATCTTTATGATATTCTGGAAGCCATGTGCGCGTGGATTTTTGTAAAATACTGAAATATTAATCGGTATGGTGTTTATTATTTATATTTTATATCCTATAAATTTTTAAATACGTTTTACTGATTCTTCCATTTCATATTATTTGTTTCTATTATGCTTTCATTTTTAATCAATTCACTTGATTTTAATGGTTGTTTGGGCACAGGGGAAAATAATTTTTAGCTTTAGCTTATTTTTCCCACAGAAAACAACCATTTTGCTTATATCATTGAATTCTGTGCCCTTGATAACGTAATTCAATGTATAAGCTTTTCAATTTTTGTCGGTGTCCACTTTTTTCTTTTTCTTCCATAATATTTCTTATAATAATTTTTTTTTATACTTACAGCTTTAATTCATATTAATTGACGGTGGTAGGTTATGTTTAATTAATGGTTATATATATATATATATATATATATATATATATATATATATATATATATATATATATATATATATATATCAACTTTTGAACGGAAGGTGGTTTCGGGGTCTGGGGGTCATGATCGATGAAAATATACCAGAATTTTTTGAAATCGCTTTCCTCCGAACGGCTGCAATAGGTAGCTTTTTGTAATGAAAGCTAGCTAAAAACATATGGTAGTATAAAGAAGGTGAACATATACTTAAATTCCGATTACCTAAAAAGCACAAATATAGTGTGTGGATTATTTTATACATCCATAAAAATCCTAAAAGTATGAATGTGGGACATTCAAAAACATTAAACCGATAATAAATTTTATAACACTAAGTGAAAATAAATAAATATTAAAATATTAATAAGAATAGAGGAATAATAATAAAAATAATTACCCAATTTTAATACATACAGTATAACTTTATTTATATTAAATATACTTATATGTATATTAATCACTATAAAAATGGCATACTATTAGTAATTAATATGATATTATATATATATATATATATATATATCCATATATATATATATATATATATATATCTGATCTTTGTCACACTGTAACTCTCGTATTTATGAACCGATTTGGATGAAACTCGGTGTGTACATAGTACATACAAATGTCTCGACCGAGTTCGTTGGCCAGCTTCATCCGCCATCTTGTTTCAAATTGGCGGCCATTTAAATTTTTTAAAAAAATTTTTAATTTGAAATGTGGTACCAAAAAATTTAAAATTGAAAAATATTTTTTCTTATGTGTTTGACCTTGATACAAAGATTCCGGAGCAGTTTTTGTTTCGTCTATATCTTAAAAAATGGCTAAGTTATAGCACTTTGAATTTCTAGCGGGGCTGACATTTTGAAACGACCTGATTTTTGTCACGCGATAACAGGCGTATTTATGAACCGATTTGGATGTACCTTTGTGTATACATAATACGTACCAATTTCTCGACCGAGTTCGTTCGCCAGCTTCATCCGCCATCTTGTTTAAAAATGGCGGCCGTTTAAAATTTTAAAAAAAATTTAAAATTTAAAATGAGGTACCAAAAAAATTGGAAAATGAAAAAGATTTATTTGTATGTGTTTGACCTTAATACAAAGATTCCGGAACAGTTTTTGTTTCTTCTATATCTAAAAAAATGGCTGAGTTATAGCATTTTGAATTTCTATTGTGGCTGACATTTCGAAACAACCTGATTTTTGTCGCGCGATGACAGGCGTATTTATGAACCGATTTGGATGTAACTTGGTGTGTACATAGTACATACCAATGTCTCGACCGAGTTCGTTGGTCAGCTTCATTCGCCATCTTGTTTCAAAAAGGCTGCCATTTTAAAAAAAAATTAAATTTTAACTTTAAAATGAGTTATCAAAAACTTGAAAAATGAAAAAGATTTTTTTTTATGTGTTTGACCTTGATACAAAGATTCCGGAGCAGTTTTTGTTTCGTATACATCTTAAAAAATGGTTGAATTATAGCACTTTGAATTTCTAGCATGGCTGACATTTTGAAACGATCTGACATTTGTCACGCGATAACACGCGTATTTATTAACCTATTTCGATGTAAGAAGGCATGTGGATAGTATATCGTAATGTCTCGACCAAGTTCGCTGTCCAGTTTCATCAGCCATCTTGTTTCAAAATGGAGGCTATTAAATTAAATAAAAAATTATATTTAAAGTGAGTTGCAAAAGAATTAGAAATTGGAAAAGGTTTCTTTCCTAAGTATTTGACCATGATATAAGGTTTCCGGAGCATTTTTTGTTTTGTCTTTATCTTAGAAAATGGCTCAGATATAGCAGTTTAAATTTCTAATGTGGGTGACATTTTGAAAAATCTGATTTTTTGCCTGCGACAGAACTTGTATATATCAACCGATTCCGATGTGAGTGAGCATGTGTACAGGAATTACTCAGGTCTCGACCAAGTTCACTCGTTAACCTCATCCACCATGTTGTCTTAAAATGGCAGAAACTTCAAGAAATCGCCGAATTTGGCAGCCAAATATAAGTTACTTTAAATAAAAGCAGCTTGGATAAAGCTGACTAATTTCGCGAAATTCTTATTCATAATGATTTAATATTGATAAAGATTAGGATTGAATCTCTTATAATCGGTTTCCACTAAATTGGGCTTCGTGTGTTTGAATAATATAAGTTGGCTGTTTAAAAATAAGGAATATGAAAGCTACCTCTTCCTCCCGGCACTGGCCGGAAGGACTTTTTTAAATGTTCCCTTTCGAATCAAAATGGCGAATGAAGGTTGCCTACGAACTCGGTCGAGACATTAGTATGCACTATGTACACACCAAGTTACATCCAAATCGGTTCATAAATACGCCTGTTATCGCGTGACAAAAATCAGGTCGTTTCAAAATGTCAGCCACAATAGAAATTAAAAATGCAATAACTCAGCCATTTTTCTAAATATAGACGAAACAAAAGTTGTTCCGGAATCTTTATATTAAGGTCAAACACATAAGGAAAAAATCTTTTTCAATTTTTTGATACCTCATTTTAAATTTAAATTTTTTTAAATGGCCGCCATTTGAAACAAGATGGCGGATGAAGCTGGCCAACGAACTCGGTCGAGACATTGGTACGTACTTTGTACACACCAAGATACATCCATATCGGTTCATGAATAGGGATGTTATCAGGTGACAAAAATAAGGATGTTTCAAAATGTCAGCCACGCTTGAAATTCAAAGTGCTTTAATTCAGACATTTTTTAAGATACAGACGAAACAAAAACTGCTCAGAAATTTTTGTATCAAGGTCAAACACATAAGAAAAATATATTTTTCAATTTTCAATTTTTTGGTATCACATTTCAAATTTTAAATTTTTTTTAAAAATGTAAAGGGCCGCCGTTTTGAAATAAGATGGCGGATGAAGCTGGCCAACAAACTCGGTGAAGACATTAGTATGTACTATGTACGCACCAAGTTTCATATAAATCGGTTCATAAATACTCCTGTTATCGCGTGACAAATATCAGGTCGTTTCAAAATGACAGCCACAATAGAAATTCAAAATGCTATAACTCACCCCTTTTTTAAGATATACGCAAAACAAAAACTGCTCCGGAATCTTTGTATCAAGGTCAAACACATAAGCAAATAATATTTTTCAATTTTCAATTTTTTCGTATCACATTTCAAATTTTAATTTTTTTTAAAGAATTTAAATGGTCGCCATTTTGAAAAAAGATGGCGGATGAAGCTGGCCAACGAACTCGGTCGAGACTTTCGTATGTACTATGTACACACCGAGTTTCATCTAAATCGGTTCATAAATACGCCTGTTATCGCGTGACAAATATCAGGTCGTTTCAAAATGTCAGACACGCTAGAAATTGAAAGTGGTATAACCCAGCCATTTTTTAAGATATAGACAAAACAAAAACTGTTCAGTAATATTTGTATCAAGGTCAAATACATAAGAAAAAAATTTTTTTTCAATTTTTAATTTTTTGGTACCACATTTCAAATTTTAAATTTTTTTAAAAATTTTAAATGGCCGCCATTTTGAAACAAGATGGCGGATGAAGCTGGCCAACGAACTCGGTTGAGACATTGTATGTACTATGTACACACCGAGTTTCATCCAAATCGGTTCTTAAATACGAGAGTTACAGTATGACAAATATCATATATATATATATATATATGGTTATATATATATATATATATATGTATATATCAACTTTTGAACGGAGGGTGGTTTCGGGGTCTGGGGGTCATGATCGATGAAAATATACCAAAATTTTTTGAAATCGCTTTCCTCCGAACGGCTGCAATAGGTAGCTTTTTGTAATGAAAGCTACCTAAAATGATATCCTTTAAAAAATATTTGAAAATTAGAAAATGATATTTTAATGCTTATTGTAAAGTTATTTTTCATAGTATATCCATTATCAATTACAAAATAAATTATACTTGACTATTTTCTCCCCCCTACCCCCCCACACCACCACCATTGAACCAAAGATAGTTACAAAAACTGTTATAAATTTTAAATATACTTTAAATAATTGAAAATGTGCCCATTTTTTTAGCTTAATTCAAAATGTCGAAGGAGGATGAAGGTCCCTCTCTTGAGTCTATTAAAATATTCTTCTGATCTAAAATTAATGTGATTTTTTTTTTTTTTTTTTTTTTTTTTTTAATTACGAGATAATGGCTTGGAAGTATATCTAAAATAATGACTCAAAAATTGTATTAACTGTTTTCTAAAAATAACAAAAATGTTATATTTAGAAGTTCAAAAATAATTTAATTAACCTAGATCCGATTTCATATTTTTCCAGAGGTTATGATTTCCTTTTTTGCAATTTTTTTTCAATCTTTAATCCATCCTCTTACGAAATGGTCAAAATAAATATTTCGTATACCAAAACGTATGCTAATACTAATATCATTTCAGCATTTCTTATATATATTTCTTCAGTTTTACTTTTTTGTTTAAAGTTTGTGTTATATCAAAATTTAATATTACAACATAAGAATATACATACGATTTCTTAAAAAAAAAAAAAAAAAAAAAAATCTGTATCTATCTTTTAGACAATTTAATGACATAAACTTCAGAATTAAAAAAAGGATTAGCTGTTTATGAAAATAGCTTTCTACTTTTATAAAATTGGTTCTTCGAAATATAATCTTCTTCCTTAAATAAATAAATAAGCCTATCGTGCTAGTACCTAGTAGTAAGTTTTTTGCTGAATTTTGCGGAGAAAACATCAGCACACAGCTATCACACAGTTTATCTTCATTTGGTACGTCACGAAACCGGATCGGAGGCCTTGAGTATTGAGACGGTAATGGCCATAGACTTTCTGAAGATAGCCATGGTCTGACACGGTAACAGTTTTTTTTTTTTCAAAATTTGATTTTGGCACCATTAATATAAAAAAATAAAGTTTGCCTTATTTAATAAGAGCATTTGAGCATTTAAGAAGAGCGAAATTGTGTAATTGAAGGTAACTTCTTTTAAAAAAGTGGTGCCAACCAAATAAAATTTGGGTAGGAGTCACCGGACCTGAAAGGATTAACAAAATCTTGCGGCCAATAACGGTTAGGTATACTTAAAAAAAATATAGCCGATATTTACTTTCTTTACAAGTACGTACTTTTGTATAAAAGTATGATTAATCTCAGTCATCTATTAAAACTTCCCAACATAGTTCAAAAGTGTTTAGAATTCGGGTTTTCTGCCTGCCCTGTCTATCTGTCCGTTCTCTAATTCACGCAAATATACTCCGATATTCATACAATTGATATATCGTATTAAGTTTTATTATGGCATGTACGTATGGCATTCGTCTCGCTCCTCTGTCTGTCCGTCTGTCTGTCACAGAGCCCGTTCTCAGAAACTATACATGTTGGAGACTTGAAATTTTGCATACTTATAGATGAACACCACACATCATACGACAAATCATAAAATTTTGAAAAAGTCGTACATTTAACCCTTTGGGCTCCCACATGTGTATTTTAAACAATTATTTCTAAATGAGTCCCTAATTAGGTTGCAGGCGTGAAATTTTGCGTACTTATAGCTGAATACCTCACATCAAACGACAAATCATAAAATTTTGAAAAAGTCGTACATTTAACCCTTTGGGCTCCCACATGTGTATTTTAAACAATTATTTCTAAATGAGTCCCTAATTAGGTTGCAGGCGTGAAATTTTGCGTACTTATAGATGGACACCTCAGATCAAACGACAAATCATAAATTTATGAAAAAGTCGTACATTTAACACTTTGGGCTCCCACATGTATATTTTAAACAGTTCTTTCTATGTGAGACTCTAATTAGATTGGAGGCGTGAAATTTTGCATACTAATAGCTGAATACCTCACACCAAACGACAAATCCTACAATTTTGAAAAAGTCGTACATTTAACCCTTTGGGCTCCCACATGTGTATTTTAAACAATTCTTTCTAAGTGAACCATAATTAGGTTGGAGGAGTGAAATTTTGCATACTTATAGCTGAATACCTCACATCAAACGACAAATCATAAAGTTTTGAAAAAGTCGTATATTTAACCCTTTGGGCTCCCACATGTGTATTTTAAACAATTCTTTCTAAGTGAGCCCCTAATTTGGTTGGAGGAGTGAAATTTTGCATACTTATAGCTGAACACCTCAGATCAAACGACAAATCATAAAATTTTGAAAAGGTCGTACATTTAATCCTTTGAGTTCTCACATGTGTATTTTAAACAATTCTTTCTATGTGAGCCTTAATTAGGTTGGAGGCGTGAAATTTTGCATGCTTATAGCTGAATACCTCACATCAAACGACAAATCATAAAATTTTCAAAAAGTCGTACATTTAACCCTTTGGGCTCCCACATGTGTATTTTAAACAATTTTTTCTAAGTGAGTCCCTAATTGGGTTGCAGGCGTGAAATTTTGCGTACTTATAGATGGACACCTCAGATCAAATGACAAATCAAAAAATTTTGAAAAAATCGTACATTTAACCCTTTGAGCTCCCACATGTGTATTTTAAAAAAAATCTTTCTAAGTGAACCCTAATTGGGTTGGAGGCGTGGAATTTTGCATACTTATAGCTGAACACCTCACATCAAATGACAAATCATAAAATTTTAAAAAAAGTCGTACATTTAACCTTTTGGGCTCCCACATGCGTATTTTAAGCAATTCTTTCTAACTGAGCCCCTTATTAAATTGGAGGTTTGAAATTTTGCATACTTATAGCAGAACACCTGAGGCCAGGCGACAAATCATAAAATCTTGAAAATGTCTTACGTTTAACCGTTTGAGCTACCACATATGTCTTTTAAGCAATTCTTTCTAAGAGAGCCCCTAATTAAGTTGGAGACATGAATTTTTGCATACGTATAGCTGAATACTTCAGCCCACACGAGAAATCATAAAATTTTCAAAAAGTCTTATATTATTTACTCCTCCGTGTTCTAACTTGTATATTTTAAGCAATTTTTCTAATCTGTACCCTTTTCACCTGGGGAGCACTTTTCCAACTTTTGCCGGCACCCCTTTGACCATTCTTTCATATTATGCACCATAGCCTTACATATTTTAGTTCCACTTTTTACCGCCATGGGCGCCTACTTATCTGGGGTGCTATGGGTCAAATCCCCTCGACTAATATATCTATGTATAGTATGTAAAACGGAGTTTCGTTCGGATATAGGTTTGTTTAGAATAGAGTGCGCCCCTTGTTGCGAAATGTGGAACTAACAGATTTTTCAAAAGGATAAAGTGTTTTGAAAGGAATATTAAACGAAACCCTCTGTGCGATCTGGGATCACACTTACCCACTTTTTTAATATAATGCTTTTATCAGTATTTGAAACATATTCAAAATAATGTATTTAGGAATTCTGATTCCATAGCGCCAAGCCTATATCCCTTGTCAATAAAGCGCAGCACTACGCGTCTTTCATGTGACAACTGCACCGGGGAAATAGGTATTTGAAAAGATTTTAGATGTAAAATGTGGAAAAGTTTTGTAGAGGTTTCGAGTTATACGAGAAAATGGCTCGAGGAATAATCTGTTGAGAGAAAGACGTATGGCTGAGGTCTAGGATTCTTTTAGCCCTTGAATGAAGTTTTAGTTTACCTTTTGTAAATAACCCAACGTAAGTAGTTTATGTCTTCAACATATTATTTTAATTCATGGGACAAGCCTACAGTCTTTTTTACAAGTTATTGACGTTATTTTCACTCCATATGCATCTTATAAACTAGGTTTTGGAGTAGAAGCTTGTGTGATTCTTTCTTAAAAAAACACGCAGTTCGTCGGAATGTTTTATTGGGCCTAGAGGAACATATTAGACGGAGATTACAGTCGCCCAGAGCGGTATCCAGGCGGAATCATTTCCCAGCAGTCCTGACACCGTGGCGCTGTACTAGGGTTGCTAGTGCAGACGCCTGAAGAACTTCAGAGAAGACTTTAAAAGAAATAGTTTTTCTTCATAAGGCGCGGAGAACACGTCCTACTACTTTGAAAACAGCAGCAAGACTGTTGTTTATTATTTAGTTTTATAACTTATTTAGTTTTATTATGTCATGTGCGGTATTGAAAAGGAAGTATGTATCATTTATTGTCCATTGACAGGAACACTCATAGGTTCAAATATAGGTCCACTCATAGGTCTGTTTTCAAAGTAGTAGGACGTGTTATCCGTGCCTGATGAAGGAAGACTAGATCTTTTGAAAAGCCTTGCACTTTTATTAAATTTTATTAAAATTTTTATGTTGTTTTAAGAAGTTTTATTTAGCTTATCATTCCAAACCAGCTTATTTAGTGATTTATTGTAGAGAAATTTTAATGAGGGTTTATGATACATCAAGTACTTATTTTGACATTAATGGGATTTTATATTGTAACATAATGATTTAATTTTATCAATGTGCTCCAAATCAAATAACAGTCAAAGATGGGGAAACTTAACTAAATTTATAAGATAAGTAATAATCTAATGTTTACTTTAACTGAAGTTTATTATGATTTATGATTTTAAGTACTTATTTAAAAATAAACATGTCCATCAACTTCTATTTCAGTAAATTGCTTTCAGAATCTTTAATAATCAATAAGATGTATCTGATGGGTAATATCTCTGATAGGTTTCTAACGATTTGAAGTGCTACATGGGGATGATATAGAAATGGATTTAGCAACTAAGGAAAAAAAATATATCAATTGCAGCAAGTTACAGAGCATCTTATCAATTTTATAACATATATTTATCTATGAGGTTTAATATAATAAGCTTACTATAAAATATGGTGTGCATAGCATTTGCCGTTTATTTACGGACACGCTGTAAAATAATGCAAATTTATTTTGTAAAACTACAGTCAATTGGAGAGACTGATAAAAAGGGAAATGTTTCAAGATGCTTAAATGAAGGTGAGAAGAACTGCTATAGAAGCAAGAAAAAAATTAATGAAATATAAATTGGAAAGTTGATAGGAACTTTTATTTCATTGAAATAGTACCCGTGGTAGGTAAATAGAAAGAATGGAAAAGACTAAAAAGGATGAAAGCAGCAGCCTTAATAATGTCAATCTGCAAAAGAACATAACATTAATCAAAACATTTTAGGAAGGTATGTAGACACCTTTCATCAAGATAACACAATGACATGAAGCCAAACTATGTGGCAACTAGTGTTGCCACGTCGAGAGTAAAAAAAATGGGTGTTTAAAACGGACTTTTTCTCCTGCGCCTTGAATTCCGTCTAAGCAGATCTGTTTATACATAACATTTTTCCGAAATTTTTTTAAATAATAATTAAACCTTCTAGCATAAAGATATTCTGCCTTTTTAAAAACTGATTTTATTTCCTTTAACAAATATTTCAATATAAAATAGAGTAGGCTTCCCATATGTGGGGAGCCTTGACTTATTATTTTCCAATGTTTAAAATAAATTAATCATTTTTCAAGTTTCTTATATAGTATACTTATGTTGCAATTTTATTTTGATAACTGATTGTATAATGAATAAAATGATATAGGAAACTTTTAATTAATTTTTCAACTACATTTCAGCAGTGAAATTACGCTTGAAATTATTGAATATTAATGATGTGAATTATCACACTGCTAACAAAGCGTAAACCAACTTAGTGAAAAATGTCCAAGCCGGGAATCGAACCCGGGTCCCTGGAATAGATCTCCAGTGCTCTACCACTAAACCACAAGGACGATGTCCAGCTTGGCATTTCTCACTTATATAAGTCGGTAAGGCTGCTACTGCAGCACAAGATGGAGAAATCTTCATGAGCACACATTCTAGCGGCGTAACATGAGACGCAAATAAACCCAGCATCGGTGAATATACAATTTTAATTAATTTTTCAACTACATTTCAGCAGTGAAATTACGCTTGAAATTATTTTCACTAAGTTGGTTTACGCTTTGTTAGCAGTGTGATAATTCACATCATTAATATTCAATAATTTCAAGCGTAATTTCACTGCTGAAATGTAGTTGAAAAATTAATTAAAATTGTATATTCACCGATGCTGGGTTTATTTGCGTCTCATGTTACGCCGCTAGAATATGTGCTCATGAAGACTTCTCCATCTTGTGCTGCAGTAGCAGCCTTACCGACTTATATAAGTGAGAAATGCCAAGCTGGACATCGTCCTTGTGGTTTAGTGGTAGAGCACTGGAGATTTATTCCAGGGACCCGGGTTCGATCCCCGGCTTGGACATTTTTCACTAAGTTGGTTTACGCTTTGTTAGCAGTGTGATAATTCACATCATTAATATTCAATAGGAAACTTTATTCTAGATTCAATATTTAAAAAATAAAAAAATCATTTTGAAAACAATATGGGTCAACCCACCCTAGTCTCTCCTACTAGATTCTTGAAATTAATATTTTTTTTTTTTTTTTAAATTTTGAAACCGAATGAAACTCAATTGTATTTTATTTCTGGTATTGAATTTAATTTATGCGATGAATGAACACATTAGCCTTTTTGAAAAAAAAAGTAATGTCTTTCATCGATTTATTTTCAAAAAATCAAATGGCTCAAACTTTCACAATGGAAATAATACTGGAATTTATCATGAAAACGCTGTCAGAAATAAGTAATGTTTAAATCCTTCATTATACGGACAATTTTAGTTATATTGTACTAGCAGCCTAATGCCCGCTACGCTGGTCAGTTTTTCTAAAGAAACCTTGAATCAAACGAAATATATCTGTGAATTTGATCATGCGTTTTAAAGCAATATGATTACGCTATTATATCTTTTGAGCCATACAAAATTTAGGCTGTTAAGGGCCAACTTCTTTCGTTGATCATTTAGCTTAGTATTCGGTGAAGAACGATAGAACAATATGTAATATACTAAAAGGGTTCATGAAATATTATCAATGCAAATCTTACCAGAATCTGTTAATTGTACATACTGAAAAGGCTAATCGTTCATAATTTGGTTCGCCTGCTTCTAAAACATTCAGCCTTAATTCTATAATCAAGCAACTTGACGACCAAGCAACACCAAGAGAATGATATGCGCTTTATACTAAAACATTCACTGAAAAATTAACTAACCAAGCAAGTTCCATCGAAATCTACTTAGCAGGATCTTTTAAACTGGAAAATGTACCGAAACATTTCATAAAAATAATCTAATTAACAGTTTAAATCCCGTTAAAATTCATTCAGCGGAACCTTAAAAAAAAAGCCAATCTTTCGAAATTGGGTTCATCTGATTTAGATCTTTACTAAGCAACTTGGAACGATGGTTTTTAGATTAAACTATTTATAAACTAAATTTACTATCTAATAGTGTAAGTTCTGCAAAATTGTGTTCAGTAGAATCTGAGTTATAATCAATCGGAATGAAATAGGAATTTACGCTTTACATATAGTAATAGAAGCCTTCGCTCGCTACGCTGGTCGGTTTCTCCATGCGAAACTTTAATCAAACGAAATATATCGGTGTACTTGATCTTGTGTTTTATAGCAATAAATACATTTATCTCTAATGATCATACGCGTTGCTGAAAACCATATAAATGCCATTACGGTTTTATATCTTCTAATGTCTCAGACAAAATTTGGACTGTTAGGAAGCAAATCATTTAATTGATTATTTACAATTGAATATGGAAAAAAACGGAAGAACAATATGTAGCATATTAAAATCATCCCTGAAAATTAAAAAATGCAAATCTCATCAAAATCCGTTCAGTAAAACCTTCTAATAAGACTAATTTTTCATAATCGAATTCACCAGATAATACAACATTCAGCTATAATTCTATAGCAAAGCGATGTAGTACAATATGTGTTATATACTAAAATCTTTCTTGAAAAAATATCTAACAACAGTGCTAATTAACTCAGTAGAATCTTTTAAAAAGGCTAATATTTCAAAATAGGGTTAACTGATTAAAGAACTTTCGCACAGAATTCTATAACTGAGCAACGTAGAATAATATGTGTTATATATGAAACACTTTCTTGAAAATTTATCTAACAATGCAAATCTTCTCAAAATTCATCGAAAGAACTCAAGTTATAAGCGGTCGGACCGAAATTGACCTTTTTATTTTATATTTGAAGTTGATAGTTAAATATATCTTTTATAATCAAGTTAACGTGATTGTAGAATTTTTAGGAATGTAGCATAGACTATACACCGTAGACCTTCTGGTGTTTTGTTGAAACTCTGCACTCCATAGCTATAACATATATACTCTCTAATATATACCCTCTGCCTGTAGATTTTATCCTACTTTTTTTTCAACTACACCACTGAGAACTTTCCTCATAGTTCCATAACTAAAAATGTAGAATGACATTTCAAATATTGCAACAATCCCTAATATAACCTAACTGTGCAACTCCAATCAAAATACGTTCAGTAGAACTTTAAATAAAAGGTATTCTTTCACATTCGGGTTCACCTAGTTTTGGAACTTTCTCTTGTAATCTAATTTTCTGCAATCTGATTTGTTGCCAAGTTTGTGCTTCAGAAAAACAATATCCCAGAAGAAAACTTCGCTACAGAGAAGTACCATCCATGCAAGAAGTACCAACTATCCACAAAAAATAATCTAACTAACAGTGTAAGTCCCATCAAAATACATCCACTAAAACTCAAATTATAAACGGGTGGAAAGAAAAGAAAATTTGCATTTTATATAATTACAGTAGATGTATCTTTCATAATTGCGTTCACCTTTCTGTATAGCTTTTCCAATAGCTCTATAACTAAAACTAAGCAACGTAGAACACTGTGTGTATACATAAAAACCGTTCCAAAAACATTACCTCACTAATAGTGGCATATCCTATCAAAATATTATAAAGAATGGGAATAAAATGCACATTTCCGTTTTAAATATGTAGTAGTTGATGATGATGCGATTTTTTGTAGCAGATTTCATCATGAAATTTTCGCTTCATACATAAACGATACTTTCAACATTGAAATTAATACACCGATTGAAGAAGTATCCGATTACGGAAGATTAACCAGAAATCCCATGAATAACTACCCAAAGAAAGGTAAATATATGGCTTTTGTGATACTTTTATGTTAGCCGGGCGCAAGTAATAAATCAACAAAGATTGTTTCCATATCTTATTATTATTTTATTATTTTCATTCAAAATAAAAACATTTCACCCATTTCATTTATAATATATGCTTTACACTAATGTCATTGAAAAAGATGAAAAGTAAAACAATAGGAAATAATGCCATAACTTAAAATAAAGAATTGTTTTTAATATACATACGCGAAATGTAACTACTGCTATTGGCAATTTTAAAAATGCTAATGGCGATATTTACATACGGATAAGGCTGACATAAAAGTACCCATTTTTTCTTCTTATCCAGGAGCAAGTAATAAATCGCGATGTATTATTTCAATTCCAATTTCTTCCGTTAAAAAAATTAATACTTATTCATTATTCGGACCATGAGATAGATTGCCAAAACTGGTTGACAATTGCCAATCTTGTTTATCGTTTGCCAATTACGTTCAAAAAAGTAATTTAACATTCTTAAATACATAACCTTGTTAAAAATGGCAAATTGTTTTAAGTAAATAAATAAATAAAATATATAACATAAAACTACATACTATAAAAAATAATAAAAAACAATTATAATAATAAAATTAATTTAAAACTATACTAAATAAACTATCATATGGACAAAAAATAAGGGTTGCTGTAATTAATGTAATGGCCACGCTTGGCGCAGTTGTATCTGACATGACCCGGATGTAAGTACCACAAAATTTTTAAAGTCGTACAAACATTGCTTTCATTTTTTAAATATTTTCGTTTTATAATGTTAATTCTAAGTGGATCGCTTCCTTGTATTTTAAATAAATTCAGTATTTTTCTTCTTTTTTTCAAAGCGTTTGTATTTATTTATTTTTTTCAAACTCATATAGCCGGTTCAATTCTTTAACCAAAAGATTTAACAGAAAGATTTAATTTTAACTTCTTCCGTTGCTACAGTAACGGATGTATAAGATGAATGACTATGGATGAATTATCACATAATGTTAGGTATTTCGAAATTTTAACGCCAAAGACATCGCCAAATTAGAAATATATGAAATATCTCCCGAACTATTGGGCTTAAAAGAATTTTGTTAGTACCATTCGATTCAGCATACAAAAATACACCAAAATATGTTATCAGTTGAAAAATAGCTATAAAATCAGATTTTTAAGGAATTTTTTAAAAGTTCGTTCGATTTTTTAGCCCCCTTTGGTGTGGAATTTTAGAAAATTCTTTCTTAGCGGCACTCTATCTCATAAGAAGAATTTTTACCCCAAATTTCAAGACTTTAGGTTCAGTAGTTTGGGCTGGGCGTTGATTACAAAATTCAGACATTCTTTTATATATATAGATGATGTCCAATACTTTTGTAGCCTATTTAAATTTCTTAGCAATTTGCTATTGAACTATATATTTTTAGGGAAATCATTACTTTTTAAAAATATTATTGTGAAATATTTCAAACATTGCATTTGAAAGGTTTTGTTTAAAATGTTTTCTGATACACTGACAGAACCATATTATAAATATAAAGTTAATACTTACAATATTTGTAATTGTAATCTATTCTATACTAATATTATAAAGAGGTAAAAATTGTTTATTTGTAGGAGGTAAGCTCTGGAACTACCGAACCGATTCCAAAAGCAATGGTATCAAAATGATGGTGTTAGTCCAACTTAGAACAAAGGCTATATCTTATATACGTGCCACTGGCCGAAAGGGGGTGCAGGAGTAAAAAACGTTCTAAAAATGCAATTTTTGTGTTACTGAAGGGCCTAGAAACGTGAAATTTGGAATGGTAGTTACTTATAAGATACTAATGATCTCTAAGGGCATTTCATTAAAAAATTGAAATTAAAAAGGGGTGAAAATGCGCGAAAAGCGTTCTAAAAAACGTTCTAAATGGCGATTTTTACGCAATCACAGGAAGTATCAAACTGATTTAAAAAATAATGATGTCAAAATGATGGTGACAACCCTTGTCCAACATAGGCTACACTTTATGTCGGTGCCAGTACCCTTTAAGGGGTGCAGGAGCAAAAAAACGCTCGAAATTGCGATTTTTGTGTTACTGAAGGGCCCAGATACATCGAATTTGGCAAGGTAGTTACTTATTAGATATAAATGATCTCTAAGAACATTTCTTTAAAAATTCGAAAGTTAAAAAGGGGTAAAATGCGCAAAAAGCGTTATAAAAAACGTTCTAAATGACGATTTTTACGCAATCTCAAAAAGTACCAAACCGATTTCGAAAATAATGGTGACAACCCTTGCTCCAACATGGGCTACATTTTATGTTGGTGCCACTACCCTTTAAGTGGGTACAGGAGCAAAAAAAACGTTCGAAATTGCGATTTTTGTGTTACTGAAGGGCCCATATATATGGATTTTGGCATGGTAGTTACTTATTAGATATAAATGATCTCTAAGAACATTTCTTTAAAAATTCAATATTTAGAAAGGGTGAAAATGCGCAAAAAAGTGTTCTAAATGGCAATTTCTACGCAATCTCAAGGAGTACCAAGCCCATTTTAAAAATAATGGTATCGAAATGATGGTGACAACACTTGCTCCAAGATAGGCCACATTTTATGTTGGTGCCATTACCTCCAAAGGGGGTGCAGAAGCAAAAAAGGTTCGAAAATGCGATTTTTGTGTTCCTGAAGGGCCTAGAAACATGAAATTTGGATGGTAATTACTTATGAGATGTAAATGCTCTCTGAGAAGAGTTTCTTAAAATTTGAAATTTAAATGGGGTGAAAATAAAGGAAAAGCGTTCTAAAAACGTTCTAAATAACGATTTCTACGCAATCTCAGGAAATATAAACTGATTTCAGAAGTAGTGGTTTCAAATTGATGGTGGCAGTCCCCGCTTCAACATTGCCTTTATTTACGTTGTTGTCACTACAACCTGGGGGTTACAGGAGCAAAAAATGTTATTGCGTTTTTAGTGTTAAAGAGAGTGTCTAACATTTTAAATTTGGAATGGTAATTACTTCAAAGATACAAATGCTTTCTAAGAATTGTCGGAAGAAAATTCCAAATTTAAAAGGATGAAGTGAGCGAAAAGCGTTCTGTAAGCGTTCTAAATTACGATTTTCATGCAGTCGTATGAAATACGAAACCGATTTCAAACATAATGGTTGCATATTGATGGTGATAGAACCTGCTCAAACGTAAGCTATATTTTATGTCGGAGCCACAACCCCTAGAGGGTTGCAGGAGCAAAAAACATTCTGAATTGCGATTTCTGTGGTACTGAAGAGGCTAGAAACTTTAAATGCAACACGGTAGTTAATTATAAAATTTAAATGTCCTCTAAGAACAGTCGAAAATAAATTCGAAAATAAAAAGGGGTGAAGCGATGGGAAAAAGCGAAAAGCATTCTAAAAGAGTCCTAAATTACGATTTCTATGGAATCTCAGAAAATAATAGACCGATTACAGAAATTAGTGGTTGAGAATCAAGAGTGATAGTCCCTGATCCTATATGGGCTATATTTTATGCCGGTGTCACTACCACGTGGTTGGCAGGAGCAAAAAACTTTCTAAATTGCGATTTCTGCGGTACTGAAGAGGTTAGAAACTTTATAGCACGGTAGTTACTTATAAAATATAAATGTCCTCTAAGAACAGTCGAAAATAAATTCAAAAATAAAAAGGGGTGAAGCGAAGGGAAGAAGCGAAAAGCATTCTAAAAGAGTCCTAAATTCCGATTTCTACGGAATCTCAGGAAATAATAGACCGATTACAGAAGTTATTGGTTGCGAATCAACAGTGATAGTTCCTGATCCTATACGGGCTATATTTTATGCCGGTGTCAATACCACCTGTTTGGCAGGAATAACAAGAAAGCCTTTAAAATCATCTAAATTCCGTTTTCTATAGAATATTAGGAAATACCAAGAGATTTCAAGGTTAATGTTGGCAAGTTAATGGTGACAGTCTTTGTTTCAACATTTTTTGACACATTCTATTTCAACTCTGTTTTGGCATTTTATGTTGATGCCACTAACACCAGAGAGGTGGTAGACTGTTAGACAGGAATCTTGGAATTTGACATGATGGTTAATTTTAAGATGTAAATGTGTTAAGATGGTTTCTAAAAAATTCAAAAGTTCAAATGAATACTGAAATGAGCTAATGAAATAAGCTTAAAAGTCTCAAAATACATTGTAAATTATCATTTATTTGGAATTAGTTTTAGTTCTTCTTATTAATTTTAATCTCATTTCTGTCTATTAAACTTTTATAATGAAGTTTAGTCAAACTGTGGCTTAATTTGTAATTTTTGAATTATTCCAAAAAGAGTTCTTCTAATAAAAAATAGTCATGCAAATATTACTTGGCATATTTCAACTATTACGCGAGCAAAGCCGCGGGGTTTTCTAGTGGGTTTATATTATAGTGTTTAATTATCGTTTTAAATCTTGCACGTCATTTGAAATCCATGCACTTATGGCAAACAAAAAGCAGTTAAACATTTGTTTCGTAACTTGTAAAGCAACATATCTCATCTTATAAGTTTTGAATAAAGCATATTATTTCAACACACGGTGTATCTTCATAGGATTTTTTTTTAAGTTTTCAAAAATTCAATTGTTTGGCTTTCTGAAGAAAGGTTGTTTACTTTTTTAAAAGGAATGAATTAAAAAAAATAACACCAATATATATTTCGGGGAATAGCTTTCTGCGATACACAACCCGCTCACGTATATTATTTTCTGAATATATATTTCATATTTTATTTTTTGCTTTTAGTTATGTCTGCTGTATAACCCGTTTCTTGCAACATAACTGTCATGATATATGCAGTAAAATAAATAAATAAATAAAATGTAAAGTTTAATAACTTGTGTATTTTCTGGATTCTGATATCGACTTTTTAACACGTTGTTTATGATTTCGGTTTGTCTGACCGTCTGGCCGTCTGTCCACTCTCTAACTCCCGTAAATATACTCCGATTGCCCCGAAATTTTTGGATGTGATTGACATTTACCATATCACGTTCCCTATTTAAAATGAAGTTTGTAGCATGTTTAGTTCATTTACAGAGACAGTCAAAAGTATTCCGTTACATTACGGCCAATGGGAAAGAATCGTTTTAAACGAATTTTAATGATGTTACACCCTTTCAAAAGCAATAAAACTGATATGCATTTAAAAACTGTACTAAAATATGCATTATGTAGAATATGCGGTGCAAAGAACAGTTGTTATTAATTTACAGTGCCACACAAAAGAATTCCGTTACATAATGATATAGGGGTGGAGGGAATTGTTTGCGGCATATTTTAATTATGTTAAACTATTTCATAAATAAAGAAATTTGTATACGTCGCTGAGGCATACTATACCTTTTTTCATGTATAATACAAAGTGCATAGCATTTACAGGGAAACACAAAAGATTTCAGATACTATATTGTATCCGAAGTACTGTACATTAGCGATGATTGTTGAAAATGCATTTATAATTATGATATGAGCTTTTATGTTTTCCTATACGAGTATTTATGCATACTATATGGTGTGTATAAATGCTAAAATTCATATAAAGGGCTATACAAAACAATTCGTAAGGGTTACTGGGTTTGAGCGCAAATTGCTTAAAGGTGGTTTCTAACTGAGTTATGCATTTTTGCGCTGAACTGCATTTAGCTTACTAAGAAATATTTGTAGAATATAGATAAAATGATCTACAGGGTCACGCAAAGAATTGGATACATGGTCGTCTATAAATGGTAATTTCTGGAAATGGGATTTCAGTACTTTTATGAGTGTTTTAGTTTGAATTAAATTTAAGCTAAATAGCGAAGTGTAATAAGAATTATACAAAAGTATTCAAGTTTGTTTCCATCTATTAGAATAAATCGCTGAAAGAGAAATTTCAACATCTTATGCGTTTTCTTGCTAAAATAAAATTTCCCATTATATAGTATATATCTCAACCTACAGATCAAATAAAGGGCTGTTCAAAAGAATTGGAATAATTATTTGGCTATAACGATAACTGCTGAAATCAGTTTTTCAAAAATTTTATGCGTTTTCTAAAATGTTTAATTAGTTATCTTATTTACCTTATTTCTCTAAGTAACGAAGTTTTGTTAAAGCATTCAGGAAGTGTTTGAAAGTGTTTCATAATCTATGTTTGACGCATAACTTTTTTTTTCTTGTTTTTTTATAAGTAGTTTTTTAGTTCATTCATTCTTTTCAAATCAAACATTTGTAGCTTGTTGGATTTAATATATTTTTTTTAAGTTCACAATGGAGTAAACCAAATTATGTTTTATTTTAAATATTGAAAGTTTCTCTTTTGAGGCATTCTGGCCTTTTTGAGTAAAATAAAACTTTTTCATTGATTTAAGTTCAAAGGGACATCATTCGTCAACGTCTAATGTTTTAAAATATTCAGACTTGATATGATATTGCAATTTATCACGAAAAAACTCTACCATATATGGATAATGTGTAAAACCCGAAAAAGAAACGAAAGAATTATTTTAAATTTTATGATGCCCAATACTTTTGAAACACTTTGGAATTTCTTAGCAATTAATTATTAAACTATATGTATTTTTAGTAAAATTGAGAAGCTTTATTACTGAAAAAACATCGCATTTTAAAAATATTTTTTAAATATATATTGTTTTCAAAGATTTATCTCGAATATTCTTCGGTTAACTGACAGAACAAGATATTATATATACAGGTAAAAAAAATAATAAGAATTGTTGTAATTTCCTCTGTACATCTCTTACATTTTTAAATAACTTTATATTTGAATTTGTGAAATTCATGTGTTTGTCAATCAAACAACTGCCGTTGAAACGTGGTTAACTATTTTGTTTTATGCATCTTGTGTTTTCTTATACATTCTGTTAAAATTATATTATTTTCTAAGAATTTATAAAAATTCATTTGACCAATTGTATCGAATTATGTATTTCAGGAGCAAAATGTTTTTTACAGGAATGTACATTTGTATTAAAATAAAGCTCATATACAGTAATCTCTTATTATTCGCTGATTTAACATTCTCAAATTTTAAATATTCGCGATATAAAAAATGAAGAACAGGTCAACATTCGCGAGTACTTAACTTGGTTTTCGCGAATTTTGTATTACAAGGAATATTTTTTTTTACATGGTTAACTCGCTTTGTTTTACGAATTCCATCAACTACGTGGCACTGGATACCTTCATTGTACTGTATATGGGGCATTCTCACAATCTTTTGACTTTCGGGTATAAAAATCTGGTGAAATTAAACTTGCTAAAATAACATTTTAATCTGATAGACGAATGCCTTAATGATTCAAAATAAAGAAAAAATGATCAGCAGCGAAAATTTTTTTTATTTAACTGATGTTTATGCTAAACTTGCGAGTTTAATTTTCATTACCATTTTACCACTAAAACTTTTTGTTTTCTTCGAAATTTTTACTTATAATGAATTTGCATAGTACCCACAGGACATTCAAATAAGAAATAATAACAATGTAGTATTTTTAGCACAAAATTTTGGTATAACATTGTCTTAAAAGGGTGTTAAAGAAGGGACGGTAAGATAAAAAAAAAGGGGACGGTATAGGAAAAAAGGGACGAAATGGGAAAAAAAGGGGACGGTAAGGATGAAATGGTAAGGAAAATTATCACCTGTGTTAGACAAATAATGTTAAGACTAAGTGGTAGCCACAATGTTCATTTATTTTTAGAAAAAGTTATTTATATTGGATTAAATTCAAAAAAATATATATTTTACCTCGAAAAGTGCAGCAATACAAATAAACCTTTGGGACGGCAAGACTACCAATATAGCCACAAGCTTGAAATTGATATTTAAATGCTGATTTAAACTCTGCAGTAAATTTCCTGTCAAAGAATTTTAGACATTCTTTCTCTAGCATATTTCTGTATGAGAAAAAACTTAAAAAAAATTCTGTGACTGCATCTGAAGTGATTTTCTGTATAATTTTAGAAGACGGACGGCAAGGAATCTAAAACCCATGGGCGGAGTTTAAAAAATAATAACAACCCTAAAAATGCGTGCAGGTTATTTTTTTGCTATATATTTATATAAAACAGTAGCTCCAGTTTTTGAAAAAAATTACATCGAATTATTTTTATTGAAACAATTTTTTACAGACAGCTCCAAACTTAAAAATCAGCATCAGGCACAGGGGATGTTATAGGAGTTTTCCTGGTATTTGGACCTTCAACATCGTCCAAAACTTATTTATCTCGTTCATATTGTTATGCTATCATGCAATGGGATGTTCCTCAGTATATAAAATAAAAAAAGCACAAGAACATGTACTAAAATAAAATTTATCATTCAGGGGCATAAAAGTCAAAAGATTGTGAGAATGCCCCATATGCTAACGGACTTACTGTAGAAGAAATTATAGAAACACTCGAAGAAAAAATTACGGAACCAGCCAACGACACTGATGATGAGAGCAGGATTTCTTAAACTGCAGTTAAAAGTATTTATTTTTTTATATAGATTTTTTTTTTTTTTTAATTTTCTAAAACTCAAAAGTTTTATTGCAGGTGAAATATTTTCTGCAAAAAATGTAGGGGAAATTCTAATACTTCAACAACAACTTTTTGATTAAGGGATCTTTCATTGCTGAGGAGTCTTAAATTTAAAAGAGAAATCGAGGCCGTAACTTTTCCTTACGTGAAATTTCATAATCAAAAGATCTATTCTGCCAAACAATCGCATATCACTAATTTTTTTCACCCATTGACTAGCAACTAAACTTTACACTATAGCTTATAATTATTCAAATTTATTTACAGCATGCACTTTTTAATGCTTAATAAATGTACTGTTTACGTTTAAATATTTTTTACCATTTAAACAAATCATAAAACCTAACCCGCTTTTATGCACGTGAAGATAGTCGCAACAATTGCGGAGATTTCCGCAAACCTAAACCCCGTGAACGCTAAAGGGGCTGGTCACACAGCTCCCGATTTCCCTTCACTAATGTAAAGTCTATGGGCATTTGATGCATTCGTATATTTAAAATATCCCCTGCTAAAATATGGCTATTTTTTTTTTTAGCTCTCACAATATTTCTAAAGTATAGACTTAATTTTATAGAAAGTGTTAAAATCTTACTCACACTTCGCCCGCTTATAACACATAAAATATTAAATTCAGCATAGATTGTAGAAATATTTTGAAAACTAAAAAAAAGGAGACATCCTTTAAAAAGAGTACACAGAAAAAAGATGTTAAAAATATGAATTTCCCGAAAAGATATTTTAAATATGCGAATGCATCAAAAGTCCATAGACTTAACATTACGGAGGAAAATTTCGTAGCTGAGTGACTAGCTTCCTTAAGGGACCTGTATTTTATTTTCTATTTTTCATAAATTCATTCCTTCATTCAATTTTATACCATCTTTTATTTATTAGAATCGTGTTTTCAATAACATCTTTTTTTAAATTCGGAAATGGAATAAACTAAATTGTGTTATATTCTTTTGCATCGTATTTTGTTCTTGTCATGCATTAATACTGCAATTTTTCTTAAATAAAAGAAGCGAATTTTACCGATTTTATTTCAATGAGTCATCAGGCCCTCACATCAAAAGTCTCATACTTTCATACCTGATATAATATCGCAATTTATCATGAAAACACTGTCTGGTATGAATAATATGTAATGCGTGAAAAAGAATAGTAAAAGTTTAGTTATGTATCAGGATGCCTAATACATTTTAAACTCATTTCGAATATTGAAGCAATTTAATATTAAAACTCATTTTTCTGACAATATTTGGAAGCTTTATTCTTTGTTAAACTTGGTTAAGTAATTAGTTCTATGAAACTTGTGTCTTCTTGTACATTTTGATATAATCATATTATTTTCTAAGATTTTATAAAAATTCTTTTGAAAAATTGTATCGAATTATACAGTGTCCACTCTCGACGGTATCCAATGGCTAATTCCTAAACCGTTATTCATAGACATATAGTTCATATTACAAAAATGTTTTAAATGATGTAAAGAAATATTATAAAAGCGATTTGGGTCAATAAAAATATGTTTAAAAAAATTACGGAATTTAAATTTTTATACTGTCCCTCGGTCCCATAAGTTATATTTAGTAAAATTTTCCTATTTCACTGACAAGTAAGACAAAAAAGTCCCGTTTATATAATACTAAAATTGACCGAGTTATGAATCTTTAAAAATGCATGACTTACACCACTTTTCTGCAGCTGAACACAAATGAGTTCGGCCATGTTTTGAGGGGTGATATTCCAAGTGCTTAAAGTATTCCAAGAACTTATTTTATGTGTATCTGCGCTTTGAAAAAATCGCACAAGTATTACGATTGAGTTAACTTTTATTAAGTTTCAGATTGTCTAAAATAATTTTAACATATGTTCTTTTTTGTAAGAATTTGAGACTGTTTTTTTTTTCATAATTTCTTTTAACAAAAATAATGTTATTTTAAGTTTTTATTTAACTTCAACAATCGCATGTATGTTTTTCTAGTTCAAAATTTCGTACTCGAACTTTAAATCACTTTCAAATATCCGATCGAGATTAAATTTTACATACTGACGTAAATCCGATGACAATCTAATATTATTATGATTTTCGGTGGTTACCATTTCTACTTATTTTACTGGATAACACAAAAAAATTAGGATAAATCACCGTCAAGAAGTTTAAGAAAAACATTTAGATTGGATAACACAAGACTGTTGTGTTTTTTAACTTTAAAATATTTTTTAGCACTGAATCCGAAAATTTTCTTAATTTTAACCGTCATGTCAGGATTTTTTGCAAATCCTAAATTATCAAAGTTACAAAATAACAAACATCAGATACTATAAAATAGAGGAGATGGCTGTGTTTTTTACTTTTGCTAATTGATTTTTATGTACTTTTTAGCACTGAATCTGAAAATGACCTTCATTTTTAACCATCACGTTAGAATGTTTTTGCAAATCGTAAATGTCAAAGTAAAAATATAACGAAAATCTGATACTATAAAACAGATGTAAAACTTTTAATTTTATTTAATTCAATAAATAATTTATTCAATTTTTTGGCTTATACTGGGATACTTACAGCTGAACAGCCGAGCGGTCTAATGAGCTGGGGTAGGAGGTTCAATTTTAATTTGAACTTTTTAACTTTGAAATTTACCATTTGCGAAAAATCCTGACGTGATGGCTGAAATTTGAGGTCATTTTCTGATTCAGCGGTAAAAAATTCATAAAAATCAGTTATCAAAAACTAAAAAACATGACATATAACCCAACTTCTGCAGGCTAGTGTAATATAATAACATATTAAAATATGTATCTTTTGTAAAGAATTGAGGCTGTTAATTTTCATAATTTTATTTAATAAAAATTGTTTTTGTTTTTAATGTTTATTACAAATTGTATAGTTTGCATTAATAATATCAGAATGAATAAAGATTTCAAATTTATATTGCAATGTTAATTTTACTCTCAACCATTTTTTAAATATATCACACGAAATTATATTTGTTCTAAATTTGTGAATGACTCCTAATTTGCAGCAAAAAATATGCTCGAACTTTTAACAGCTATTACTCGGTAATTTTAATCGTAGAGTAACGGGACTATTTTTTTTTTTTTTTTTTTTTTTTTGTCTTACTTGTCAGTGTAACAGGAAAATGTTACTAAATATAACGATTTTTTAAATATATCACACGGAATTATATTTCTTCTAAATTTGTGAATGACCCCTAATTTGCAGCAAAAAATATGCTCGAACTTTTAACAGCTATTACTCGGTCAATTTTAATCGTAGAGTAACGGGACTTTTTTTTGTCTTGCTTGTCAGTGTAACAGGAAAATGTTACTAAATATAACTTATAGGACCGGGATACCGTATGAAAATTTAAATTTCGTAATAGGCTAATTTTTAGGGATTAGCCATTGGACACCGTTGAGAAAGGACACCTGCACATTTCAGGAACATTATGTTTTTTTTTTTTCGTTGAGAAAGGACACCCTGCACATTTCAGGAACATTATGTTTTTTTTCGTTGAGAAAGGACACCCTGCACATTTCAGGAACATTATGTTTTTTTTTTCGTTGAAAAAGGACACCCTGCACATTTCAGGAACATTATGTTTTTTTTTCGTTGAGAAAGGACACCCTGCACATTTCAGGAACATTATGTTTTTTTTTTTTTACTGGTATGTGAATTTTTATTAAAATAAATCTCATATACCTATATTTTATTGCCCGTTATTCATAAATGCATTACTTCATTTAATTTCCCCCACCAGTGGATGAGAGGTTCTGCTGTCGAAGCTGGTAGACGGGAGGTGCTGGGTTCGATCCCAATCGCGCCCGTCGGCCTAATCGTTCGGAATTTTCGTGGTTTTCTTCAAGCCATGGATTTCCATGCGTAAATGCGGGTTAGGTTCCCTTAGAAAGACCTCCACGGAGGGCACTTCTCCCTTGGACCTATATCCCTAGTGTAGATAATCGGCCGTCAAAAATTAACCAACCAATCAACTTTCATTTAATTTTATTCAATCTTTTATCTATTAGAGTCTTGTTATCAGTAACATCCTTTTAAAATTCAGAAATGGAATAAACTAAACTGTGTTATATTCTTTTGCAATGCGTTTTTTTCCTTGTTATGCTGCAACCTTTCTTAAATAAAAGAGGAGTATTGTATCGATTTTAGTTCAAAGAGTCATCAGGTCCTCACATCAAATGTCTCACACTTTCATACCTGATATAATATCGCAATTTATCATGAAAATACTGTCAGGTATGAATAATGTTGAAAACGTGGAAAAGAAAAGGAAGACTTCTTTTTTTACAGGAATTCACAATTGTATTAAAAATAAAAATAATATACCCATATTTTATTGCCCATTTTTCATAAATTTATCCATTCATTCAATTTTATTGGATATTCTATAGATTAGAATCCCGTGTTCAATAACATCTTTTTTAAATTCAGAAATGGAATTAACTTAAATGTTTTATATTATTTTCAAATGCATTTTTTTTTTCTTATGATGCATTAATACTACAACATTTTTTAAATAAAAGAAGAGCATTTTATCGATTTTAGTTCAAAGAGTCATCAGACCTTCACATCAAATGTCTCACACTTTCATACCTGATATACTATAGCAATTTATCATGAAAACACTGTCAGGTATAAATAATATGTAAATCTCGGAAAAGAAACGAAAGTGTTTAGTTATATATTAGGATGCACAATACATTTTAAACCCATTTAAAATGTTTAAGCAATTACACCCTTAACGGACGATAGCTTTAAATATATGATTTCATTTTTATATCCTACGTTGTAAAAAATAATTGTTGATCTTACAGTATAATACTTGCAACTGGGGGTATCAGTATTAAACTGTAAAATTAACAGTTATAAACAGTAAATAAACAGTAGTATACCGTTTTATAAATGGAAAAGCAGATAGATAACACACATCTCTATTTAGCGGTATATTACTGTTTATTTTAAGGTTTATTATTGTTGTTTAACAGTATAATTCTTGATTTTACAATATTATACTTGGCCCCCAGCTGACAGTATAATATTGTAAAATCAACAATTTATTTTTTTGCAGTGTATTCGCACTACTATATTTTAAAAGTAATTTTTTTAGTAAATTCCTCTTTTACATACTGTTAAAATACAAGTAAAAGAGTTTCTTAAATAAACTTTTTTACCAAAAATAAAACCGACTTTAAAAACTACTACAAAGTAAAAAATAATTTTTTTACATAATAGTTAATAAGAAATTAAATTAATTTACCATGCGTATTATTATATTTATGTACATTAATTTGATTTTTTGGAGTCGGTGCCAGCCAAACGAAGTTAAGTATAATCATCCAACAGACACACATCCAAATATCTACGAGTTTTTTTACGATTTGTTATTTAGTTAAAAAAAATTGAATTTTACCATTTTTGAAACATTTCATCTGATTTTATAAACGTGTATTTTCAAGTGAGATTAGTTGTAATTATGTGTCCAAAATTTAGGGTTATTTTAAAATTAATGCGTTTATACAGGCTATTATGTAAAAAAATCGTAGCCAAACACAGATTTTCAAATGTAGGATGGTGTCAGAGTTGATTGAGAATGGATTTTTTTTCCTAAACGGTTTTGCTGAATCATGTTACGATTTGTATTGGATAAACAATTTTAATTTTGAACTTGGCTTGGCTGGCACCGACTCCAAAAAAATCAAATTAATGTACATAAATATAATAATACGCATGGTAAATACAATGCTCTTAATTTAATTTCTTATTAACTATTATGTAAAAAAAATATTTTTTACTTTGTAGTAGTTTTTGAAGTCGGTTTTATTTTTGGTAAAAAAGTTTATTTTTCACTTTTTAGTTCTTTTTTGAGTTACAATTTTTGCATGATTCTTTTGGAGGAAATTACGGACTTTTAAAGAAACTTTTAAAGATGTTATTTTGATAAGTAAATATTTTTGTCCAGATTTCTGTGTACATTAATAACACAGGTTTCTTTGTGAAAATTCTTTATATATATATATATTACATTTATTCTTCTTCAGATTTAATAGCTTTATTTTTTAATTAAATATTTTTGTTTCTCTATTTGGACATGGGTAGAACGACAAGAGATGCTGCTCGTATGAAAAAATATCGAACTTTGGAAACTGACAATAAAAAGTTCTTCGGCTTACTAAAAATGCTCTATGAAATACAGAAGAGAGACCCAATGACTTATTTTTCATACTTTCTAACCGATGACCAGGCCCTTATCTTCCGGGTTGCCCTAGATGAACGGGTTTGATACCTGTCATCGGCGTAGGAGACCACCTAATCGCCACGTAGCGGCAATAAACCCGAGGAACGCCTAGATGGTTTTACTATCGGCAGTGCCTATTTCTTAATTATGAACTTTTTTATGCCAGTTATTTAACATTTATATCCTGTTGTTTAGCACCTGCGCATTGCTACTCATGTTGATCTCGTAATTTAGAAGTTTAATCAGATGACGAAACCTTCATCTGGCAAGACACCTCAGAGGTATAATTCATAGGTAAATTCGAGGTCTTCGCACCTATCGACGGAGTTTATATGCACCAGGAGCCATTAGGATACATGACAACCGAATAACTTATCAAAGAATGATCGTGAAAAGACTACAGGTTGAAAGTCTTAAATGGCGTTCCCTCAAATGGCTGGTCATTGATGAAATTTCTATGGTGTCAAAAGAGAATTTATATATAATTCATTTGAGGTTTCAAGAATTTAAAAACAATTTATTTTTTGGTGGCATTAATGTTTTCTTATATGGAGATATTATGCAAGTGCCAATATGTAATGTATGTATGTATACGTAATGCCAATGTGCTTAAATGTATGCTAAGCATTTCAGCATGGTACTTTTATTCATAATTTAAATTATTTGCTTAATCTTTCGCCAAATCTAAAGATTCTGATAGAGAAATTGAGAACTCATTGCATCATGACGGAATTTTGTTTATTTTTGTTTGTAATCTTTCTTGATAAAATCAGCTTAACTCACTTAGGCATTTATGCTTCTTATTGCATCATCATTTGCAATACGTTGGGCAGTGGAGCTTTTAAAACTATTAAGTAATCTACCATTATTGCGTCCACTGACAATTGTTGTTTCTGAGCTAATATGATTTGGTGCATTGAAGCGTTTTGCGAATTAAATATTTTATGATACCCACATTTACATTAAATCAATTGCTGCTGATATTTTTTTTTTGTTTCACGCTAGCCTTAACTGTGGGCTCGATTACGGAAGATTAGAAATTCATCGTCATGCTCATTTAATAGTCTTGATTAAAGTGTCATTGGTCTGCATAATAACTGACGTATTTTAGCGAGTATAGTACTGCAAAACATATAAAACTTTCGGAAGCAACTTATGATATTCGCATTTCCTTTAAACCATGTTTGCTGTTACAGTATCTCACACTTTTTGCTTTTATCGGGCAACCTGATTCAAATTTACTTGAAATGCAGTAAACCAACGTTTAAAATGCACAAATAATGCGTGAAAAAGCAGCAAACAGCTGTTTCGAATCTACAGCGAGATTCTTCTTCAGTGCAAGAGAGGGAAAAAAGGAACAGCGTGCTAGAAAAAGCAAGGCTGGGCTTCTAGCACGCTGTTCCCTTTTTCCCTCTCTTGCACTGAAGAAGAATCTCGCTGTAGATTCGAAACAGCTGTTTGCTGCTTTTTCACGCATTATTTGTGCATTTTAAACGTTGGTTTACTGCATTTCAATATTCCTGCACAAAGGCTTTAATTGCTATTTCAAATTTACTTGCTCTCATTTCTTGATACAATTCAAATGTTTTCATGACTGCGTAACTCACTGACTTGCTTTTGCCATTATGCTTATGCCTACTGATGTTTAAGTTCTGTGCCATGTAAATACACCGCACCATAACAATGCCGTCTGTAATACTAATTAGAGTAACTCCTTTTATTTCTTTCTATGTTGTTTATCTTGTACTTTAACAGCATAGGGATCTTGGCTCAAATTCTGTTTGCATATAAAAGTAGACAAATGGTTGTTTACAATAAATAAATTTATAAATATTAAAAAACTTGCTTGTATATATGAGACAGTGGTACTACTTAGTTATCCCGTCGACCTAAAATCTATCGCCAAACTATAAGATTAAATGCCAATAATGGTTGATCGTAAATGTCACATTCACTTTACTTTAAGCAAGATACACGTGTTTACGTCATCAAGTGATTTTTATTTCGACGTTTTATTTGTATTTTTATTAATGTTATACTAATTTATTTGTTCTTTCGTTATTTAAAATAAAAATTATGCCAATTTGTATAATTTGGTGAGTAGTTTGGCGATTTATATAATCTGGAGAAATTGGTCGACGGGATAACTAAGTAGTACCTAGACAGTTAATAGGTTGTCAGAAAATATGCGTGAAATTTTCATTTTCTCTTCAAGGCCCATATACAGGAAAGTTATCATTAATGTTATCTAGTGGAAATATTAAAGGCAATTAAAAAGCATTCATACATATAACTGTTTAATATAATATAATATAGGTATGTATATAATATTATGGTACTTCTTACATATCCCGTCTATCAATTTCGCAAAATTATATAAATCGCCAAACCACTCGCCAAATTATACAAATTGACATAATTTTTATTTTAAATAACGAAAGAACAAATAAATTAGTAAAACATTAATAAAAATACAAATAAAACGCCGAATCAATTGTTTTATTGGCCATTATTGGCATTTAATCTTACAATTAATTAATTAATGGCAAACCATTATTGGCATTTAATCTTACAATATGGCGACAGTAATTTGGTCGACGGGATAACTAAGAAGTACCAATATTATATATATATATATTATGTGCCGCCAGTCTGATGTTATGTGTTTAATTAAACTAAAATATTGTATACTAAATTATTGTTTTGTATTAAGTTAGTTTGCTTCTGTATTATTTAGCATTTGAAATAATGGTGTATATTTAATTAATGTATATTAAATTACTATTTAGAATGCGATTGCCAATTGAGTATTTTAAATATGACTGTCGATTAGAAAATGCGAAGAAACAGATTGGGGAAGATCCATTACTGAATTTGAATGGGAATATCGCCAAATTTGTCAGTTACAGCCAAGTTGGCTTCATTTATGGCGACTTAGTTTGGTCGCCAAATTTGGCGATAATTAACGTAACTGCGCCAAGTTTTGCGACAACTTGGCGCTAACGTATATGAATACATAGTTTTATGCTTATGATTGAGATACCGGTTACAACAATGAAAGATAATTTGGGTGAAAGCCTTCATTTTATTGGTTTTTGTTGAATTACTAAAAAACTACTCAACCAATTTCGATGAAACGGAAGTGGTACCAATTCGAGAGTATCCTCTTTCAATTAAAACAAAAGTCACATAAATCGAACAAAAAGTTCCGGAGCAATCGGTGAACATACATAAAAAAAAAAAAAAAAAAAAAAAAAAAAAACATACATACGCGTCGAATTGATAACCTCCTCCTTTTTGAAGTCGGTAAAAAAGAAAGTGGAACAATGCGAATTAATTTGGTTAAGGGGGCCAATGCTGTTTATAAGGATTAATATTAAATCATATTTTTCTGACAAAATTTGAAGACATTTATTCCATAAATATCACATCTTAAAACAATTTTTGAAGAATACCTACAGAAAGATCACATATTAGACTGAAGACTTTTGAATTGAAATTAAAAAAAATGAATATAATATAAATCGTTAATTACTATTAATGGTTGATATATTCATTTTATGTTTTTTGAAGCATGATTTTTATGATATATGCGGTTTAAATGAGCTCATTTATTTAAAACCTTTAGTAGTATTATTATTGCCATTTCACAATTTTTTTTTTATTTTTTTTATTGTTTTGAAAATATAATTATTTTCGAAAGAAATAAAACAGTCTGATCTTGATATTAAATATTTCATTTTTTATTAAACACAAACTAGTATTTCAAGTTTTAAAAAATTATGACTATTTTTCAAAAATCTGTAAGGTATTGCACTTTATATTTTGTGTTAAATTTGGTATTTATCTTTTATTTTCCAGCGGAATTTAATAAATATATTTATTTTTTCGTGGAATTTACTAAATGAATTTAGCAGTGCAATGAAATCAATGTATAAAATATCAGCTTATTGTTATAAGTTTTTTATGAAAGTCACTGTATTGATCAGAATTAGATAATCAGTTTTAGAAAAGAACATAAAAAAGTACACCTATTAATTTCGAAAAATATTTTCTTACTGCTGAAAAGTGGCTTTTAAAACTTAAAAAAAAAAAAAAAGCTATTTCACAAGATTTACTGCCTATGTTTTAATATTGGATGTAAAAAAGAAAAACCTGTGATCATAAATACATAGGAAATATCAGATATTATCATATAAACAGGTTTTATGAGAGGAAAATGTTCGAAAACACACCATGTGGAACTTTAAATGTAGTAATTTTGTCAATGAAAAACTTATTGTTGTATGTATTTTCTACGATAGATATCAGCTTTAATTCCACCAATCGAGTGCTGTAAACATAGTCCTTCTATGTTCTATGACATTATACCAACTTTCTAAAACACTTAGCCGCGAATTCCCCACCAGTGGCTTAGAGGTTCTGCTCTCGAGGGTAGCAGACGGGAGGAGCTGGGTTCGAACCCAATCGCGCCCGTCGGCCTAACCGTTCGGAGTTTTCGTGGCTTTCTTCGAACTTTGGGAAACTTGCGTAAATACGGGTTGGGTTCCCTTAGAAAGACTCCCACGGAGGGCACTCCCCCTAGGGCCTATATCCTTCGAGTAGATGATCGGCCGTTAAAAATCAACTCAACTCAATTTAACAGCGAATATTGCAACATTTACGCGTTTTGTTTACATTTGCGGATTTCATTTAGCTTAGAAAATAAGGGGTCGCCAGGAGTTGTACTTGTCCTGAAATTTCACGACCAGGAAATTCCTCTGTACCAGTATTTTCTTATGGAAAAATCTCTTCTTAAATAAAGCGAAATTTCGCACGTTTAACCTAGATTTTTTTTCTATAAACAAAGAGTGATATTTGACTTAAAAAATCCCTTAAGCTTACGACCCCTGAGCCACTCGAATGATGTGAGAAGCGATACATACTTTAGATCATATGATAGTTAACATGTGAAATCGACACTTTCAAGTTACATGTGGAACACTGCCAGTAAGTCAAGACATTGACTTTATGACAATAGTTGGTATTGAACAAAGATTTATAAAAATGTAAACTATTGTGAATGCCAAATAATGCTTTTAACCCCTTAAAGGTTGCACTAAATTACGGTTTAAAAATTCAAATTGCTAATTGGCACCATTTTTTTTTTTGAAAAAGAAATATTCACCTTATTTAATGACAGGTAAAATGATACCATAATAAAGCCAATTACACTATTTTATAAAACTGGTGGGAATCAAGCAATCTGAGCAAAAAACACAGCCCGTGAATATCACGGGGGCGAGAATTAAGGGGTGAAACAGCAATAAACTACAAAGGTAGTGATTAGAACCTAACCATAAATAATGATAAACATTAGTAAAATGTAAGGAAGTTACAATGAAGAGATTGATTTTTTTTAAACCAGAAAAATCATATTCATATATTTTTTTAAAATTACTTTTACTTTCGGAACCGGTTTGAACCGGTTCTGAATTTGAAACTATCCTAATATAAAAAAAAAAAATCCATTACCAAAATCGAAAAAGAAACAACTAGCCCGGTTGTAGATCGTCCTCAGCTGTCCTATGCAAAAACAAATCATTTGAAAATATCAAAATTCAAGCGAGATATTTGAAAATAACTTCATCTTAGGATTAACATTATCATCCGGGTCTTTTTGAGTGACTAGTGTAGGCTCTTAAGTTTGGAGTAGCATACTTGATGTTTCATATTTAATTTTGGAGTAGCATGCTTGAAGTTTCATATTTAAATTTGGAGTAGCATGCTTGAAGTTTCATGTTTAAATTTGGAGTAGCATACTTGATGTTTATTTCAAAAAAGCAAAAAAGGCCCAGGTCAGGACTAGAACCCGGGTACTTTGGTTTGCCATGCCGATGCTCTTCATAGAGAGCTACCCGAACGACACTCGGCTGACATAATTCACTGTTATTTGTTGGAAATCCTTGCGAATTGCATGCATGCAAATTTTTCGATCTGTTGGAATAAATCCCAAAAGTACTACTGCAAACTTAGAATTGATTTATTTAATTGAAAACTTCATTTTGACCTAATTACATGGTATATACAGGTGTTTCCGTTTTAACAAACGCTTTCAGCATTTAAATGCTATAATTATAACTTGGAGTAATAAACTAGCACTGCAGTTAGTAGCCATGTCCAACAAATAATAGTGAATTATATGAGCCAGGTGTCGTCCGGGTAGCTCAGTTGGGAGAGTAGAGGAAATCCAAAGTACCCACGTATGAGTCCTGACCACGAAATTTTTCGCCATATTGGAATAAACCTCAACTATACTTCACTTCGACATTGAAGTTGTAAGAAAGTCTTTTAAATGGTTTAGAAATGAATAGTAGATTTGTGTGACAATTCGTGTATCATTCCATTATCCTTTCAAAAATCTTAGTATCAACAAACGGACTATGATTTATTTTACATCCAAATTCTTTAAGTTCTGTTAATTTGTTTGCAATTAGAAACGAATCGTTGCTCCAGTTTGAACACATAACAGTTTATTTACACTGTATACTTCCAGCATTTAAATAAACATTATTACTCAGCAAATGCCACGTTCATCGAACACATTCTACATTTCAATTTCAAATGAAAAGCATTTCGTAACCAAAGAAGTGAAAGAAAAGGAGAGCCATGTATACAAAAAAATAAAACAGAGTTAAAGATTAAACATTCAAGAAAACAAATGTAGTTTTTCCATGTAAAAAAAAAAAAAAAAAAAAAAAAAAAATATATATATATATATATATATATATATATATATATATATATATATACGAACTACAAATTTGCGCACTTTGGATTAATAAAAGAAAGCTTCTTCTTTTAGAATCTAAGAATGAATAAATACACTAGTAATCTAATCCATCTTATTTCCAATTTCACAGTAGCAACCATGCTTAACCCGAGAGTAGTTGCGTTTTTTTTCAGAATGTTTAGTCGTGCTCGGTCTTTTTGCCACCGGACCCCAGTATACGTATAATGTAAAATAAGAATTATTTTTCACTTAATATTCGAAAATTACATTTCGTTGAAGTTATAAATTTGCAGTTAAATTATACATTTTTAATGAGATTTGGAATAATGGGAAAAAGTAAAACTGAACTGACATCAGAGATCGTTCCGTAGACTTTTCCACCAATTTCAACTTTGCTTCTAAAAATGCACTTGAAGGAAAAACAAAGATGTCTTATTACTCGACTATGGTTGGTGAAGAAACATTTAAAGTCAGCTACATGGTATTTTTCCATTGTAAGGAGATGTACGGGGATTTGTAAGGGATATGAATTAGTTGAAGATAATTTACATGTGCGGCAAAAAGACCGACACGCGACTACTGCTCGGTCAAGAAAAAAAAAAGGACAATGTAACAAACGGAATTACGGAATCGCCGCGGAGTGGGTGTGTTGTTTTATGCTGGCCAAACCCGAGAGGGAATGCCCTCCGTGTGGGTTTTTCTAAGGCCCCGTGCAAACGCTTGTTTTGCCGTCCTTCTCCAGTTTTCATGGAAATCTTTTGTTCTGAAACCTTCTACTATTTATTCACAAAAGAATGAGGGGAATCAACAATGGGTCAGAAGATAAGGAGCTCAACTCTACTTGGCGGAAAGGTTCCTCTTTTGCAGGACATCAGTCCCTTTCCTTTTAAAGTCATTATAGATCAAAAACACAGCGTGGCCACAAGAAAAGAAGCCGATACTGATAACAGTTAGAAGGATGGTCTATTCCCAGCTTAAGGGAACCTAATCTGTTAAAATAGCAATTAAAGCCTTTGTGCAGGAATATTAAAAAGCAGAAAACCAACGTTTAAAAATGCACAAATCACACGTGAAAAGCAGCAAGCAGCTGTTTCGAATCTACTAGCGAGATTCTTCTTCAGTGCAAGATAGAGCAAGACACAGCGTGCTAGGTTCAGCCTTGCCTTTCCTAGCACGCCGTGTCTTGCTCTATCTTGCACTGACGAAGTATCTCGCTAGTAGATTCGAAACAACTGTTTGCTGCTTTTCACGTATTATTTGTGCATTTTTAAACGTTGGTTTTCTGCTTTTTAACCTAACCTGTGTTTACGCATGAAAATACAAGGTTCGAAGAAAAACACGGAAAACTCTCAACGATTAGGCCGAACGCGCGGATGGGTTCGAATCCAGCACCTCCCGTCTATCATCTTCGAAAGCAGAAGCTCTCGGACACTGTTGGGGCCGCAGCGGAGTGGAAAAAAAAATTGTTTCAGACGTTTTGTCATAATAGGTAAAATTGTATAGTTCTCATTTTCGGCGGAAATAGTGAACTTTTCCATGTAAGGCAAGGCTCAGTTATAGACAAGTTCCATTTTCATAGTTATATGAATATTAGCTGCTACTTGTTTTTTTTTTTTTTTTTTTTTTTTTTTTATTGAGAGGGTGGAGCGAAAGATATCACTCCAATATTTCATTCAACTAAAATACGCCGAAGGAAATACCATTATTGTTAAAATATTGTTCTTACTCCGAAAATATCTAGAATGAAAATTGTCGAAATAATTCCTTTATATTAGAAATTTTATTACTGAAATGGGAAAATATTTCTTGACAATATTGGTGCAATATTGAAAAATATAAATATTTCATGCAAACAATATGAAAATATAGCTAGTACAAACAATATTATTAATATTGATTTTTTACAATTGTATAATTCGTAAGAAAAAATATAAGACAACTTCAGTACAACAAAGGGAAATTAAGACTAGAAAACAGAAATTTTGCTTTTTCAGATTGTTGCTTTGTTGCCCCCGATGAAAAAAAATATATGTATATATAAATAGTACAAAACATATTTCAATTTTAAGACTTAAAGCACACATTTTTATTTTATGTAAAATGACTTCATTCCATCCGCTTAAGAATTCCACATTTACGACCCACTCTTAAACATCTACAGTAAAGCATGCATAGGATGTCACTATCGCCAAATAATATACAAATGCAGCAAAAATATGCCGTCATTAAAGAAACTCGACAAAAAAAGGCTATCTAATGATTCATAGGTCTTCATTTGTTTGTAACATTAATATAGACGATTTCAGTCGTGACGTCAGTCATGACGTTTTGGTTCGAAACTGACTCCAAACAAACGGTTGCTATGTTGTATTTTCTATTTTGTTTGTGTGTTGCAGCTCTATCTTATATACATATCTCACATCTAAGTGTTTTAATACTTGATATGTTCTGGTAACATTTTCCACGATTTATATTTAAAAAGAAATGACTCATAGCAACCGTTTGTTTGGAGTCAGTTTCCAACAAAAATGTCACGACTGACATCACACTGAAAGCGTCTATAGATACTTAAAATTAAATATAGTATATAATAGCTCCATGTTGTAACAGAAATTATTCGTTTATAATTTTTCAAAATAGCGCGCATTTTAATTACATTTTCTTTCGGTTGTTATGAGAAAATGGCAACAAAATGATATAATCGTTATTTTTCAACTATTTTCCCTTTACTTTCTACATAAATGGAGTACTTGAGTTGCCAAAATTAAACAAATGGTGCTAAAAACTACAAAAAAAATTATTTAAAAAATAAATAGAGATGCAGTTTTCAAACAAATTTCGTTTAAAATTACTTTTTTTTCCAATACGACGATATAAAAATTGAAAATGTGCGATGCTTAGAAATTAAAAAAAATTGGTATAGAGTATTTAATCGTACTGCTTTTTTTACGGCTGGCTTCTGTAAGGTAACGTTATTGTTTGGAGTCGACACAAAATAAGCTGGGAGAAAGAAATAGCATACTGTACCGGGGGCTAATAAATTAAACATTAGGCATTTATTCTTTTATTGCAATCATTATTAGTAACATTTATTTATTTAAGTATTAATAAAAAGATGGAAAAAAATTATGCGTTTTTTAATTATATAAACATTTTCATCAGAGTTGTAAAAAAACACAAATTTATTCCCATAACTAAAATATTTTGCCTCTAATACCAATAAAAATATCTTACAATAATTGCAAAATGTAAAAGTAGGAGGAGTCTAAACTACCAGCGAGAATAATTTTTGAACGCAAGGTTATCGATCAAAAGGTTAATACATTTCAGACCTTGTCACTTTCAATAGCAGCAATCTTGCGACAGTTTTGTGAAAGAAATTTATCTTCATTAGCCTAATCATCTATATAAAGCTACTGACTTTATGACACCGTAAAACAAATAAAAAAAGACGGGCGTTTCCTTTTCCTTCTTTTGAGACAATGAATCTGAAAAAAATATCGTTATTAAGTTTTTCCTTAAATTTATTTTTAAAGAGTTTATACATTTCTGATCTTGTCAGTTTTAATAGGCACAGTGACGTGAAACTTTTAGACAACAAATTTATTTTCATTAACCCTTTATGTACTGAATTATGAATTCATGAAAATTTTATCTTCTAAAGCATTTTTCGTGAATTTTTTAAACTACATCAGAAGATTTACATAATCGTTTAATAAATTTTAGAAGAATTTTAGAAGGATTTAGAAGGATTAATTAAATTTGAATTTATAGGGATTTTGTGCAATATTTATAACCCCACTCAAATTTTTTATTTTAAATATTTTTTATGGTATTTTGTAGAATTAGGAAATGTACAAGTATAATGTTCTTACAATAGAAATATAGAAATATTTCCGTATTGAAAAATCCTACCCCCCACCCAACGACAAGAAAGCTGAAAAGATGCAAAGGCAAAAGAAAAAATCCTTTTGAAAATATTTTTATTTTGTGTGATCAATAATGCTTTTGGAACAAGATAAAGTAATGCATTTATAACTCATTCTATATTGCATTACAACTAATCGATGTATTAAATGAATTTGATAATAAGTTATTTTAATGGTACTTATAAGTACCGTCGTGGAATGTTTCAGCGGATGCAATTGACGTCATTTTATATAAAAAAGCGTGTATTTTAATTCTTAAAACTGAAATATGTTTTGTAGAAATGCGTCATTTTAACCCAGCTACTTTGAAATTCTTCATAGGTGAAAATGCTTTATCTTTGAAAATAACGTAATCGAAATCACACACTGATAAAACGCCATGTTTTACAAATATATAGAGTGAATTTATGGAAGAGCAGTAACATACAGTGTACATGCTCTTTGTCCGAAAAATAGCGATTTATATTACAGAACTTTATGATTATCTCTTGGATGAATTCGTTTCGCCGAGTTAGACAAGCAATGATCTTGGCAATAATTCGAGGTTTAAAATAATATCAGGTAACCCAAGTTTTTATCCAAAATTCTCTCTACTAATAAAATTTTATTGCTATTCTTTAAGATCTGTCACTGTAATTTTACCAAAATAACATAATTTGCTTAATTTTATTTTTTATTATTTTATATAATCTATATATTTAAAAAACAAGAATGTTTGTTAATAATCTGCCCTGAGCTTTCTGCTGAATCAAATTTACTAATAATTTTTTTAACTGAAAGTTGTTCATTTGTAGATGTGCCCGCACTAGCTATTTTTTTTTTTTTTAATATCCCATTACTATATTTTAATTTAAAAAGTATTCTATGAAACTTCTTCAAAGTGATGGTAATGAGATAGCTTTCATTATTGCAGAGAAGAGAGAAATAATGATATTTATTTATGTTTATTCATGTGAATGTCTGATAAAAATTCAAAATTGTATTGTTGTATTGGGTTTAATGGCACAAAATCCCATTACGGACATAATCTTTTGAACGAAAAATTACGTACTGCTTTTGAAAACGCTCATTTTCCTCATAAAATTTCCATATTTCCCCCTTTCTCTATGTGTACTAAGTTTCAGACACTAGGTGAAATGCTTAAGTAGGTGAAAATTATGTCACATTTAAAAGAAAACGATGATTTTCTTAGATAAAACTAAACTTTTTAATACAAATGCGTCAAAGAAAACATAAATTACAGCAATTTTTACTCTCCGGTACTGAGATAACAATCTCGAGTTAAGAGTGCGACTGTTCACAGGCAAAGATTTTACTAACAATCGTGACTTCACGTATTGAGTTAAAATGATTTTAAAAAGATCAAATTAAAATAGCAATTTTTAAAAAGGGTGATTGAGGATATGAGGGGTTAATTTTTAAATTTATCTCTATCGCATGGAGCTCGATTAAGAAATATTGATTCGGTTGCCCTTAAAACAACATAAAGAGTTCATCATTTTCTTACGACTAATATTCCGTAAGCAAAAATAAAACTTCCTCTATGATTAAATAAATAAAACACAAATTTAACAGACATGTAATTGAACTACGCGCTTAAAGCTCTGAAATTATCAGAAAATAAAAGCATGCCTTAAGCAGCAAAATTTTGAGCTAATAATTCTTAGCATGCGGATAATGCGAAAAAAACCGCTTTTGTTAAATTTCAAAAGTTTATTTGATTGTATGCAATTGATTGTTTGAAAAGTTTATTTGATAAGCATTTTTCATATGAAAAATGCTTTTTTATTTTTAGTGGACAATCTAAAAAATATATTGCATGTGAAAAAAAAATAATTAAAAAAAAAATAAAAATAAAATGCTATTTTCAATTAATAAAATTGGTTTTCACTTATATTCTGTAACCCGGGAAGCCCGGGTATAATCCCCTAGTAATAATAAAAGATAGATCTAAAAAAGAAATATATTAAAGGTTAATTTAAAGTTTGATAAAAGAAAAAAAGAAGGACGGTATAGAGGAGATTTATTAGAGAGAGAGTCCAGGTTCGTGGATGAATGAAAAAAAACTCCAACACGAGGATTTTCGAGGACTTACTTCTTTAATATGAAACTTTTTAAAAGAAGGACCATGATAGTACAGTGGACGGGAGAAGTCAGACGAGACTGCCCGACGGGGCAGCCCCCGAAGGGCAGAGAGCCGAGGTCTGTCCCACTCAAGTTCAGAGGCAGTAGTGGTAAAATATTCATTACAATCACTCACTCATTGGCGAGATGAATAGCAACATCTGTACTGTATTGGCTCTGAATATTGGTGGCGTGGACAAAGGAATCAGAGGCATCTCGAAGTATTACATAGAATTCAAACTTACGCCATGGCGAGCTATTTATGGTTACACGTGTCCTAACATTCTTGTGGCAAGGGAAAGTGGTTAGAGAAATAGGAACACGTGATTTTTAGATGCACGTTACAGATCTCTACAGCTGCAAATTAGTCAGCAATGGGCATATGGTTTGTATCCGACAAAGTACAAGGGTGAGAATTGTATACTAATGCAAGCCCAGAGGCTGGGAAAATATGCATTAGATAACGTCGGCTGCAAAGCGAAAAGAGATTCATTTGTATTTTATTCTTCTACTTTATTTCAATGGAAAATAATTGCGGTTAAGATGCATTAGATAACGTCGGCTGCAAAGCGAAAAGAGATTCATTTGTATTTTATTCTTCTACTTTATTTCAATGGAAAATAATTGCGGTTAAGATCTTATTCTATCGTGTGAATTTGAAAGACAGAAAAAGGAACCGAGATAAATGATGTCTGCATTTGAAAAGAACTTAAAAAGTAAAAGCGAAACTAACAGTAGTGAGAGGGGGGGGGGGGAGAGAATGAATAAAGACATGAAATTAACTCTAAAATGTCAAATTTAAACTAAATATTTTATTTGAAGGGGGGGGGGGGGAAGAATAATGACAATTTATAATAATCCAGTAAAGTTAAAAGTTGGTTTTTGAGGGGAAAGGAGGAATAATGAATATATAACGGTAAAGCCGTTATATATATCACCCATTACCACCAGAAAAAAAACTGTGAATCTTGAAGAACAGTTTTTTTTTTTAATTATTTGAAGATTACTTTGTCCACTCCATACATATAAGTATTTAAAACAGATATTACATAATAAGAAAGATAATCCTCCATATATATATACATATAACATATAACTGTGTGCTTGCAATTCTTTAAATGTTTGCATAAAGCAAAACTTTTCAGGTCATGATAAATGGCGCCTTTTTATTTTTATTCATTTCTTGGTATTCATTAGTCTTTACAGTCACCAGAAACTGCAAATAATAATTTTCGATTTAACAGGATCCTTTTTAAATATCTTTTTAGTATTTGATTAAGAGGCTGGTACCAGCATTTTTCATGACCAAAATAAGAGAAGTAAATATTTTTTTTTAGTAACTTGTTATAATATCTTCTCAAAATAAAAATAATATAATGTAAATGCAAGCAACAAAATACACAGATACTACTTTAAAATGAAATAGAAAAAAAAATGACATATGCATGTCTGTGAATAGAAGCTAAATGAAAAATATAAGAAATAAAAAGAGTAAAAAATTGGTTTTCGTGCACACCGCACAGGACTACAAAAGAACGGGATGCATATAGCATGCCTATGAATGGGTGTAGCCCTTAATCTTGTTAATAAACAAGTGTGATGGCGTCAGTTTAGAACATCAGCCCTAGGGGAAGAGGGAGTTATGAGACCCAGACACCAAGTGATATCTAGGTCCCTGCTCCCCAAAGATCACATTGATCTTCAAAGGAGCATGCGTCAATGTATCATATAAAAAGTTTTGTTTATTGAATTGAAACAACAATTCAAGGGTTTTGTCTCTCTACACAATGAAGTTTGGACCCTTAGGGCAAAAATTTTGAACGGGAACAAAACTTCAGAGGGGATAAATTAAAAATAATAAAAAAACTGAGATAAATATCTCGCATATCAACAGTAAAAGGACAATCCGAGTGTGTGGAGAGACTGGTGACATGATCGGGTAAGTATAACAACCACAATTTTTTTAAAGTAAATTCTACCTTTGTATTCCTTACAATGTATCGAGCAGGATATGAACTGTATGTGTATTGTATAACCTGAGGTAATGTTTGAAACATTTAGTGTAACTGCACTAGGTTACTAATGCTATAAACAAAAATTTTTGTTATTGTAAGTTATGTTATTACAAGAACGACATAATATCTTAGACGTGTGTATTGTCTAAGTGAAGCTTAACCTGAGATTTTATTTAATCTCCAAATTTAATAGAAAACGTGTAATTATGTACATGTAGAAAACCAAAACAAGTGTGATGAAAACAATAAAAACATCATAAGTTTAAAATTTAAAGAAAATGCATGTGAAGGGGTAGCATCCTGTAAACTGGGCTTTCTTTGTTGTGAAACAAAGTGATGGTAATGGCAAAATTAAGAATGTGTTAAAACTTAACCTTTTAATACATGTTTAATTTGTGCATATCATGTGAGGTCAAAAGTAGTTCCTGGTACAATGAAAACAAAAAAAAGAAATATCTTAATGTAACGTTGAAACCTAGAAACAAAAATGTTCAATTGTGTATAATGTGTGTTTTTTTTTACCAAACAAAATATCAATGAACTCAGTTGTAATATCAATGAACTAAATTGAAAGTGTATCTCTATGAACCAAAGAAAAAATGTGTATTTCAATGAACGAATCAAAGAAAAAGTATTTCACTATGAACTAAAACAGTGTATGTCAGTGAAAGAAAAGGAAAATTTCAACGACTTAGATGTATGTTTGTGAACACAGCAGTCTAAGTACCTCAATGAACAAATTATGAGCAAGTATTTCACTGACTTAAAGTGTAAAAGCAATACGATGAACTCAAATGTGTGAGAAAAAAAAACTTACTATGAACTAATATGTGTAAGGAAATATTCTATGAACTGAGTATTGCCATGAAAGAAAAATGATAGTGCAATTGGTCCCTGAAGTACACAAAGAATTGACAAAGCTATGAACTCGTGTAAAGTGTATTTTTCTATGAACTCAATGAACTATGAACTCGTGTAAAGTGTTTTATCTATGAACTCGTGTAAAGTGTATTTTCTATGAACTCAGTGAACTATGAACTCAGTTGTGTGACCTATGAACTCAGTTGTATTAAACTATGAACACAAACCCAGTGTGTACATATGGAACCAAGAGCATTGTATCACAAGTACAAAAAAAATGCATCGCCTAAAGTTAAAACAAATAAACCAAAAAAATTGTGCTTTTAAGTAAAGGAAAGTGAAAAAGGATAAAATGTAACCAGGAAACGCTACTTGTGTGATGAAATGTACTTAAATAAACTTAACTAAGATTAACAAGTGAAATTATATCCAAATTTCTAAAAAAAAACTAAAGATGTAACTAGTGTAATGATGAATTTTTAAAGTTGAATGAATGTGTACTCTTTCAGTAATATCTACCTCAAATGTGAAAATCCCAATGTCTGATGAAACGCATAAAAAAAAAAAAAATTTTCACAAATGTTCCATTTCGAGATTCATTTAACCATTTGCCGGCTTAATAATCAAATGAAAAAGCAACCTACTGTACACTTGTGTTTATAAAAAAAAATCTTGAAAGAATTAAGTTAATTTTAAACTTCAAATCAGTATGAATAATGCTGTCGAAAACTGACATATGTATGTAAATGTATAGGAAAATAAAAATTTTAAAAGGAATGCTGTAGATAGTAACTCCTTCACAGTAATGTGTATTAAATAAAAACGAAAAATGTAAAATGTATGTTACATTGTTTTTTTTTGTTTTTTTAAAAAGGGAGCTGTATGAGATGTTTATGGGAATGTATTGCAGTTGTATATTTTTTCTCGCATTTGCTTGATGAATTTTTTTAATGATGGACAATAAGGTGCAAAAGCACTGTGGAAAATGTCAAAGTTGGTGTTATTGCTATCATTATTTCTAATGCAATTAATGCATTTTGGAGGATTTCTACACTGAGGGTCAATGCGTGGCAAGGCACACACCGAGCATCTAATGTCATTATGACACGAAATTGCAATATGATCATTGTATACCTGGCACTTAAAACAACGTTTAACATTTATATATGGTTTAACAGGGTACGGTTTTGATTGTATGATAATTTCCTTATGCATTAATAATTGCCTAGCAACCTGTGGTGCAAGCTCAAAGATCCAATTAAAGGACTTAATATGTAGGAGCTTGTACTTTTTAACAAAGTGAAAATCAGGTTCAGGTATATGGATTAAATCTGAAATACCAATCAAGATATCAGGAATATTTAAATTTTCAGGGAGGTTAAAAATAATAACACGAATAGGTTTAGTTACATTAAGCTTAGCAGGGGATAAGGACTTTAGAGAGGAATCGCTAATATCTGTAAATTTTTCATTGTGCTTACCTTGAGTGTGCAGGTCGGAGCTAAGATATGTGTCTTTTTTATGATTTTCTAGTTTTGGTAACTTTTCTTGTTTACACATATAAGAGGGGATAGTTTGTGTAGATTTATCTAGGGCAGATGGAGGGAGTTTGTTGTTGACATCTACCACCTGATCAACCATAGTCTTACTACATTTAGTAAGCTTCTTCTTACATTTCTGTTTGCCTGTGATTTCATGTAATCTCTCTATAAGTTTCTGATTTACAAGAAATAAATTATCTTTATCCTGTTTTAATTTGGAATAATCATCTTTTAGCACATTAAAGTTTAGTTTAAGCACATGAAAATTGAATTTAATGATCTGAAGGAAATCTATAATATTTTCAGACATGGATGCAGCATTTTCGGTCTTAAGTGAATTTTGAATAGATGTGGCTTCCATATTAATGGAATCCGAATACCTGAATAATATTTCCCCAAAATAATCTACCCATGGAGATACAGAAATGGGGTGATTAAAGTCACAAATAGCATGTTCATCATTAGCTGCCATATTGTAAAAATAAACTGGTGAAGTGTCTGTTATCTGCAAAATCTTTTTATTTTTATTTTCTGGTGTTTATTTAATTTCTGATGTTTACTTTTTATTTGACAGCCAAAATGGAAAAAAAGAAGGGATTTTTTTTGAGAGAGCAACACAAAAATGCAAAATAAATAATACTAGTATTTCAAAAAGGTGTATGTATGAAAAAAAACTCTAGTTATCAGAAATGAAATGCGTGCACATAAAATAAAACACAATAAGTTGCATAAATAAATTATACACAAAAGGAAAAAAACATGGAGGGGGGGGGGGAGTGTAAAAAAAATATGAGAGCATCAATCACAACATTTCTGAAAGTTAAATTTCTGTCAACTTCCAGTTGGATTAAAGTTTCCGAAATTCAATAAAATGAAAAAAAAAACAGGTAATTAAATTGTAATTCAGGTTAAAAAAACAAAAACAAACAAGGTCAGAGTCGAGCAACACATGCTGAGAATAATTGTGCAAATGTCACACACAAGTGAAAATGTGCAAATGTTGTGAGCGAAATATGCACATACTTATATAAATTATCAAATACTGCAAAACTTGGAGCAGAGAACTTTTTTGTTGCCTATGGGCAGAATAAGTGTACATTCAAAGTATGCCAGTGGGGCTAAAGGGTTAAACTCTAGATTTTGAATGCATAAAAATCATTTTTACGAAAAAGGAAACATAGCATGTTTATGTAAATTCACGTAAGAGAAAAAAATATGAGAAGTTTGTCATGATTAAACCATAAAAACATTATAAGTGAAATATTAATAAAAGTATAATAATTTTTATCATTTTAACTGCAAAAAGTACTTAAAAAAACAAACAAACAAACAAACGCAGCTTGGAAGAAGATAATAAGGAGCAAATATGCTATCACTGTTAAAAATATTATAAAAAAAATAGTTCAGAAGTGATTTCTCCTTTCAAGCTGACAAATCAACAAACTTATGAAAATCCAAATGGTAAAAGTACAAGTATGAATAGGGAACCATAACATGGATAGAAACTGATAATATTTACTGATATTGAAAAGAAAGAAAAAAAAGGTTATAACAATTTAGAGTAAATAATTTAATATAAAAGTATTCCCTGTTCATACTTACATGCAAACTGTGTTTTCTTTTTTTGTGTAAAGTGTTGTGACACAAGTGTTTTCATTTGATTCGTTGAACTAGTATGTCATTTTTTGTAGAGAGCATTCATTTGGAGTACAAAAACAGAGCGATGGGAAAACAACGCTTGTTTTTTTTTTTTTTTTTAGAAAAAAGGAGTTAAAAATAAAAGATTTTAGTGACAATTTGCAACGGAAAAGAAATTAAAATAAAAATATCATTAACGTCCTATTTTCGTACTCTGAATGCTATAAAAATGTTGAATGATAGATGACACAAGATGTGATGTGTGATTTAGTACACTCTTTTTTTTTTAATGCAGAGTGGTTCTTTTTTTTTTTTAACGGAAGCATGGTCATCAGTAGGGTAATTTTCTTTTTTTTTATATTGCTGAAACACACCACTAAAAGGAGGAAAACATTTTTCCTGGAACTCATGGCACGCTTAGTGCATTCTATATATTTTTTAGAAAAAATGAAGGTATCACCACAACGAAGCACAAAGTAAATCGAATTTTTTTTTATGACTATTGCTCCGGACACAATTTGTTATATTAACACAAGATGACACTTTCACGAAATTATATATCTTTTTAGCATATTTCATTATTTCGTCACCAAATCTGTGGGATTCCTGGACACTTTGCACTGTAAACATAAATCACAAGATCACAAACAAAGCGATACGGCGCACAATTCCTGGACTTGTTGCACTGAGAACTTTGTTTAAAATGTGTGTTACTTGTGCGGATAATTCATACCACAGCTAGGTGAGGACTTTTCACAAAACATTTCCCTTTTGGGAAACTATGGATGACACTTTTCAGATGGCACTTTTTTTCACAAACCTTTCGCACTCACACTGGTAGCACGAACACGTTTGATTGAAGGATGAAGGTCGCGCACAAAAAAACAGAAACTGTCTTGATTTTTGTTTGACGAAGCCACAACTTCACGCAGGGAAACAAGTGATCGGTGTGATATTTCGTAGAAAAAGGAACTACTGGAGGAGGCGACTTCGTTCGATGACCCCGTTGGAGCACCGCAGTGTAAATCTTGCTTCTCGTCAGGCTAGTGTAAAGTCCGGAAGAAAGAGGCACTCTCCAAATCCGTTGGGGTAGCGAGAAAGGGAAATCCCCTGAAGTTGACATCGGCGAGCGAACTGAGTAGGGCAGCCGGAACTCCCGTGGGGAAAAAGAACATCCTTTCGCGTCGCTGGTAAAGCATGATACGGAAGGAACGATACTTCTCCTCGTACTTTTTTTTTTTTTTTTTTTTTTTATTACTGTTGGAGAAAAAAATCTGGGCAATGGCACCAATTTGTATAGAGGAGATTTATTATTAGAGAGTCCAGGTTCGTGGATGAATGAAAAAAAACTCCAACACGAGGATTTTCGAGGACTTACTTCTTTATTATGAAACTTTTTAAAAGAAGGACCATGATAGTACAGTGGACGGGAGAAGTCAGACGAGACTGCCCGACGGGGCAGCCTCCGAAGGGCAGAGAGCCGAGGTCTGTCCCACTCAAGTTCAGAGGCAGTAGTGGTAAAATATTCATTACAATCACTCACTCATTGGCGAGATGAATAGCAACATCTGTACTGTATTGGCGATGAATATTGGTGGCGTGGACAAAGGAATCAGAGGCATCTCGAAGTATTACATAGAATTCAAACTTACGCCATGGCGAGCTATTTATGGTTACACGTGTCCTAACATTCTTGTGGTAAGGGAAAGTGGTTAGCGAAATAGGAACACGTGATTTTTAGATGCACGTTACAGATCTCTACAGCTGCAAATTAGTCAGCAATGGGCATATGGTTTGTATCCGACAAAGTACAAGGGTGAGAATTGTATACTAATGCAAGCCCAGAGGCTGGGAAAATATGCATTAGATAACGTCGGCTGCAAAGCGAAAAGAGATTCATTTGTATTTTATTCTTCTACTTTATTTCAATGGAAAATAATTGCGGTTAAGATGCATTAGATAACGTCGGCTGCAAAGCGAAAAGAGATTCATTTGTATTTTATTCTTCTACTTTATTTCAATGGAAAATAATTGCGGTTAAGATCTTATTCTATCGTGTGAATTTGAAAGACAGAAAAAGGAACCGAGATAAATGATGTCTGCATTTGAAAAGAACTTTAAAAGTAAAAGCGAAACTAACAGTAGTGAGAGGGGGGGGAAGAGAATGAATAAAGACATGAAATTAACTCTAAAATGTCAAATTTAAACTAAATATTTTATTTGAAGGGGGGGGGGGGAAGAATAATGACAATTTATAATAATCCAGTAAAGTTAAAAGTTGATTTTTGAGGGGAAAGGAGGAATAATGAATATATAACGGTAAAGCCGTTATAGACGGTGTGTGTGTGTGCCGGGGGCTTTGCATTGTTCTCTGTGGTACTTTGCCGGTTTTAATATATGTCTGATTAGAAAAATATATTAATATTTTACATTATTTAAGTTTATCGATTCAAAGGTTAAAAGTTTGTTTTCATTAAACTTATCATCCATAGGTAGTTTGCGATACTTAAACACAGAAAAAAGAAAGAAAAATATTTGCTCACTTCCTTCCTTTTATTAAGACAATGAACCTTCAAAATTAAAGTTTTCATTGAGATTGTTACTTAAATTTATCGATTTAAGGGTTAATAATTTTTCGACCTTGTCACTTTCATTAGCGCCAGTCATGTGAAACTTTTAAGGAACAAATTTATCTTCATTAAACTAATCATGTGTAAAATTCTACTGGATTTATGACACATTGTAAGAGACTAGAATAAAATTACCTGAGTAGTTTCTTCCATTAGAAAGGGTTCTTAAAATATAACGTTTTTGTTAAGGTTAATAATTAAAATGATTGGAAACTTTATCACATTTAATAGTGGTAGACTAGGTAGGCATTCGATAATTTGGAGCAATTTTAACCTCACTAAATCAATTTTATATATAGGGAAGACTAGGGAGGGTTGACCCACTTTTTACAAATTGATTTTTTATTTTTTAAATATTAAAAGTAGAATAAAGATTTATATATAATTTAATTAGTTATGCAATCAGTTATCAAAATAAAATTGCTATATAAGTGTAATATATAAGAATTTTGAAAAATGATTGATTTTAATAATGAGAAAATAATGGGTCAAAGCTCCCCATATATGGGAGGGTGGACCCACTATATCGGAGGCTGGATCCACTTTGTTGTATATTGAAAGTTTTGTGAAGAGAAATAAAATCATTTAAAAACAAAGCAAAATAACTTTATGCTGCATGCTTTAATTATTATAAAAAAATATTTTTGAAAATATGATCCTTAAACGAACCTGTTTAGACGCAATCGAAAGTCGGAGGAGAATTTTTTTTAAAAACTGGATTTTGTCTGCGAAGGTACATTTGTCCAGAAGGGAAAATGAAATTTTAACATTTAAGACAGTATTCCGTTAGAGACAGGTTCCATTTTCATAGAGTTTCATGTATTATTATGTCTGGATTTAGGAGCCATTGTCACCGCATTTTTTTTGTCTTCTTGTACTACTTTTTGTGACACTTAACCTGACAACTCTAGTTTTCACATTGTTTGGTTTCATCTCACTGTATTCATCCTGGTGAAATTTGTCTCTATACCTTCCTAAATTTTTTCTATCAATGTTATGTTCTTTTGCAGCCGCATGAGCACATAACTTATCATTAACATTTTTTAACCCTTTCATGGGCAAAATACCTTTGTACTAAAGTGTCGAAATAAATGACTGGAATCGGAATTTACGAGCAAATCTATTTGGAAATAAGAAAAGGGCTATATTTCACATACATATTAAACTGAAAATTTTTTTAGCAAAACTCTGGTGCCATTGGGGATTTTTCAAATCAAAATTAAGTGGTTTCATCAACATACCACTGCGGCTGAAAGGATTAAGACTGATTCTTTCATACTTTCTAGTCCTTTCTAGTCTTTTCCACTGTTTCTATTTATCTGTTGTAAATAATACTAGCAGATCTACCCGGCTTCGCACGTGTCAATAATAAGGTTCCTTCCGAGTAAAATACATTAAAATGAAATAATACGGCAATGACAATAACTGAGATTGGTGCATTCCCGTCCACGAATCGTTAAAAAGACCAATAAGAAATATAAGTAAAATAGTCTTAATTGCGTCTACTATTAACTATTCCATAGTAATATATATTCTAAACAAATGTCATAACATATATTAAAGTACAATTATTTGCTTAAAAAAGCGTCATTTAAATAAAAAAAAAAACATTAAAAATATTAAAAATTTACATGTTTCTACTCTTTTATTGAGTCATCTTCAGAATATACAAAAAAACTACAAACACAATGCCAATTGTAACATTATACGGATGATGGAAACGATCTAACAGATAAATTTTGCCTTTTCTTTTCGCCAAATCGTTTTTCACACTGTCGAATAAAAAAAAGTTCAATTAAATAAAATTTATTTGAAAATTGTATCTTATTTTTTTCATGTGAATGGATTTTAAAGTAATTTTCAATCATGGATATTTTTTTAATTTGCATGCAGCCAGGGATGAGATTTCCGCGTTTTTTGCACACCAGTATTTTGTTAGAGAAAATGATATGTCATTTAATCAGAACACTGTTGCGATTTAACAGAACAACTTTTCCTCTAAGAATATACCGGTGTGCAAAAACGCGGAAATCTCATCCCTACATGCAACCCAATTACGAAAGATATACCGGTTTTCTGTTAATGCAATATTGTTAAGTAAAGAGACTGCTATCAGTAACTAGCATCATATTGTTGGTGGCAGCAACCTAACTCAGCCATAAATTTAACTTTTACTGCAATTTGACCTTTAAACATCGCACTTTGGTTATTCCAACGTCTAATAGAATGCAAAAAGTACTTTCATTAATATTTGTTTGAAAAGCTTATCTCAATTTACAGATTGTTTATCCATTTTAATTTAATTTTCAATCACGGAGATACTTTTAAATATACCTGCAACCCAATTAAGAAAGATATATCCGTTTGCTATTAATGCAATATTATGAAGAAAAGAAATTTCTATGAGTAACGCCTGGCATCTTATTGTTGGTGCAACAACCTAACCGTAATTATAAATTACGCTTTTACTGCAATTTGATCTCTAAACATCATGCATCCCATTTCAATGTCTAACAGAAAACAAAAAACCCTTTCCGTAATTTGTTTGAAAAGTTTATGTCAATTTACAGATTTTTTATGTTATTTTAAGTAATTTTCAACCTTGATTTTTTAAAAATATGCCTGCAACCCAGTTACAAAAGATTAACTTAATTGCTCAAAAACATTGTAAATAATTCAGTATTTGTTTGTTTTCGTGTACTTTTACATAACTAAATTGGCAAATTTCAGTATTTGTTTGTTTTCGTGTGGGAATCTCATTCCTGCTGCTTATACCTTGGGTTCTTCTGAAATAATTTTAATTCAACTTGCACTATTAGTTTTTAAGTTAAGGTTTCGGTGTGTAACATTGTTATACGCTGATTTGTCATATAATTATAGGGGAAAATTCCATAATCATGTGGAACCCGATTATGAAAGATTAGTCTTTTTAAAATTCCCAATGGATTTCATTGGAACTTGTATTGTTTGTTAGATAATTTCACACGGATGTTTTTAAAATATTGCATATAGTTTTACGTCGCTTTGTTAGAAAATTATAGAAGAAAGTTCAATAGTCAGGTGAGTCCGATTATAAAAGATTAGCCTTTTTTAAAAGTTCTACTGGAAAGATTTTGATGAAATTTGCACTATTAAATTGCACCCAACTTTCTGGAATAGTTTTAGTATATAATATTTTGTTGTACATGCTTTGTTATAGAATTAACTGAAATGTTCTAAAATAAGGCGAAACCAATTTTGAATGATTAGCCTTTTTAAAAAGTTAGATATTTTTTGGGGAATAGTTTTAGTATATTGCGTATCCGTATATCATTCTTAGACCAAATCCTACTGTAAATGATCAACTAAAAAATTAGGCCCACAACAGCAGAAATTTTGTCTTACACATTAGAAAATATAATAGTGCAGAGATGATCGTATCGTTTTCAGCTATACGAAAGGACATTTGAGATAAAGGTATATATTGCTTTAAAATGGAAGATCAAATTCACCCATATATTTCCTTTAATTAAAGATTTGTTCGTAAGGATTTTTCGCAGCGGGAGAAATGTGCTACTCAGATAAATAATTGATCGCTAAAACGAAAATACCAAAAATATTTTTCCCTGTAGTTGTTGAGAAATCTAACAAATATACTAAGGGTTAAAAATATATTCGTGTTTCAAATTAAAAACGATTTTTATTTATGTGCTATTAATGGGCAGTATATCAGGCATCTTTAATACATGTATACAAAGATTCATTGCCGATAATTTTTAAATGGAAACTCATACTTTCATTCATAAAATGCAAATCCGCAGCCGTGTTCAATCGTAATGTCAGTGATGAAATTTTGTTTAGAAAAGAAAAAAGCTTACCCTAAAAAATAGTAGCTATAATTTGTATTTAATATAAATCGTAGAAAAATCGTATTTTATATAACCGTATTCGATATAAATCGTAGAATGTTATCACTGCATTTCAGGTATTAAAACATTTATCTAAATTATATAATTAAAGATACTGTAGCAGCCGGTTTTTAGAACCAGTTTGAAATTATATTGACGAAATTGACATCATATCTAGCAAACGAATTTTTTTATTATTATCTTTTTCCTTAATTGATTTCTTGATATTGAAACGACTTCATTAAAATAGATTTTTTAATTTCAGAAACATCCAACTAAGGTACTACGTCATTTTAAAACATGCTTAGTTAAAAGTTTTTACATAAATATATGAAAAATCTGCATTTTCTACTTTGAATGACGTCAATTTAAAAAACAGCAAAAATATAGAGAGACAATCCGAATTTTTATTGCCTTATAAAACAAAGTACTCGAGTTACCAATTTTTTAAAAATTATTGAGCAGTTTTTTAGATGTGTGGCAACAGGAAAGACACTATTGAATTTGAAACTTTAAAAAGAGATATTTCTATAACGCTAAATTATGGAAGATGGTAGAAAAAAGGGATAAATAGTGGTCTGATGATTTTTTACAGTAGACAGTGATCTTTACCACAGTCTAAAACGTATGTACATGAAATTTTGTGCAAATTGGCCAAAAATTGAAGATATGTATAAAGAACATACACACAGAGAACGGCTTATATATATATAGATTTAAATGGAAAAAGTTCCTATCAACTTTCTCATTCATAAATTATTTAAAAACAACGTTTAAACACACAATAAAATAAGTTGATTTGATCAGACGTATACGTTTCGTGAGTACTAGGACTCACATCCTCAGTGTAAAAAACTTTAAAAACAATATGTTTATTATTGAATTATTATCTGAACATCCTGTTCAGACAATAAGTCACTTATTACAGAATAAAATTACATTAGATCTGTGGCTATTGATCGAGGTTTTAGTTTATCTTATATCAATAATTTAATTTCACATAGTCTTAATAAATGTGTTAATAATCTTGATTCTCCTGTTACTGCGGTTTCCATTTCTAACCTTATAATTTTACCATTTTATAATAGCATTAGCTTTAAGATAGCTAATATCTTAAGACATTATGATTTTAGTGTGGTTTTTAAACCAGTTAATAAATTAACTTTTTCGCAACTTAAGGATCAAATTCCTCCTCATAATTATTGGGGAGTCTACAACATTCAATGCCAATGTGGTTTGTCCTACATTGGACAAACTAAACGAAAACTCCGTTACAGAGTGAATGAACACAGAAACTAGGTAAAGAAAAAAGAATTACAGAAGTCCTTTATCGCCTTTCATTGCAGGGTGGAGGGACATAATTTTAATTTTGACTCAGCTACCATTATCAAGAAATGCATTATTCCTCTGGATTTAGACTTTTTCGAGGCTGTTCATATCCATAAATTTAAAGACTCCTTGGTTAATGATTTATCTAGTACACCTTACATCTCAACTTACTGGGTGGATTTGCTGTGTCACGACACTTCACTTCCGCATTAATTTCATTGGCTGTTGGAACTTGATGGTCTTTTGGTATTTTGTTTTGACATTTGGGTTTTCACCGTGCATGTAGTTGGAGGGATATTGTTTTTAAAGTTTTTTACACTGAGGATGTGAGTCCTAGTACTCACGAAACGTATACGTCTGATCAAATCAACATACTTTATTGTGTGTTTAAACGTTGTTTTAAAATAATTTATATTTCCACACAAGTTCTGTACTTACTATTTCTCATTCATATTTCATATTTTTTCTTGCAGTAGATGCTATAGCAATTTTTCACATCTTTTTTTAATCAATTTTAAACATTTTCTTTTCCATCACCGCACTTTACTGTAGCTTTACAGAATAAATGTACATTCTTTTTAATATATACCCATTAATCTTTCATTATGAACAGATTATAACAAAAATATTTCCAAAACCACTTAGTTAAGGGAGCCTTGAGCATCTGATCAACCCTCCCACACATTGACTAGGTGAAGCCTCCCCACAAAGCCCTTTCCTAAAGAATAGCACATTGTTATGTTAAGCTTAACTTACTTTACAATCTTTTTGCCTGGAATGTAAGCCCCATATTTCTGCATCACATAAAACCTACTTATTTAAATTTCTATGATATATTTTATCTGAAAAAAGCTAACAATATATTTCTAAAAAAAAACACAACCTTTAGGTTGAAAACGCCTCACAATTAATTTTTTTTACACCTATTTAGGTTATCTGTATGAAACAAAGATTGTTTGCACATTCCAGTAGCTTTGATTGATACTTATTGATAAAACTCTGAAATTCTTTTAAATATGAAAACTGATGGGTGGATCAAGCCTCCCCTATGGTCAATCCTCCCTAGTCCCCTTATATATATTTATATACTGAATTTATGACATAGAAAAAAAAATTCGGCATCGTTTTTCTTTTTTGCGATAATGAATCTTAAAAAATATTTTTTTTATTAAATTTGATCGTTAAAATTATGGATTAACTCCTTAACGGTCGCATTATTTATGGTTCAAAAATTCAAATTGCTGATTGGCACCACCTTTTGAAAAAGAAATATTCACCTTATTTAATGACAGGTAAAATGATACCATAATAAAACCAATTACACTATTTTATAAAACTGGTGGGAATCAAACAATCTGAATAAAATACACATCCGTGAATATCACAGGAGAGAGAAATAAGGCGTTAAAATGTTAATAATTTTTTTAACCTTGTCTCTTTCAGTATCAATAGTCATTTAAATTTTTTAGGCAACAAGGTTGGGCATAGTTTCTTTTTCTTTCTTTTTTTTTTGAGATAATGAATCTTAAAAGAAATATTAAGTTTCATCATTAACTTTATGTATTAAAAGGTGAATAATTTTCTACCCTTGTCACTTTCAATAACAATAGTCATGTGAAATTTTTAGGCAACAAAACTATCTCCATTAAATTAATCATCTGTAAAATTCTTCTGTAAAAATTGGTATAAAAAGTAATGTTTTTATACTTAGTTTATTGATAATTTATTAAAAGCGCAACATTTAGAAATCCACTGAAATTCAATAGCGGTAGGCATGCGACATTTTAAATAAAAAAATGTTTATTAAACTAATCTTATAGTATTCTATTTCTTTTGACAACATCACTTTTTCTATGTCCGTACAAAGCATATTACATGTACAGTGGTAGATAAAAAAGTAAACACCCCCTAATAACTCTGCAACAATTTATTTTGGAAGAAATTTACTGGTACCAAACGATTGAAAATAAAGTCTACTTTTAAATGAAGTACATGAAATTTGCAAAGGTGGCCATCTACATATCAAAACGAACCCAAACTTTGTTTTTAGGTGCGTTCGTAATTATATAAATACGTAGCACCTATAGTCGTCGTTCAGTCCGTCTGTCTGTCCGTCCGTCTGCCCGTCCGTCTGTCCGTCCGTCTGTCTGTCCGTCCGCATATAACAGAGCAAAAACTACCCGACCGAATGATCTGAAATTTTTAATATATAATTGCTGCAAAATTTTGTCGAGCCATTTCCAATTTTATGAAAATCGGATGTATAGTTTAATTACAGGGACAGTCAAAAGTTTTTCTTTACATTACGGCCAATGGGAAAAATTATTGCAAGTGAATTTTAATGATGTTACAGACTTCCGAATGGTCTGAAATTTTTAATATATAATTGCTGCAAAATCTTGTCGAGCCATTTCCAATTTTATGAAAATCGGATGTATAGTTTAATTACAGGGACAGTCAAAAGTTTTTCTTTACATTACGGCCAATGGGAAAAATTATTGCAAGTGAATTTTAATGATGTTACAGACTTCCGAATGGTCTGAAATTTTTAATATATAATTGCTGCAAAATCCTGTCGAGCCATTTCCAATTTTATGAAAATCGGATGCATAGTTTAATTACAGGGACACCCAAAAGTTTTCCGTTACATTACGGCCAATGGGAAAAAAATATAGCAAATGCATTTTAATGATTTTACAGCCTTCCGAATGGTCTGAAATTTTTAATATATAATTGCTGCAAAATTTTGTTGAACCATTTCCAATTTTATGAAAATCGGATGTATAGTTTAATTACAGGGACACCCAAAAGTTTTCCGTTACATTATGGCCAATGGGAAAAAATTATTGCAAATGCATTTTAATGATTTTACAGCCTTCCGAATGGTCTGAAATTTTAAATATATAATTGCTGCAAAATTTTGTCGAGCCATTTCAAATTTTATGAAAATCGAATGTATAGTTTAATTACAGGGACAGTCAAAAGTTTCCCGTTACATTACGGGGAATGGGGAAAAAATTATTGTAAGTGCATTTTAATGATGTTACAGACTATGCACTTATGAAGCGCAAAAAAATATACATTCAGTACAATATGGGGTGCAAAAAATAATTATAAAAGTAGTTATAGTACGAACGCACCTCATTTGCCACGTTTGACGAGCAATTTCCAACTTGTTTTTAATAGCAATACTCGAGTTTGACACCATCAATAGATTCTACACCATTCAATTATCCTAAATCCAAATTTTCATTAATTTCGTATGATTAGTTTCCGAGAAATGTATTATTTTAAAATGAGTATATGTTAGGGGCTGTATCCAAATTGAAGTTCGGTACTCGATTGCTCAAATCCTACAGAATGATTATGTCACTTCTATTAATGTATTATTTCTTGCCAATATGACCATTTCACTCGCTTAATGTGCTTCTACTATTGCCATCTCAAATGTTTCATTAAAATGAGTGAAATGCATTTTTTTTTTAAATTTTCTTTTCTGTACATTGTATACTGCCCCTTAAACTGTCATTTTGACGTTTTTCGCTCATAATTTTGAAACTACTTGGAAGGAAAAAATTGAAATTGGGTATTTTCATCAAACATGACATAGTAAACGTAAATCTATCAAAAAATTGTAGTTTGTAATTTATATTTTTTTCGAATATTAATTTCATAATTCATAATTCATATCATAAGCTTTTTAAAATTACAGACTCAATATATTTATGTTTGGGTTTTTTAGTATCATAATTAAACAAAAAGTTATCCCATAAGTATTATAATTTCAGGAGATATTTATAAAAATATGAAAATGTAATTTAACATTAGAAGCTCTCAATTTTGAATGTCTATAATTCAAAAACGTATCATCCAAATGACTTGAAATTTCGTTTCTAGGCATAGTTTGAAACGAAAATTTAAGATAAATATTTTCAGAATTGGTTGTTGCCATTGGAAAAAAAGTTGGTCTGGTTTTGATTTGTAGGTGGTCCCCTAAGCAAATTTTATATACATCATTTAAAAGTATACTTTATTTCCAATCGTTTGGTACCTGTCGTTTTTTTCTATAATAATTAGTTGCAGAGTTTGTAGGGGTGTTCACATTTTTTTCCACGACTGTACATACATAGATTAGGTGTCATCCGAAATGTTTTTAAAGAGCCTCCTGACATAGCAAACTCACATTTTGTGAAAACAGGTTATATGATTAAATACTTTAGTTATTACAAATTCTTATGCAATAAACTGTCCTGGAGAAAAATATCTATTTCAGACACAACCAATAGCATCTATTTGATCAAATGACGTCACAGTTTCTGCAATCAGCCAATGTAATCAAAATAGCTAAATTATTTTTTTTAATAAACTCTTTGTATAAGTGAAAGCAATCCAAAACGACAGAGGTTGCTTTTTATCACATTTAAACGTGTAAATTAGCGTCATTAAATTCAAAAGCGGAGTAATTCTTATCTTTCATATAAAATGTTATTTTTTAATATGCTGTATTGTATAATATAATATTATATTGTATAATATATTATATCGTATAATATTATATCGTATAATATCGTATATTATATTGTATAATATATCTGAGAAAAAATATGATCAAGGGAAAAATATTTTGATAAATTTTGATTTTTTAATGTATGATTTTAACTGTAAAAGTGACTTTATATTTATGTATAAAACGCGCACTGATTTATTAAAATATGAAAACGAATAATGAATTTGAATTTTAAAATACTGTAATATTATAAAGATGCCGTTAAATTAACATATATTGTAACATAATTATTGTAACTTTTACTTTGCACAAGTACCAAAATATATCAAACATTTTATTTGTCTGACAATAATTTTCTTAATTCTAATCTAGCTAGCTTTATAACTTTAAGATAGCAAGAAGTTCTAAGGAAGTCCTAAAACGAACAAATTGAAAACTGCAGAAATACTAGTTATCACATATGTTATTTCTGAAGTCACCATATGATTTTGTCTCAACCTATCAACTCCCTTATCTCACAACTTGTTAGTTGATATTTTTATTTATAATCTTACCATTTTGTCTCAACATACTTGCCTCACAACTTGTTAATTGATATTTTTATTTATAATTTTACAGTTTTGTAAAAACATAATAAACTACACTATAATAATTTCAATAAGATAGTAACATTTTTGTCTTTAATAATTTAATATTTTATAAAAATCCACTACCTTTATGACACAATATAAGGAAAAAAAACTGTTTGCGTTTTTTCCTCATTTACCCATTATTAAAATAACGAGTCTTATAAATTAATATTTTTATGAAATTTATTCCTTAAGCTTATTGATTAAATTGTTAATAAATCTCTGCCCTGTCATTTTTAACTGTAGCAAGCATTCGAAAAACGCTATACCATTTAGGAAACGAATTGATCTTAATTAAACTAATCATATATAGACAGCTGGTGAATACGTGACACAGAATAAAAAATTAAGTAATAGGTAGTATTATGTTTCTTTTTTTCTATTTTTTATACGATGTAGAACTTAAAAAAAAATTATTTTTATCGATAATTTTTCAATTTTACTAAACTAAAGTTAAAAATGATTTGTTATCTTTTCCGTGTAAATATAATACATAATTCTCTAAAATAAGAATTTTTTGTTCATAAATTTATAATATCACAATTTTTAATTTTATAAATAGCAGCATTAATATTAAATCTTTCATATTGGCATTTAGAATTAAAAAGCGTAATTTGCCATATTTTTACTTTCTTCTAACTGTAATACACTGGTGAAAACAATTAAAGGGACAAACGGTTTTTTGAAAAAACAAAACAAAATAGGTTATCCCAATACGCAAATAAGGTATCAGATGATAGCTCAGCTCCACGCGGATACATCTGCCATGCAGTGGGTCTGTGTCGTCATAAGGCAGTGGCGCTGCGATTTCGTTTGTGCAGAGGTGCCTCATTTGACCGCCGAAGCTTGTAACATAAGGACGTTTTGAAACATCGTAGCATAACCCAATTCTTGTTTTTTTTAAATTTCTCTGTTTATCCATCGTTAGTATGACTAGTCGTCATCGTCTAGATGATGCCACAAGATGGCGTATTGTTGGAAGACTCGAGGCCGACAAATCACAGGCAACTTGTTGTGAGGATCTCGGGTTTCCGAAAAATCTGGTGTTCACTCTGTGGATAATGTTCCTAAAGACAGGAATAGTGGTCCGCCGACCTGGTCAAGGCCACAAAAGGGCAATAGCACCGGCTGAAGACCCTTATTTGAGACTTCTAGCCAAAAGGCGTATGTCCGCGACAGCGATACAACTGTCTCGTCACCTGCATAATGCAACAGAAACTTCCATTTCACAGATAATAGTCACCCAGAGACTTAATGCAGGTGGCCTGTATGCCAGGCGCCCTGTAGTCTGCATCCCTTTGACTGAGAACCACAAAAAGTCCCGTCTAGCATGGTGCCGAGAACGCCTGTCTTGGACAGATGATAGTTGGGGGCGGGTTCTCTTTTGCGATGAATCGCGATTTAGTCTGGACAGCGACTCGAGACGTGTTCTCATCGGGAGTGAACCCGGGAATCGATATCGGATCTGTAACATTGTCGAAAAGGATCACTATGGTGGAAGTGGTCTGATGGTCTGGGCAGGCATCATGGCAGACGGGCGTACCGACCTTCATGTGTTTGATAGAGATACTGTGACAAGTCAGCGGTACAGGGACGAGATCGTTACACCCTATGTGAAACTTTTCGGAGGAGCATATGGACCAAATTTCGTTTTTATGGACGATAACGCCCGTCCACATAAAGTTCAGTTGGTGAACGAATGCCTCAAATCGGAAGATGTTCAACGAAAGGGGTGGCCTTCAATGTCCCCTGACTTTAATCCCATCGAACACATGCGAGACACCCTTGAACGATCAATTGCAGCTCGAAGACCAGCTGCAACGACTATTGATGAGCTCAAGGGTGCCTTGGTGCAATTGCCAAAGTGCTACACTTGCTTAAGTTGGTGCAGTTGCCACAGGGATTGATAAGGATCCTGGTAAACAGTATGAAAAACCGATGCGAGAGTTGTGTAGCTGTTACAAGTGATCATACACCCTATTAGACATGTTTTCCTCTGACTGACAGGGTGTCGGTCAGCTGCTGTGCTGGACGCGTGACCAGTTTCCTTATTTAGGTTGAATGTTGAGCCCATTTTTGTTTTCCCATATATTGGTCTTATATCGTATGATATTTTGGCCAAGTTTGGTTTAATTTGCTTTGTTAGCTTTTTTTAAATTGAAAAAAAAAAACCATTTGTCCCTTTAATTGTTTTCACCAGTGTAGAAAAAAGTATTTGAATCGAAATTTCTTTCAACTTCGGCTCTCTGTCGGAGAAACGTTTCTCGAGAAAAATGTTCTTCAAAAACGTTTCTGTGTCTGTATGTGCATGTGTTCTCATTGTGTAATCGAAAAGTGTACGGAGTTTTGCGTAGAATTGAACCATATTTCATACATACATACGTTTCCGCTTTTGGCTATGACCAGCAGTTCCCAGCTGGATTTGCAGATATTTCGCCGGTAGGGGACGCTACGACACCTATTTTTAAGCGATTTTTTTAATCGTATCATCGAAAAGAGTATCAAGTTAAGCAAAGACTTGAACAATATTTCATATAGTATACGTTTTGGCTATGGCTAGCAGGTACCAGTGGAACTTGGAGATATTCTGCCGGAAAGGGGCACTATGATGCAATTTTTGTGAAACTTTCTCCATGTTTTGTTCTCGTGTTGTGCATCGGCTGTTTTTGCAGCGATGGTAACCGAGCGATTCGCAAGCAGCAAATGTACAACAGAATGACGCAAAATGTTTATTTTATTGAAAAATATCATCGAGATTACCAGGTATTTACTCCGATCAATAAAATGTAGCAGAAATTTGAGGTAAAAATCTAAGTTGGTGCAGTTGTGCTTTGCATTGGGTGCTCTTGTTGCAATGCATCTTGTTTGTTTCTTAAATGCATACTTTAAAAAATCTGCTTTTTGGAGTTAGAGCTTTATGAGAAGATTATTAGAAGAAAGTTTTGAGATTGGCACATCTGACTTGCATCTGTTCTATTTGCCTTTTGGAATTTTTCATTATTTCTATGTACTAACTAATGAATTAATGCAGATTTCACTTTCCAAACCATTTTTAATTATTTCTTCACAGTATGTTAGACTATTTCAGCAGTCATTAATAAAGTTTTAGAAAGGTGTAGTCTACAATAATTAATAAATTAAATCGGTATTTATTTGGATTTTATAGAACATTTAAAACTCTTCTCACATAATTTCTTCAAAAATTGTTTTTCTTTATTCATAGATTTAGAAAAAGCACAAATATGTAAGAATGTCGTGGAGTTGCTGGTAGGTGATTGAAATTTTGGTGCGGAGTGCAAAAGGTTAAAGCTGACTATAACTTAGTACGCTATAAGTCACCTTTGTATGTACAGTAAAACCTCCCTAAAGCGACCATGTTCCGTTCCAATAAAAATTGATCGCTCCGAGAGGTGGTCTCTTATTGGAGGTCATGTTTAAATCTAGATTATAATTGTTGAAAAAAAGTAACAATTAATATTACTAAAATTTATTTTTCACATTAGAAAAAAGTATGAAAATTTAAGTATCAAAACAAAAGTTAATTACATAAATTATTTACTGCAGAGTTGAAAAAATGAATACATTGATTATTGTGATTTTACGGTTTTATCTTCTATAACTTTTATTTCCAAATCTTTTCGAATGCTTTTTTTTTTTTTTTTTTTTTTTTTTTTGGACGGGAAGAAATAATGACGATTGCATTAATTTATCTATTTCTTTGAGAGTTTCCTGACAGAATAGCGCAGTGGAGTTTGTTGACCATCACTCTTAATTTGTCATCAGAGTTAAATTCCTTGCCTAAAAAAGCACAAAGAGGGGGGGGGGGATACTTAAAAGTTACCGGAATTAAAAAAAAAAATCTAAACTTAGTTTAGAAGTTTGATGAATAATGCGTCCTCCGGAATTGTTTTTCTATTTAAACCTTCTTCAAGCGACCAGGAAAAAACGGAATTTGTTTAATTGTTTTCAAAGAAATGGGCCGCTCATGGAGGGAGTTCAACTGGGATGGTCTCTTAACGGAGGTAAAATTAGTATTGAGCCTATGGGGATAAATTTCGTTCCATGAAAAAATGGCCGTTCAGGGAGTTGGTCGCACAGGAAGGTTTCACTGTACTTGAAAAGTAAAGAAGGCTAATAATGAGCTAGAAGCAGGTAGGAGTCGTTCGGTAGTTTCATCGCCCCGAGCCCAACCCATCCCGCTTTTTGGTGTCTTTAATTTGTGTAATTTTAGCAAGTCGGGATAATATTAATATGATTAAAAAAATATTAATTTAGAATTTTCCGATTTGTACGATGAACTCTCAAGGGTTTTCGGTTTTTACTGACCGAAATTTATCGTATAAAGTAATCCATTAATTGCTTTTCCAAAATTACGTTTATATTCGGTTCATGAACTATCAGTCGATGCTAATTTTTATCATTCGCATAAATCATTAAAGTATTTTTTGTGTTTTTTTGTTAGTTGTTACAATTTAAAAGACGCAGGAAATATACCTAACAAAATAAAATTTGTTAAGACTGGATTACTACGTATCGGTAAAAAAGTAGAAATGTTTTTGTTATACAGCGAACAAATTTATAAATAATTTTCAATCGGCACCATAAAAGATTCCATTTAAATCAATAATGAATTATAAGCAAATTCCTTTTAATTTTAAAAGCGTTTTGGGCTGGTGAAGATTTATTAGCGGATCGTATTAAGTCACTGTTTTGGGTATGGGTCGGGATTTGACTTTAGCAAGTCGGGATAGTATTAATACGATTAAAAAAATATTAATTTAGTATGTTCCGGTTTATACGAATTTAAACTCGAGATAGTGTATGAGGGAACGTGTACAAAGGATCTATCTAGGGTTTTCGGTTTTTACTGACCGAAATTTTTCGTATATAGTAGTCCATTTATTGCTTTTCGATAATTAAGTACTATGTTCGGTTCATGAAATTTCATATGAGTTGTTCCTAATTTTTATCATTTGTCTATATTCTTCATTTTTTTTTAAATTTGTTGCAAATCAAAAGACTGAAATTTACCTAATAAAATAAAACTTCTTAAAACTGGATTACTACGGACCTGTAAAAAAATAGAAAAGTATTTGTTTTACAACGTATAAATATATAGATAATCCTTCATTCGGCACCATAAACTTTTACATTTGAGACAATAATGAAATATAAGCAATTTCCTTTTAATTTTAAAAGCGTTTTGGGCTGGTGCAGATATATTAGCGGATCGTATTAACACAATGTTTTGGGTATGGGTCGGGTTTTGACTTTAGCAAGTCGGGATAGTGTTAATATGATTAAAAAAATATTAATTTAGAATGTTCCGGTTTATACGATGTGAAACTCGAGATAGTGTATGAGGGAAGGGGTACGGAGGATCTATTTAGGGTTTTCGGTTTTTACTGACCGAACTTTATCGTATATAATAGTCCATTAATTGCTTTTCCATAATTAAGTACTATGTTCGGTTCAGGAAATTTCATATGAGTTGTTCCTAATTTTTATCATTTGTGTATATTCTTCAATTTTTTTTTTTTAATTTGTTGCAAATTAAAAGACTGAAATTTACCTAATAATATAAATCTCCTTAAGACGGGATTACTAAGGTCCGGTAAAAAATTAAAATATATTGATAATCTCTCATTCGGCACCATAAACTTTTCAATTTGAGACAATAATGAATTATACGAAATTTCCTTTTAATTTTAAAAGCGTTTTTAGCTGGTGAATATTTATTAGTGGATCGTATTAACACAGTGTTTTGGGTATGGGTCGGGTTTTGACTTTAGCAAGTCGGGATAGTGTTAATATGATTAAAAATATATTAATTTAGAATGTTCCGGTTTATACGAAGTGAAACTCGAGATAGTGTATGAGGGAAGGGGTACGGAGGATCTATCTAGGGTTTTCGGTTTTTACTGACCGAACTTTATCGTATATAGTAATCCATTAATTGCTTTTCGATAATTAAGTACTATGTTCGGTTCATGATATTTCACATCAGTTGTTCCTAATTTTTATCATTTGCGTACATTCTTCAATTTTTTTTTAAATTTGTTGCAAATTAAAAGACTGAAATTTACCTAATAAAATAAAACTTCTTAAGACTGGATTACTAAGGACCGGCAAAAAAGTAGAAAAGTATTTGTTTTACAACGTTAAAATATATAGAAAATCTCTCATTCGGCACCATAAACTTTTCCATTTGAGACAATAATGAATTATAAGCAATTTCCTCTTAATTTTAAAAGCGTTTTGATCTGATGCAGATTTATTAGCGGATCGTATTAACACAATGTTTTGGGTATGGGTCGGGTTTTTACTTTAGCAAGTCGGGATAATATTAATATGATTAAAAAAATATTAATTTAGGATTTTCCGATTTATACGATGAACTATCAAGGGTTTTCGGTTTTTACTGACCGAAATTTATCGTATAAAGTAATCCATTAATTGCTTTTCGATAATTACGTACTATGTTCGGTTCATGAAATATCATATCAGTTGTTGCTAATTTTTATCATTCGCGTATATCCTTCAAATATATTCTGTTTTTTTTTTTTTTTTTTTTTTTTTTTTTTTTTTTAATATGTTGCAAATTAAATGACTGAAAATTACCTAATAAAATAAAACTCCTTAAGACTGGATGACTACGGACCTGTAAAAAAATAGAAAAGTATTTGTTTTTCAACGTATAAATATATAGATAATCCTTCATTCGGCACCATAAACTTTTCCATTTTAGACAATAATGAATTATAAGCAATTTCCTTTTAATTTTAAAAGCGTTTTGGGCTGGTGCAGATATATTAGCGGATCGTATTATCACAGTGTTTAGGGTATGGGTCGGGTATTGACTTTAGCAAGTCGGGGTAGTGTTAATATGATTAAAAAATATTAATTTAGAATGCTCCTGTTTATACGATGTGAAACTCGAGATAGTGTATGAGGGAAGGGGTACGGAGGATCTATCTAGGGTTTTCGGTTTTTACTGACCGAACTTTATCGTATATAGTAGTCCATTAATTGCTTTTCGATAATTAAGTACTATGTTCGGTTCATGAAATTTCATATGAGTTGTTCCTAATTTTTATCTTTTGTGTATATTCTTCAATTTTTTTTTAAAATTTGTTGCAAATTAAAAGACTGAAATTTACCTAATAAAATAAAACTTCTTAAGACTGGATTACTAATGACCGGCAAAAAAGTAGAAAAGTATTTGTTTTACAACGTTAAAATATATAGAAAATCTCTCATTCGGCACCATAAACTTTTCCATTTGAGACAATAATGAATTATAAGCAATTTCCTCTTAATTTTAAAAGCGTTTTGATCTGGTGCAGATTTATTAGCGGATCGTATTAACACAATGTTTTGGGTATGGGTCGGGTTTTTACTTTAGCAAGTCGGGATAATATTAATATGATTAAAAAAATGTTAATTTAGAATTTTCCGATTTATACGATGAACTATCAAGGGTTTTCGGTTTTTACTGACCGAAATTTATCCTATAAAGTAATCCATTAATTGCTTTTCGAAAATTACGTTTATATTCGGTTCATGAACTATCAGTCAATGCTCATTTTTATCATTCGCATAAATCATTAAAGTATTTTTTGTGTTTTTTTTAAGTTGTTACAATTTAAAAGACGCAGGAAATATACCTAACAAAATAAAATTTGTTAAGACTGGATTACTACGTATCGGTAAAAAAGTAGAAATGTTTTTGTTATACAGCGAACAAATTTATAAATAATTTTCAATCGGCACCATAAAAGATTCCATTTAAATCAATAATGAATTATAAGCAAATTCCTTTTAATTTTAAAAGCGTTTTGGGCTGGTGAAGATTTATTAGCGGATCGTATTAAGTCACAGTTTTGGGTATGGGTCGGGATTTGACTTTAGCAAGTCGGGATAGTATTAATACGATTAAAAAAATATTAATTTAGTATGTTCCGGTTTATACGATGTGAAACTCGAGATAGTGTATGAGGGAACGTGTACAAAGGATCTATCTAGGGTTTTCGGTTTTTACTGACCGAAATTTATCGTATATAGTAGTCCATTTATTGCTTTTCGATAATTAAGTACTATGTTCGGTTCATGAAATTTCATATGAGTTGTTCCTAATTTTTATCATTTGTCTATATTCTTCATTTTTTTTTTAATTTGTTGCAAATCAAAAGACTGAAATTTACCTAATAATATAAAACTTCTTAAGACTGGAATACTAAGGACCGGCAAAAAATTAGAAAAGTATTTGTTTTACAACGTTAAAATATATAGAAAATCTCTCATTCGGCACCATAAACTTTTCCATTTGAGACAATAATGAAATATAAGCAATTTCCTTTTAATTTTAAAAGCGTTTTGGGCTGGTGCAGATATATTAGCGGATCGTATTAATTCACTGTTTTGGGTATGGGTCGGGATTTGACTTTAGCAAGTCGGGATAATATTAATAAGATTCTAAAAATATTAATTTAGTATGTTCCAGTTTATACGATGTGAAACTCGAGATAAATATGAGGGAATGGGTACGGAGGGTCCATCGAGGTTTTTTGGTTTTTACTGACCGAAATTTATCGTTTATAGTAATCCATTAATTACTTTTCGATAATTACGTACTATGTTCGGTTCATGAAATATCATATCAGTTGTTGCTAAATTTTATCATTCGCGTATATTCTTTAAATATAATCTGATTTTTTTTTTTTTTTTTTTTTTTTTTTTTTTTTTTTTTTTTTTTTAATATGCTGCAAATTAAAAGACTGAAAATTACCTAATAAAATAAAACTCCTTAAGACTGGATTACTACGGACCTGTAAAAAAAATAGAAAAGTATTTGTTTTACAACGTATAAATATATAGATAATCCTTCATTCAGCACCATAAACTTTTACATTTGAGACAATAATGAAATATAAGCAATTTCCTTTTAATTTTAAAAGCGTTTTGGGCTGGTGCAGATATATTAGCGGATCGTATTAACACAGTGTTTTGGGTATGGGTCGGGTTTTGACTTTAGCAAGTCGGGATAGTGTTAATATGATTAAAAAAATATTAATTTAGAATGTTCCGGTTTATACGATGTGAAACTCGAGATAGTGTATGAGGGAAGGGGTACGGAGGATCTATCTAGGGTTTTCGGTTTTTACTGACCAAACTTTATCGTATATAGTAGTCCATTAATTGCTTTTCGATAATTAAGTACTATGTTCGTTTCAGGAAATTTCATATGAGTTGTTCCTAATTTTTATCATTTGTGTATATTCTTCAATTTTTTTTTTTAATTTGTTGCAAATTAAAAGACTGAAATTTACCTAATAATATAAATCTCCTTAAGACGGGATTACTAAGGACCGGTAAAAAATTAAAATATATTGATAATCTCTCATTCGGCACCATAAACTTTTCAATTTGAGACAATAATGAATTATACGAAATTTCCTTTTAATTTTAAAAGCGTTTTTAGCTGGTGAAGATTTATTAGTGGATCGTATTAACACAGTGTTTTGGGTATGGGTCGGGTTTTGACTTTAGCAAGTCGGGATAGTGTTAATATGATTAAAAATATGTTAATTTAGAATGTTCCGGTTTATACGATGTGAAACTCGAGATAGTGTATGAGGGAAGGGGTATGGAGGATCTATCTAGGGTTTTCGGTTTTTACTGGCCGAACTTTATCGTATATAGTAATCCATTAATTGCTTTTCGATAATTAAGTACTATGTTCGGTTCATGAAATTTCACATCAGTTGTTCCTAATTTTTATCATTTGCGTATATTCTTCAATTTTTTTTTAATTTTTTGCAAATTAAAAGACTGAAATTTACCTACTAAAATAATACTTCTTAAGACTGGATTACTAAGGACCGGCAAAAAATTAGAAAAGTATTTGTTTTACAACGTTAAAATATATAGAAAATCTCTCATTCGGCACCATAAACTTTTCCATTTGAGACAATAATGAAATATAAGCAATTTCCTTTTAATTTTAAAAGCGTTTTGGGCTGGTGCAGATATATTAGCGGATCGTATTAATTCACTGTTTTGGGTATGGATCGGGATTTGACTTTAACAAGTCGGGATAATATTAATAAGATTCTAAAAATATTAATTTAGTATGTTCCAGTTTATACGATGTGAAACTCGAGATAATGTATGAGGGAAGGGGTACGGAGGATCCATCGAGGTTTTTTGGTTTTTACTGACCGAAATTTATCGTATATAGTAATCCATTAATTGCTTTTCGATAATTACGTACTATGTTCGGTTCATGAAATATCATATCAGTTGTTGCTAATTATTATCATTCGCGTATATTCTTCAAATATATTTTGATTTTTTTTTTTTTTTTTTTTTTTAATACGTTGCAAATTAAAAGACTGAAAATTACCTAATAAAATAAAACTCCTTAAGACTGGATTACTACGGACCTGTAAAAAAATAGAAAAGTATTTGTTTTACAATGTATAATTATATAGATAATCCTTCATTCGGCACCATAAACTTTTCCATTTTAGACAATATTGAATTATATGCAATTTCCTTTTAATTTTAAAAGCGTTTTGGGCTGGTACAGATATATTAGCGGATCGTATTAATTCACTATTTTGGGTATGGGTCGGGATTTGACTTTAGCAAGTCGGGATAATATTAATAAGATTCTAAAAATATTAATTTAGTATGTTCCAGTTTATACGATGTGAAACTCGAGATAATGTATGAGGGAAGGGGTACGGAGGATCCATCGAGGTTTTTTGGTTTTTACTGACCGAAATTTATCGTATATAGTAATCCATTAATTGCTTTTCGATAATTAAGTACTATGTTCGGTTCATGAATTTACACATAAGTTGTTCCTAATTTTTATCATTTGCGTATATTCTTAATTTTTTTTTCTAATTTGTTACAAATTAAAAGACTTAAATTTACCTAATAAATTAAAACTTCTTAAGACAGGATTACTAAGGACAGGTAAAAAATTAGAAAAGTATTTGTTTTACAACGTTAAAATATATAGATAATCTCTCATTCGGCACCATAAACTTTTCCATTTGAGACAATAATGAATTATAAGCAATTTCCTTTCAATTTTAAAAGCGTTTTGGGCTGGTGCAGATTTATTAGTGGATCGTATTAACACAATGTTTTGGGTATGGGTCGGGTTTTGACTTTAGCAAGTCGGGATAATATTAATATGATTAAAAAAATATTAATTTAGAATTTTCCGATTTATACGATGAACTATCGAAGGTTTTCGGTTTTTATTGACCGAAATTTATCGTATAAAGTAATCCATTAATTGCTTTTCAAAAATTACGTTTATATTCGGTTCATGAACTATGTGTCGATTCTAATTTTTATGATTCGTATAGATCATTAAAGTATTTTTTGTGTTTTTTTTTAAGCTGTTACAATTTAAATGACGCAGGAAATATACCTAACAAAAAAAAATTTGTTAAGACTGGATTACTACGTATCAGTAAAAAAGTAGAAAAGTTTTTGTTATACAGCGAACAAATTTATAAATAATTTTCAATCGCCACCATAAAAGGTTCCATTTAAAACAATAATGAATTATAAGCAATTTCCTTTTAATTTTAAAAGCGTTTTGGGCTGGTAAAGATTTAATAGCGGATCGTATTAAGTCAATGTTTTGGGTATGGGTCGGGATTTGACTTTAGCAAGTCGGGATAATATTAATCCGATTTTTAAAAAAATTTAAATTATTTAAGATAGCTCCGGGTTATACGATGTGAAACTCGAGATAGAAGCTCGAGTGTTTGCGGCGTGAGGGAGTGGAGGATCTATCGAGGGTTTCCGGTTTTTACTGATCAATCATTATTGTATATAGTAATCCATTAATTAAATTTCTATAATTACTTACTATAACCGGTTCATGAACTTTAATATCCGTCGGTGCTATTATTTATCATTCGCATAAATCCTTAATAATTTTTGAGTTTTTTTAAGCTGTTGTAATTTAAAAGACGCTGGAAATGTACCTAATAAAAAAAAAAAAAAACTTCTTAACACAGGATTACTACGAACCGGTAAAAAATAAAATAAAATAAAATAGAATAAAAATAAATTAAAAGTAGCAATATTTTTGTTTTACCGCGTATAAATATATAGATAATCTTTCAATCGACACCATAAACTGTTCCATTTAAGAAAAAAATGAAATATAAGTAATTTCCTTTTAATTTTAAAAGCATTTTTGGCTGGTGCAGATTTATTAACGGATCGTATTAAGTCAATGTTTTGGGTATGGGTCGGGATTTGACTTTAGCAAGTCGGGATAATATTAATCAGATTTTTAAAAAAATTAAAAAATATTTCAGACAGCTCCGGTTATACGATGTGAAACTCGAGATAGTAACTCGAGATAGAAGCTCGAGTGTTTGCGGCGTGAGGGAGTGGAGGATCTATCGAGGGTTTCCGATTTTTACTGATCGATCTTTATTGTATATAGTAATCCATTAATTACGTACTGTATCTGTTTCATGAACTTAATATCCGTCGTTGCTATTATATATCATTCGCATAAATCCTTAGTAATTTTTGAGTTTTTTTAAGCTGTTGTAATTTAAAAGAAGCTGGAAATATACCTAATAAAAAGAAACTTCTTAAGACTGGATTATTACGGACCGGTAAAATATAAAATAAAATAAAATAAAATAAAAAAAGAATAAATTAAAAGTAGAAATATTTTTGTTTTACCGCGTAAAAATATATAGATAATCTTTTAATCGACACCATAAACTGTTCCATTTAAGAAAATAAAGAATTATAAGCAAGTTTATTTTTAATTTTAAAACCATTTTGGGCTGGTGCAGATTTATTAACGGATCGTATTAAGTCAATGTTTTGGGTATGGGTCGGGATTTGACTTTAGCAAGTCGGGATAATATTAATCAGATTTTTTAAAAAATTAAAAAATATTTCAGACAGCTCCGGCTATACGATTTGAAACTCGAGATAGTAACTCGAGGTAGAAGCTCGAGTGTTTGCGGCGTGAGGGAGTGGAGGATCTATCGAGGGTTTCCGGTTTTTACTGATCAATCTTTATTGTATATAGTAATCCATTAATTACTTTTCTATAATTACCTGCTATATCCGGTTCATGAACTTCAATATCCGTCGTTGCTATTATTTATCAGTCGCATAAATCCTTAATAATTTTTGAGATTTTTAAGCTGTTGTAATTTAAAAGACGCTGGAAATGTACCTAATTAAAAGAAACTTCTTAAGACTGGATTATTACGGACCGGTAAAAAATAAAATAAAATAAAATAAAAAAAGATTAAAAGTAGAAATATTTTTGTTTTACCGCGTATAAATGTATAGATAATCTTTCAATCGACACCATAAACTGTTCTATTTAAGAAAATAATGAAGTATAAGCGAGTTCATTTCAATCTTAAAAGCATTTTGGGATCATGCAGAATTATTAACGGATCGGATTACATCAATGTTTTGGGTATGGGTCAGGATTTGACTTTAGCAAGTCGGGAATATATTAATCCGATTTTTAAAAATTTTTTAAATTATTTAATATAGCTCCGGTTTATACGATGTGAAACTCGAGATAGAAGCGCGAGTGTTTGCGGCGAGAGGGAGTGGAGGATCTATCGAGGGTTTCTGGTTTTTACTGAACGATCATTATTGTATATAGTAATCCATTAATTACATTTCTATAATTACGTACTATATCCGGTTCATGAACTTCAATATCCGTCGTTGCTATTATTTATCATGCGCATAAATCCTTAATAATTTTTGAGTTTTTTTAAGCTGTTGTAATTTAAAAGACGCTGGAAATGTACCTAATAAAAAAAAGACTTCTTAAGACTGGATTACTACGGACCGGTAAAATATAAAATAAAAAAAAATAAAAAAATAAATAAATTAAAAGTAGAAATATTTTTTCTTACCGCGTATAAATATATAGATAATCTTTCAATAGAAACCATACAATATTCCATTTAAGAAAATAATTAATTATAAGCAAGTTCCTTTTAATTTTAAAATACCTTTGGGCTGGTGCAGATATATTAACGGATCGTACTAAGTCAATGTTTTGGGTTTGGGTCGGGATTTGACTTCAGCAAGTCGGGATAATATTAATCCGATTTTAAAAAAAAATTTAAATTATTTAAGATAGCTCCGGTTTATATGATGTGAAACACGAGATAGGAACTCGAGATAGAAGCTCGAGTGTTTGTGGCGTGAGGGAGTGGACGATCTATCGAGGGTTTCCGGTTTTTACTGATCGATCATTATTGTATATAGTAATCCATTAATTACATTTCTATAATTACTTACTATAACCGGTTCATGAATTTCAATATCCGTCGTTGCTATTATTTATCATTCGCATAAATCCTTAATAATTTTTGAGTTTTTTTAAGCTGTTGTAATTTAAAAGACGCTGGAAATGTACCTAATAAAAAAAAGACTTCTTAAGACTGGATTACTACGGACCGGTAAAAAATAAAATAAAATAAAATAAAATAAGAATAAATTAAAAGTAGCAATATTTTTGTTTTACCGCGTATAAATATATAGATAACATTTCAATCGACACCATAAACTGTTCCATTTAAGAAAAAAATGAATTATAAGTAACTTCTTTTTAATTTTAAAAGCATTTTTGGCTGGTGCAGATTTATTAACGGATCGTATTAAGTCAATGTTTTGGGTATGGGTCGGGATTTGACTTTAGCAAGTCGGGATAATATTAATCCGATTTTTAAAAATTTTTTAAATTATTTAATATAGCTCCGGTTTATACGATGTGAAACTCGAGATAGAAGCGCGAGTGTTTGCGGCGAGAGGGAGTGGAGGATCTATCGAGGGTTTCTGGTTTTTACTGAACGATCATTATTGTATATAGTAATCCATTAATTACATTTCTATAATTACGTACTATATCCGGTTCATGAACTTCAATATCCGTCGTTGCTATTATTTATCATGCGCATAAATCCTTAATAATTTTTGAGTTTTTTTAAGCTGTTGTAATTTAAAAGACGCTGGAAATGTACCTAATAAAAAAAAGACTTCTTAAGACTGGATTACTACGGACCGGTAAAATATAAAATAAAAAAAAATAAAAAAATAAATAAATTAAAAGTAGAAATATTTTTCTTACCGCGTATAAATATATAGATAATCTTTCAATAGAAACCATAAAATATTCCATTTAAGAAAATAAATAATTATAAGCAAGTTCCTTTTAATTTTAAAATACCTTTGGGCTGGTGCAGATATATTAACGGACCGTAGTAAGTCAATGTTTTGGGTTTGGGTCGGGATTTGACTTTAGCAAGTCGGGATAATATTAATCCGATTTTTTAAAAAAATTTAAATTATTTAAGATAGCTCCGGTTTATACGATGTGAAACACGAGATAGGAACTCGAGATAGAAGCTCGAGTGTTTGTGGCGTGAGGGAGTGGAGGATCTATCGAGGGTTTCCGGTTTTTAGTGATCGATCATTATTGTATATAGTAATCCATTAATTACATTTCTATAATTACTTACTATAACCGGTTCATGAATTTCAATATCCGTCGTTGCTATTATTTATCATTCGCATAAATCCTTAATAATTTTTGAGTTTTTTTTAAGCTGTTGTAATTTAAAAGACGCTGGAAATGTACCTAATAAAAAAAAGACTTCTTAAGACTGGATTACTACGGACCGGTAAAAAATAAAATAAAATAAAATAAAATAAAAATAAATTAAAAGTAAAAATATTATTATTTTACCGCGTATAAATATATAGAAAATCTTACAATCGATACAATAACTGTTCCATTTATGAAAATAATGAATTATAAGCAAGTTCTTTTTAATTTTAAAAGCATTTTGGGCTGGTGCAGATTTATTAACGGATCGTAGTAAGTCAATGTTTTGGGTATGGGTCGGGATTTGACATTAGCAAGTCGAGATAATATTAATCCGATTTTTAAAAAAAATTTAAAATTATTTACGACAGCTCCGGATTGTACGATGTGAAATTCGAGATAGGAACTCGAGATAGAAGCTCGAGTGTTTGCGGCGTGAAGGAGTGGAGGATCTATAGAGGGTTTCCGGTTTTTACTGATCAATCTTTATTGTATATAGTAATCCATTAATTACTTTTCTATAATTAAGTACTATATCCGGTTCATGAACTTCAATATCCGTCGTTGCTATTATTTATCATTCGCATAAATCCTTAATAATTTTTGAGTTTTTTTAAGCTGTTGTAATTTAAAAGACGCTGGAAATATACCTAATAAAAAAACTTCTTAAGACTGGATTATTACGGACCGGTAAAAAATAAAATAAAATAAAATAAAATAAAAAAAGATTAAAAGTAGAAATATTTTTGTTTTACCGCGTATAAATGTATAGATAATCTTTCAATCGACACCATAAATTGTACTATTTAAGAAAATAATGAAGTATAAGCGAGTTCCTTTTAATTTTAAAAGCATTTTGGGCTCGTGCAGAGTTATTAACGGATCGGATTACATCAATGTTTTGGGTATGGGTCGGGATTTGACTTTAGCAAGTTGGGATAATATTAATCCGATTTTTAAAAATGTTTTAAATTATTTAAGATAGCTCCGGTTTATACGATGTGAAACTCGAGATAGGAACTCGAGATAGATGCTCGAGTGTTTGCGGCGAGGGGGAGTGGTGGATCTATCGAGGGTTTCCGGTTTTTACTGAACGATCTTTATTGTATATAGTAATCCATTAATTACATATCTATAATTACGTACTATATCCGGTTCATGAACTTCAATATCCGTCGTTGCTATTATTTATCATGCGCATAAATCCTTAGTAATTTTTGAGTTTTTTTAAGCTGTTGTAATTTAAAAGACGCTGGAAATATACCTAATAAAAAAACTTCTTAAGACTGGATTACTATGGACCGGTAAAATATAAAATAAAATAAAATAAAATAAAAATAAATTAAAATTAGCAATATTTTTGTTTTACCGCGTATAAATATATAGATAATCTTTCAATCGACACTATAAACTGTTCCATTTAAGAAAAAAATTAATTATAAGTAATTTCTTTTTAATTTTAAAAGCATTTTTGGCTGGTGCAGATTTATTAACGGATCGTATTAAGTCAATGTTTTGGGTATGGGTCGGGATTTGACTTTAGCAAGTCGGGATAATATTAATCCTATTTTTAAAAAAATTTAAAAATATTTAAGACAGCTCCGGTTTATGCGATGTTAAACTCGAGACAGGAACTCGAGATAGAAGCTCGAGTGTTTGCGGCGTGAGGGAGTGGAGGATCTATCGAGGGTTTCCGGTTTTTACTGATCGGTCTTTATTGTATATATTAATCCATTAATTACTTTTCTATAATTAAGTACTATATCCGGTTCATGAACTTCAATAACCGTCGTTGCTATTACTTATCATTCGCATAAATCCTTAATAATTTTTGAGTTTTTTAAGCTGTTGTGATTTAAAAGACGCTGGAGATATACCTAATAAAAATACCTAATAAAAAAAAAACTTTTTAAGACTGGATTACTACGGACCGGTAAAAAATAATATAAAATAAAATAAAATAAAAATAAATTAAAAGTAAAAATATTATTATTTTACTGTGTATAAATATATAGAAAGTCTTACAATCGATACAATAACCGTTCCATTTAAGAAAATAATGAATTATAAGCAAGTTCTTTTTAATTTTAAAAGCATTTTGGGCTGGTGCAGATTTATTAACGGATCGTAGTAAGTCAATGTTTTGGGTAGGGTCGGGATTTGACATTAGCAAGTCGAGATAATATTAATCCGATTTTTAAAAAAATTTAAAATTATTTAAGACAGCTCCGGATTATACGATGTGAAATTCGAGATAGGAACTCGAGATAGAAGCTCGAGTGTTTGCGGCGTGAAAGAGTGGAGGATCTATAGAGGGTTTCCGGTTTTTACTGATCAATCTTTATTGTATATAGTAATCCATTAATTACTTTTCTATAATTAAGTACTATATCCGGTTCATGAACTTCAATATCCGTCGTTGCTATTATTTATCATTCGCATAAATCCTTAATAATTTTTGAGTTTTTTTAAGCTGTTGTAATTTAAATGACGCTGGAAATATACCTAATAAAAAAACTTCTTAAGACTGGATTATTACGGACCGGTAAAAAATAAAATAAAATAAAATAAAATAAAAAAAGATTAAAAGTAAAAATATTTTTGTTTTACCGCGTATAAATGTATAGATAATCTTTCAATCGACACCATAAATTGTACTATTTAAGAAAATAATGAAGTATAAGCGAGTTCCTTTTAATTTTAAAAGCGTTTTGGGCTCGTGCAGAGTTATTAACGCATCGGATTACATCAATGTTTTGGGTATGGGTCGGGATTTGACTTTAGCAAGTTGGGATAATATTAATCCGATTTTTAAAAATGTTTTAAATTATTTAAGATAGCTCCGGTTTATACGATGTGAAACTCGAGATAGGAACTCGAGATAGTAGCTCGAGTGTTTGCGGCGAGGGGGAGTGGTGGATCTATCGAGCGTTTCCGGTTTTTACTGAACGATCTTTATTGTATATAGTAATCCATTAATTACATTTCTATAATTACGTACTATATCCGGTTCATGAACTTCAATATCCGTCGTTGCTATTATTTATCATGCGCATAAATCCTTAGTAATTTTTCAGTTTTTTTAAGCTGTTGTAATTTAAAAGACGCTGGAAATATACCTAATAAAAAAACTTCTTAAGACTGGATTACTACGGACCGGTAAAATATAAAATAAAATAAAATAAAATAAAAATAAATTAAAATTAGCAATATTTTTGTTTTACCGCGTATAAATATATAGATAATCTTTCAATCGACACTATAAACTGTTCCATTTAAGAAAAAAATTAATTATAAGTAATTTCTTTTTAATTTTAAAAGCATTTTTGGCTGGTGCAGATTTATTAACGGATCGTATTAAGTCAATGTTTTGGGTATGGGTCGGGATTTGACTTTAGCAAGTCGGGATAATATTAATCCTATTTTTAAAAAAATTTAAAAATATTTAAGACAGCTCCGGTTTATACGATTTGAATCTCGAGATAGGAACTCGAGATAGAAGCTCGAGTGTTTGCGGCGAGGGGGAGTGGTGGATCTATCGAGGGTTTCCGGTTTTTACTGAACGATCTTTATTGTATATAGTAATCCATTAATTACATTTCTATAATTACGTACTATATCCGGTTCATGAACTTCAATATCCGTCGTTGCTATTATTTATCATGCGCATAAATCCTTAGTAATTTTTGAGTTTTTTTAAGCTGTTGCAATTTAAAAGACGCTGGAAATATACCTAATAAAAAAACTTCTTAATACTGGATTACTACGGACCGGTAAAATATAAAATATAATAAAATAAAATAAAAATAAATTAAAAGTAGCAATATTTTTGTTTTACCGCGTATAAATATATAGATAATCTTTCAATCGACACTATAAACTGTTCCATTTAAGAAAAAAATTAATTATAAGTAATTTCTTTTTAATTTTAAGAGCATTTTTGGCTGGTGCAGATTTATTAACGGATCGTATTAAGTCAATGTTTTGGGTATGGGTCGGGATTTGACTTTAGCAAGTCGGGATAATATTAATCCGATTTTTAAAAAAATTTAAAAATATATAAGACAGCTCCGGTTTATGCGATGTTAAACTCGAGACAGGAACTCGAGATAGAAGCTCGAGTGTTTGCGGCGTGAGGGAGTGGAGGATCTATCCAGGGTTTCCGGTTTTTACTGATCGGTCTTTATTGTATATAGTAATCCATTAATTACTTTTCTATAATTAAGTACTATATCCGGTTCATGAACTTCAATAACCGTCGTTGCTATTACTTATCATTCGCATAAATCCTTAATAATTTTTGAGTTTTTTAAGCTGTTGTGATTTAAAAGACGCTGGAGATATACCTAATAAAAAAACCTAATAAAAAAAAAACTTTTTAAGACTGGATTACTACGGACCGGTAAAAAATAATATAAAATAAAATAAAATAAAAATAAATTAAAAGTAAAAATATTATTATTTTACTGTGTATAAATATATAGAAAATCTTACAATCGATACAATAACCGTTCCATTTAAGAAAATAATGAATTATAAGCAAGTTCTTTTTAATTTTAAAAGCATTTTGGGCTGGTGCAGATTTATTAACGGATCGTAGTAAGTCAATGTTTTGGGTAGGGTCGGGATTTGACATTAGCAAGTCGAGATAATATTAATCCGATTTTTAAAAAAATTTAAAATTATTTAAGACAGCTCCGGATTATACGATGTGAAATTCGAGATAGGAACTCGAGATAGAAGCTCGAGTGTTTGCGGCGTGAAGGAGTGGAGGATCTATAGAGGGTTTCCGGTTTTTACTGATCAATCTTTATTGTATATAGTAATCCATTAATTACTTTTCTATAATTAAGTACTATATCCGGTTCATGAACTTCAATATCCGTCGTTGCTATTATTTATCATTCGCATAAATCCTTAATAATTTTTGAGTTTTTTTAAGCTGTTGTAATTTAAAAGACGCTGGAAATATACCTAATAAAAAAACTTCTTAAGACTGGATTATTACGGACCGGTAAGAAATAAAATAAAATAAAATAAAATAAAAAAAGATTAAAAGTAAAAATATTTTTGTTTTACCGCGTATAAATGTATAGATAATCTTTCAATCGACACCATAAATTGTACTATTTAAGAAAATAATGAAGTATAAGCGAGTTCCTTTTAATTTTAAAAGCGTTTTGGGCTCGTGCAGAGTTATTAACGGATCGGATTACATCAATGTTTTGGGTATGGGTCGGGATTTGACTTTAGCAAGTTGGGATAATATTAATCCGATTTTTAAAAATGTTTTAAATTATTTAAGATAGCTCCGGTTTATACGATGTGAAACTCGAGATAGGAACTCGAGATAGTAGCTCGAGTGTTTGCGGCGAGGGGGAGTGGTGGATCTCTCGAGCGTTTCCGGTTTTTACTGAACGATCTTTATTGTATATAGTAATCCATTAATTACATTTCTATAATTACGTACTATATCCGGTTCATGAACTTCAATATCCGTCGTTGCTATTATTTATCATGCGCATAAATCCTTAGTAATTTTTGAGTTTTTTTAAGCTGTTGTAATTTAAAAGACGCTGGAAATATACCTAATAAAAAAACTTCTTAAGACTGGATTACTACGGACCGGTAAAATATAAAATAAAATAAAATAAAATAAAAATAAATTAAAAGTAGCAATATTTTTGTTTTACCGCGTATAAATATATATATAATCTTTCAATCGACACTATAAACTGTTCCATTTAAGAAAAAAATTAATTATAAGTAATTTCTTTTTAATTTTAAAAGCATTTTTGGCTGGTGCAGATTTATTAACGGATCGTATTAAGTCAATGTTTTGGGTATGGGTCGGGATTTGACTTTAGCAAGTCGGGATAATATTAATCCGCTTTTTTAAAAAAATTTAAAAATATTTAAGACAGCTCCGGTTTATACGATTTGAAACTCGAGATAGGAACTCGAGATAGAAGCTCGAGTGTTTGCGGCGAGGGGGAGTGGAGGATCTATCGAGGGTTTAAGGTTTTTACTGAACGATCTTTATTGTATATAGTAATCCATTAATTACATTTCTATAATTACGTACTATATCCGGTTCATGAACTTCAATATCCGTCGTTGCTATTATTTATCATGCGCATAAATCCTTAGTAATTTTTGAGTTTTTTTAAGCTGTTGTAATTTAAAAGATGCTGGAAATATACCTAATAAAAAAACTTCTTAAGACTGGATTACTACGGACCGGTAAAATATAAAATAAAATAAAATAAAATAAAAATAAATTAAAAGTAGCAATATTTTTGTTTTACCGCGTATAAATATATAGATAATCTTTCAATCGACACTATAAACTGTTCCATTTAAGAAAAAAATTAATTATAAGTAATTTCTTTTTAATTTTAAAAGCATTTTATGCTGGTGCAGATTTATTAACGGATCGTATTAAGTCAATGTTTTGGGTATGGGTCGGGATTTGACTTTAGCAAGTAGGGATAATATTAATCCGATTTTTAAAAAAAATTAAAAATATTTAAGACAGCTCCGGTTTATACGATTTGAAACTCGAGATAGGAACTCGAGATAGAAGCTCGAGTGTTTGCGGCGAGGGGGAGTGGAGGATCTATCGAGGGTTTCCGGTTTTTACTGATCGATCTTTATTGTATATAGTAATCCATTAATTACTTTTCTATAATTAAGTACTATATCCGGTTCATGAACTTCAATATCCGTCGTTGCTATTATTTATCATTCGCATAAATCCTTAATAATTTTTGAGTTTTTTTAAGCTGTTGTAATTTAAAAGACGCTGGAAATATACCTAATAAAAAAACTTCTTAAGACTGGATTATTACGGACCGGTAAAAAATAAAATAAAATAAAATAAAATAAAAAAAGATTAAAAGTAGAAATATTTTTGTTTTATCGCGTATAAATGTATAGATAATCTTTCAATCGACACCATAAATTGTACTATTTAAGAAAATAATGAAGTATAAGCGAGTTCCTTTTAATTTTAAAAGCATTTTGGGCTCGTGCAGAGTTATTAACGGATCGGATTACATCAATGTTTTAAGTATGGGTCGGGATTTGACTTTAGCAAGTTGGGATAATATTAATCCGATTTTTAAAAATGTTTTAAATTATTTAAGATAGCTCCGGTTTATACGATGTGAAACTCGAGATAGGAACTCGAGATAGAAGCTCGAGTGTTTGCGGCGAGGGGGAGTGGTGGATCTATCGAGGGTTTCCGGTTTTTACTGAACGATCTTTATTGTATATAGTAATCCATTAATTACATTTCTATAATTACGTACTATATCCGGTTCATGAACTTCAATATCCGTCGTTGCTATTATTTATCATGCGCATAAATCCTTAGTAATATTTGAGTTTTTTTAAGCTGTTGTAATTTAAAAGACGCTGGAAATATACCTAATAAAAAAACTTCTTAAGACTGGATTACTACGGACCGGTAAAATATAAAATAAAATAAAATAAAATAAAAATAAATTAAAAGTAGCAATATTTTTGTTTTACCGCGTATAAATATATAGATAATCTTTCAATCGACACTATAAACTGTTCCATTTAAGAAAAAAATTAATTATAAGTAATTTCTTTTTAATTTTAAAAGCATTTTTGGCTGGTGCAGATTTATTAACGGATCGTATTAAGTCAATGTTTTGGGTATGGGTCGGGATTTGACTTTAGCAAGTCGGGATAATATTAATCCGATTTTTAAAAAAATTTAAAAATATTTAAGACAGCTCCGGTTTATACGATTTGAAACTCGAGATAGGAACTCGAGATAGAAGCTCGAGTGTTTGCGGCGAGGGGGAGTGGAGGATCTATCGAGGGTTTCCGGTTTTTACTGATCAATCTTTATTGTATATAGTAATCCATTAATTACTTTTCTATAATTAAGTACTATATCCGGTTCATGAACTTCAATATCCGTCGTTGCTATTATTTATCATTCGCATAAATCCTTAATAATTTTTGAGTTTTTTTAAGCTGTTGTAATTTAAAAGACGCTGGAAATATACCTAATAAAAAAACTTCTTAAGACTGGATTATTACGAACCGGTAAAAAATAAAATAAAATAAAATAAAATAAAAAAAGATTAAAAGTAGAAATATTTTTGTTTTACCGCGTATAAATGTATAGATAATCTTTCAATCGACACCATAAATTGTACTATTTAAGAAAATAATGAAGTATAAGCGAGTTCCTTTTAATTTTAAAAGCATTTTGGGCTCGTGCAGAGTTATTAACGGATCGGATTACATCAATGTTTTGGGTATGGGCGGGATTTGACTTTAGCAAGTTGGGATAATATTAATCCGATTTTTAAAAATGTTTTAAATTATTTAAGATAGCTCCGGTTTATACGATGTGAAACTCGAGATAGGAACTCGAGATAGAAGCTCGAGTGTTTGCGGCGAGGGGGAGTGGTGGATCTATCGAGGGTTTCCGGTTTTTACTGAACGATGTTTATTGTATATAGTAATCCATTAATTACATTTCTATAATTACGTACTATATCCGGTTCATGAACTTCAATATCCGTCGTTGCTATTATTTATCATGCGCATAAATCCTTAGTAATTTTTGAGTTTTTTTAAGCTGTTGTAATTTAAAAGACGCTGGAAATATACCTAATAAAAAAACTTATTAAGACTGGGTTACTACGGACCGGTAAAATATAAAATAAAATAAAATAAAATAAAAATAAATTAAAAGTAAAAATATTTTTTTTTACCGCGTATAAATATATAGATAATCTTTCAATAGAAACCATAACATGTTCCATTTCAGAAAATCATATATATTAAAGCGTAAACCTGATTCTGTAAGATAAGACTAAAATATTCCCGCAATTGCGCATGCGTGAAGTTAAATTTACTAGATTTTACATTTAGAGGAAAGGTTGAGCAGGTCTGGTTACCCGAGTGGTCTAGAGCACCAGTTTAAAGCTCCGAACTTTCGTGGACAACGTAGGTTCGAGCCCAACGCCGGCAAAATGATTTTTGGCGATAATTCATTTTGTTAATGACATATTTTATTAAGAGGAGAAGTTATATGATTTTGATTTTATTATTATTTGAATGGTTTATCATTAAATAAAATTTGACACTCAAAAATATTTTGAAAAAATAATTTTATATTTAAAATTTTTAACCTAAAATATTTTGCATGTAATTATCAATTAAATAAATTAAGCTGATCTACAACTTTTGTTTATATTTTTTTACCATTATCAAGAATATATAAGTGTGTGAGTCAGAAGGAAAAGTTTGCTATTCTTTTCCGTAAAAAAATAAATAAATACAACGGAAAGAAAGGAAAATATTCATATAAGAACTATAAAATAAATTATATTGATATCCATGGTTTAATATTTAAAAAATGAAGAAAAAAGTAAAATAAAATTCAAGTAATAAAAAATATATATTATAAATCGTTAATTGCATCAAGTTTAAAATTTAGGCTTTTAGAGACTGATATAAATAAAATGCATGGCAGCTTTTAAAGGTCGTGTAGTTAAAAAAATAAAAATAAAAATAAAAATAGATATTGCTATTTTGTTATTTTTTCAACAAGAAAAATGAGACTGTAGTATGTAAAAATAAATGCTCTGCCCAGTATTTTTCGGTAAATTTCTGATAAAAGGAAAGCATAATTGGTTGTAAATTATAAACTTAAAGTTCTTTCACTTCATTCAATAGGTTAGACTGAAAGCACCCTCTAGCGAGCTTTCAAGAAATAGGAATCACTTATGCAATATAAAAATTTGTCACGATTTCAATAATTAATTTAAAAGCAACTAATTCAAAATTCAAGAATTTTTCTAATGGAACATCCAAGTTATTTACCGTCAAATCTTGACGGGTACTATCTAGTAATTAATTATAAGCAAGTTCCTTTTAATTTTAAAAGACCTTTGTGCTGGTGCAGATTAATTAACGGATCGTACTAAGTCAATGTTTTGGGTATCTGTCGGGATTTGACTTTAGCAAGTCGGGATAATATTAATCCGAATTAAAAAAAAAAATTAAATTATTTAAGATAGCTGCGGTTTATATGGTGTGAAACTCGAGATAGGAACTCGAGATAGAAGCTCGAGTGTTTGTGGCGTGAGGGAGTGGAGGATCTATCGAGGGTTTCCGGTTTTTACTGATCGATCATTATTGTATATAGTAATCCATTAATTACATTTCTATAATTACATACTATAACCGGTTCATGAATTTCAATATCCGTCGTTGCTATTATTTATCATTCGCATAAGTCCTTAATAATTTTTGAGTTTTTTTAAGCTGTTATAATTTAAAAGACGCTGGAAATGTACCTAATAAAAAAAAGACTTCTTAAGACTGGATTACTACGGAACGGTAAAAAATAAAATAACATAAAAATAAATTAAAAGTAGCAATATTTTTGTTTTGCCGCGTATAAATATATGGATAATCTTTCAATCGACATCATAAACTGTTCCATTTGAGAAAAAAATGAATTATAAGTAAGTTCTTTTTAATTTTAAAAGCATTTTTGGCTGGTGCAGATTTATTAACGGATCGTATTAAGTCAATGTTTTGGGTATGGGTCGGGATTTGACTTTAGCAAGTCGGGATAATATTAATCCGATTTTTAAAAAAATTTTAAATTATTTAAGATAGCTCCGGTTTATACGATGTGAAACTCGAGATAGGAACTCGAGATAGAAGCTCGAGTGTTTGCGGCGAGGGGGAGTGGTGGATCTATCGAAGGTTTCCGGTTTTTACTGAACGATCTTTATTGTATATAGTAATCCATTAATTACATTTCTATAATTACGTACTATATCCGGTTCATGAACTTCAATATCCGTCGTTGCTATTATTTATCATTCTCATAAATCCTTAATAATTTTTGAGTTTTTTTAAGCTGTTGTAATTTAAAAGACGCTGGAAATATACCTAATAAAAAAACTTCTTAAGACTGGATTATTACGGACCGGTAAAAAATAAAATAAAATAAAATAAAATAAAAAAAGATTAAAAGTAGAAATATTTTTGTTTTATCGCGTATAAATGTATAGATAATCTTTCAATCGACACCATAAATTGTACTATTTAAGAAAATAATGAAGTATAAGCGAGTTCCTTTTAATTTTAAAAGCATTTTGGGCTCGTGCAGAGTTATTAACGGATCGGATTACATCAATGTTTTAAGTATGGGTCGGGATTTGACTTTAGCAAGTTGGGATAATATTAATCCGATTTTTAAAAATGTTTTAAATTATTTAAGATAGCTCCGGTTTATACGATGTGAAACTCGAGATAGGAACTCGAGATAGAAGCTCGAGTGTTTGCGGCGAGGGGGAGTGGTGGATCTATCGAGGGTTTCCGGTTTTTACTGAACGATCTTTATTGTATATAGTAATCCATTAATTACATTTCTATAATTACGTACTATATCCGGTTCATGAACTTCAATATCCGTCGTTGCTATTATTTATCATGCGCATAAATCCTTAGTAATTTTTGAGTTTTTTTAAGCTGTTGTAATTTAAAAGACGCTGGAAATATACCTAATAAAAAAACTTCTTAAGACTGGATTACTACGGACCGGTAAAATATAAAATAAAATAAAATAAAATAAAAATAAATTAAAAGTAGCAATATTTTTGTTTTACCGCGTATAAATATATAGATAATCTTTCAATCGACACTATAATCTGTTCCATTTAAGAAAAAAATTAATTATAAGTAATTTCTTTTTAATTTTAAAAGCATTTTTGGCTGGTGCAGATTTATTAACGGATCGTATTAAGTCAATGTTTTGGGTATGGGTCGGGATTTGACTTTAGCAAGTCGGGATAATATTAATCCGATTTTTAAAAAAATTTAAAAATATTTAAGACAGCTCCGGTTTATACGATTTGAAACTCGAGATAGGAACTCGAGATAGAAGCTCGAGTGTTTGCGGCGAGGGGGAGTGGTGGATCTATCGAGGGTTTCCGGTTTTTACTGAACGATGTTTATTGTATATAGTAATCCATTAATTACATTTCTATAATTACGTACTATATCCGGTTCATGAACTTCAATATCCGTCGTTGCTATTATTTATCATGCGCATAAATCCTTCGTAATTTTTGAGTTTTTTTAAGCTGTTGTAATTTAAAAGACGCTGGAAATATACCTAATAAAAAAACTTATTAAGACTGGATTACTACGGACCGGTAAAATATAAAATAAAATAAAATAAAATAAAAATAAATTAAAAGTAAAAATATTTTTTTTTACCGCTTATAAATATATAGATAATCTTTTAATAGAAACCATAAAATGTTCCATTTCAGAAAATCATATATATTAAAGCGTAAACCTGATTCTGTAAGATAAGACTAAAATATTCCCGCAATTGCGCATGCGTGAAGTTAAATTTACTAGATTTTACATTTAGAGGAAAGGTTGAGCAGGTCTGGTTACCCGAGTGGTCTAGAGCACCAGTTTAAAGCTCCGAACTTTCGTGGACAACGTAGGTTCGAGCCCAACGCCGGCAAAATGATTTTTGGCGATAATTCATTTTGTTAATGACATATTTTATTAAGAGGAGAAGTTATATGATTTTGATTTTATTATTATTTGAATGGTTTATCATTAAATAAAATTTGACACTCAAAAATATTTTGAAAAAATAATTTTATATTTAAAATTTTTAACCTAAAATATTTTGCATGTAATTATCAATTAAATAAATTAAGCTGATCTACAACTTTTGTTTATATTTTTTTACCATTATCAAGAATATATAAGTGTGTGAGTCAGAAGGAAAAGTTTGCTATTCTTTTCCGTAAAAAAATAAATAAATACAACGGAAAGAAAGGAAAATATTCATATAAGAACTATAAAATAAATTATATTGATATCCATGGTTTAATATTTAAAAAATGAAGAAAAAAGTAAAATAAAATTCAAGTAATAAAAAATATATATTATAAATCGTTAATTGCATCAAGTTTAAAATTTAGGCTTTTAGAGACTGATATAAATAAAATGCATGGCAGCTTTTAAAGGTCGTGTAGTTAAAAAAATAAAAATAAAAATAAAAATAGATATTGCTATTTTGTTATTTTTTCAACAAGAAAAATGAGACTGTAGTATGTAAAAATAAATGCTCTGCCCAGTATTTTTCGGTAAATTTCTGATAAAAGGAAAGCATAATTGGTTGTAAATTATAAACTTAAAGTTCTTTCACTTCATTCAATAGGTTAGACTGAAAGCACCCTCTAGCGAGCTTTCAAGAAATAGGAATCACTTATGCAATATAAAAATTTGTCACGATTTCAATAATTAATTTAAAAGCAACTAATTCAAAATTCAAGAATTTTTCTAATGGAACATCCAAGTTATTTACCGTCAAATCTTGACGGGTACTATCTAGTAATTAATTATAAGCAAGTTCCTTTTAATTTTAAAAGACCTTTGTGCTGGTGCAGATTAATTAACGGATCGTACTAAGTCAATGTTTTGGGTATCTGTCGGGATTTGACTTTAGCAAGTCGGGATAATATTAATCCGAATTAAAAAAAAAATTAAATTATTTAAGATAGCTGCGGTTTATATGGTGTGAAACTCGAGATAGGAACTCGAGATAGAAGCTCGAGTGTTTGTGGCGTGAGGGAGTGGAGGATCTATCGAGGGTTTCCGGTTTTTACTGATCGATCATTATTGTATATAGTAATCCATTAATTACATTTCTATAATTACATACTATAACCGGTTCATGAATTTCAATATCCGTCGTTGCTATTATTTATCATTCGCATAAGTCCTTAATAATTTTTGAGTTTTTTTAAGCTGTTATAATTTAAAAGACGCTGGAAATGTACCTAATAAAAAAAAGACTTCTTAAGACTGGATTACTACGGAACGGTAAAAAATAAAATAAAATAAAAATAAATTAAAAGTAGCAATATTTTTGTTTTGCCGCGTATAAATATATGGATAATCTTTCAATCGACATCATAAACTGTTCCATTTGAGAAAAAAATGAATTATAAGTAAGTTCTTTTTAATTTTAAAAGCATTTTTGGCTGGTGCAGATTTATTAACGGATCGTATTAAGTCAATGTTTTGGGTATGGGTCGGGATTTGACTTTAGCAAGTCGGGATAATATTAATCCGATTTTTAAAAAAAATTTAAATTATTTAAGATAGCTCCGGTTTATACGATGTGAAACTCGAGATAGGAACTCGAGATAGAAGCTCGAGTGTTTGCGGCGAGAGGGAGTGGAGGATCTATCGAGGGTTTCCGGTTTTTACTGAACGATCTTTATTGTATATAGTAATCCATTAATTATATTTCTATAATTACGTACTATATCCGGTTCATGAACTTCAATATCCGTCGTTGCTATTATTTATCATGCGCATAAATGCTTAGTAATTTTTGAGTTTTTTTAAGCTGTTGTAATTTAAAAGACGCTGGAAATATACCTAATAAAAAAACTTCTTAAGACTGGATTACTACGGACCGGTAAAATATAAAATAAAATAAAATAAAATAAAAATAAATTAAAAGTAGAAATATCTTTTTTACCGCGTATAAATATATAGATAATCTTTCAATAGACACAATAAAATGTTCCATTTAAGAAAATAATGAAGTATATGTAAGTTCTTTTTAATTTTAAAAGCATTTTTGGCTGGTGCAGATTTATTAACGGATCGTATTAAGTCAATGTTTGGGGTATGGGTCGGGATTTGACTTTAGCAAGTCGGGATAATATTAATCCGATTTTTTAAAAAAAATTAGAAATATTTAAGACAGCTCCGGTTTATACGATTTGAAACTCCAGATAGGAACTCGAGATAGAAGCTCGAGTGTTTGTGGCGTGAGGGAGTGGAGGATCTATCGAGGGAATCCGGTTTTTACTGATCGATCATTAGTGTATATAGTAATCCATTAATTACATTTCTATAATTACTTACTATAACCGGTTCATGAATTTCAATATCCGTCGTTGCTGTTATTTATCATTCGCATAAGTCCTTAATAATTTTTGAGTTTTTTTAAGGTGTTGTAATTTAAAAGACGCTGGAAATGTACCTAATAAAAAAAAGACTTCTTAAGACTGGATTACTACGGACCGGTAAAAAATAAAATAAAATAAAATGAAATAAAAATAAATTAAAAGTAGCAATATTTTTGTTTTACCACGTATAAATATATAGATAATCTTTCAATCGACACCATAAACTGTTCCATTTAAGAAAAAAATGAATTATAAGTAAGTTCTTTTTAATTTTAAAAGCATGTTTGGCTGGTGCAGATTTATTAACGGATCGTATTAAGTCAATGTTTTGGGTATGGGTCGGGATTTGACTTTAGCAAGTCGGGTTAATATTAATCCGATTTTTAAAAAAAATTAAAAATATTTAAGACAGCTCCGGTTTATACGATTTAAAACTCGAGATAGGAACTCGAGATAGAAGCTCGAGTGTTTGCGGCGTGAGGGAGTGGAGGATCTATCGATGGTTTCCGGTTTTTACTGATCGATCTTTATTGTATATAGTAATCCATTAATTACGTACTATATCCGTTTCATGAACTTCAATATCCGTCGTTGCTATTATTTATCATTCGCATAAATCCTTAGTAATTTTTGAGTTTTTTTAAGCTGTTGTAATTTAAAAGAAGCTGGAAATATACCTAATAAAAAAACTTCTGGAAACTGGATTACTACGGACCGGTAATATATAAAATAAAGTAAAATAAAATAAAAATAAATTAAAAGTAGAAATATTTTTGTTTTACCGCGTATAAATATATAGATAATCTTTCAATCGACACCATAAACTGTTCCATTTAAGAAAAAAATGAATTATAAGTAATTTTTTTTAATTTTAAAAGCATTTTTGTCTGGTGCAGATTTATTAACGGATCGTATTAAGTCAATGTTTTGGGTATGGGTCGGGATTTGACTTTAGCAAGTCGGTATAATATTAATCCGATTTTTTAAAAAAATTAAAAATATTTAAGACAGCTCCGGTTTATACGATTCGAAACTCGAGATAGGAACTCGAGATAGAAGCTCGATTGTTTGCGGCGTGAGAGATTGGAGGATCTATCGAGGGTTTCCGGTTTTTAGTGATCGATCTTCATTGTATATAGTAATCCATTAATTACTTTTCTATAATTACCTGCTATATCCGGTTCTTGAACTTCAATATCCGTCGTTGCTATTATTTATCAGTCGCAAAAATCCTTAATAATTTTTGAGATTTTTAAGCTGTTCTAATTTAAAAGACGCTGGAAATGTACCTAATTAAAAAAAAAAAAACTTCTTAAGACTGGATTATTACGGACCGGTAAAAAATAAAATAAAATAAAATAAAATAAAATAAAATAAAATAAAATAAAATAAAATAAAATAAAATAAAAAAGATTAAAAGTAGAAATATTTTTGTTTTACCGCGTATAAATGTATAGATAATCTTTCAATCGACACCATAAACTGTTCTATTTAAGAAAATAATGAAGTATAAGCGAGTTCCTTTTAATCTTAAAAGCATTTTGGGCTCGTGCAGATTTATTAACGGATCGGATTACATCAATATTTTGGGTATGGGTCGGGATTAGACTTTAGCAAGTCGGGATAATATTAATCCGATTTTTAAAAAAAATTTAAATTATTTAAGATAGCTCCGGTTTATACGATGTGAAACTCGAGATAGGAACTCGAGATAGAAGCTCGAGTGTTTGCGGCGTGAGGGAGTGGAGGATCTATCGAGGGTTTCCGGTTTTTACTGATCGATCTTTATTGTATATAGTAATCCATTAATTACATTTCTATAATTACTTATTATAACCGGTTCATGAACTTCAATATCCGTCGTTGCTATTATTTATCATTCGCATAAATCCTTAATAATTTTTGAGTTTTTTTAAGCTGTTGTAATTTAAAAGACGCTGGAAATGTACCTAATAAAAAAAAGACTTCTTAAGACTGGATTACTACGGAACGGTAAAAAATAAAATAAAATAAAAATTAATTAAAAGTAGCAATATTTTTGTTTTGCCGCGTATAAATATATGGATAATCTTTCAACCGACACTATAAACTGTTCCATTTAAGAAAAAAATTAATTATAAGTAATTTCTTTTTAATTTTAAAAGCATTTTTGGCTGGTGCAGATTTATTAACGGATCGTATTAAGTCAATGTTTTGGGTATGGGTCGGGATTTGACTTTAGCAAGTCGGGATAATATTAATCCGATTTTTAAAAAAAATTAAAAATATTTAAGACAGCTCCGGTTTATACGATTTGAAACTCGAGATAGGAACTCGAGATAGAAGCTCGAGTGTTTGCGGCGAGAGGGAGTGGAGGATCTATCGAGGGTTTCCGGTTTTTACTGAACGATCTTTATTGTATATAGTAATCCATTAATTATATTTCTATAATTACGTACTATATCCGGTTCATGAACTTCAATATCCGTCGTTGCTATTATTTATCATGCGCATAAATCCTTAGTAATTTTTGAGTTTTTTTAAGCTGTTGTAATTTAAAAGACGCTGGAAATATACCTAATAAAAAAACTTCTTAAGACTGGATTACTACGGACCGGTAAAATACAAAATAAAATAAAATAAAATAAAAATAAATTAAAAGTAGAAATATCTTTTTTACCGCGTATAAATATATAGATAATCTTTCAATAGACACAATAAAATGTTCCATTTAAGAAAATAATGAAGTATATGTAAGTTCTTTTTAATTTTAAAAGCATTTTTGGCTGGTGCAGATTTATTAACGGATCGTATTAAGTCAATGTTTGGGGTATGGGTCGGGATTTGACTTTAGCAAGTCGGGATAATATTAATCCGATTTTTTAAAAAAAATTAGAAATATTTAAGACAGCTCCGGTTTATACGATTTGAAACTCCATATAGGAACTCGAGATAGAAGCTCGAGTGTTTGTGGCGTGAGGGAGTGGAGGATCTATCGAGGGAATCCGGTTTTTACTGATCGATCATTAGTGTATATAGTAATCCATTAATTACATTTCTATAATTACTTACTATAACCGGTTCATAAATTTCAATATCCGTCGTTGCTGTTATTTATCATTCGCATAAGTCCTTAATAATTTTTGAGTTTTTTTAAGCTGTTGAAATTTAAAAGACGCTGGAAATGTACCTAATAAAAAAAAGACTTCTTAAGACTGGATTACTACGGACCGGTAAAAAATAAAATAAAATAAAATGAAATAAAAATAAATTAAAAGTAGCAATATTTTTGTTTTACCACGTATAAATATATAGATAATCTTTCAATCGACACCATAAACTGTTCCATTTAAGAAAAAAATGAATTATAAGTAAGTTCTTTTTAATTTTAAAAGCATGTTTGGCTGGTGCAGATTTATTAACGGATCGTATTAAGTCAATGTTTTGGGTATGGGTCGGGATTTGACTTTAGCAAGTCGGGTTAATATTAATCCGATTTTTTAAAAAAATTAAAAATATTTAAGACAGCTCCGGTTTATACGATTTAAAACTCGAGATAGGAACTCGAGATAGAAGCTCGAGTGTTTGCGGCGTGAGGGAGAGGAGGATCTATCGATGGTTTCCGGTTTTTACTGATCGATCTTTATTGTATATAGTAATCCATTAATTACGTACTATATCCGTTTCATGAACTTCAATATCCGTCGTTGCTATTATTTATCATTCGCATAAATCCTTAGTAATTTTTGAGTTTTTTTAAGCTGTTGTAATTTAAAAGAAGCTGGAAATATACCTAATAAAAAAACTTCTGAAAACTGGATTACTACGGACCGGTAATATATAAAATAAAGTAAAATAAAATAAAAATAAATTAAAAGTAGAAATATTTTTGTTTTACCGCGTATAAATATATAGATAATCTTTCAATCGACACCATAAACTGTTCCATTTAAGAAAAAAATGAATTATAAGTAATTTTTTTTAATTTTAAAAGCATTTTTGTCTGGTGCAGATTTATTAACGGATCGTATTAAGTCAATGTTTTGGGTATGGGTCGGGATTTGACTTTAGCAAGTCGGTATAATATTAATCCGATTTTTTAAAAAAATTAAAAATATTTAAGACAGCTCCGGTTTATACGATTCGAAACTCGAGATAGGAACTCGAGATAGAAGCTCGATTGTTTGCGGCGTGAGAGATTGGAGGATCTATCGAGGGTTTCCGGTTTTTAGTGATCGATCTTCATTGTATATAGTAATCCATTAATTACTTTTCTATAATTACCTGCTATATCCGGTTCTTGAACTTCAATATCCGTCGTTGCTATTATTTATCAGTCGCAAAAATCCTTAATAATTTTTGAGATTTTTAAGCTGTTCTAATTTAAAAGACGCTGGAAATGTACCTAATTAAAAAAAAAAAACTTCTTAAGACTGGATTATTACGGACCGGTAAAAAATAAAATAAAATAAAATAAAATAAAATAAAATAAAATAAAATAAAATAAAATAAAATAAAATAAAAAAGATTAAAAGTAGAAATATTTTTGTTTTACCGCGTATAAATGTATAGATAATCTTTCAATCGACACCATAAACTGTTCTATTTAAGAAAATAATGAAGTATAAGCGAGTTCCTTTTAATCTTAAAAGCATTTTGGGCTCGTGCAGATTTATTAACGGATCGGATTACATCAATATTTTGGGTATGGGTCGGGATTAGAATTTAGCAAGTCGGGATAATATTAATCCGATTTTAAAAAAAAATTTAAATTATTTAAGATAGCTCCGGTTTATACGATGTGAAACTCGAGATAGGAACTCGAGATAGAAGCTCGAGTGTTTGCGGCGTGAGGGAGTGGAGGATCTATCGAGGGTTTCCGGTTTTTACTGATCGATCTTTATTGTATATAGTAATCCATTAATTACATTTCTATAATTACTTATTATAACCGGTTCATGAACTTCAATATCCGTCGTTGCTATTATTTATCATTCGCATAAATCCTTAATAATTTTTGAGTTTTTTTAAGCTGTTGTAATTTAAAAGACGCTGGAAATGTACCTAATAAAAAAAAGACTGGATTACTACGGGACGGTAAAAAATAAAATAAAATAAAAATTAATTAAAAGTAGCAATATTTTTGTTTTGCCGCGTATAAATATATGGATAATCTTTCAATCCACATCATAAACTGTTCCATTTGAGAAAAAAATGAATTATAAGTAAGTTCTTTTTAATTTTAAAAGCATTTTTGGCTGGTGCAGATTTATTAACGGATCGTATTAAGTCAATGTTTTGGGTATGGGTCGGGATTTGACTTTAGCAAGTCGGGATAATATTAATCCGATTTTTAAAAAAATTTTAAATTATTTAAGATAGCTCCGGTTTATACGATGTGAAACTCGAGATAGGAACTCGAGATAGAAGCTCGAGTGTTTGCGGCGAGAGGGAGTGGAGGATCTATCGAGGGTTTCCGGTTTTTACTGAACGATCTTTATTGTATATAGTAATCCATTAATTATATTTCTATAATTACGTACTATATCCGGTTCATGAACTTCAATATCCGTCGTTGCTATTATTTATCATGCGCATAAATCCTTAGTAATTTTTGAGTTTTTTTAAGCTGTTGTAATTTAAAAGACGCTGGAAATATACCTAATAAAAAAACTTCTTAAGACTGGATTACTACGGACCGGTAAAATATAAAATAAAATAAAATAAAATAAAAATAAATTAAAAGTAGAAATATCTTTTTTACCGCGTATAAATATATAGATAATCTTTCAATAGACACAATAAAATGTTCCATTTAAGAAAATAATGAAGTATATGTAAGTTCTTTTTAATTTTAAAAGCATTTTTGGCTGGTGCAGATTTATTAACGGATCGTATTAAGTCAATGTTTGGGGTATGGGTCGGGATTTGACTTTAGCAAGTCGGGATAATATTAATCCGATTTTTAAAAAAAAATTAGAAATATTTAAGACAGCTCCGGTTTATACGATTTGAAACTCCAGATAGGAACTCGAGATAGAAGCTCGAGTGTTTGTGGCGTGAGGGAGTGGAGGATCTATCGAGGGAATCCGGTTTTTACTGATCGATCATTAGTGTATATAGTAATCCATTAATTACATTTCTATAATTACTTACTATAACCGGTTCATGAATTTCAATATCCGTCGTTGCTGTTATTTATCATTCGCATAAGTCCTTAATAATTTTTGAGTTTTTTTAAGCTGTTGTAATTTAAAAGACGCTGGAAATGTACCTAATAAAAAAAAGACTTCTTAAGACTGGATTACTACGGACCGGTAAAAAATAAAATAAAATAAAATGAAATAAAAATAAATTAAAAGTAGCAATAATTTTGTTTTACCACGTATAAATATATAGATAATCTTTCAATCGACACCATAAACTGTTCCATTTAAGAAAAAAATGAATTATAAGTAAGTTCTTTTTAATTTTAAAAGCATGTTTGGCTGGTGCAGATTTATTAACGGATCGTATTAAGTCAATGTTTTGGGTATGGGTCGGGATTTGACTTTAGCAAGTCGGGTTAATATTAATCCGATTTTTTAAAAAAATTAAAAATATTTAAGACAGCTCCGGTTTATACGATTTAAAACTCGAGATAGGAACTCGAGATAGAAGCTCGAGTGTTTGCGGCGTGAGGGAGTGGAGGATCTATCGATGGTTTCCGGTTTTTACTGATCGATCTTTATTGTATATAGTAATCCATTAATTACGTACTATATCCGTTTCATGAACTTCAATATCCGTCGTTGCTATTATTTATCATTCGCATAAATCCTTAGTAATTTTTGAGTTTTTTTAAGCTGTTGTAATTTAAAAGAAGCTGGAAATATACCTAATAAAAAAACTTCTGAAAACTGGATTACTACGGACCGGTAATATATAAAATAAAGTAAAATAAAATAAAAATAAATTAAAAGTAGAAATATTTTTGTTTTACCGCGTATAAATATATAGATAATCTTTCAATCGACACCATAAACTGTTCCATTTAAGAAAAAAATGAATTATAAGTAATTTTTTTTAATTTTAAAAGCATTTTTGTCTGGTGCAGATTTATTAACGGATCGTATTAAGTCAATGTTTTGGGTATGGGTCGGGATTTGACTTTAGCAAGTCGGTATAATATTAATCCGATTTTTTAAAAAAATTAAAAATATTTAAGACAGCTCCGGTTTATACGATTCGAAACTCGAGATAGGAACTCGAGATAGAAGCTCGATTGTTTGCGGCGTGAGAGATTGGAGGATCTATCGAGGGTTTCCGGTTTTTAGTGATCGATCTTCATTGTATATAGTAATCCATTAATTACTTTTCTATAATTACCTGCTATATCCGGTTCTTGAACTTCAATATCCGTCGTTGCTATTATTTATCAGTCGCAAAAATCCTTAATAATTTTTGAGATTTTTAAGCTGTTCTAATTTAAAAGACGCTGGAAATGTACCTAATTAAAAAAAAAACTTCTTAAGACTGGATTATTACGGACCGGTAAAAAATAAAATAAAATAAAATAAAATAAAATAAAATAAAATAAAATAAAATAAAATAAAAGAAAAAAGATTAAAAGTAGAAATATTTTTGTTTTACCGCGTATAAATGTATAGATAATCTTTCAATCGACACCATAAACTGTTCTATTTAAGAAAATAATGAAGTATAAGCGAGTTCCTTTTAATCTTAAAAGCATTTTGGGCTCGTGCAGATTTATTAACGGATCGGATTACATCAATATTTTGGCGGGATTAGACTTTAGCAAGTCGGGATAATATTAATCCGATTTTTAAAAAAAATTTAAATTATTTAAGATAGCTCCGGTTTATACGATGTGAAACTCGAGATAGGAACTCGAGATAGAAGCTCGAGTGTTTGCGGCGTGAGGGAGTGGAGGATCTATCGAGGGTTTCCGGTTTTTACTGATCGATCTTTATTGTATATAGTAATCCATTAATTACATTTCTATAATTACTTATTATAACCGGTTCATGAACTTCAATATCCGTCGTTGCTATTATTTATCATTCGCATAAATCCTTAATAATTTTTGAGTTTTTTTAAGCTGTTGTAATTTAAAAGACGCTGGAAATGTACCTAATAAAAAAAAAAACTTCTTAAGACAGGATTACTACGGACCGGTAAAAAATAAAGGAAAAACTAGTTTATCCTAAGGGCGTTAGGATAAACTAGTTTGGCCTAGGAAAAACTAGTTTATCCTATTCGCGTTAGGATAAACTAGTTTGGCCTAGGCCAATCTAGTTTGGCCTAAAATTGGGTTTGGCCGGTAACATATGTATATATATATATATATATATATATATATATATATATATATATATATATATATATACATATATATATATATATATATATATATATAGCCTGTTTTTGATAAATTAACTATTCTTAATTCACCCCACTTAATTTTACTATTTTTGTCCTAAAATGCCTTTTTTCCTTTTTCTTTTCTTTTTTTTTGTTTCCCTCTTCAAAAAGCTAATAGAATTACACGTCTCTTTATTTTCATTTTCGCATTCCACCAGTAAAATTTTGCATTTTTAATTTTCCGTTCTGAATTTTACCTCTTCAATTTTTCATTTTCAATTTTCCCTTTTCGGATTAGATTCTTCTTTTGCCAGAGCTCTGTTGAAGTTTCGTTTCACGCCAGGATCTTACCGTTTTATCCAATTTGATCTTCCGCGATGCTTTTTTTGTATTCATGCAGCAGTGTCTTTTAATACAGCTGCAGCAGATCAGACTTTAACTTTTTCAGTTTTATTCCAGACATTTAAATATGTAGACGTCAGTGAGGAAGTGCGACCCGGTAAATTTTTTTGAAGCTACACTTTTTTTTAATATTTAATAATATGGCGAGGGTATTATAGTTGAACCAGATTAGTTAATTATCATAGAGCATGAGAGTCCTTTATTATATTGGATTTAATAAAAAAAAAAAAAATTCGTTAATTGTTGATAATTATTTGTGTCTACAGTAAACACTCATAGATTTAATCGCTTTTTGCTCGCTTCTTTGGTTCCTACACCTGTTTCTGCTTGCGATCTCATTATGAACAAAGCGAATTGGCTGATATTGTGCATATCTTAGTTAAACTGCAATTTTACAGCCACCGTATCTATAAGGAATGCTAGCAGATTTTGTAGCGAAATCTACAAAAGCTACATATATGTATAATAGATATATGTATACAAATAAATATAATACATAGATGTATACAATTATATCTATATTATAAAACTAAAACAACCCAAAATTCCATAAATTTAAATTAAAAAACATACAAATAACTATGACTAAACTAAAAGCACGCCATTAGCAAATGAACAAACAGAAAACATTAACGAAAGACATATTTATAAAACAAACTAAATCAAAAAAGGAGACAGGCGGCTTGGCTTACGACATGCACGGCGGGGTTAATCTAGATTTATGTGCACGACTTTCCCCCTCAGCTGTCAAAAACCAAAATCAACCAGAAGAAACTAACTCAAAAACAGAAAACGGATGAAATGTAATGTAAACCAAACAATTAATTTCCACCATGTTCAATCGACACACCTCTAGAATCGAACAGTGAATACAACTCAAATCGATAACCGTTACTTTTGCTAAAATCATAAATTAAATCATTAATAAATCGTGGAGAATAAACCTGCGAACTAGCGATACTATAATATTTGAACATTTTTACCAACCAATCCATCCGTACTTGAAGTCAATCTCTCTACACGATTTAATCCATTTACAAAGATGTTCCTAAAAATAGATATGTGTACACTACTTTGAAAATTGAAAATTTTCAAAGTATCAAAGCTAAAACTGTTTCTTTTATCATATACACCCGTAACTAGACCATCTCTGTCAATTTCTAAAAAGGTATCTAAATAATTCACTAAAATCAATGAATTAGGATAAAAATCATAAACGCATTCATTTTGAGTATTATTTGTTTTAACATATAAAATATCATCCATATATCTGTAAGAATATAAATCTTTTTTTAAACTGTAATCCATCTTCATACATAAACAGATAAATGTCTGCTAATATAAAACTACAACTACCTCCCATAGGTATTCCTCTAATCTGTTTATAAACTTTTTTCCCCTCAAAAAGGTAGTTTTAATAAACGACAAAATTAAACAGATTGGTAAAATGATAGATGTCTGTATCATATACATTATATTTTTCATAAAACACCATTAGTTTGTTCTTTATTTCTATTATATCAATACTGTTATAAAGATCCTCGAAGTCATAAGTATATAAACCTGTTATATTTTTCAGTTTTTTTAAGTGTTTTAAAAGTTCATAAACTGTTTTTGATTATAAATGACTTTCTTTCATACAAAAGACGATAGAATAACTTCTTTAATTTCCCCAATAGATTTTTACTAACCTCCTCCAAATAGATATTAAAACCACAGTGTAACGGTGTTCAGTGGCATGGTTCACTTAAAATGCAAAAACTCCAACCATATTACAGGAACTATGAAAATTTATTTAACATTTTTAACTTTAAAGTTACAAATAGAGATCATGCTCATAATTAATTAAGAGTGAGAGAGAGAGTCCATATTTTACAAGGTACGCCTGGGCGTGACCCACAGACCGTGAAGGTCTTACATCCTTTTTTTGTCGAGATCAAAAGTTGAGTGCTCGTGATTTCACAAGAATCATATAACACTTGTCGCTACACATCGCCAAATTCAAACATTGGCACCCTGAACGAACTGTGGACAAAGGTTTTATTCGCGAGCCAAATGATTATCCCAAAAAATCCAGCAACCCCGATGAGAACCATGAAACGCGTGATGGAAAATGGTTGCCAGTCCACATATCCTGGGAATCATTATCTAACCGAAATGATTACGTTAAAAATGCCCGCAACATACAATCGCGAAATGCAAGAAAGGCATCTGGTAAACCACTTGACAAAAAGATTTAACCTCCATGCAACGTGATTTTAAAAACCGCATCTCATTTCGATGTGAGAGACGGCAGAAACATCTGGGAGGTGTTTATATTACAGACTGGCATTCGCTTAAATAAGTGTTACTTAAAATTACATGCTGCAGACCGATGAAAGGGAAAGATGCAGTGACTCGCATAAAATACATTCCTTTCGCATTCGTTGTTACACGCTTTTCAACGGTTCCATCTTAGCAGTGATAAGGAAGCTTTTCTCTGCATGAAATTAAATGAAGGGATATTGTTACTAGCAGCCGCGCCTTGTGATTTTTATTTATTTCATTGCACTGGGAGCGGTAACAGACAGATAAGGGAAAAAGGAAAAAAAAAAGAAATGAATCTTTGAGCGGCCTGAAATAAAGATGTTTTTAGAAAGAAGAAAGAAAACACATTAATAAAAATCTGGATGGTTTTGAGAAATGAATTTAATCACCTATTTCATTATAGGAAAGAGGGGGGGGGGAGGATAATATGATCTAAAAGTAAGAAAGTTATGTTTTAAATTAATTTTGAATAAAAATGATAATTTTGAATAAAAATTATAGCTATGGGACAGAAACGCTGTCACACACAGCACACACAGGTAACTGCTCTAAATTTTATAGGGGACTTATGAAATTTAGGGATCATTACTAAATAGGGAAAATCTGTACTCGTATGTTTTATCTGCACCTTTTTATACAAAGCCTTGACTCTGTTTGTAATAACCTGTTTACTGGAATTTACAAGTTCGTAATTACCATTGCTATAAGCCTCTTTTAACAGGTTACCATACAATTTGTTACAAATTATAGTGTAATTACAGTCAGCTTTGTAAACGTATGTAATTATAAAATTATCCCTTAAGTTCTTTATAGAATCAACCAAATCTTTATAGTATTCCACAGCGACTCCCTCATAATTCCTGTTGTAAGCTCTAATTAGATCTTTCAGAACGCGGTATCACCATTCTTCAAAAACTTTGTTTAGTAATCGAAATCGATAGATCATTTTCTGTATGAAGATGTCTATATTTGTTGTTAGTCGCTTTATAGCATAAACCGTTGACACAATTCTTTTCAATCTAAATTTTGTTCTGACTCATATTTTGTCTGAGATTAACATTTGAAATAATATCTAAATCAACCGTGATAATATGTACATAGTCTGAATTCAAGAATTTTAAAAATTTTTCTTCATTACAATGACATACGCCATTCTCAATACCATTTTGCAAATCCTTTGCGAAATTATTGTAATTAAAAACAGTCCTACTCAAAGGTTTGTCATATTTAAAAGATCTTTTAATCAAAATATTTTTATCTGTAAGTAATTTTTTTTTAAATTCAAATCTTTGAAAGGACCTCCCATATAATATATTACAAAATAGATTTTATTATCTATATCTATGTTATTAGATTTTGAATTCAATAATGTTTTTAAGTTCTGTTGTTGATAATCGCTTTATAGCATAAACCTTTGACACAATTCTCTTCAATCTAAATTTTGTCCTGACTTTAAATAATATCTAAATCAACCGTGAAAATATGTCCATAGTCTGAATTCAAGAATTCGTTAAATTTTTCTTCATTACAATGACATACGCCATTATTGTAATTAAAAACAGTCCTACTCAAAGATTTATCATATTTAAAAGCTCTTTTAATCAAAATATTTTGATCTGGAAGTAAAATGTTTTTAAAATTCACATCTGTGAAATGATCTCCCATATAATATATTACAAAATAGATTTTATTATCTATATCTATGTTATTAGATTTTGAATTCAATAATTTTTTTAAGTTCTGCTCTTTAACTCTAAATCTCAGCAAATCGGAAGCCATATACCCATTATTATTCCCGTTATGCAGATATAAATTATCTAATAAAACAGAAATTAACTGTCTTTTTAAATTAAAAACAATATACTTAATAACTTTTTCGTTGTTACATGAGTTAAGGTTAACGATAATTTTTTCATGTATGACCCAGGGATAACGTTTGAATGGACGATTTGATATTCAAATCCCTCTTCTTGTTAACACGTTCCAAAACAGATGAAAAGCACAACTAATTGTGCAAAATTACTTTTAGGTGTATAAATATAATATAAAGATATTTAAAATACAAATTTTAAATGCATCAAAATACATCAGAAAAACCTAGAACGGTTTCAACCATTACAGGGCCGGCTTCTGTAGGAATTAAATTACAATGTTTTCTTCTGGACAGTTCTCGAATAAGCGCAAAGAAAATAATAACAACATTTAAATCCTACTGGAGACGGCCTTGTAATGGTTGAAAACGTTCTAGGTTTTTCTGGTGTATTTTGGGATATATTTAAAATTTGTATTTTAAATATTTTTATATTATACTAGTGGGCTCTGCCCATTACAAGCTACGGTCGCCAACCCCCGTTCAGACACCGCAGAACCTAAAAACACGCTAATTTGATCGGCTATAAAAAGATTAGAGATGATTGAATTATAATTTAAAAACCTGTGGTGATCTTCCTGTAAACGGGTTTCCATCCAATTCCCATTGATTGCCAAAATTTAAGACCGAATCAGTTGATGTTAAGACATTCAGTGTTTGTTTTCACGTTTGATTAAAGAAGATTAGTTAAGCATTTGAAAATAAGCTAAATTAAAATTAATTAAGTAAACGGAGTCTTTGCCTCCCAGTATTTTTTAACAGCGTTATAAAACGATTAACATAATACAATACAGACATTTTAAATGCATTGTTTTAAATCTGACCTAAGTTTCATTAAAGATTTTTTTCCCTTTTTAGCATTCACATGAAAATACTTTTGCTTTTAGAAAAGAAATATTATTATTCGCGGTGTCTTAGAATGGGGAACGTTAATTAAAAAGATCATCCCGAAATATGAAATTAATGTCCCGCATAGATACATTTAAACTGTTTGGGAGTATTATTATTTGGCTATTTTAAATGTGACGTAATTACTACAATTTACAGCTTTAAACGCATATTAATGTATTTATTATTTTAAAGTTTCCTTTCTCTTTTAATATTCACGTGCAAATACAATTTTCATGACATAATTTTCAATATTTTAATGCTGTTAACACGTACTAATTTATAGCAATTTTAAAGATTTTTTCCGTTCTTAATAGTCACGTGTAAATAATTTTTTAATCGCAAGGAAATATTATTCTTTGCGCTGTTTTTACAATTGAAAACAATATCTATAATAATAGCCTAAGTCATGTGATTATCATCAATAGTTCCGGGCTGTCCATTGCGCTTTTTATATTCCAGGTGCCATTATGCTACTTTAATGTTAGCCAGGCACAGGTGATAAGTCGCCAAATGTTATTCTATCGTCATCATTTCATCTATATTATAACAGTCCAAGTCATGTAACTGCCATAAACAATTACGGGCTCCCTTCGCTTGTCTTATGAAAGGTTTCCATTTTGATTAAAAATCGAAATTTTTTATATCATAAATTGTCATGTTTTAATCATAAAAGTTGGCATGATCGCAAAGAATTCTTAATACTTTTATGTTAGTCGGTTCTTGCCAACAGCCTTTTTTTTTAACTCGCCTGTAAGCATTTTTTTTCGAGTGGTAAATTAAAACATTGATTTGAATTTGAAATTAAATGTCATGGTTTGTTGCATTATTTAATATTTGGCACAGATGTCATATACGCACCGGGTTTCGCGTGATCTTTTTTTACGAAAATTTGGCGAAAACTTGGTTTTCGAATACCAGTTACATATGTATTTTTAAATAATTTTCTGTTATATTTAAAATGAAATAACAATAAAAAAATAATCAATAACTATAGAACAATTTATATAATTAAAAAAAAAGAAAATAAAAGTAAAAAAAATCATTTATTAATAAATAAACAAATAGCCGAGTTACCATGTCAAGCAAAATAATGCCACTTTGACAACAATTAGGTACCCCGGTGGGTAAACGACATCTGTGCCCAATATTTTTCTTTTCGTTTCGTTTAAAAAAAAGAAAGAAGTGAAAACCATTAATTTTAAATGTTTCAGTTTTGAATGAAAGTTTTGTATTTTAAATAAAATGAATAAGAGGATTATATTTTAAATTAAATTAATGAAATACAAAAAAATATGCGACGGGAAAAAATTTTTGGTGATTTATCACCTGCATCTCGCTAACATAAAAATACCAAGTTCTTGATTTCTCTATCAGAATATTCTAATTTGGCGGAAGATTGTTCAAGTAAATTGAGTTATAACTAAAAGTAACCCGATACATTTTTAGCATACATTTAAGGGAAATCAAATTGGTCGCCAAATTAGTTTAAAATAATAACGTTTTCTAAAATAAATATATATATATATATGTGTGTTATGATTAAAATTTGAGTTGCCATCATTAGAGTAAAGTATTTTAAAGTTGAAAAAAATTAATATCTCGAAAATTAATTCAAATTTTGAAGTAATAATATCAGTTTTGAGATCTACAGATTAATTTTGAGATCTGCACATTTTTATTGTTAATTTCACAGCATAATTTTCCATATTTTGGGAGAAATCGTCATAAAACATAATCAGTTGTTTCATAAAATCGTTCCATAAAGTCGTTTCATTAGGATTTTATATATATAGGGTAGATGTATGCACCTAAAAGTAATTTTCATACAATTATTGTGCTTTATGTAGATTTTTAACTATTTAACTCAAGGTGAAAAAAGCACTAGAATTTTCATTTTCATTTATTAAGAAGAAAAGCGTTTATGAATACGGTTTGTCTGTCTACCGCCTGTTGCTGCTCTAACTAGCGTAAATATAGTCATAGTTACATGTAATTGATATATGTTATTTGCTTTACTGTGGTACGTTCGGTATTGAGAATGCAGTGTGCAGCATTTACGGTTCCTTTACAGTGACATTCCCTTACACTACGGTCTATGTGGAAAAATACTTTGCAGTGAATTTTAATGGTATTACACTATTTTAAATATATTGAAACTTATATACAGGGTGTCCGGTCTCAACGGTGTCCAATGGGTAATTCCTAAACCGTTAGTCATAGACATAAAGTTCCAATTACAAAAATGTTTTAAATCAGGTAAAGAAATATTTTAAAAGCAATTTGGGTCAATAAAAACATTTCTTAAAAAATTACGAATTTTAAATTTTTATACGGTCCCCCGGTCCTATAAGTTATGTTTAATAATTTTTTCCTATTACACTGACAAATAAGACAAAAAAAAGTCCCATTCATATAACGCTAAAATTGAGCGAGTTATGAAACTTGAAAAATGCATGACTTATGCCACTTTTCTACTCTGAAAACAAATGAGTTCGGCTTCGCTTTGAGGGATCATATACCAAGTGTTTAAAGTATTCGAAGATCTTACTTCATGTGTATCTGCGCTTTGAAAAAAAAATCCTACAAGTATTATGATAAAGTCTCAAATTGGCTAAAATAACATATGTTTTATTTTGTCAGGATTTGAGACTGTTTCTCTTATGTTTTCTTTTAACAATAATTATGTTTTTTTTATAAGTTTTTATGTTACTTCAACAATCGTATGTATGTTTTTCAGTTAAAAATTGTACTCAAACTTTAACCCACTTTTAAATATCCGATCGAGATTGCATTTTACATACTGGCGCAAATCCTATAACAATCTAATATTATTAAGATTTTCGGTGGTTACCATTTATACTTATTTTACAGGATAACACGAAAAAATTCGGATAGATTTCTGCCAAGGAGTTTAAGAAAAAGTTTTAGATTAGATAATACAAGACTGTGATTGTTGGGTTTTTTAACTTTTATGTATTTTTTAGCACTGAATCTGGAAATTACCTTAATTTTTAACCATCATGTCAGGATATTTCGCAAATCATATATTTTCAAATTTAAAGAATAACAAAAATCGAATACTATAAAGAAGTGGAGATGGTTGTGTTTTTTAACTTTTGATTATTGATTTTTACGCACTTTTTAGCACCGAATCTGAAAATGACCTTCATTTTTAACCATCACGTTAGAATTCTTTACCAAATCGCAAATGTGTAAGTTAAAATATAGCGAAAATCTCATACTATAAAACATACGTAAAACGTTTTTTATTTTATTTTATTTTATTTTATTAAAAATTTTATTCGATATTTTTGTTTATTCTGGGATTCTTCCAGCTAAACAGCTGAGTGGTCCGATGAGATGGGGGAGGAAATTCAATTTTAACATTGAGATTCTTAACTTTGAAATTTGCAATTTTGCGAAAAATCCTGATATGATAGTTAAAAATGAAGGTCAATTTCGGATTGAGCGGTACAGAATATATAAGAATCAATTATCAAAAGCTAAAAAACATTACATAACCCAACTTTTGCAGGCTTGTGCAATCTAATAATATTTTAAAATACGTATCATTTTGTAAAGAATTGAGGCTGTTAATTTAGAATAATTTTATTTAACAAAAATTCTGTTTTTTCTTTCTTCTTAAATGTTTATTACAAATTGTATATTTTCCATTAATATGCCAGAATGATTAAAGATTTCAAATTTATATTGCAATGTTTATTTTACTCGCAAACATTTTTTATATCTGACGAAATTATATTTCGACTAAATTTGTGAATGACCCCCAATTTGCAGCAAAAAATATGCTCCATCTTTAAACAGCTATTACTCGGTCAATTTTAATCGTAGAACAACGGGACTTTTTGTGTATTACTTGTCAGTGTAAAAGGAAAATTTTACTAAATATAACTTATAGGACCGGGGAACCGTATAAAAATTTAAATTTCATAATTTTTTAAGAAACGTTTTATTGAACCAAACCGCTTTTAAAATATTTCTTTACCTGATTTAAAACATTTTTGTAATTGGAACTATATGTCTATGACTAACGGTTTAGGAATTAGCCATTGGACACCGTTGAGACCGGACACCCTGTACATCACGGAGGTGAGCTAAAAGGCGCTTATTGTAGCATATGCACAGCATAGAATTTCTCGTTTATTTAGACTGTCACACAAAAGCATTTGGCTGCAGTACCACTTACAAACAATAATGTCTAAAAGTCCATTTTCAGTTGTGGCACACGTTTTTAGATTTAACTAATATTTAACATATCACTTGGGGTGTATAAATTCTATAGATCATAAACAGGACTGCACAAAAATTCTCAAGTAGATTTTTTTTTATTGACTGAAATTGCCGAATGGGAATTTCCAAATGTGCTATGCGTATATAAATACATTATGCGACTTCCAAATTATTTATTTAGAAATGTTTCAACATAATAAACTGTGAAATTTTGTTACATTATTATGAATATGTTGTATAGTGTTACTGGATGCATCTTTTTTCGTTTTTGTTTTATTATAATGGGTTTATTCTCAAAATTGTACTATTTAAATTTTATAAATATCCAAACATGGCATGTTTGTCTTTGGTTTCCTGTCTTTCAACACATATGTTGAATTCAAAGGTACTTGAAAATTGGCCAATAACGACTGATTCGATATATGTTGTTAATGCACTCAATACTATTTTACATGTTTTAAATAGTTTCGTAGGATCAAATATATCTAATATATAAAAATGAAAATTTGTCTGTCTGTCTGTAATTCTATAGAAATCCACAGTTTGGGAGCCAGAATTGTGAAATGTTACGTAGGGGAGAGTTGTAAAAAACCGAGCAGACGGGTAAAACTGGGTAGTGCAGATTTCTCCTTGATTTTTTTTTTTATCTTTCGACCAACACAAGGAATTGCTTGTCGAAGGTCATTACGGCATTTTTAGCTGAGCGAAACGCTACTGTGTGCGGTTATTTTTTGAGTGAAAAATTCCGTTTGAATTACTCTTAAAAATTGTTTTGTTTGATTCCAGGTTTTATTTATATATTAACTGTTTGTCCGTATATTAAATATTGGTAAGAATTATATCTAATTCTTTGCTTTTTCTGCTAGTAATTTAACAGTTTTACTAATCTTTTATTATATGACTGAGAGTACTAACGCCATGTTGTATATCGTGTCATGTTGGAGTATAACCGGATACTTAAGAGCCGGTCAAAACCGGGTATATCCGGTTTTGTCCTACACTATATGGAATGATTTTTTTAGAATAGTTGATAATTAAGATAGAAGATTTATTTCGTCATTTAATTATGTTAAGTACTTTTAAACCCTTGATGTGCCTTTCATAGCACCTCTAAACTCATACTACAAATAAGAGATAAGGAAGTGGTTTCTTTCCAACCCTGGACAATCTGTAACAATTTACTAAATTGGAAAATTATCCAAAGCTAAATTTTTGAGAGCAACAGTTGAAAATATTCCAATCAGACGGTTTTAGAAAACATGGGTTTTTCCCTACAACAACGACATTTTCCCAGACCATCTATTTGCTTCCTCGAAAATGACAGAGAAACACATAAAAGTCAGTGATAACACACCTAGGTTTACACAACCATAGGTTGGCATAGCAGCAGCAATAAATATTTCTGGAACATAATGAGACAACTAAGCTCATCCTTCCACATCTAAAAGAGTTGACTCACACATCCAGCTTCTTCGATCGACATCGCAGATTGTGTATCCCAGCAATCTGCATTTCCAATTTCGCTTTAAATGTTACTACCCTCTCTTCAGGATGGCTTTATGATTGAGAAAAGAGCTGACAAAAGGAGGGGAGAACTATTATTTTGTCTTATTCTCCCTAAAAATTGGAGCTGGAACCAGATATTAAGGAGAAAGAAGCCAAACAGCCTAGAAAATGAAAGAGGAAGAGACATAAAAAGAAAAAAATAAATTAAGAATGTACAGAAAAATAAACCAACTAAGGTCGAGGAGACATCCTCAGAAAATGAAGAAGATAATGAAGCCTGGATGTTTTGCAATGAAATTTACTCCAATTCTGATTTCAAAGAAGGCTGGATACAACGTTTAAATTGTCAATATTGGGCACACGAAGCATGTAGCATGAAGAAGAATATGAAAATAAATGATTCGTGATTTTTGCAGATAAAATAACTCTACGACTTCCAGTATAAAATAGATAGATTTATACAATGTAGAAAATTTGCCACAGATTTATTTTTGACACATTGAAGCACACATGTGGAATTTCGTTTTGTTAAAATTAACAAAAATGTATTTTTTTTTACTGCATTAAAGAAGAATTTTTTTGACCAAAATGAGTTTTCTAGTAGTTTTAAATGAATACCCGGTTTTACCCAACGAGTGGGTTAAAACCGAACTTTTGCATATGTCTGAAAAAAGCTTTTTTTTATCAAATAAATTATATATATATATATTTTATCGAAAAGAATATATTTTATTATAGCCAAAGGTTCATTTAATATTAAAAACGGTATTCAGATTTTGTTTTTCCATTTGATTGCATTTGCGAACAACAAATATTTATGGTACCCACTTTATCCCCACTTTTCCCTACTTGTATATTAAAACACGACCGAGGCAACTAAAATAATCCGGAATCGAAATAACTTATCCTTAATTTTTAATTAATACAAAACCACCAATTTAGCAGCAATTTCCAATCAAATTGAAACATTTTTCGTTATAGCTGTTGCCAACAATTAAAAATCCACAATAAAATTCTTACCTCAACAATTAATTTTCTATTGTAAGATATCGTAGTAAAAATCTAATATATAAAAAGGAAAATTTGTCTGTCTGTCTGTAATGCCATACAAAAGCAAAGTTTGGAAGCCAGAATTGTGAAATGTTACCTACTTGTGTATTAAAGCACGGCCGAGGCAACTAAAGTAATCCGGAATCGAAATAAATTATAGTTCATTTTTAAATAATAAAAAAAAAAACACCAATTTAACAGAAAGTTCCAATCAATTTGAAACATTTTTCGTTATAGTTTTTGCCAACAATTAAAACTCCACAATAAAATTCTTACCACAACAATTGCTTTCCTATTGCAAGATATCCACGTGAAAAAATGAAATAAATATTGTGACGAATTTAATAAAAGGGAATATTACATCATAACTTTTCTACTGCAAGATTTCCACGTGAAAAATGAAAATAAAATAAACAGTTTGACGAATTAAAAATAAAAGTTAATGTTACGTCACAATTTTTCTGTTTTATGATTTCCATGTGAAAAATTATAATTATTTAATTAATCTAAGGAATAAAAAAAAAATTGGAAGATTAAGTTATATTGGAAATATAAAGGACGTGGTGAATATATAACGTCATATAAGTGTGAAAAAATGTATTGAAGCATAATAAAAACTCGATTATGGAAATATTGGCGTATTTTAACATATTGTTCCAATGATGAATGGAAATAGGTTCCTTTATTGCTGTATTTGTGTCTATTATATGCATTTATACATTTTTATATTGGGTTTTCATTTGATTCATGTGTACAACACTTCGACTGTTTTTTTAATGTTGTATGTTAAATTTTGAAATTGGTTTTTCAAAACAAACATTCTTAAAATTCTGGACAACGCCGGCTGCTTTAGCTAGCATTTAATATATCATGTGAAACTACTGCATTTGAAAATGAAGGATATTGGAAACAATGTAATTTAAAGTTAATTTCGAGAACAATAAACAGTTTTCGCAAATAATACACTGATGTTTCATTTGACTCTCACTAAAATACTCCATTGGAATGCAATAGTAAAGTAAGAAAAAATTGATTGCTACTTTTTTCCTTTAATTTTTATGTACGTTCGTAATTATATAAATACTTAGCACCTATAGTCGTCGTTCAGTCCGCCCGTCTGTCCGTCTGTTGGTCTTTCCGTCTGTCTGTCCGTCCGCATATAATAGCGCAAAAACTACCCAACCGAGTCGTTTGAAATTTAAAATGTATAATTGTTGCATAATTTTGTCGAGTTATTTCAAATTTTATGAAAATTGCATGTATATTTTAATTACAGGGACCGTCAAATTTTTCCGTTACATTATGGCCAATGGGAAAAAATTATTGCAAGTGCATTTTAATGATGTTACAGCCTTCCGAATGGTCTGAAATTTAAAATATATAATTGTTGCAAGATTTTGTCGAGTCATTTCAAATTTTATGAAAATCGGATGTATAGTTTAATTACAGGGACAGTCAAATTTTTACTTTACAGTACAGCTAATGGGAAAAAATTACTTCAAGTGCATTTTAATGTCATAGCCTTTCGGACAGAGCGAAATTGAATGAAATTCATAAGCATTTATGAAGTGCACTAAAATATACATTCAGTACAATATGCGGTGCAAAAAATATTTATAAAACTAGTTATAGTACGAACGCACCTCATTTGCCACGTTTGACGAGCATTTTCCAACTTGTTTGTTACAAATTACTTGTTAAGGACACCTATTTAAATATATAATGTTTGCTTTATATGCGTTTTTAAAAATCCTGTACAAAGTGATTTAAACACTCTTACACACCTTTCGTATTTGTTGATATAAAGTGCTACAACGAACCGTTTTTAGGTGCGTCCGTAATTATATAAATACATAGCACCTACAGTCGTCATTTGGTCCGTTCGTCTATCTATCTGTCTGTCCGTCCGCATATAACAGAGCAAAATCTACCACACCGAACGGTCTGAAATTTTAAATATATAATTGTTGCAAAATTTTGTCGAGTCATTTCAAATTTTATGAAAATCGGATGTATAGCTTAATTACAGAGATTTTCAAAAGTTTTCCGTTACATTACGGCCAATGGGAAAAATTATTGCAAGTGCATTTTAATGATATTACAGACTTCCGAATGGTCTGAAATTTATTTTAGATATATAATTGTTGCAAAATTTTGTAGAGTCATTTCAAATTTTATGACTTAGGGCCTATATCCCTCGTGCTGATAATTGGCCGTCATAAACACAACCAACCAAAATCAATATGAACTTATGAAGTGCACTAAAATATACATTCAGTACAATATGCGATGCAAAAAATATTTATAAAACTAGTTATAGTACGAACGCACCTCATTTGGCAAGTTTGACGAGCAATTCCCAACTTGTTGTTTACGGAATAAGGGTCGTAATGTTTCTATTTAGTTAAATATGCATATTATCTGACCTTTAATCGAGCCTGGATTTTTGTTTCGATCTTTCTCAATAAAGAGGATATTTTAATAAATCTGTAACATCTTTACATGTATAAAATGTAATAATATTACCAGAAATGTTACTACTGGCGATCAACCACATCCAAATGTCAGACTGAATACTGGATGTCCGAGAAGAATGAAACTTGTTTTTTTTTAACTTAAACTTACACTATGTGCAAAATTACTTAAAAGATGACACAGTATTTAAAACATGTTAAATTATTTTAATACCTTAGATTTTTCAACTATAAAAAGCATAGTCTTCTTCAGAGGAATATAAGAAATACAACATTGACTCCTAATTTTCAAAATACACGTAGATAGTGACGAAAGGAGTGAAAGTGGAAGTTAATTTATAGATCCGGAAACATTGGGAAAATAAAACATGGATATAGGGAAGTGGAAAATTACTCGTTTTATCATTCTTTAAGCAAACTGAGCAAATTCTGGGTATGTTGTAGGATAAAACGTCGTTACAAACAGTATTTTCTTTAGTAATAATTTCCATTGATTCGCGGATAATTAAATCACGATAATTCTTTGAGGGATATATAATTTTTGCGTCTTCGAAATTAACTTGTATATTCTGCTTCTGGTTAAGTCTTGACAGGGCTGTTGTAGATCGGTTATACCTTAAATCTCTCAAATGTTCTTTAATACGAACTTTAAGTTTTCGCGAAGTCATGCCTATGTATTCGAGAAAAATATCTTCTGTTTTCAGTGGAATTACATGTAAGTAAGTAAGTAAGCACCCACCCTGGGAACCCGCTTTTGGCTTATGGTTAGGTGTAACCCCCAAGCCCAGGGCAGGGAAAAGTTTTACTACCTGCAAATTACAGGTACCCCAGAAACTTCATCCCTCGGGATCGGGTCCACTTTGGTACTAATCAGATCTTTCAGTTTTGCAGGAGGAGTGGCGACCAAGTTTACGCCAAAGCGAAAAAGTGCATGTTTGAGTTTTTCGAAAAGTCCTGGTATGCAATGTGCGCTCCCGAAGTTTGATTAAGTGATCAGCACCACCTAGCTGATAAATGATGTAACCTTCAGTTGAGCTTCGTTGTCTCCCGAACAACACGTCTGTAACGAGCGCCCTCGCTGTCAAATCAGAAGCTCTTTTCAACCTTTGTCCCTTGGGAAAATAAACAATAAAAACCTATGGAAATTTAACCACAGTACATTGCTTTATCAGTGTTCGACATATGGTCCTAGCCGACCGGAGCACAGCAAATAATAATAAAAAAATGACTACTTTAACTACTTTAAATCGCCAACGCGGCGTACTGAAAACCAAACTAAACAAAATCACGAAATTTATTAACCAATATGAGTGCACCCAATTAAAAGAATCGCAAGAAGAGCAGCAAGAAGAACGATTGAGTTTAGAAGGTAAAAAAGTTTCTATTATGGAAATTAAAACGTCACTCCGTAACCTGATCGAATCCTATACAACTCTTCCGGAAGATGTCGACATAGCAGACTCTTTGGAAATAGCAACTGAGCTAGAAGATGAACTGGAAGATTCAGAGGTAAAGCTTAATATTATTCTTTGTGAATATGAATGTACTAATAATAAAAAAAGAAAATCCTACTGTTACTAACAACTTTAAAATACCAGAATTACCTCTGCCCAATTTCTATGGGAAATGTGATGAATTTCACAATTTTAAAGCTCAATTTATGTCCATTATCGGAAATAATAAGAATCTAAACTCAACTCAGCACTTATGCTACTTAAAAGGTTGTCTAAAAGGTGGGCCAAAAGACTTGAATCGGCCCAAGATACCTACGAATCTCTTTGGCAGTCTTTAGAAGAAAGATATGAAAACAAAAGAGCTGTCATTGATTGCTATATTATAAAACTTCTTAATTTTTCAAAGGTACCGGATTCTCCTAACCATGTAATGCAATTAATTGATAATACAAAATGTAATTTGCGTGCATTAAATTTACTTGGGTTTGAATCTAACGAACTCTCGGATGCTTTAATAATGCACATCTTGTTTCAAAAATTGGACCCTGAAATAAAAAAGTCTTTCGAAATGAAATTAATTAAAAACGAAATTCCTAAATTAGCTTACCTTTTAACCCTTTTGGAAGAACGAAGTCGCATTCTTCACAGTACCGTTATATCAAAAGAACAAAAAAGGTTTTTTTATAATAATTGGAAATCTGGCACTAAGCCAAACATTGAAAAATCCCTTTTAACAAAATCAAAGCAGAGAAACGGATGTATTAGGTAGCTTTCTTTACAAAAAGCTACCTATTGCAGCCGTTCGGAGGAAAGCGATTTCAAAAAATTTTGGTATATTTTCATCGATCATGCCCCCAAGAACCCGAAACCACCCTCCGTTCAAAATTGATATATATATATATATATATATATATATATCTGACATATGTCACACTGTAACTCCCGTAATTATGAACCGATTTCGATGTAATTCGGAGTGTACTTTGTACATACCAATGTCTCGACCGAGTTCGTTGGCCAGCTTCATCCGCCGTTTTGTTTCGAAATGGCGGCCATTTAAAATTTTTAAAAAAATTTAAAACTTGAAATGTGGTCCCAAAAAATTAAAAAAGGAAAAATATTTTTTTCTTATGTATTTGACCTTTATACAAAGATTCCGGAGCAGTTTTTGTTTCGTCTATATCTTAAAAAATGGCTGAGTTATAGCATTTTGAATTTCTAGCATGGCTGACATTTTGAAACGTCCTGAATTTTGTCACGCGATAAAAGGCGTATTTATGAACCGATTTGGATGTAATTCGGTATGTGCATAGTACATACCAATCTCTCGACCGAGTTCGTTGGCCAGCTTCATCCGTCATTTTGTTTCAAAATGGCGGCCATTGAAAATTTTTTTTTTAATTTAAAATTTGAAATGTGGTACCAAAAAATTGAAAATGGAAAAATATTTTTTTCTTATGTATTTGACCTTTATACAAAGATTTCGGAGCTGTTTTTGTTTCGTCTATATCTTAAAAAATGGCTGAGTTATAGCATTTTGAATTTCTAGCGTGGCTGACATTTTGAAACGTCCTGAATTTTGTCACGCGATAAAAGGCGTATTTATGAACCGATTTGGATGTAACTTCGTTTATACATAGTACATACCAATGTCTCGACCAGGTTCGTTGGCCAGCTTCATCCGCCATCTTGTTTAAAAATGGCGGCCATTTAAATTTTTAAGAAAAAATTTAATTTGAAATGTGGTACCAAAAAATTGAAAATTGAAAAAATATTTTCTTCTTATGTGTTTGACCTTGATAAAAAGATTCGGGAGCAGTTTTTGTTTCGTCTATATCTTAAGAAATGGCTGAGTTATAGCATTTTGAATTTCTAGCGTGGCTGACATTTTTAAACGTCCTGATTTTTCTCACGTAATAACAGGCGTATTTATGAACCGATTTGGATGTACCTTGGTGTGTACATAGTACATACAAATATCTCGACCGAGTTCGTTGGCCAGCTTCATCCGCCATCTTGTTTCAAAATGGCAGTCATTTAAAAAAATAAAAAAATAAAAAAAATTAAATGAGATACCAAAAAATTGGAAAATGAAAAAGATATTTTTTTGTACGTGTTTGACCTTAATACAAAGATTCCGGAACAGTTTTTCTTTCGTCTATATCTAAAAAAAAATGGCTGAGTAATAGCATTTTGAATTTCTCTTGTGGCTGACATTTTAAAACGACCTGATTTTTGTCACGCGATAACAGGCGTATTTATGAACCGATTTGGATGTAACTTGGTCTGTACATAGTACATACCAATGGCTCGACCGAGTTCGTTGGCCAGCTTCATTTGCCGTCTTGTTTCAAAAGGGTTGCCATTTAAAAAAAATTAAATTTAAAATTCAAAATGAGGTATTAAAAAGTTGGAAATGAAAAAAGATTTTTTTATGTGTTTGGCCTTGATACAAAGATTCCGGAGCAGTTTTTGTTTCTGAAAATTTGATCTTTTGTTTATATCTTAAAAAAATGGTTGATTTATAGCACTTTGAATTTCTAGCATGGCTAACATTTTGAAACGATCTTGTATTTTTCACGCGATAGCACACGTATTCGCCTATTTCGATTTAAGAAGGCATGTGGATAGTATACATCAACACCTCGACCAAGTTCGCTGGCCAGATTCATCAGCCATCTTGTTTCAAAATGGCGGCCATTAAATTAAAAAATATATATATATTTAAAGTGAGGTGCAAAAAAATTAGAAATTGAAAAAGGTTTCTTTCTTAAGTATTTGACCTTCATATAAGGATTCAGGAGCATTTTTTGCTTGTCTTTACCTTAAAAAATGGCTCAGATATAGCAGTTTCAATTTCTATTGTGGGTGACATTTTGAAAAATCTGATTTTTTGCATGCGACAGCACTGCTATATATTAACCGATTCCGATGTGAGTGAGCATGTGCGCAGCAATTACTAAGGTCTCGACCAAGTTCACTGCTTAGCCTCATCCACCATGTTGTCTTAAAATGACAGGCACTTTAATAAATTGCCGAATTTGGCAGCCAAATATAAGTTATTTTAAAGAAAAGCAGCTTGGATAAAGCTGACTAATTTCGCGAAATTCGCATTCATTATATTGATAAAAATTAGTATTGAATCTCCTATATTCGGTTTCCACTAAATTGAGCTTCGTGTGTTTGAATGATATAAGTTGGCTTTTTTAAAATAAGGATTATGAAAGCTACCTCTTCCTCCCGGCACTGGCCGGAAGGACTTTTTTAGGATGTACCGATTCACACTCTTTATATAGATGTGAGAAATGTAAACAAATGAATGAGATGAAAAGATCAGATCTTGTTAAAATTAACAATTTATGCCAGTCTTGTCTAAATAATCATTTACCTAATCCTTGTTTATTTAAAAATACGTGCCCTTCATGTAGCTGTAAAGAACATAATAGCTTACTCCATCCATTAAATGAAAATAATAATATCAGTAAGCAATTCAGAATTGAAGACCAGACAGATCGGAGTCTGCATTCTTCCCCCTCCCCCTCTCCTGATAATCAAACACTTTTCGTGAAGGAAAATGAAATGATTAAATCTTGTGTAATTTTAACCATTTATCTACTGACGGTATTTATAAGTACCACTTACTTTAAACTTTTATAACATTGTGAATATTACTAATATTATAATGGTACTTTGCAAAAATAGCTCTTTTAACTCCACTTTATCCGAATACATGGCAGCAGTAGTTCTAGGTTTGTTATTTTAGAGAGGAATGAGGCTCTCTTTGAAGCAGTCGATGTGTTTTGTGCAGACTTTTTGTACAGATTGCCACGCTCATCTTTTTATTGCTGCAAACACAGTAAAGGATATAAGATAAGTGTTGGATTTTTTTAATGTGTTCATTATGGTCTTAGAAAACAATTTGACTACCTATTTTAGTTGAACGGTGTATGTATTTGATTTAACAGTTGAATTACTCGGTGGTACTTATAAGTACCGTCAGTACAATGGGTGCTGGAGAAACACTTCTTGTTTACTTTTCGTCTGTGTAGTTATCGATCGTTTTCATCGGATTTAAACTGCAATTAGTCAAATGTGGCGCAGTAGCGATTTCCCTGGTATTTGTTTTCTGTTTCATTGTTATTTTTTATAGGAAATCGAAAAAGTTGTGGCACCGGCTGGTTTTTGCTATGCTAGAAATGCCATGTGTAAATTCATATATTGCACATGTGGAGATGCGAGAGAGCATGTTGTCCCTGGAATATTGTCGTCGCAAAACTAAAGGACTGCTAACAAGATCGAAACCTAAAAAAAAAACGTTATTTAAAACCCTTTCAGGAGCAAAGCATTTTCAATTCTGAAGTGTTGAAATAAATGATTGTCACCGGAATTTGCCAAACGATTTCTTTGTAAATAAGAAAAAGCCTATATTTCATATATTTATTAAATTGAAAATATTTTCTGGTGTCAGTTGAAATAACTTGTGGGTTTTCTGTTACGATAATTTAGTCATAGTTTACTGACGGTACTTTAAAGTACCACTTTAGTTAATTACCTCTAAATAATTAAATTTCTCACATGCGAGTATTTTTTTATGTTTATCCTTTAACTTTCATTGTAGTAACTGAAAAAAAAAATATTACATGAAAAAAATTGCAGTAGATCATATTGGTGTAGATAAAGGGTTAAATACAGCTGTGATATATTTGAAGGACGGGTCTGGGGAATTTAAACCTTTAATTGCTGCATTAGACAATTGTTCGAGTTCGCATTTATTGAGTTCTCATGCGGCAAATTTGTTAGGATTGCGTAAACAAAAAACTCATATTCCCATTTCCGGACTTAATGATTTATGTTTAAACGCTAAATCATTTGTTAGTACGGAATTAACGAATGAAAACAAAACTAAATCTTATCATTTAATATGTTAGTAGTTCCTAAAATCGCGAATCTTCCGCCGAGATATGCAAATACGTCAAAATTAAAATTGCCGTCGAATATAGAATTAGCGGATAATCATTGGAATAAACCCAAACGCGTACATGCGCTGATTGGAGCCCAGTTATTCTATGAATTAATAGGGTTGAAAAATATTAAAATCGATGATTCTCAATTAATGTTAGTAGAAACATTTGTCGGGCATGTTATTTCAGGCACTGTATACAATTCTATCTCGAATTTAAGAGAATCTTCTGATTCTTGTTTTTTTTATAACAGATTATACAAATTTGGAAAAGAAATAAGTTCTTTTTGGGAATTGGAGCAAGTAAGTGAATTAAAACCCTTAGTGAGTGAGGAGTTAAGTTACTGTAATGAACATTTTTTAAAGACTCACTATTGAAAACGGGACGGCAGATACGTTGTTGAATTACCCTTTAAGATTCAAATGTTAGACAATTCTCTGAAAAATTCAAAATAAATTGCCGCTAAAAGATTAAATCAGTTATGGAACCGTTTAGAGCGGGATTCCAAATTAAAGGAATTATACTCAGAATTTCTAAAGGAATAAACTACTTTAGGACACATGGAAGAAAACTCAGATGACATAAATCCTGATAAAGGATATTTTTTCCCTCATCACGATGTTTTGCGACCGTCGAGTATTACAACTAAACTGAGGGTTGTTTTTGATGGAAGATGTAAAACTACTAATGGGAAGTCTTTAAACGACTTATTGTTTAAAGGAGGGATAATACAAGATGATCTTTTTTCGATTATGAATCGTTTTAGAAAACATATTTTCGCATTTACAGTTGATGTAAATAAAATGTTTCGACATATAGAAGTAAATCCGTCGCATACTAGATACCAAACAACATTGTGGAGAGAAGGGATGGAGGAACCGGACTAAATCTACACTCTGAAAACGGTCACCTACGGGTGTGCAATTAGCCCATTAGCTGCCGAAGTTGTAAAGAACGATATGTACATGGACGATTGCCTGTCAGGTGCATCAGATAGTTCCGAATTTTTTTTAATTAAAAAACAACTAACAGATATTTTTAAAAGAGGTCAGATGGCCTTGCATAAATGGCGTTCTAATGTTGTTGAAGAAATAAATCCTGATTCTCAAAATTTTCCTTTTAATCAAAATGCCGAAGAGATTTCAACAAAAACTCTCGGAATACTGTGGGACTGCACTAGTGATAGATGCATTTAACTTTAAAGTTACTGTCAACAGAAGTTCTGACTACACAAAACGCGAAATTCTAAGTCAAATTGCAAGACTCTTTGACCCCCTTGGCTTGCTCGGACCTGTAATTTGCCGTGCAAAAATCTTCATGCAACAAGTATGGTTGCTAAAGTGCGACTGGAATGATAAAATTCCACTTCATGTTGCTCAAGAGTTGGACAAGTTCCCCAGTTCACTAGTTCTTACAGAAACATTCCAAATTCCAAGGTGTATTCTTATTAAAGATGCATCAGCTATCATCTTACAAGGTTTTGCGGACGCGAGTGAGAAAGCTTTCGGAGCTTCCCTTTATCTTCAAACGAACTCTGACTCAAATTCGCCTGTTTGCCACCTCATTTGCAGCAAAAGTAAAGTTGCCCCTATTAAAACTGTCAGGCTTGAACTTTCAGCCTGTCTATTGTTGTGCCAGCTTGCTGAAAAGGTAATTAGAGCTATGAAACTTCAAATCGACAAATTCATACTTTGGTCGGACTCCACAATTTCCCTAGCATGGATAGACATATCGCCACATCTTCTTAAAACCTTTGTTGCGAACAGAGTGTCTAAGATTCAAGAACTTACCAAAAACTACGAGTGGAGATATGTGCCGTCAAAACTGAATCCGCCGGATGTGTTATCCCGAGGTCAGGATGCAAAATCGCTTGCTACAAATAAACTCCGGTGGGAGGGACCCACGACATTGTAAACTTTTGTCCACAAAAGGACTCTTATAAGAAAGACGAACAATTTTTAAAGGAACTAAAGTCAGTTCCGGTTCTCACTTCAGTCATAATTTCTGACTTTAATGACTCTTTTCTTAATATTTCAAATAGTTATATTAAATTAATGAGAGTGTTAGCATTTATTATTTAGCATTCAGGTTTCTTCACAACTGTAAAAATATGGTCAAACTTAAAGGTTCCTTAATTTTAGAGGAACTAAGGGTTGCCAGAAACTTCTTAATTAAGAGTGATCACGGTGAGTATTTTTCATCAGAAATTTCGGCATTGAAAAAGGGCATGTCTGTCCCTGTAAAAAGTAAGTTGAGATTTTTAGATCCCTTCCTAGATAAAGATGATCTATTAAGAGTGGGTGGTCGTTTGGCCAACTCAAATTTAAGCTATGACCGATCTCACCAAATCATTTTACCCCCAAGTAGTAAATTAACAAAAAATATCTTTCTTTATTATCATAAAAGAGACTTACATGTTGGTCCTCAAGAGCTATTAAATAGTGTAAGACAAATATTTTGGCCTGTTAATGGAAGAAACATTGCTCGTCAAGTTGTATACGAGTGTGTTTAATGTTTCAAAATTAACCGTTTCCGGCATGGTGGGTCAATTTCTGTCCCACCTAATTAACTTTTTTTAAAATCAGTCTCAATTCACACACTTTATAATTCAAATATATGGATCTTTTCATTTTTAATCCCTCTTTTAAACTGTAGATGGCAGCACATCACAAAGATTATAGTTTCTCATTAAAAAATATTTAAAGTGAGGTCTAAAAAGAGGTATTAAAAGAGCTGTCATTTTTATCGAATTTCAAAGCACATATGTACATGAAAGCCTATTATTTATATTTATATTTATCTCAAGGTATTTTCCAAGCAAAAAAAGAAATTTCAGTGGACATTTTAAATTATTTTTTATTCATCTAAAGTATGCGGTTCAGAATTTGACCCATCACACACATGAGATTCTCGCTAACAGATGGCAGCACCAAATAATTTGCAGAGCCTTACGTTATAATTCTAATTGTGAGGATTCTAATTCAAGCTTAGTGAACGCATTTATTATATTTAAAATATTAAAATAGCCAAACTATGATGTGAAAAATACAAAGGATTTCCGTTTATCAGTTATTGGAGGCTTAATGTCAATAGCCGGTGAAAAGGAAAACACAAAGAAATTTTCTCCAGTACAAATAAAGAGCAAAAAACCCTACGTTCCCCCTGAGAAAAGACTGAAAAATGTTGGACACATCCAGTAAGAAGTAATAGAAGGAGATGTGCATATTGCAGCACATCTAAAAAAGAGCATCGCACATTTTGGATGTACGAAACATGTGATGTTCCGCTTTGCTTCCAAAAATCAGAAGCATTCTGTTTCACAAAATTTCATCAAAAATAGAATTTTTGCTTTTTTTATCAACAAAATTATGAATCTATATAATCTAGTGTTGGTTATCGATATTTTCACACATTATGAGCATCAAAGCTTCTATATACATATCCAGATTTATAGAAGAAGTTGAAATTTTAAATTTATATATTCTTATTCATAAATTTTTATTCCTTATATTATTCTCTTACTTCTAAATTTATTCTCATATTAATTTCATATTCCTCATATTATTCTCATATTTCTTATATTATTCTCGTGTTTTTGAAATTATTCATATATTTCTTGTATTTCGCATATTACTCATATATTATATCCTAGATTTTTGTATTATTGTCTAAACATTTTATACACATAATAACATGTAAAATGGTATTATATGTTTCTATTTTCATTTTTATTCAATTTATAAAAAAGTTTTCTGTAAATATATCATTTTTATTCATCTATTAAATATATTACTTAAGACATTAAGTAGCTCTCACTGTAGCTTATGACATACCTTTGTCGACTGGTGGGTCAGTTTTTGTCCTACCTCCCCGGGTAAAAAAAACAAACAAAAAAAAACAGAATTTTTTTTTTTGGTCATGACATGCATAATCATGCCTATCTAAACCTTTTTATAACATTTTCCTTAAATTTAAGTACTATTTTAACATAGCGTGTCGCAAAGGGTTAAAACTACAATTGTAAGTCAAATAATGGGTAATTTACCCCCTGAAAGAGTAATACAAGGGCCACCGTTTTCCAATGCAGGTCTTGACCTATGCGGTCCATTTTTTATTAAATATCACAACCAGAGAAAGGGAATATTTAATAAAGTTTATGTAGCCATTTTCATATGCATGGTTACTAAGGCAGTGCATTTAGAACTACTTTCTGACTTAACTTCTAATGCATTAATTGCAACCCTTAAAAGATTTTTTTCTCGCAGAGGCAAAAGTAGTACAATCTCTTGTGACAATGCATCCAACTTAGTTGGAGCATCTGCGGAACTAAAGAGATTATTAAATTCTATAAATAAAAAAAATGATGATGTATCAAATTTTCTGTCATCCGAGCAAGTTCTCTGGAAATTTCTTCCCCCTCGTTCCCCAATTTTTGGAGGACTCTGGGAGAGAGGCGTCGGACAGTTCAAATACCACTTAAAAAGAACTATTGGTGTTATGAAATTATCTCTTGAAGAATTTTTAACTATTACTACGCAAATTGAAGGTATTCGCAATTCGCGCCCTCTTTCCCCATTATCTTCTGAATTAGAAGACTATGAAGTTTTGACCCCAGGCATTTCCTGATTGCTAGACCAATCAATGCTCTTCCTGATCCAAATTTGATTAATGAAAGAGAAAACTTGCTCGACAGATAGCAGAAAACTCAGAAAATGGTGCAAATAATTTGGAAAAATTGGACCAATTCTTATTTAAGCCATTTGCAGCAGAGATCCAAATGGCTCTTTAAAAAGCAAAATGTTGCACGAGGTATGATGGTTCTGGTAAAAGATGGAGACCTACCAGTTTGTAAATGGATAGTAGGTCGTATTTCAGAAATCATCAAAGGAAATGATGACTATTAGGGTTGTAATAGTCCGGACTCCATCCGGAACTTACAAAAGAAGTATCTCCAACATCAGTGGTAATTGGTACCTATGGTAAATAACGAAAATATCAATTGAGCTTAACCTGTTCTATTGAATTTATAATTTCTTACTAATGTGTTTATATTTAGTGCTTTATGTGTAACGACTAATTAGTAATATAATCTGTATATTATTGTATTTACTTGTTGTGTATCATTGAACTATCAGAATACTTCAACGGGGACGGGTATGTGCGCTCCCGAAGTTTGATTAAGTGATCAGCGCCACCTAGCTGATAAATGATATAACCTTCAGTTGAGCTTCGTTGTCTCCCGAACAACACGTCTGTAACGAGCGCCCTCGCTCTCAAATCAGAAGCTCTTTTCAAACTTTGCCCCTTGGCAAAATAAACAATAAAAACCTATGGAAATTTAACCACAGTCCATTGCTTTATCAGTGTTCGACATGTATTTCATTCTGCAATATCTCATATTACTCCGTAGAATTTTTTGTATTTTCATATGGTTCTTCTGCGAGTTGATTAGCTTATCAGTAATGCGTACTGGGAAACCATTCTCAACTAAAATGTTTCTAATGGTGTTTAATTCATTTTCAAGTTGATTAATAAAACAAACACTAAACGCTCGTCTTATATAAAATTTGAACGCAGCAAGTTTGTAGTTAAAAGGTGATGTACTTTCAAAAGGAATGGTGCTATTAGACTTATTTACTTTCCTGTAGACTGTGCGCTCAAATGTTAAGTTTGATAATTTTTTAATTAGCATTACGTCAAGAAATGACAGCTGGTTATTATTTTCTATTTCGATGGTAAATTTTATGTTAGGGTCCATATTATTTATTCTGTTAAGAAATGCATACATCGACATAGAAAATAATAATCAGCTGTATAAAATACTAGCAAACCCCGCGGCTTTGCTTGCGTAATAGTTGAAATATGCCAAATGATATTTGCATGACTATTTTTTATTAGAAGAACACTTTTTGAAATAATTCACAAATTATAAATTAAGCCACAGTTTAACTAAACTTCATTGTAAAATTGCAATAGACAGAAATGAGATTTTAATTAATAAGAAGAACTAAAACTAATTCCAATTAAATGATAATTTAGAAAGAATTTTGAGACTTTTATGCTCATTTCATACACTCATTTCAGTATTAATTTGAAGTTTTGAATTTTTTAGAAACCATCTTAACACATTTACATCTTGAAATTAACAATCATGTCAAATTCCAAGCTTCTTGTCTAACAGTCTAACACCTCTCTGGTGTTAGTGGCACCAACATAAAATGTCGAAACAGAGTTGAAACAGAATATCTCGAAAAATGTTGAAACAGAGACTTTTACCATTAATTTGCCAACATTAACATATAAATCGGTTGTTATTTCCTAATATTCTATAGAAAAAAGAATTTAGATGTTTTTAAAGGCTTTCTTGTTGTTCCTGCAAACCAGCTGGCAGTGACACCGGCATAAAATATAGCCCGTATAGGATTAGGGACTATCACTCTTGATTCGCAACCAATAACTTCTGTAATATGTTTATTATTTCCTGAGATTCCAAAGAAATCGTAATTTAGGACTCTTTTAGAATGCTTTTCGCCCCTTCCCTTCGCTTCACCCATTTTTAATTTTGATTTATTTTCGATTGTTCTTAGAGCACATTTATATTTTATAGTTAACTAACGTGCGATATTTAAAGTTTCTAGCCTCTTCAGTACTACAGCAAACGCAATTTCGAAAGATTTTGATCCTGCAATCCTCGACATAAAATGTAGCTTATGTTTGAGCATGTTCATCACCATCAATTTGCAATCATTCTGTTTTAAATCGGTTTCATATGTTCTTAGAGATCATTTGTATCTTATAAATAACTGTCCTGCTTAATTTGAGGATTCTAAGCTCTTCAGTAACACAAAAAACGCAATTTAGAATGTTTTTTGCTTCTGCAACTTCTAGGTGGTAGTGACACTGACATGAAATAGAGCCTATATTGCAGCAAGAGCTGTCATCATCAATTTCCAACCATTATTTTTGAAATCGGTTTGGTACTTCTTGAGATTGCGTAAAAATCGCCATTTAGAACGTTTTTTAGAACGCTTTTTGTGCATTTTCACACCTTTTTAATTTCGATTTTTTTAAGAGATGTCCTTAGAGATCATTAGTATCTTATAACTAACTACCATTCCAAATTTCATGTTTCTAGGCCCTTCAGTAACACAAAAATCGCATTTTTAGAACGTTTTTTGCTTCTGCGCCCCCTTTTGGCCAGTGGCACGGACAAAAGATATAGCCTATGTTCTACGTTGGACTAACACCATCATTTTGATACCATTACGTTTGGAATCGGTTCGGTAGTTCCAGAGCTTACCTCCGACAAATAAACAATTTTTCCTCTTTATAACATGACTAGCAAACCCCGCGGCTTTGCTCGCGTAATATTTGAAATATGCCAAGTGATATTTATATGTTTAATTTTTATTAAAAGGCACTAACTAAATTTTTATTTTATTAAAAGGTAATATTTTATTTTATTAAAAGGTACTTATTACTTTTAGGAATAATAAAAAAAATTACTATTTAAAACACAGTTTGATTAAACATCATTGTTACTCTTCATAAGGCAGAAATGAGACTTAAATTAATAAAACTAAATAAAACTAAATAAATAATAATTTAAAAAATATTTTGAAACTTTTATGTTCAATTAATACGCTCATTTCAGAATTCATTTGAAGTTTTGATTTTTTTAGAAACCGTCTTCTTACATCTTAAAATTAACCATCATGTCAAATTTCACGTCCTACCACCTCTCTCAACATGAAGGGCTATGTTGAAATAGGAACTGTCACCATTAATTTGCCAACATTAATTTTGAAATTGGTTTGTTTTCTTCCTAATATTCCACAGAAACGTAATTTAGAAAGCTTTTAAAGGCCTTTTTTAGAGCGTTTGTTGTTCCTGTGAATCCCAGGTAGTAGAATCATCGGCCTAAAATATAGCTTGTGTAGGATCAGAGACTGTTACCATTGATTCACAACTATTACTTTTATATTTGGTTTATATTCCCTGAAATTGCGTAGAAATCGTAATTTAGGACTTTTTTAGAATGCTTTTCGCACCTCCCCTTCACTTCAACCCTTTTTAATTCAAATTTATTTTCGACAGTCCTTCGAGGTCATTTATATTTTATAAGTAACAACCATGCCATATTTAAAGTTTCTAGCCTTTTCAGTATCACAGAAATCGCAGTTTAGAAACTTTTTAGCTACTGCAACCCTCTGGTGGTAGTGGCACAGATATAAAATATAGCTTATGTTTGAGCAGGTTCTATCACCAACAATTTGTTATCATTAATTTTTTAATCGGTTTGGTATTTGATAAGATTACATAAAAATTGTAATTTATAACGCTTTTCGCTCACTTCTTCTTTTTAAATTTGAAATTTTCTTTCGAAAGTCCATAGAAAGCAGTTGCATCTTGTAAGTAACTCTTGTAAGTAAGTACTCGAAGTTAAAGAAGCGCCGATTGCAGTTTAATGAAAAAGTATGATAATCGTGATTTACATCACGATTATGATAATCGTGGTTTGCATCACGGTTATGATAATCGCGATTTGCATCACGATTATGATAATCGCGGTTTACATCACGATTATGATAATCGTGATGTACCGTTATGTAGGATTTTTTTATATCGTTATCACGATTTATATTTTATATCGATTTTATCGGTTTTATCGATATATCGCCAGCCCTAGCAGTTGCATCTTGTAAGTAAATACCATGCCATACTTCAAAGTGTTAGACCCTTCAGTTATGCAAAAAACGCAAATTAGAACATGTTTTGCTTTTGCAACCCTCAGATGGTAGTGACAGCAACATAAAATATAACCTATGTTATAGCAGGGTCTGTCACCATTGATTTGCAAGCATTACTTTTGAAATAGCTTTGGAATTTTCTGAGATTGAGTAGAAATCGCAATTTAGAACGTTTTTAGAACGCTTTTCGCGCATTTTCACCCCTTTTTAAATTTCCAATTTTTTCGAAACTGTTCTTAAAGATCATTTATATGTAATAAATATGTACCTTGCCTAATTTTAAGTTGATAGCCCCTAACCATCACAAAAATCGAAATTTGGAACGCTTTTTTGCTCCTGCAACGTCTAGGTGATAGTGATACCAACTTAAAATAGCGTCTATGTTAGAGCAGAGGCTGTCAGCATCAATTTCTTACCATTACTTTTGAAATAAATTTGATTCTTCCTGAGATATTGGTGACAAATCGGCATTTAGAACGTTTTTAGAAAGTTTTTCGCTCATTTTGCTCCTGCATCTCCTCTGGGGTAGTGGAAACAGATATAAAATATAGCCTATCTTGGAGCAAGATCTTTCACCATCATTTTAACACCATTATATTTGAAATCAGTTCAGTATTTCCTAAGATTGCATAGAAATTGCAATTTAGAGCGTGTTTTACAACGCTTTTTGCGCATTTGGACCCCCCTTTTAAATTTCGACTTTTTTAGGAAATATCCTTAGAGATCATTGATATCTTATAACTAACTACCATTCTAAATTTCACGATTCAAGGCCCTTCCCTCACGCAAAAACCGCAATTTAGAACGTTTTTCTCCTGCACCCCCTTTGGGGTAGTGGCACCGACATAAAACATAGCCTATGTTGGAGCAAGGATTTTCACCATCATTTTCACGCCATTATTTTTTTAATTGGTTTGGTATTTCCTGAGATTGTGTAGAAATCACCATTTAGAACGTTTTTTACAACGCTTTTCGCGCATTTTCACCCCTTTTAAATTTTGAATTGTTTAAGAACTGTTCTTAGAAATCCTTTATATCTAATAAGTAGCTGATACTTCAAATTTCATATTTCTAGGCCCTTCAGTAACACATAAATCGCATTTTTAGAACGTTTTTTGCTCCTACACCCCCTTTGGGGTAGTGGCACTGACATAAAACATAGCCTATCTTGGAACAAACGTTGTCACTATCATTTTGACACCAATATTTTTTAAATCGGTTTGGTATTTCTTGAGATTATGTAGAAACTACCATTTAGAACGTTTCTTAGAACGCTTTTTGTGCATTTTCACTTCTTTTAAATATCGAATGGTTTAAAAACTGCTGTTAGACACCATTTATATCTTATAAGTAACTAATTTCCCAAATTTCATATTTCTAGGCTCTTCAGTAACGCAAAAATCGCATTTTTAGAACGTTTTTTTGCTCCTGCACCCCCTTTGGGGTAGTGGCACCGACATAAATTATAGCCTATGTTCTAAGTTGGACTAACACCATCATTTTGATAACATTACTTTTGAAATCGGTTTGGTATTTCCTGAGATTATGTAGAAACTACCATTTAGAACGTTTTTTAGAACGCTTTTTGTGCATTCTCACCCCTTTTAAATTTCGAATTGTTTAAGAACTGCTCTTAGACATCATTTATATCTTATAAGTAACTAATATTCCAAATTTCATATTTATAGGCCCTTCAGTAACGCAAAAATCGGATTTTTAGAACGTTTTTTGCTCCTTCACCCTCTTTGGGGTAGTGGCACCGGCATAAGATAGAGTCTATGTTCTAAGTTGAGCGAACACCGTCATTTTGATACCATTACTTTTGGAATCGCTTCGGTAGTTCCTGAGCTTATCCCCGACAAATAAACAATTTTTTCCCTATTATAATATTACTAGCAAACCCCGCGACTTTGCTCGCGTAACATAGGAAATGTGCCAAGTGATATTTATATGTCTAATTTTTATTAAAACATACTAACTAAATTTTTATTTTATTAAAAGGTAATATTTTATTTTATTAAAAGGTTTTTTTTTATTAAAAGGTACTTATTACTTTTAGGAATAATTCAAAAATTACTATTTAAAACACAGTTTGATTAAACATCATTATTACACTGCATTAGGCAGGAATGAGACTTAAATTAATAAAATGAAATAAAACTAAATAAATGATAATTTTGAAAATATTTTGAAACTTTTATGCTCAATTAATACGCTTATTTCAGTATTCATTTGAAGTTTTGAATTTTTTAGAAACCATCTTCTTACAGCTTAAAATTAACCATCATGTCAAATTCCAAGTCCTACCACCTCTCTCAACATAAAGAGCTATGTCGAAACAGGAACTGTCACCATTAATTTGCCAACATTAATTTTGAAATCGGTTTGTTGTTTCCTAATATTCCACAGAAACGTAATTTAAAAAGCTTTTAAAGCCCTTTATTAGAACGTTTGTTGTTCCTGTGAACCCCAGGTGGTAGAATCACCGCCATAAAATATAGCCTGTGTAGGATCATAGACTGTTACCATTGATTCGCAACTATTATTTTTATAATCGGTTTATATTCCCTGAAATTGCATAGAATCGTAATTTAGGACTTTTTTAGAATGCTTTTCGCACCTCCACTTCACTTCACCCCTTTTTAATTTGAATTTATTTTCGACAGTCCTTCGAGGGCATTTATATTTTATAAGTAACTACCATGCCATATTTAAAGTTTCTAGTCCTTTCAGTATCACAGAAATCGCAATTTAGAAAGTTTTTAGCTCCTGAAACCCTCTGGTGGTAGTGGCACAGACATAAAATATAGCTTATGTTTGAGCAGGTTCTGTCACCAAAATTTGTTATCATTATTTTTTTAATCGGTTTGGTATTTGAAAAGATTACATAAAAATTGTAATTTATAACGCTTTTCACTCACTTCATTTTTTTTAATTTGGAATTTTCTTTCGACTGTTCTTAGAAAGCAGTTGCATCTTGTAAGTAAATACCATGCCATATTTCAAAATGTGCCATGCCATACTTCAAAGTGTTAGACCCCTCAGTTTTGCAAAAAACGCAAATTAGAACATGTTTTGCTTTTGCAACCATCAGATGATAGTCACAGCAACATAAAATATAACCTATGTTATAGCAGGGACTATCACCATTGATTTGCAACCATTACTTTTGACATAGGTTTGGTATTTCCTTAGATTGAGTAAAAATCGCAATTTAGAACGTTTTTAGGACGCTTTTCGCGCATTTTCACCCATTTTTAAATTTCCAATTTTTTTTCGAAACTCTTCTTAAAAATGATTTATATTTATTAAATATGTACCTTGCCTAATTTTAAGTTGCTAGCCCCTACCAATCACAAAAATCGAAATTTAGAAACTTTTTTGCTCCTGCAACGTTTTGGTGATAGTGATACCGACATAAAATAGCGTCTATGCTAGAACAGAGGCTGTCAGCATCAATTTCCTACCATTACGTTTGAAATCAGATTCATTCTTCCTGAGATATTGCCGATAAATCGGCATTTAGAACACTTTTCGCTCATTTTGCTCCTGCATCTCCTCTGGGGTAGTGGAAACAGATATAAAATATAGCCTATATTGGAGCAAGATCTGTCACCATCATATTTACACCATTATATTTGAAATCGGTTCAGTACTTCCTGAGATTGCATAGAAATCGCAATTTAGAAAGTTTTTTACAACGCTGTTTGCGCATTTTGACCCCCTTTTAATTTCACGATTCTAGGCCCTTCCGTAATGCAAAAGCCGCAATTTAGAACGTTTTTCTCCTGCACCCCCTTTGGGGTAGTGGCACTGACATAAAACATCGCCTATGTTGCAGCAATGGTTGTCACCGTCATTTTGACACCCTTATTTTGACACTATTATTTTTTAAATCGGTTTGGTATTAACTGAGATTGTGTAGAAACCACCATTTAGAACGTTTTCAAGAACGATTTTCGCGCATTTTCACCGCTTTCAAATTTCGAATTGTTTAAGAACTGTTCTTAGAAATCCTTTATATCTAATAAGTAGCTAATATTTCAAATTTCATATTTCGAGGCCCTTCAGTAACACATAAATCGCATTTTTAGAACGTTTTTTGCTCCTGCACCCCCTTTGGGGTAGTGACACCGACATAAAACATAGCCTGTCTTGGAGCAAGCGTTGTCATCACCATTTTGACACCAATATTTTTTAAATCGGTTTGGTATTTCCTGAGATTGTGTAGAAACTACCATTTAGAACGTTTCTTAGAACAATTTTCGCGCATTTTCACCCCTTTCAAATTTCGAATTGTTTAAGAACTGTTCTTAGAATTCCTTTATATCTAATAAGTAGCTAATATTTCAAATTTCATATTTCTAGGCCCTTCAGTAACGCTAAAATCGCCTTTTTAGAACGTTTTTTGCTCCTACACCCCCTTTGGGGTAGTGACACTGACATAAAACATAGCCTGTCTTGGAGCAAGCGTTGTCACCATCATTTTGACACCAATATTTTTTAAATCGGTTTGGTATTTCTTGAGATTGTGTAGAAACTACCATTTAGAACGTTTTTTAGAACGTTTTTTGTGCATTTTCACCCCTTTTAAATTTCGAATTGTTTAAGAACTGTTCTTAGACATTATTTATATCTTATAAGTAACTAATATTCAAAATTTCATATTTCTAGGCCCTTCAGTAACGCTAAAATCGCATTTTTAGAACGTTTTTTGCTCCTACACCCCCTTTGGGGTAGTGGCACCGACATAAGATATAGCCTATGTTCTAAGTTGGAGTAACACCATCATTTTGACACCATTGCTTTTGGAATCGGTTCGGTAGTTCCAGAGCTTATCTCCGACAAATAAACAATTTTTTCCTCTTTATAATAGGAGTATAGACTAGCAAACAACCGCGGCTTTGCTCGCGTAATATTTGAAATATGCCAAGAGTCTAATTTTTATTAAAAGGTACTAACTAAATTTTTATTTTATTAAAAGGTAATATTTTATTTTATTAAATTTTTTTTTATTAAAAAGGTACTCATTACTTTTAGGAATAATTCAAAAATTACTAATTAAAACACAGTTTGATTAAACATCGTTATTACACTGCATTAGGCAGAAATGAGACTTAAATTAATAAAATGAAGTAAAACTAAATAAATGATAATTTAAAAAATATTTTGAAACTTTTATGCTCAATTAATACGCTCATTTCAGTATTCATTTGAAGTTTTCAATTTTTTAGAAACCATCTTCTTACATCTTAAAATTAACCATCATGTCAAATTCCAAGTCCTACCACCTCTCTCAACATGAAGGGCTATGTTGAAACAGAAACTGTCACCATTAATTTGCCAACATTAATTTTGAAATCGGTTTGTTATTTCCTAATATTCCACAGAAACGTAATTTAAAAAGCTTTTAAAGCCCTTTTTTAGAAAGTTTTTGTTCCTGTGAACCCCAGGTGGTAGAATCACCGGCATAAAATATAGCCTGTGTAGGATCAGAGACTGTTACCATTGATTCGCAACTATTACTTTTATAATCGGTTTATATTCCCTGAAATTGCATAGAATCGTAATTTAGAACTTTTTTAGAATTCTTTTAGCACCTCCCCTTCGCTTCACCCCTTTTTAATTCGAATTTATTTTCGACGTTCCTTCGAGGGCATTTATATTTTACAAGTAACTACCATGTCATATTTAAAGTTTCTAGCCTTTTCATTATCACAGAAATCGCAATTTAGAAAGTTTTTAGCTTCTGCAACCCTCTGGTGGTAGTGGAACAGACATAAAATATAGCTTATGTTTGAGCAGATTCTATCAGCAAAATTTGTCATCATTATTTTTTTAATCGGTTTGGTAATTTATAAGTTTGCTTAAAAATTGTAATTTATAACGCTTTTCACTCACTTCATTTTTTTAAAATTTGGAATTTTCTTTCGACTGTTCTTAGAAAGCAGTAGCATCTTGTAAGTAAATACCATGCCATACTTCAAAGTGTTAGACCCCTCAGTTGTGCAAAAAATGCAAAATAGAACATGTTTTGCTTTTGCATCACTCAGATGGTAGTGACAGCAACATAAAATATAACCTATGTTATAGCAAAGTCTGTCACCATTGATTTGCAACCATTAATTTTGAAATAGCTTTGGTATTTCCTTAGATTGAGTAGAAATCGCAATTTAGTACGTTTTTAGGACGCTTTTCGCGCATTTTCACCCCGTTTTAAATTTCCAATTTTTTCGAAACTGTTCTTAAAGATCATTTATAGCTAATAAATATGTACCTTGCCTAATTTAAAGTTGCTAGCCCCTACCGATCACAAAAATCGAAATTTAGAACGTTTTTTTGCTCCTGCAACGTCTTGGTGATAGTGATACCGACTTAAAATAGCGTCTATGTTAGAGCAGAGGCTGTCAGCATCGATTTCCGACCATTACGTTTGAAATCAGATTCATTCTTCCTGAGATATTGCCGACAAATCGGCATCTAAGTCGTTTTTAGAACGCTTTTCGCGCATTTTGCTTCTGCATCTCCTCTGGGGTAGTGGAAACAGATATAAAATATAGCCTATCTTGGAGCAAGATCTGCCACCATCATTTTTACACCATTATATTTGAAATCGGTTCAGTATTTCCTGAGATTGCATAGAAATCGCAATTTAGAAAGTTTTTTATAACGCTTTTTGCGAATTTTGATTTCGATTTCGATTCGCTTTGAATTTCGATTTCTTTAGGAAATGTCCTTAGAGATCATTGATATCTTATAACTAACTACCATTCCAAATTTCACGATTCTAGGCCCTTCCGTAACGCAAAAGCCGCAATTTAGAACGTTTTTTGATCCTGCACTCCCTTTGGGGTAGTGGCACCGACATAAAACATCGCCTATGTTGGAGCAAGGGTTTTCACCATCATTTTGACGCCATTATTTTTTAGATCGGTTTGGTATTTCCTGAGATTGTGTAGAAACCACCATTAGAACGTTTTTTAGAACGCTTTTCGCGCATTTTCACTCCTTTTAAATTTCGAATTGTTTAAGAACTGTTCTTAGAAATCCTTTATATCTAATAAGTAGCTAATATTTCAAATTCTATATTTCTAGGCACTTCGGTAAAGCAAAAATTGGCCTTTTTAGAACGTTTTTTGCTTCTGCACCCCCTTTGGGATAGTGGCACCGACATAAAACATAGCCTATGTTGGAGCAAGGGTTGTCACCGTCATTTTGACACCTTTATTTTGACACCATTATTTTTTAAATCGGTTTGGTATTACCTGAGATTGTGTAGAAACCACCATTTAGAACGTTTTTTAGAACGATTTTCGCGCATTTTCACCCCTTTCAAATTTCGAATTGCTTAAGAACTGTTCTTAGAAATCCTTTATATCTAATAAGTAGCTAATATTTCAAATTTCATATTTCTAGGCCGTTCAGTAACACATAAATCGCATTTTTAGAACGTTTTTTGCTCCTGCACCCCCTTTGGAGTAGTGACACCGACATAAAACATAGCCTATCTTGGAGCAAGCGTTGTCCCCATCATATTGACATCAATATTATTTAAATCGGTTTGGTATTTCCTGAGATTGTGTAGAAACTACCATTTAGAACGTTTTTTAGAACGCTTTTTTGTGCATTTTCACCCCTTTTAAATTTCGAATTGTTTAAGAACTGTTCTTAGATATCATTTATATCTTATAAGTAACTAATATTCAAAATTTCATATTTCTAGGCCCTTCAGTAACGCTAAAATCGCATTTTTAGAACGTTTTTTGCTCCTACACCCCCTTTGGGGTAGTGGCACCGACATTAAACGTAGCCTATGTTGGAGCAAGCGTTGTCACCATCATTTTGACACCAATACTTTTTAAATCAGTTTGGTATTTCCTGAGGTTGTGTAGAAACCACCATTAGAACGTTTTTTAGAACGCTTTTCATGCATTTTCACCCCTTTTAAATTTCGAATTGTTTAAGTTAATTGTTCTTAAAAATGCTTTACATCTAATAAGTAGCTAATATTTCAAATTTCATATTTCTAGGCCCTTTGGTAACGGAAAAATCGCATTTTTAGAACGTTTTTTGCTCCTGCACCCCCTTTCGGGTAGTGGCACCGACATAAAACATAGCCTATGTTGAAGCAAGGGTTGTCACCGTCATTTTGACACCCTTATTTTGACACCATTATTTTTTAAATCGGTTTGGTATTTCCTGAGATTGTCTAGAAACCACCATTTAGAACGTTTTTTAGAACGATTTTCGCGCATTTTCACCTCTTTCAAATTTCGAATTGTTTAAGAACTGTTCTTAGAAATCCTTTAAATCTAATAAGTAGCTAATATTTCATATTTCTAAGCCCTTCAGTAACACATAAATCGCCTTTTTAGAAATTTTTTGCTCCTGCACCCCCTTTGGGTTAGTGACACCGACATAAAACATAGCCTATCTTGGAGCAAGCGTTGTCACTATCATTTTAACACCAATTTTTTTTAATTGGTTTAGTATTTCCTGAGATTGTGTGGAAACTACCATTTAGAACGTTTTTTTAGAACGCTTTTTGTGCATTTTCACCCCTTTTAAATTTCGAATTGTTTAAGAACTGTTCTTAGACATCATTTATATCTTATAAGTATCTAATACTCAAAATTTCATATTTCTAGGTCCTTCAGTAACGCTAAAATCGCATTTTTAGAACGTTTTTTGCTCCTACACCCCCTTTGGGTTAGTGGCACCGACATAAGATATAGCCTATGTTCTAAGTTGGACTCACACCATCATTTTGATACCATTACTTTTGGAATCGGTTCGGTAGTTCCAGAGCTACCTCCGACAAATAAACAATTTTTTCCTCTTTATAATAGGAGTATAGACTAGCAAACCCCGCGGCTTTGCTCGCGTAATAGTTGAAATATGCCAAGTGATATTTATATGTCTAATTTTTATCAAAAGGTACTAACTAAATTTTTATTTTATTAAAAGGTAATATTTTATTTTATTAAAAGGTACTTATTACTTTTAGGAATAATTCAAAAATTACTATTTAAAACACAGTTTGGATAAACATCATTATTACACTGTATTAGGCAGAAATGAGACTTAAATTAATAAAATGAAATAAAACTAAATAAATGATAATTTAGAAAATATTTTGAAACTTTTATGCTCAATTAATACGCTCATTTCAGTATTCATTTGAAGTTTTGAATTTTTTAGAAACCATCTTCTTACACCTTAAAATTAACCATCATGTCGGATTCCAAGTCCTACCACCTTTCTCAACATAAAGGGCTATGTTGAAACAGGAACTATCACCATTAATTTACCAACATTAATTTTGAAATCGGTTTGTTATTTCCAAATATTCCACAGAAACGTAATTAAAAAGCTTTTAAAGCCCTTTTTTTGAACGTTTGTATTTCCTGTGAACCCCAGGTGGTAGAATCATCGGCATAAAATATAGCCTGTGTAGGATCAGAGACTGTTACCACTGATTCGCAACTATTACTTTTATAATCGGTTTATATTCCCTGAAATTGCATAGAATCGTAATTTAGAACTTTTTTAGAATGCTTTTCGCACCTCCCCTTCCCTTCACCCCTTTTTAATTCGAATTTATTTTCGACGTTCCTTCGAGGGCATTTATATTTTATAAATAACTACCATGTCATATTTAAAGTTTCTAGCCTTTTCAGTATCACAGAAATCGCAATTTAGAAAGTTTTTAGTTCCTGCAACCCTCTGCTGGTAGTGGAACAGACATAAAATATAGCTTATGTTTGAGCAGGTTCTATCACCAAAATTTGTCATCATTATTTTTGTAATCGGTTTGGTAATTTATAAGTTTGCTTAAAAATTCTAATTTATAACGCTTTTCACTCACTTCATTTTTTTTAAATTTGGAATTTTCTTTCGACTGTTCTTAGAAAGCAGTAGCATCTTGTAAGTAAATACCATGCCATACTTCAAAGTGTTAGACCCCTCAGTTGTGCAAAAAATGCAAATTAGAACATGTTTTGCTTTTGCAACCCTCAGATGGTAGTGACAGCAACATAAAATATAACCTATGTTATAGCAGAGTCTGTCACCATTGATTTGCAACCATTAATTTTGAAATAGCTTTGGTATTTCCTTAGATTGAGTAGAAATCGCAATTTAGTACGTTTTTAGGACGCTTTTCGCGCATTTTCACCCCGTTTTAAATTTCCAATTTTTTCGAAACTGTTCTTAAAGATCATTTATAGCTAATAAATATGTACCTTGCCTAATTTAAAGTTGCTAGCCCCTACCGATCACAAAAATCGAAATTTAGAACGCTTTTTTGCTCCTGCAACGTCTTGGTGATAGTGATACCGACTTAAAATAGCGTCTATGTTAGAGCAGAGGCTGTCAGCATCGATTTCCGACCATTACGTTTGAAATCAGATTCATTCTTCCTGAGATATTGCCGACAAATCGGCATCTAAGTCGTTTTTAGAACGCTTTTCGTGCATTTTGCTTCTGCATCTCCTCTGGGGTAGTGAAAACAGATATAAAATATAGCCTATCTTGGAGCAAGATCTGCCACCATCATTTTTACACCATTATATTTGAAATCGGTTCAGTATTTCCTGAGATTGCATAGAAATCGCAATTTAGAAAGTTTTTTATAACGCTTTTTGCGAATTTTGATTTCGATTTTGATTCGCTTTGAATTTCGATTTCTTTAGGAAATGTCCTTAGAGATCATTGATATCTTATAACTAACTACCATTCCAAATTTCACGATTCTAGGCCCTTCCGTAACGCAAAAGCCGCAATTTAGAACGTTTTTTGCCCCTGCACTCCCTTTGGGGTTGTGGCACCGACATAAAACATCGCCTATGTTGGAGCAAGGGTTTTCACCATCATTTTGACGCCATTATTTTTTAGATCGGTTTGGTATTTCCTGAGATTGTGTAGAAACCACCATTAGAACGTTTTTTAGAACGCTTTTCGCGCATTTTCACTCCTTTTAAATTTCGAATTGTTTAAGAACTGTTCTTAGAAATCCTTTATATCTAATAAGTAGCTAATATTTCAAATTCTATATTTCTAGGCACTTCGGTAATGCAAAAATTGGATTTTTAGAACGTTTTTTGCTTCTGCACCCCCTTTGGGATAGTGGCACCGACATAAAACATAGCCTATGTTGGAGCAAGGGTTGTCACCGTCATTTTGACACCTTTATTTTGGCACCGTTATTTTTTAAATCGGTTTGGTATTTCCTGAGATTGTGTAGAAACCACCATTTAGACCGTTTTTTAGAACGATTTTCGCGCATTTTCACCCCTTTCAAATTTCGAATTGCTTAAGAACTGTTTTTAGAAATCCTTTATATCTAATAAGTAACTAATATTCAAAATTTCATATTTCTAGGCCCTTCAGTAACGCTAAAATCGCATTTTTAGAGCGTTTTTTGCTCCTACACCCCCTTTGGGGTAGTGGCACCGACATTAAACGTAGCCTATGTTGGAGCAAGCGTTGTCACCATCATTTTGACACCAATACTTTTTAAATCAGTTTGGTATTTCCTGAGATTGTGTAAAAACTACCATTTAGAACGTTTTTTAGAACACTTTTGTGCATTTTCAACCCTTTTAAATTTCGAATTGTTTAAGAACTGTTCTTAGACATCATTTATATCTTATAAGTAACTAATATTCAAAATTTCATATTTCTAAGCCCTTCAGTAACGCAAAATCGCATTTTTAGAACGTTTTTTGCTCCTACACCCCCTTTGGGGTAGTGGCACCGACATAAGATATAGCCTATGTTCTAAGTTGGACTAACACCATCATTTTGATACCATTACTTTTGGAATCGGTTCGGTAGTTCCAGAGCTTATCTGCGACAAATAAACAATTTTTTCCTCTTTATAATAGGAGTATAGAAGTATAGACTAGCAAACCCCGCGGCTTTGCTCGCGTAATATTTGAAATATCCCAAGTGATATTTATATGTCTAATTACTAACTAAATTTTTATTTTATAAAAAGGTAATATTTTATTTTATTAAAAGGTACTTTTTACTTTTAGGAATAATTTAAAAAAATTACTATTTAAAGCACAGTTTGATTAAACATCATTGTTACACTGCATAAGGCAGAAATGAGACTTAAATTAATAAAACGAAATAAAACTAAATAAATAATAATTTAGAAAATATTTTGAAACTTTTATGCTCAATTAATACGCTCATTTCAGTATTCATTTGAAGTTTTGAATTTTTTAGAAACCATCTTCTTACATCTTAAAATTAACCATCATGTCAAATTCCAAGTCCTACCACCTCTCTCAACATAAAGGGCTATGTTGAAATAGGAACTGTCACCATTAATTTGCCAACATTAATTTTGAAATTGGTTTGTTATTTCCTAACATTCCACATAAACGTAATTTAGAAAGCTTTTAAAGGTCTTTTTTAGAGCGTTTGTTGTTCCTGTGAACCCTAGGGGGTAGAATCATCGGCATAAAATATAGCCTGTGTAGGATCAGAGACTGTTACTATTGATTCTCAACTATTATTTTATATTTGGTTTATATTCCCTGAAATTGTGTAGAAATCGTAATTAGGACTTTTTTAGAATGCTTTTCGCACCTTCCCTTCACTTCACCTCTTTTTAATTCGAATTTATTTTCGACAGTCCTTCGAGGGCATTTATATTTTATAAGTAACTACCATGCCATATTTAAAGTTTCTAGCCTTTTCAGTATCACAGAAATCGCAATTTAGAAAGTTTTTAACTACTGCAACCCTCTGGTGGTAGTGGCACAGACATAAACTATAGCTTATGTTTGAGCAGGTATCTATCACCAACAATTTGTCATCATTATTTTTTTAATCGGTTTGGTATTTGATAAGATTACATGAAAATTGTAATTTATAACGCTTTGCGTTCACTTCATCTTTTTAAATTTGAAATTTTCTTTCCACAGTTCTTAGAAAGCAGTTGCTAGGGCTGGGCGATGTCTGCAATTATATATCGTGATAAATCGGCATCTTTATACCATGGTATTTCGATATATCGATATTATGACATGTGTACAAAGTAATAAAATATCAAGTAACGTATAAAACTGAACAAAATAATAAAATATAGTCGGAAATAGTCGGTATATTAATGTAGTCGGGAAAAAAGTTTTTTTTGCGTGCTCAAGAAATCAGGGACAGAGCAATGAAAATGAGCCTCGCGCGCTTGCTGATTTTCAGAAAATAATTCGGAAAATTCAAAAATTTCTGTAAATCTGCTAATTGTAAAATTCCTACCTTGAACTATCCTCATCTAAATTTCCAGACTTGTATGTGCGGTAGATTTCGTTAGCCATCGCCGACACACACAAACACACACACAGGTTGAGTGAAAGTTTCTTTTATTAGTATAAATTACAACATTTAATAAATAAATGCACTTATTCCAATGATATTATAATATAAGCTATTTAAAATTACTGTTAAAGTAAAATTTATTATTTCCCGGGATACATGTAAAGAGAACGATATATCCGAATGCGCAATCTAAAGAGGCGAGAAATGTGTGGCTGCTGTATTAATGTAATATATGCTGCCACGGGCACTGGCGAAGAGATGTGCGGGAGGGCCACTGCATCGCCGTGCATTCTGAAATTTAGTAAATCTTCTTTATGTTTGAAAAAGTAAAATTTAATCTTCTTAGCAGAAAATGTAGAAAATTAAGGGTTAAAAGAAAAAAAGTACTAAAATTTCGTTGAAAGAGGGAGGAAAAAAATGCAATAATCCGGCTATAATCACTTCTTAAATTTTTTATATAATTCTTAAATTCCTACATTGCTTTTTGGCTGGTATGTTTAAACATTGTCTAACATGGTGGTGTCTCCTACAGAAAATTCCTTTTTTATTTAATTTTTATATTCTTCATTAAAAAAAAAAAAAAAAAAAAAAAAAAAAAAAGCAAAGCTCTACCTACACTGCGGCCCACAATCAAATGTCTTTCAAAATTTACCTTATCCTTCTTTTCGTTCTTCCGATTCCGAAGTCCATGTACGCTGTATATATGAAGTGTTATAAATATTTTTTTACAACAGCGGATTGGGATTTTATTGAGTCACTGTCCCTTCCAAATACTGGATATGCAACGCACTATCTTCCGCACCGGAGAAAGACAGAAAGAGTAAGGGGGGGGGGGGCGAAGAGAGAGAGAGAGAAACATACCAAGAACAAGTGCCATATCGCACGACGTGCAGCAAACAATCATAATCGAGCTTCCACTTTTGTTAAATCCAATCCCTTCGCTTAAAAATAGTTCCACGGTTGCTACTCTTTTGTAAAACAGCAACAAAAACCTTTTTTTTCCTGACTTTTATTCTAATTATATTTTAAGCTCAGTACTAACAATCCACAAATACAATAATTCCATTTTGGGCTTGTGATCGGGTGCAATTATTATTGTGAAAATTATCTTGTGTGTATTTTTACCTGAACCGAAATATTTAACATGAATCCGAAGCGAAATGAAAGAAAATTAATGCCACATTTTCAATGACTATACGGTAAAATAGACTACAGTCCCGCCTCTCGTTTTGAATGTTAAAAGGAAAATATTTGATTAAAAAAAATTCTGAATTAAAAATATACATCTTTTCCTAACCTTTAAGACTCCATTTCTTATACTTGTGATAGCAGGGAAGTTGGATAAGAATCTATTGCGTTTCGACCAATGTCCTCTTAACGAAAAAAAAAAAAAAACTATAACCTTCCTCCCCCCCCCCCCCAAACACATAAAAAATTGCGTCTCTCCTTTTATTGCCAGCACGCAAACTTTAACTGCTTAATTTTTCTGCCATGTTTGTTATTTTGAATTCTGGTGACATTAAATAAATAAACAAACATCTAATTGTTCTCTCCACTCTCTAGAAATAAATGATGCCAGAGGCAGTAAAATACTAAATACTCACATATATCAAACGACTGTCGATTTTTAAAAGAAACCGTCAGGAGAAAAAAAAACGCGCTTCACAGAAGTAAAAATATCTGCATTAAAAAGGACCCTAGAATAGACATTAATAAATATTACTATGGAAGTATTATTTCATTTATTCAATTAAATCGCCTTTTGCAAATAAAATATAATATTTCATTTCTTTGTCGCCCTGATTATTCGCACATTGTTCAAAAACAAAGAGCAAATATTCAACACGGCTGAACTCTAAATACCAGAACGAAATTAAAATCATGGTATCTGATCTATAGCATTTTGAGCTTTACACCGTCAATACTGTAAAAACAACATAAATATCCGCTGACGACAGTTGCATGCGAAAACCAGATGTATGATATTTATCAACCGTCATATAAACATCCAAACGATCACTTTTTCCCCTTTTCAAAAACCGTTTAGGCTGTGGGAAATCATACCGTTAATACCATGATAATATCGGCAACTGCGGATTCGGTATTTAATAAAACAATTGAAGCTCGGAGAATCTTGAAGAGTCATCATGGTTTAGGCTGTGGGAAATCATACCGTTAATACCATGATAATATCGGCAACCGAGGATTCGGTATTTAATAAAATGATTGAAGCTGGGAGAATCTTGAGGAGTCATCATGGTTTAGGATGAGTACTCGAAGTTAAAGAAGCGCCGATTGCAGTTTAATGAAAAAGTATGATAATCGTGGTTTACATCACGATTATGATAATCGTGGTTTGCATCACGGTTATGATAATCGCGATTTGCATCACGATTATGATAATCGCGGTTTACATCACGATTATGATAATCGTGATGTACCGTTATGTAGGATTTTTTTTATATCGTTATCACAATTTATATTTTATATCGATTTTATCGGTTTTATCGATATATCGCCAGCCCTAGCAGTTGCATCTTGTAAGTAAATACCATGCCATACTTCAAAGTGTTAGACCCTTCTGTTATGCAAAAACGCAAATTAGAACATGTTTTGCTTTTGCAACCCTCAGATGGTAGTGACAGCAACATAAAATATAACCTATGTTATAGCAGGGACTGTCACCATTGATTTACAACCATTACTTTTGAAATAGCTTTGGAATTTCCTGAGATTGAGTAGAAATCGCAATTTAGAACGTTTTTAGAACGCTTTTCGCGCATTTTCACCCCTTTTTAAATTTCCAATGTTTTCGAAACTGTTCTTAAAGATCATTTATATGTAATAAATATGTACCTTGCCTAATTTTAAGTTGCTAGCCCCTACCGATCACAAAAATCGAAATTTGGAACGCTTTTTTGCTCCTGCAACGTCTAGGTGATAGTGATACCGATTTAAAATAGCGTCTATGTTAGGGCAGAGGCTGTCAGCATCAATTTCTTACCATTACTTTTGAAATCAGTTTGATTCTTCCTGTGATATTGGTGACAAATCGGCATTTAGAACGTTTTTAGAGCGCTTTTCGCTCATTTTGGTCCTGCATCTCCTCTGGGCGTAGTGGAAACAGATATAAAATATAACTTATCCTGGAGCAATATCTGTCCCCATCATTTTTACACCATTATATTTGAAATCGGTTCAGTATTTCCTGAGATTGCTAGAAATCGTAATTTAGAACGTTTTTACAACGCTTTTTGCGCATTTTGACCCCCCTTTTAAATTTCGACTTTTTTAGGAAATGTCCTTAGAGATCATTGATATCTTATAACTAACTAACATTCTAAATTTCACGATTCAAGGCCCTTCCGTCACGCAAAAACCGCAATTTAGAACGTTTTTCTCCTGCACCCCCTTTGGGGTAGTGGCACCGACATAAAACATAGCCTATGTTGGAGCAAGGATTTTCACCATCATTTTGACGCCATTATTTTTTTAATTGGTTTGGTATTTCCTGAGACTGTGTAGAAATCACCATTTAGAACGTTTTTTAGAACGCTTTTCGCGCATTTTCACCCCTTTTAAATTTCGAATTGTTTAAGAACTGTTCTTAGAAATCCTTTATATCTAATAAGTAGCTGATACTTCAAATTTCATATTTCTAGGCCATTCAGTAACACATAAATCGCATTTTTAGAACTTTTTTGCCCCTACACCCCGTTTGGCGTAGTGGCACCGACATAAAACATAGCCTATCTTGGAGCAAACGTTGTCACTATCGTTTTGAAACCAATATTTTTTAAATCGATTTGGTATTTCCTGAGATTATGTAGAAACTGCCATTTAGAACGTTTTTTAGAACGTTTTTTGTGCATTTTCACCCCATTTAAATTTCGAATTGTTTAAGAACTGTTCTTAGACATCATTTATATCTTATAAGTAACTAATATTCCAAATTTCATATTTCTAGGCCCTTCAGTAACGCAAAAATCGCATTTTTAGAACTGCATTTTTTGGAATTTCCTCTCGACAATTCTTACAAAGCATTTACATCTTTGATGTAATTACCATTCTAAATTTAAAATGTTAGACCCTCTCAGTAATACAAAAAATGCAAATTAGAACATTTTTTACCCCTGTAACCCCCAAGTGGTAGTGACAACAACGTAAAATATAGGCTATGTTAGAGCGGAGACTATCACCATCAATTTGAAACCATTACTTCTGAAATGGGTTTATATTTCCTGAGATTGCGTAGAAATTGTTATTTAGAACGTTTTTGGAAAGATTTTCGTTCATTTTCACCCCTTTTAAATTTCAAATTTTTAAGGAACTTCTTCTCAGAGAGTATTTACATCTCATAAGTAATTACCGTGCTAAATTTCAAGTTGCTAGTCCCTTCAGTATCCCAAAAACCACAATTTAGAACGTTTTCTAAAATGTAACCGCAATGTAGTAGTGACGCCATAATGAAATAGATCCTATATTAGAGCAAGGGCTGTCACCATCAATTTCCAACCATTACTTTTGAAATTGGTTGGGTACTTTCTGAGATTGTGTAGAAATCCCAATTTAGAGCGTTTTTCATCCATTTTCACCCCTTTTAAATTTCGAATTGTTTAGGAAATGTTCTTAGAGATCATTTATATCTTATAAGTAATTTCCATGCCTAGTTCAAAGTTGCTAGCCACTGCAGTATTACAGAAAACGCAATTTAGATCGTTTTTTGCTCCTTCAACCCCTTCAGCGTAGTGGCACCGACACGAAATACAGCCTGTGTTGGAGCGAGAGGGCTGCACCATCATTTTCACATCATCATTTTTTAAATCGGTTCGGTACTTCCTGAGATTGCATAGAAATCGCAATTTTAGAAAGTTTTTTAGAACGCTTTTCTCTCATTTACCTCTTTTAAATTTCGATTTTTTAAGAAATGTTCTTAGAGATCATTTGTATCTTATAAATAACTGCCATTCCTAATTTCAGGATTCTAGGCCCTTCTGTAACACAAAAATCGAAATTTAAAATTATTTTTTCTCCCTCAACCCCTTTAGAGGTAGTGAGACCAACCTGAAATGGAGCGTATGTTAGAGCAAGGGCTGTCATCATCAATTTCCAGCCATTACTTTTGAAATAGGTTGTGTACATTCTGTGATTGCGTAGAAATCGCCATTTAGAACGTTTTTTAGAACCCTTTTCGCGCATTTTCACCCCTTTTAAATTTCGAATTTTTTAAGAAATATTCTTAGAGATCATTTATATCTTATAAGTAATTACCGTTCCAAATTCCATGTATCTGGGCCCTTCAGTAACACAAAAATCGCAATTTCGAACGATTTTTGCTCCTGCAACCACTTTAGGGGTAGTGGCACCGACATAAAATGTAGCCTATATCGGAGCAATGGTTGTCACCATTCTTTTTGAAATCGGTTTGGTACTTCTTGAGATTGCGTAAAAATCGCCATTTAGAACGTTTTTTAGAACGCTTTTTGTGCATTTTCACCCCTTTTAAATTTCGAATTTTTTAAGAAATGTTCTTAGAGATCATTTATATCTTATAAGTAACTACCATGCCAAATTCCATGTATCTGGGCCCTTCAGTAACACAAAAATCGCAATTTCGAACGTTTTTTTGCTCGTTCAACCCCTTTAGGGGTAGTGGCACCGACATAAAATGTAGCCTATGTTGGAGCAAGTGTTGTCACCATCCTTTTGACACCATTATTTTTGAAATCGGTTTGATACTTCCTGAAATTGCGTAAAAATCGCCATTTAGAACATTTTTTAGAACGCTTTTTGCGCATTTTCACCCCTTTTAAATTTCGAATTTTTTAAGAAATGTTATTAGAGATCATTTATATCTAATAAGTAACTACCATTCCAAATTTCATGTTTCTAGGCCCTTCACTAACACAAAAATTGCATTTTTAGAACGTTTTTAGCTCCTGCACCCTCTTTAGGGTAGTGGCACCGACATAAAATATAGCCTATGTTCTAAGTTGGACTAACACCATCTTTTTGATTCCATTACTTTTTAAATCGGTTTGGTATTTCCTGAGATTATGTAGAAACTACCATTTAGAACGTTTTTTAGAACGCTTTTGTGCATTTTCACCCCTTTTAAATTTCGAATTGTTTAAGAACTGTTCTTAGACATCATTTATATCTTATAAGTAACTAATATTCCAAATTTCATATTTCTAGGCCCTTCAGTAACGGAAAAATAGCATTTTTAGAACGTTTTTTGCTCCTGCACCCCCTTTGGGGTAGTGGCACCGACATAAGATATAGACTATGTTCTAAGTTGGACTAACACCATCATTTTGATACCATTACTTTTGGAATCGGTTCGGTAGTTCCTGAGCTTACCTCCTACAAATAAACAATTTTTTCCTCTTTATAATAGGAGTATAGACTATAGATGACTAGAAAACCCCGCGGCTTTGCTCGCGTAATAGTTGAAATATGCCAAGTGATATTTGCATGACTATTTTTTATTAGAAGAACACTTTTTGAAATAATTCATAAATTACAAATTAAGCCACAGTTTCACTAAACTTCATTGTAAAAGTGCAATAGACAGAAATGAGATTTTAATTAATAAGAAGAACTAAAACTAATTCCAATTAAATGATAATTTAGAAAGAATTTGAGACTTTTATGCTCATTTCATACACTCATTTCAGTATTAATTTGAAGTTTTGAAGTTTTTAGAAAACATCTTGACACATTTACAGCTTGAAATTAACCATCATTTCAAATTCCAAGATTCATGCATTTACCACCTGTCTGGTGTTAGTGGCACCAACATAAAATGCCAAAACAGACTTGAAACAGACTATCTCGAAAAATGTTGAAACGGAGACTGTTACCATTAATTTGCCAACATTAACATTGAAATCGGTTGTTATTTCCTAATATTCTATAGAAAACAGAATTTAGATGTTTTTAAATGCTTTCTTGTTGTTCCTGCCAACCAGGTGGCAGTGACACCGGCATAAAATATAGCCCGTATAGGATCAGGGATTATCACACTTGATTCGCAACCCATAACTTCTGTAATATGTTTATTATTTCCTGAGATTCCACAGAAATCGTAATTTAGGACTCTTTAGAATGTTTTTCACCAACTTCTCTTCGCTTCACCCCTTTTTAATTTCGAATTTATTTTCGATTGCTCATAGAGCACATTTATACTGTATAGTTAACTAACGTGCTATATTTAAATTTTCTAGCCTCTTCAGTACCACAGAAATCGCAATTTAGAAAGATTTTGCTGCCGCAACCCGCGACACATAATATAGCTTATAAATATAGCAAATAAAGCCTTTGTGCAACAATATTAAAAAGCAGAAAAACCAACGTTTAAAATGCACAAATAATTAAAAATAATAAATAAAACACACACAACAACACAACAATAAAAAGCACAAATAATAAATTATTTGTGCATTTTAAACGTTGGTTTTTCTGCTTTTTAATATAGCTTATGTTTAAGCAGGTTCATCACCATCAATTTGTAATCATTCTGTTTTAAGTCGGTTTCATATGTTCTTAGTTATCATTTGTATCTTATAAATACCCTGCCTAATTTCAGGATTCTAAGCTCTTCAGTAACACAAAAATCGCAATTTCGAACGTTTTTTGCTCCTGCACCCCGTTTAGGGTTAATGGCACCGACATAAAATGTAGCCTATGCTGGAGCAAGGGTTGTCACCATCATTTTGACACCATTATTTTTGAAATCGGTTTGGTATTTCTTGAGATTGCGTAAAAAATCGCCATTTAGAACGTTTGTTAGGACTCTTTTCGCGCATTTTCACACCTTTTAAATTTTGAATTTTTTAAGAAATGTTTTTAGAGATTATTTATATCTTATAAGTAACTACCATTCCAAATTTCATGTATCTGGGACCTTCAGTACCACAAAAATCGAAATTTCGAACGATTTTTGCTCCTGCACCCCCTTTAGGGTTAATGGCACCGACATAAAATGTAGCCTATGTTGGAGCAAGGGCTGTCACCATCATGTTGACACCATTATTTTTTAAATCGGTTTTGTACTTCCTGAAATTGCGTAAAAATCGCCATTTAGAACGTTTGTTAGGACTCTTTTCGCGCATTTTCACCCCTTTTAAATTTTGAATTTTTTAAGAAATGTTTTTAGAGATTATTTATATCTTATAAGTAACTACCATTCCAAATTTCATGTATCTGGGACCTTCAGTACCGCAAAAATCGAAATTTTGAACGATTTTTGCTCCTGCACCCCCTTTAGGGTTAATGGCACCGACATAAAATGTAGCCTATGTTGGAGCAAGGGCTGTCACCATCATGTTGACACCATTATTTTTGAAATCGGTTTTGTACTTCCTGAAACTGCGTAAAAATCGCCATTTAGAACATTTTTTAGATCGCTTTTTGCGCTTTTTTACCCCTTTTTTATTTCGATTTTTTTAAGAGATGTCCTTAGAGATCATTAGTATCTTATAAGTAACTACCATGCCAAATTTCGTGTTTCTAGGCCCTTCAGTAACACAAAAATGTAATTTTTAGAACGTTTTTTGCTTCTTTACCCCTTTTTGGCAGTGGCACGGACATAAGATATAGCCTATGTTCTAAGTTGGACTAACACCATCATTTTGATACCATTACTTTTGGAATCGTTTCGGTAGTTCCAGAACTTACCTCCGACAAATAAACAATTTTTTTCCTTTTTATAATATGAGTATAGATTTTTCAATGACAAATACTCCTAATTATCTTGTATTGTTTGTTCAATACAAGGAATAAAACTTTTTTTATGGGATGGACCAAAGTAACCCGCAAGGACCAAAGTAAGCCCGCAAGGACCAAAGTAAGCCCGCAAGGACCAAAGTAAGCCCGCAAGGACCAAAGTACGGTAAGTACCAAAGTAAGGACCACAAGGTTGACGGTATTCTGATTGTGTTTATTAATATTTTCACTTTGAATTTGCTTTTAGGATCGTCAAACTTTTGAAAGCATCAATTTTTTATTAATATTTATTGGGTATTTGTTTGAAATAATAATGTAAAATTACAGACTATTTTATAATAAAAGCAACGAAAAAGAAAAATCACCAGTCAAGCATAGATTATGATATACTTTCCAACACATTCAGAATACTGTAACAACTTCTGTGAAAGGTGGTATCTAAAAAAAAAAATTAGATGAATCATAACACATTTGAAAACTCAATTTCACGAATTAACATCTACAGACTGAAAATATAGGTATCATTTTGTACTGTCCTGTATATTATATACAGATTTGAATATATACTACATAATAAACACGAATTCAGTTCAGTTAGGAAACGCTTGACACATCAAAAATCGCTCTCATGAGTTTCTGTCACTTCGTAGAAATGAACTCTAGTTGTTTTGTGCAGACATGTTTATGATCTATATAACGGGTACACACGAATTAAATAAATATTGTTAAATGTAAAAAATCATAACGCAATTGAAACTGTACTTCCAATAGTTTTGGTTCATAGATAGTACTGTAATCGAATTCCTTTGTGGTTCACTGTAAAGGGCGATAAATTCTATCTACACCATATTCAATAGCAAATATTTTGTTGTGCACCTCAGTGTTACGTATTAATTTCAATATGTTTGAAATAGAGTAATGTCATTAAAATATACTGTAAAGAAATGTTCCTTATAGTCTGCAATATACCGGAATTGTTTAACTATTGTAATTGAACTTAAAATTGTACACACTTCATTTTCAATACCAAACATGCTTTGTAAATCTAAATAACATATGTCAATTTCCTGGTTGCCAATAATTATAATTGAACTAAAAATGGTACACACTTAATTTTCAATACCAAACATGCTTTGTAAATCTAAATAACATATGTCAATTTCCTGGTCCAATGCCAATGACTTTCCAAGTATATTTACACGAGTTAGAGACAAACCCAATTTCTAAACATTTTTTAAAAATTATGTTGGAAAGTGTTAAAATCTGGATAGTCTAAATAAAATTTTATTTTGAACACTTTTTTTTAATGATAAAATTTAAGCAAGAGAGAAAAAAAGGAAATTATTCGTCGCCTGTAAAACTCACGTTGTAAATTTATAATCTAAATCCCGTTTTTACTTTTTTTGCCGTTTCATTGAAACATACAACATATCTATATAACCGTGAACGTATCTTTTCCGTTACCAGCCAAAAGTAATTTTTCAAAATTACTTTTTTCTGTGTCGTTACGGTTCAGTGCTCAAAAATAAACTAGAGCGAAGATTATTTTTGCGAACACGTATTTTTCCAAGGAGAAATATCTTTTCTATAACACACTGTTTTTCAGATGAAAAATATCTATTAAATGTGTTATTGTAGAACAATTTAATTTCAAACAACATTGGTATTGGATTATAATAGTTTTTGAAAATACAAAATAAAATTCTTTTGTTAACCAATTTTTAATGCTTAAAATTATTGTGAAATACACTGGTTATCAAAAATTAAGGAAAAGTCACAAAATGCTAATTTTCAAATACGCGAACACTCAAAAGGAAATAATATAATTCGAGTAATTACTATCTCTACAACACAGCTAGCCCATATAACATCTCATTCATGTCACACATGGTCACAAGTGTCACAGTCACTACGGTGAAGCAAAAAAAAAAAAAAAAAAAAGGAAATTCCATACATCTCATTATGAGTCTCAAATGATTACTATATGTGACTCCACTGAGACGTCAATGTGACTGCTGCTTTGTGACGAGTCACCAAGTGACTTTACAATGTAATTAAATTGTGACTCTCATGTAACTGTCATTTTGAAACTCAATTTCATAGTCATCATGAACGCTGCATTGTGATAAGTTACCAAATAATGTCACATTAAAGTCACATGATGACTTTCAGGTGACAGAGAGACTACTGTGAAGTCACGATTGTGCTCTTTTGGGAAAAGTCTCCATGTGACTATAATATTATATTATTTGGTGACTTATCATAATGCAACGTTCATGATGACTATGAAATTGAGTTTCAAAATGACAGTCACATGAGAGTCACAATTTAATTACATTGTAAAGTCACCTGGTGACTCGTCACAAAGCAGCAGTCACATTGACGTCTCAGTGGAGTCACATATAGTAATCATTTGAGACTCATAATGAGATGTATGGAATTTCCTATTTTTTTTTGCTTCACCGTAGTGACTGTGACACTTGTGACCATGTGTGACATGAATGAGATGTTATATGGGCTAGCTGTGTTGTAGAGATAGTAATTACTTGAATTATATTATTTCCTTTTGAGTGTTCGCGTATTTGAAAATTAGCATTTTGTGACTTTTCCTTAATTTTTGATAACCAGTGTATGTAGTTATGTGTAAGAAATTATTAAAATACTATTTTAAATAATTTTTTTAAAAAATGTGAAAAATATTTGTGTAATATCTAAACAATTAGATCGATATATATGGCTTATCTAAAACAAATTTATACGATAGTATTTATTCATGTGCTGGTCTGATAAATACAATTACTATTAGTCATAAAATATTAGTTAGTAGTAGAAATACATAACACCAAAATACTAAAATGTGAAAAACTTGAATAAAGCTATGCTTATTAAAACATACACTGTTAAAAATTTTCAGCATTCTGGCAGGTCATTTGACCGTTATTTCCGAAAACGGTTGCACAACCGTAATTTTAACACTATTCTGGCCATATTATTGGCCACTTTATGGTCAGAATATAGTTAAATTATGGTTATGAAACCGTTTTTTCAAAAAACGGTCGAATGACCTGCCAGAATGCTGCAGAATTTTTAACAGTGTAGCTTTATTAAAGTTTACTTGTTTACTATGTTAGACAACTGCTGTTTATTAAAAATAAGTGGGTAAGTGTGATCACAGATCGCTCAGAGGTTTTCGTTTAATATTCCTTTCAAAACGTTTTATCCTTTTGGAAAATCTGTTACTTCCATATTTCGCAACCAGCGGCGCACTCTATTCTAAACAAGTCTCTATCCGAACTGAACTCTGTTTTACAAACTATCCGTAGATATATTAGTCGAGCAGATCGGGCCCATAGCACCCGAGGTAGGTAGGCGGCCCCTGGCGCTAGAAATTGGAACTAAAATATGTACGGCTTTGGTGCATAATATGAATGAGTAGTCAAAGAAGTGTCAGCAAAAGTTAGAATGGTTCACCCCGGGTGAAAAAGTTTGAAGTTAGAAAAATTGCTAAAGATACAGAAGTTAAAGCACTGGGAAGTAAATAATATAAGACTTTTTGAAAATTTTATGATTTTTCGTGTGATTGCAAGTGTTTTCAATCGAAAATTTTCACAACTCCAACTTAATTAGGGGCTGAATTAGAAAAATTGCTTAAAATACAGAATTTAGAGCCCAGAGTGGTAAATATAAGACTTTTACAAAATTTTATGATTTGCCATTTGATATGAGGTGTCAGCTATAAGTATCCAAAATTTCAAGTCTTCAACTTAATTAGGGGCTCAGTTGGAAAAGAAAAGTTAAAATACACAAGTTAGAACCCAGAGGGGAAATATAAGAGTTTTTCAAAATTTTACGATTTGTCGTTTGATGCGAGGTGTTCAGCTATAAAAATCCAAAATTTCAAGTTTGCAACATATATAGTTTCTGAGAAAGGGCTCTGTGACAGACAGACAGAGAAGTGAGACGAATAGGGTTTCGTCAGATGAACGAAATCCTAAATATAAAACCACTAAAAAACTAAAAAGTCATATGTATTTCTGCAACTGACATTGAAATTTTACAATGAAAATTAAATCGTCGTTTCATTTCATTTAATAAAATTGTCGTTTTATTAAAACATCCACGATATCTATTAGAACCTGAACTCATATTTTCCGTTGGCAATTTGTTTTTCAAATATTTTTACTCTGTGATTGTCAGAGAAAAATATAGTGAAGCAAAGATAATTTTAAGTAGCACAATTTTTTAAGAGGAAATAACTTTTCTATAACAGAAATATATACACTTGGAAAAAAATTCATTAGATGGAGTCGCTGTAGAACTATAAAAATAACTTGTGCGTTGTTATTTATTTTTATTTTTGAGAAAAACTGTAGACCATCCTATACTGCTTTATTTCCCATTTTAATTCTGTAAAGAAATTCTTCTGACAATATTATTTGTACGCAAACTAAACTTTTTATTAATATTTATTTACGATGTTTGAAATTAATTACAAAACTATTACAGAAAATGACATAAACAAAAAACTATGCCAAGACGAAATTTTGGTACAAAATTCCACACTATGGTTCAAATCCACAATCAACTGTATTATCGGTTCTTGTTTAGTACGATGCCATAAAGTGAAATCTTATGCTATTTATTCAGAGAATTTAACTCATAACAATTTTCTGTAAATACCTTCTTGTGTAAAATTTTAACAGAAGGAAAGTATTGTCCAGAATTGTATCCATTTTTTTTTTGCTTTTTTCTCATGGTTGCGCTTTTCAATTTAAACAAAACTATAACTTTACAATTATGTCAGTAATAAGTCAGCCTTCTTCGCCGATTAACTTAAATGCACATATTTGTTTTCAAAAGCTTCTGATAAAGATGCTGTAAACTTAATTAATGCTGTTGTCTAACGTTATGTGTGGAATGAAGTTTGTCCTTAAACAGTTGTAAGGAATACCGCTGACTTTGTCAAAATTGTTCATGGAAAAAAATAAGTAAGCTTATTCCATGTATCATATGGGGAAATAAGACAACAACAACACGTTTTATTACTTTGAGAGAAACTACCAACAGCGAAGAGCATTCAACAAGTACAATTTGTTAAAGCCATAAAGAATCACACTGCCTACTATAAACCACGCGTACAACATGATTCTTACAAAGAATATACGTATCACTAAATAAATAAGGATATAGGACAAGTTGCAAATCTCTGTTCAGTAGCAGAAACTGGGAGGTTGCTATGTGGTTACGATGAGTAAAATATGATGATTTAAAGTTTGATTACTGAATTAGTAGATGATGATTATTAAATAAAGTACTTAGAGTCATTAAGCTCAGAAGTGATTCTCAAGTTTCACTGTGATGACCACGTTATTTAATACCAAAAAAATCAAACTGTGATTGACATTAATGCTTACGGATTGATAAGACTTTACAAACTCTAATTTTATAACTTTTTACTTTCTTTTATGTTACTTTAAACTTAACCAGGATATAAATTAGTTCTGTATGAAAAATAAGTTTGTCAAAAAATAACTTCATGGGTTTTCTTAGTATTTAAAATGAATGTTTGGTAAAATTTCCTTATGGACAGAGTGTTGCAAGAGTAACACTTAGCATTTTTCAAAATCAAATGTAACTAATTCATGTGTTATTAGATGTGTTCAATGATTAATTCTTTTTAAAAATATATAATTTATCTGTTATATTATGTAAATTTTATTTCTATATTATTATATAATTCACAAATTTCTACGTTAAACGCAATTTTTGAATATTGAATTTTTTTTGTGGTCACAAGAGTAACAAAACTTTCATTTATTATCTAGACAAGTAAAATGCTTTTTGTTATAAATTGCATATGGTATATGTGAGTAGATCACGCGTATTTTTAAGTGTTTGTATCAAATTTATCCTAAATATATTTTGTAATAAAAGAATTTGAAGTATTTATGGAAATTTTCTCTGAGGGTTACAAGAGTGACAGTTGACGATCCCATATCTTATGCACAATAAACATGTGTAAGTATTTGTAATATTTTAAAAAAGATTCATACCGTACAATAAGTCCATGATGATAATAATAATTGAAACTGACTCATAAAATTACCCCAGCATCAAATTACCCCGACTTAACCTATATTCATTCACTTGCAGAATAAATGCTACTACCATAAGTAATGTAATTGCATTGTGTAAATAGAACTAAAATGTGAAAAGCTTGAGTAAAATTCGGTTTAAATCTTCCAATTTGCTGTTTATAAATTAAATCAACGCTCTTTTTCAAAGCTTATAATTTAAATTCGTTTCTGCATTTTTATATACATTATTGCTATTTTCATTTGCTGTTTCAATGAAATATACAAAAATGTTTATTTATGGGGTTAAACCTATATACAAGATTAAAAAGAACATTTTTGGGAATTTATTTCATGAAATCTAAAGACGATAATTGACGAACTCTTTTTGACTTTTCTTTATTACACTTCTAAGAAAGGAAATTCATTTTTGTAATGACAATTTAATTTTGTGTGATCTTGCGGACCCGCGTTCGAAGATGATTTCGTTCTGGTAGCCGTCTAAGCTGATCAAACTCCGTCAAATGTTACTTGTCAAATGTCATTATCAAAACGACAATGTCTTTACTCCGAAGAGTTAAAAGTAGAGACCAATTATTCGGTTTTTAAAAAAACTGATGTTGAACAAAATTGTGGGCGTTCAAAGTTAAGTTACCGTTTTTCCAAAAAAATTTGAACTTAGGCTGTTTATAAAATACAAGGGTATAACCCGAACCTTCCGAGTTACATAATATAGGTGAAAAACATTATGTATCATTTGCGATGTTAACACTGTTTTTCTCTTCACATGCTAAAAACACAGCGATGAATGAGGTATTTTTCGAAAGTTTCTGCAGGCGGCTTTTGACATAATATTCTTATATATGGCTAAAACACACTGGTTGATAAAAAGAATTGCAGTTAATCAAATAGGAATGGAAAAAAAACTTATTAGAAAATAATCTTAAAGATTTCGATGAGAAAGCCTCGCATAGGTCTACTATGTGTTTTTTTTTTTTTTTTTTTTTTTTTTTTTATTGAAAACTCTAATAGATTTTTTACATATAATACATTTATTAGAATGTATATTATTAATACTAAAATTCATATTTATTTGAAAAATATCAATAATGCGTTCAAATTATATTTTGAAGCATATTAAAAGCGCTATTTTCATATTGGCCTCACGACAGGAGTTAAAAGCCGAAGAAATCTCCAAAGATCGCTAGTTACAATAGGCTTTTTTTGAATCTGTCCATTTCCGTTCATTCATCTTTTCGGACCCTATTATTGGATATTGCGTTAATTTAGGTTAATGGTTATTAAATTGATGTTTTTAAGGGGTTTGTGGTTTTAGATCCATATTTTTTAACCTAAATAACTATGCGCCTAAAAGACCAATTTCAGAAAAGATATTTTTTCTGTCATTTACGATGTTATTTTGTTTGGAAAAAACAACGAATAAGCATTTGTATTATTACTTTAGCTTCCGAACTGAAGAGGTTAAAGCTCGAAATTCGATTGCATGTCTTAAAGTTGTGTTTTATTTGCATTTTATTGTTTTATTTAGTGATTGATGAATGTTTTAATTTCGTAATGGAATATAAGCTAGAAGCAAATGATTAGCTATTTATGTTAATTTAAGTGCAAACGGGTATATTTTGCACGGGTATATTTTGCAATCGTCTGCACGCAATAGAGATAGATTTGAAAAATAAATTCATTCTTCAGAATTAATAAATAAAATAAAAAAAGAGTAATTTCCGATACAGTTTTCAAATAATTTGCGATATACTTTTTAAACAAATTGCATTCGAAAGTTCATTTTTTCCCTATTCGACGGTGTAAAAATTGAAAATGTCCGGTATTTAGAAGTTTAAAAAATTACGCTTAAAGCTAATAAAAGTCAAATTAAATCGTCTGCTGATGCCATCGACCGAGGCTAACGAAAAAGACAGACTACCGCGGTGGGTCCGATTTTTCTTTTTTTACAGACCGCTGGAGTCACGTGATGCTCGAATGCACCAATGAAGGTGTGCGAAAAGAGCATCACGTGACTCCAGTGGTCTGTCTTTTTCGTTAGCCTCCGCGATCGACAAAATGACGTCAGCGTTACGCACAGGCACTTCTGTCCTTTATAATATAGATGGAAAAAAATTTCAGATTGCGAAAAGGAACAATTACTCTTAAGGCTGTTAGTCAGACAACTTTCGAATCCCACTCTATAATATTAAACCTATGAGCTGAGAATGCATTTGTATATTTAAAGAAATCGCTGCTGAAAATTAATATTTTTAAATTGTTTCTTATTTGTAATCTTTTAAAGATGTTACTTTTTTTTTCTTAGTTCTCCAAAATATTTGTAAAACCGATCTTAATACAATATAAAATTAGATATATATTTAAGAAATATTTTGACAACTGAGAAAAGAGAAATATCTTTCATGAACTGTACACAGGAAAAAAAAGTTTAAAATATTAATTACCTGAGGAAATATTTTAAATGTGCTAATGCATTCTACCTCTACAGCTTTAAACTTAGCGAGGGGAATTCGGTAGTTGACCGACGAACAGCCTTAAGGGGGCTGGTCACTCAGCTTCGAAATTCTCCTCCGTAATTTTAAGTCTATGGACTTTTGATACATTCGTATATTTAAAATATCTTCTCGGGAAATTCATATTTTTAACATCTTTTTTCTGTGTACTCTTCTTAAAAGATGTCTCTTTTTATCTTAGTTTTCAAAATATTTCTAAAATCAACGCTGAATTTAGTATATTATGTGTTAAAAGCGGGCGAACTGTGAGTAAGATTTTAACACTTCATATAAAATTAAGTCAATACTTTAGAAATATTTTGAGAACTAAGAAAAATAGAGACATCTTTTAGGAAGTGTGCACAAAAAATAGAAGTTAAAAATATTAAATTACCGCGGAAATATTTTAAATATACAAATGCATCAAATGCCCATAGACTTTACGTTAGTGACGGGAAATCGAAAGCTGAATGACCAGCCCCCTTAATATAATACTGTGGCTAAAAATTGGTAAAAGTTTCAAGAAGATTGATTGCTACTTTTTGGTGTTATCGTGAACACAGACTTTAACCTCTTAAGTCCTGAATACTCAAATTGGAAAACGGATTGTTTTGTTGACCCCACTTCAACGTAGCTAAATTCTTTTTCTTTAAAACGATATCAATAAATGGCAGCACCAATGTTGATTTCGTCATAAAATAAATGTTGTTTTCATCTGAGTTTTCAAAACGCTTCACAGACAGTACTGATACGAAATTAGGTAATTTCCATAATTATTGAACTTTTTAAAATACTTTACAACAAACAAACCGAGGTTTTGTATATTATTCACTTATTTAGAGACCTTAACGTTCTTTTTTTTTGTCATCTATGTATACATTTTGTTTGTGAAAAAGCAGTGAATTAGTATTTGCAATATTATTTTAAATTCGGGTTTCAAGAGGTTAATAAACGGACAAGTGCGAGTATTATTCGCACTTTGAGGGTTCCGTACAATAAATATGTGAATATTATGTGAATATATGTGAATATATTATTAACTTTATTATTAAAAAAATCGTTGCTAAAATAATAATAAGACTTTGTAAAAAACTATACAGCGTACCCAGGTCAAAATTCTTGCTAGTACCAGCATACAAAATATGCTAGTTATTGCTATGTATTGCTTTGTTTGCTAGATTTTCATGATAGTATATGCTTTATAATGCTAGCCAGCATCACATGCTATATAGCTAGCTTACACAGCAATAGCATGGCAAACTATATACAAGCATTTTATGCTTGTTTGCAGTTTAAGCTTCTTCCAAAGCATGGAGAGGTATGTTCCTTAACGTGCTATTATATGCTTTTTTTATGCTTGATAGCATAATATGTTATGCAGCCAACTTAAGGAGAAATAGCATGGCAAGCTATGTGCAAGCATTTATGCTTGTTTGTTGTTTAAGCTTCTTCCAAATCATGGGGAGGTAGGTACCTAAACATGCTATTATATGCTTTTTTATGCTTGCCAGCATAATATGCTATGCAGCCAGCTTAGGTAGATATAGCATGGCAAGCTATGTACAAGCATTTTATGCTTGCTTGCTGTTTAAGCCTTTTTCCAAAGCATGGAGAGGTAAGTACATTAACGTGCTATTATATGCTTTTTTATGCTTGCCAGCATAATATGCTATGCAGCAAGCTTAGGAAGAAATAGCATGACAAGCTATGTACAAGCATGTTATGCTTATTTGCTGTTCACGTTTCTTCAAATCATGGAGAGGCAGGTACGTTAATGTGCTATTATATGCTTTCTTATTGTTGGCAGTATAATATGCTATGCAGCCAGCTTATTGAGAAATAGCATGACAAGCTATGTACGAGCATGCTATGCTTATTTGCTGTTTAAGTTTCTTTCAAAGCATGGAGAGGTAAGTGCCTTAACATGCTATTATATGCTTTTTCATGCTTGCCCGCATAATATGCTATGCAGCCAGCTCAGGGAGAAATAGCATGACAAGCTATGTACAAGCACTTTATGTGCTTATTTGCTGTTTAAGCTTCTGCCAAAGCATGGAGAGATAGGTACTTTTACATGCTATTATATGCTTTTTTATGCTTGCCAGCATAATATGCTAGTTTATTAATAACTAATAACTAGTAGCAAGTAACTCATAAAAGTTTCCCAGTAATGATGAGATAGGTACTTAAATGAAGCATTGTATGCTTGTTAATGCTTGGCAGCATCAAATGTTTTTTTTTTTTTTTTTTTTTTTAGTTACTCGAAAAATATATATTTGACAAAATATATATATTTTTGAAAAAGCCCCCCCCCCCCCCCCCTCGAATTGGAAGAAAATTCATAGCTGCACTTTCTCTTAGTATTTATTTCTTTTAAGTTTCTCGAAAAGATTAAATTTACTCTGTTTATTAAAATCAGAGAAAAAAATATTAGCTTGTTAAATTTCAAAATCCAGGTGCGGTAGATTTTCTTTTTGGAACCACTACAACGTAAATTCAATACTGCCTTCGTCCACTTGTTTTAGATAAAGTCTAAACACATAAATCTAAAAAAAAAAAATAACTGAAAATAAATTTAAATTTCTATAAAGGATTTATTGGGAAAAAGCGCCCCCCACCCCGTTTAGATAAAAATTTAACCCATAAATATTAAAAAAAAACTGAAAATTAATTTCCATGAAGGATTTTGGGGAAAAAGGGCCTCCCCTCCACTTCGCCATCGTAAAGTTCTTAGCTGTTCATTCTCTTAGTGTTTAATTATTTTAATTATACAAAAAAAAAAAAAAAAAAAAAAAAAAAAAAAAAAAAAAAAAAAATCCGTGCTTTTTAAAAAGAGAATTTAGTCAGTTAAATTTCAAAATTCAAGGAGCACTGTTTCATTTAAAAAATAAGTACATTACAATCGAATTGAAAATATGTACAATTGATCCCCCCCCCCTCTCCAATAAAGACTAAATTTTGAAAACCTTAAGCCCCACCTGAAATTGATAAATTCCATCCTAAATACACTTCAGAATCTTTTATTTTTCTGCAACAAATAATTATGACCATATTCAAACCATTCATTAAGCAAAGAAAATTCCACTAATAAATTATATTAATCAAGCCATTTTCTAATTATCCATTAAACTTAGAAAAAACCCTAATAATAATATTAACCTTATTAATTGAAACTTGGAGAATAACAGCATTGATAAATTCATCCTTATCTTATAAAAATATCAACACACAGCAGAATCAGCCCTACACCCATTACCCGCATTTAAAATCCTTTACAAACACTGCCCCAGTAGCGAAGTTGGTAGAGCATCGAGTTCCCAAACCGGAGGTAGCCAGTTCTGCCCTTCTCAGAGGAAAAGAAAATCCGATATAAGTTTCTCCGTCTAAAAAATCTAGGTGCTTCAGAAATACTCCAAGGATGGCTCCACCAGCGTCTGTTTTTGTCTAACTGAAAGAATAGCAAAAATAAAAGCAAGTGATGCTAGAAAGGTAATGCTAGCATAGCAAAAATTAAAAGCAAGTGAAGCTAGAAATGTAATACCAGCCTAGCAAAAATTAAAAGCAACTGATGGTAAAAATGTAATGCTAGAATAGCAACAAAAAAAAAGTATCTGTTGCTTGTGAATTACTGCTAGAAAAGCAGAATGCTAGGCCAGCAACATATTCAAGCAACACAAGTTGGAATATGTATGCTGGCCAAGCAGAAAAGTGTTCCAATACACACCATGACTTGCTGGTAATTATGGTGGAACAAGCAAATGTGTTATGGTAGTTTATGCTAGATTACTTTGCTGGGATACAGTATTTAATGCTTGTCTAGCAAACAAATACCAGCATGAATTTCGACCTGGGTGGGGTTGGGTATAGCTGTATATACTAAAAAAATATGAGTGGGTATACCGTAAAAGTTCAAAGAGATATGAAGCATAAATTATATCAAATATTGTTATTCTGTATAACTCTTTTTTTAATATTATTCTAATCTGTTTACGATGAATTTAATGCGGTACTGACAATAAAAGTAGTGCATATATAAACTTCATTCGGGATTTCATAAAACTAAAATCAGCGTATTAATAATCTTTTCTTTTTACAGTGCATCTAAAACAAAACCCTTGTTCAAAGTTTAAACTTGGCATCGTGCTAAGCGCGCTTCGAAAGGAGGTCGCAAAAATTGCAACGCCGCATTGGTCCGTGCCGCGTTTTTCCAGATTGTTTTTTTAAAGACACGGGGGACTTATTGAGAGATCCACCCAAAGCAAACTATTCCCGAATCCCATAATGTGATTAATTCTAATTAAATTAGTCTGCTTTTAACAATTTGACGTTTATTGCTTTTATACTGGTACTGGGGATTGCATTACACAAAATGTATCATTAAAAGTTTTTATCTACGCTTTAAAAGTCGATGGTACATAGCGTATGCCGTTCCTGTCATCATGTATGTCCAAACCGCCCGTATTTTGACAACTGAGGAAGAGAAATATCTTTCAAGAACAGTACACAGGAAAAAAAGTTTAAAATATTAATTTCCTGAGGAGATATTTTAAATATACAAACGCATTCTACTGCCACAGCTTTAACCTTAGCGAGGGGAATTCGGTAGTTGACCGACGAACAACCTTAATATAATATTGTGGCTAAAAATTCAGAAAAGTTTGAAGAAGATTGATTGCTACTTGTTGGAGTTATCGTGAACACAGACTTTAACCTCATCAGTCCTGAATACTCAAATTGGTACCTTGGTTCTTTTTCTTGTAAAATGTAAACTGATTGTTTTGTTGCCCCCACTTCAACATAGCTAAATTCATTTTCTTTAAAGCGATACCAATAAACGTCTGCACCAGTGTTGGTTTCCTCATAAAATAAATATTGTTTTCATCTGAGTTTGCAAAATGCTTCCAAGACTGTATAGACAAGAAATCAGGTAATTTCCATAATTACCGTAATTTCCGGTGTATAGCCCACAGATCAAACAATTCAGTTTGGACCCAGAAATTTTATTCAGTATTTGAAGAACAATATTTACCGCGATCTAAAAAGTTACATTTTATTTTTAAAAATTTCTGGGTCGAAACACGATTATTTGATCCGTGGGCTATACACCGGAAATTACGGAATTTAACTTTTTAAATACTTTACAATAAATAAATCGAGGTTTTGTATATTATTCACTTATTTATAGACCTTAATCTTTTCATTATGTGAATTTATGTTATTGATAATTAAACTGATATTTTGGAGGAGTTAGTAATTTTAAATTCATATTTGTAAACTCAAATTAACAGCCCCCTAAAGTACCAATTTCAGAAACATACTTTTTTTCTGTCATTAATGGAGACATTTTGCTTGTGAAAAAGCAGTGAATTAGTATTTGCAATATTATTTTAAATTCGGGTTTCAAAATATTAAAAACATATTTTTTAGATAATCACGTTTAGAGATCCATTTATAATTTATGGCTGCTAGAACAAAGTGAATTAAAGAAGTATACATTTCAAATTTTTATCAGGTGTACTAGAAGTTGTATCTGAATATAGTTTACTTATTGTACTCTGAGATAATATAATATAAATATGCATTTTTTTTAAAGTATCCAGGTAGATATAAACCCTTAACCACGAACATATAGTTTGTTTTATAAAACGTGTTTTTCTAAATTAGTTTTACTCGTTTTCACTACGTTTGCGGCTTCAAAATAATAAGAAGTAAATATTAATTTTAGAAATACACCATTTTAGTGTTTGGGACGTAATATTCTGTTCACTAAGCTCCAGGTTTCACAGCAATACAAGAAATATTTAAGATAATATAATTCTATAGATTTAATGAATTTTAAATACATTGAAGAATGATTAATACTCTCAAGGTTTACATTCATGTTTGTAATTGAGTTTTTTTTATAATGTTGAAAGAAACATATTTTCTTAGCTTTTAAAACAAAATGCAAAGAAAACAACATTACAATTTTAACCTTTTGCAAGACGCTCGGAGGGTTAAGTAAAAATAACTTTTCTATGACACGAGGTTTTTCAGATGAAGATATCTATATAATGTGCTCACTCTGTAATAATTAAAATAGCTTCTGCTTAGGTAATTATTTTTATTTATAGAAAAAACGATGCATTATTGTATTATTTTTCATTTGTATTTCGCCAAATACTTGGAAATAGCATCAGATTTAACAAAAATATTTTGTAAACAAAAATCAACTTTTGTAAATACTTATTCATAATGTATTTAAATAATCATAATGAATATTAAAGAATATTCCAGAACTCAAATTTGAAAATCTCGTGTAAAAGCTCGTGCATTTTAGTCTCTATGTGTTTTATTCATAAAATAAAAACTAGCAAAATACCGAAAACATTATGTAATCTGCAAAATTCAGTTTCAAAGTTTATAATCAAAATGCCTTTTTTAAATAGTTCTTGCCGTTTCATTGAAACACTCAAGCTATCTATTAAACCGTGAAGTTATCTTTTCCGTTGGTATCCAAAAGCCATTTTTCAGAATAATTTTGATCGGCGACGTTACGGTTCAGTGCTGCAAAATAAGCTGAAGTGAGGATTATTTTTAGCAGCACATCATTATAGAAGAGGAAATAACTTTTCTATAACACAAAGTTTCTCAGATGGAAAAAATCCATTAAATGGGGGGTTGCTCTAGCGCGATTCAAAAATCTTGTGCACTTGTATTTATTATTATTATTATAAAATACGATTCAATACCTTTTCACACAATATAGAATGCTTTGAATGCGTTAAATGTAATTTTTTATTAATTATTAACTTTTTATTAATAATGTAAATAAGTAAATCATTTATATTATTAATAAAAATATTATTTAAAATAAAGTATAAAAAAAATGTGAAAACCATTTTCTAAACATGCAAGCGTTTAGCTCCCAAATTTACTGCATATATTGAATAAAATATTACTGCATTGTTTATTTATGTAGTTATCTTATAAGATCTATTAATTGTAATAACTAATTTCAGTACTTGATGTATGTTTATTTGAGGAATGTTTCACTAATGTCTTGTATGTCGAACTAAAGGAAGAGGTTACTTTTAGTGTATATTTCTGTAAAATCGTTTTCTTTTAGCCTTTGTAAAAAGTTATATTACTATAACAAATAATATAGTATATAAATTTTACAGTAATATATTTAAAAACTTTAATGAAATGCTACTTATTAAGTGTAAAATTCTTACTCTGGCAAGAAGCAAAAATTTTTTTCATGTATATTGGGAGTGTGAAACAAAACTGTCCTAGAAATTTACATTATTATTATTATTTTCATCTGAAATATTTCATAAATATTTTGAATAAGCAGATTAAGACATTTTTTAAATTAATTTAACCAATGTATATACATAATTTTAGAAATTCTTTTGTTGAAAATTTCGCATACCTTGAACTTAGTAATTTTCAAATTTTTAATTGCTTAAAAGGCGTAGAGCCAGTAGAGTGAAAACTGTCCAAGCCTGAAATAGAACCATGGTCAAAGAAAATAGTGAGAAGTTCAAGGGTTGGCACCGTCCAGGTAGCATAGTGGCAAAGCTTTGGCAAGTATAGTCAATGACCCTGGTTCGATTCCAGTCTTGGACCTTTTTTTTTTTTTTGAAAAAACGATGCAATATTGTTTTATTTTTCATTTGTATTCCGTAAAACTCTTGGAAATAGCGTCATTTTTACAACAGTATTTTTTACCTGACTGCCAAGAAGGGTTATGTGTTTCATGCATATCTGGGTATATGGATTTCTTTATACCCTAGAGACATCCCAATGGCTGGCTTGATTTTAATGAATGAAGTCTATATTAACTCGTCTTAACCGTCCGATGGTTATAGGCTTGGTTTTGTTTTTATAAACTCAAAATGGCGGTTGAGACGAAGAAAGTTTTACGCACCATATTGAGTGGCATGTCATTGGATAGGTGTTTCAAAAGAAGACAATGTTTCATTGACTATTTAACAGTCAGAAGCTCCGTTTAAACATTACACAACCTGGAAGTTGTGTAGGTAGGATCTGTAGCTTTACTGTAACTCTAACCTTCATAGACAACTATAGGCCTCATCAAAACAGTGTTTATAGATAGGAACTAACAGTTAAACACAACTTAAAAGTCATCAATACAAGTAAATATAAAAAACAGTTTCACATAGTCTCATTGATGAGAAATAATTAATTAGTTCGCTTTTTACGCAGTCGGGTTTTTTGATTTTTTAAATTTAATTTTTACTTGTTTTTCGGTTTTAGTTAAACAAATCGCTGTGACAAAATGTTTTGTACGTTAAAATCAATTTTTGTAAATACTTATTCATAATGTATTTAGATAATCATAATGAATATTAGAGGACACACATTTGAAAATATCGTGTAAAATCTAGTGCATTTTACTCTCACTGAGTTTTTTTCGTAAAATAAAAACTACTAAAATACCGAAAACATTCTGTAATCTGCAAAATTCTGTTTTAAAGTTTACTATCAAAATGACATTTTAAAATAGTTTTTGCCGTTTCATTGAAACACTCAAGATATCTATTAAACCGTTGAACTTATCATTTCCATTGTCAGTCAAAAGCCATTTTTAAAAATAATTTTGCTCGTCATCGTAACGGTTCAGTGCTTGAAAATAAGCTGAAGTGGGGATTATTTTAGTAGCACATCATTATGGTAGAGGAAATAACTTTTCTATAACAAAAAGTTTCTTAGATGGAAAAAATCCTTTAAATGTTGGTGTTGTTGTAGAACAATTCAAAAACCTTGTGTACTTGTATTTATTCTTATTAATTATAATAAAATACGATTCAATTCTTTTTTCACCATATAGAATGCTTTAAATATTTGTAAAGAATTTTATTATTTACATTATTTATAATAAGGATTATTTAAAATAAACTATACAAAAAATGCGAAAAACATTTTATAAACATGCAAGCGTTCAGCTCCCAAATTTACTGCATATATGGAATAAAATATTACTGAATTACTTATTCATGTACTTATGGTATAAATTCTATTAATTGTAATAACTAATTTGAGCACTTGATGTATCTTTATTTGATGAATTTTTCTTTTATATCTTGTATATCGAACTAAGGGAAGAAGATTGGTTTCAGTGTATATTTCTGAAAAATCGTTTTGTTTTCGCATTTGTAAAATTTAAAATTACTATTATAAATAGTCTCTGTATAATAAACAGCGTAACGAATCCGGGGCGAACCCATCCTCGAGAAAAGCAATTATCGCGGCCATGTTAGGCATAAATATTCAAGAGATCATAAGTTTGCCGATTGTTCAACGTATAATAATATACACATAATCTGCTTTATATAACATCTATTCTTCGTTATTTTTTCTAAACCGTTCAAAAACTATCAAATTATAATGTTTTAAATTCCAAATTAAAAATAACGGATAACCAGCTATTTCCAACGGATAACAAGAGTGCAAGAGGAGTTTCACTTTGCTTTGGCGCCAACTTTCGGCAATCAATATTAATGAAAACTTTCGATATCGATTGAAATTAGAGTTTCTTATAAGAAAAAAAAAATGCAGACGTAATGATGTAATTTGAGATCAATTTTTTAAAGCTTCATTTATATAATTTTAAAATTTCGTTCAATATAAATAAAATGAATATTATTATTATGATGGTGATGACTTTGATAGAATTTTAATTTAGTTTTATTTAGCTTAACATTTATCTGCTTATTTTTTTTTAAATTTTTGTTTGCATTATAATTTTTTTTTTCCAGATGTAACTGAAATATAAGATATTATCATGATTGTATTAGTATGGCTGAAAATTATCTTTTCATTTATTAAATTAAAATTTTGTTTGTTCAAATGTTATTATGTTAAAAATCGAAATTTTATTTGCATTGATATAATTAATATATGGACATGTAGTACATAACATGGTATTGTGTATTTCTTACATTTTAATTACATTTGATATAAACTATAAAGTTTACTTACAGTGAAAATCAATTTCAAGTGGATATAAGCTAAGTTGTTAAAAATTGATAAAATTAAATTAAAATTTTACGGAAGAAATAATAATAATAATAACTTTTGATTCTGTTTATACGAAATGAAATTTTTAAGTTATATAGCTGAAGATTTCAAAAATTTATCTTTAATTAATTCAATGTGTCCTGCGTAATTTCTATACAAAAGAAAAAAGAAAACTACAAATTTTAACAAAACGTTCCTTTGTTTATATTAATTGGTGATAAATGACGCCGAATACATACTTAGAAATGAAACGTAAAGCTCCACAGATGAGTAAAACCCGCTCACTTGATCCCACAGAGTTCTAAAACAGTATCTCTATCTCTTAACTCCGTGCCTTGATCCATCCCTAAAGAAAAGCGGTTAAAAAAAATCCTTTAACGCATTGAATATTTAATTTTTATTTTTGTGAAATCTTCAAAAATTGTGTTTCACTTTGCTAGTTATTATTATTGTTGCAATAAATTTTTGTCTAATTGTTAACGCAGATCAACATTTCGTCATTTTTCACGGGGTTATACACTAGTATAGTATATAATATTTGTAGTAAATATTTGTTATATAATGTATTTAAAAAACATAAATGAAATGCTAGTTATTTTAAGTTTAAAGTTCTTACCCTTTCATCAAGCGAACATTTAGTTTGATATATATTGGGAGTGTGAAATAAAAGTATCCTAGAAGTTTACATTATTATTTTTTTTTCTCTGATCTATTTCATAAATAACTTGAATAAACAGATTAAGGAATATTTTTGACTAATTTAAAAAAAAATGTATATATATAATTTTGAAAATTCTTTTGTTGAAAATTTCGCAAGCCTTGAATTTAGTAATTTTCATATTTTTAATTGCTTAAAAGGCGTCGAGAGAACAGAGTGAAAAAGTGTCCAAGTCTGAAATCGAACCACTGTCAGAGATAAAAGTGATAATTGGTAGGGTTGGCATCGTACGGGTAGCTTTGTGGCAAATTATTGGCACGTATAGCCAACGAAACTGGTTCGATTCAAAGCTTAGACAAACTTTTTTTTTTTTTCTAAACGATGCAATATTGTTTTATTTGTATGTACATAAATGTTGAAAATTTCGCATGACTTGAATTTAGTAATTTTGATATTTTTAAATGCTTAAAAGGTGTAGAGCCAACAAAGTGAAAAAGTATCCAAGCCTGAAATCGAGCCATGGTCAAAGATAACAGTGAGAAGTTGTCGGGTTGGTGTCGTCCAGGTAGCTTTGTGGCAAAACGTTGGCGCATATAGCCAATGACCCTGGTTCGGTTCCCGATTTGGACAACATTTAAAAAAAAAAAAACAAAAAACGATGCAATATTGTTTTATATTTCATTTGTATTCCGTAAAACTCTTGGAAATAGCGTCATTTTTGACAACAGTATTTTTTTTTCGGTTTTAATTAAAAAAATCCTTGTGACAAAATATTTTGGTACGCTAAAATCAATTTTTGTAAATACTTATTCATAATGTATTTAGATAATCATAATGAACATTACAGCACTCACATTCGAAAATCTAGTGTAAAATCGAGAAAACATTTCGCATGTATTGAATTTAGTAATTTTCATATTTCTAATTGCTTAGGCGTAGAGCCAACAGAGGGGAAAAGTGTCCAAGCCTGAAATCGAACCATTGTCAGAGATAAGAGTGAGATGTGCTAAGGTTGGCATCATCCAAGTATCTTAGTTGCAAAGCATTAAGTCAATAGTCAATGCGTATAGTCAATGATCCTGCTTCGACTACAGGCTTGGATACTTTTTCACTCTGTTCAATCTACGCCTTTTAGGCTATTAAAAATTTGTAAAGAAAACAGAAATGTAATTTCATTAATATAAAATCATTAAATTTAAAAGCGTAAATGTCTATAAAAACTAATGTTTGACCTTTCATTTAATATATTACATTAAAGTAAAGAGATGAACAGACAATAAAATATCAGTTAGCAACTAACAGAAAATTGTACTGAAGTAAACATTTATATTTTAATAACAATGATTATGCATCGTACTATAGTTTAGAAATTACTATTAACTATAGTTTAGAAATTGTCATAACCCAGCAAAGAGGAAATTGCTGGCCAGCAGCAAGATAGGTGCTGGCAATGATGTAGAAGTGCTCGCTAATGGTCTACCACTGCATGACCACTGCTGGACAGCTTCAGACAACTTTGCTGTTGGAAATCATGAGATAAAATTCTGGTATACTTCCGTTTTATCTCATGCGCTGGCCCACACCACTACATGGAAGTGAGCGAACTTTTGCAGTATTATTGCTGGGAACCCTTACGCTAGGTGGCGTTGCGAATATCGTAGACACTGAGTATTTGAACACAAATCTGAAATGAATATCTTAACACAATTTAAGCTGTGAAGGTAATTTTATTTTGAAAATGTAAATAATATAGCACCATTGCCACCAACAAAATAAATAAGTAAATGAACAAATAAATAAATTCTTTATTTCAACGCACTTTTTTTTCCTCCTTAAATCTAGTTTTACTAAGTTACAAAGGCTTTCGGTTTTCATAATTTACACAGTTCAGAATCAATAATAAAAGAAAAGCGTTAAAATATATAGGATTTCTTTACAATACAATAATTTCTATACCAGTTTAATGATTGGGAACGAATCAATCACGAATAAATCACAAAAGAGCAAACTTGAAATAGTGTAATGAGAGCTTGAAAACATCGAGCGGTCATAACATACGCTGAAAATACTTGTTCAAGTCCGATCGCGAAAACCAAACAGCATCGAGCGCGGTCAGTACTTGGGAGGGTGACCACATGGAAACAGCTGCAAGTTCAAGTATTTTTATAGACACTTCTACAGATATTTCCATAGCTCTTGGTGAAACTAGCTTATAGAAAAAAGAGCCATAATACTTTGCTTTTTTATAGAATTCTATAAGAAATTTTTGTAAGGGAAAGTGCTGGGCCAGCAAAGGAATATCAGCGGGATAGGTGCTAGCACTGCAGGAAAAGTGCCGGATTGAAGTAATGTGATGGCATACCAATGCTGGCCTGCTGTTGGCCATCACTGATGGGCCAGCTGTATTCCGCACGGACACTTTTGTACAGCTTTAAGTAATGGCACCATTGCACTTTACCGCTGATGCACTTTGCCGCCATCTTTTTTTCCAATTGATGGCCCACTGTTTCTTTCTTTGCTGGGAATTATGAAGATTATTAATTATCCATTTTACTCTAAGTACTCATTACATTACGTACTACGTTTAAAATAATAAAACATTTAATCAAATAATTGAAACAACAATTTAGTACTAAAACTTATTTGTACATTGTTTTAATTTCTTTGTGCTTTGTCGACTATGCCTATTTTCGTGTAATTTGTTACAAAAATACTTTGTAGCAGTAAATGTTATATTACATTAAACCTGACATATCACAGCATAGCAAAATATCAATTGTTTCCAGAAGTCTCTTTCGTTCAGAATTATCTCGTGGTTGAGTGAATTCACCCTTTAACTGTTTCATCATTTTTGACACCATAAATTAAAAATAGGGGCTAAACACCACTTATTCCGCACTAAAATATTCGTATCATACAATCGAAAAATATTTGACCAACTAATAAAGTGAAATTTACAATTACAAATTAGTGATATCAGAATTCGTTTAGCAACGAAGCAAGCAAAGTCATCATGCCCGAACCCAGTTCGGGCAAAACATTTAAGTGGTTAACAGCAATACCATAAAAAATCATTTTTATGCATTAAAATCGCAAACATTTCAGTTTATCCCTGAAAATTCAGGCCGGGGGGGGGAGTGGTTTGCCATAATATAAAAAAACTTTTCCTTGATTGAAAATAATAGGTATTGTGGGACAAAACTTTTTTATTCCAATAAAAAAAATCATGTTTCGACGTTCATTAGTTAATGTACAATTTTATCTTCATATCAAATTTTGTAGCAGTGAATCGGTCATTGCAAATAGTGGCTAATACGTACACGCAAAAACTCACGAGCACTTTTTTTGATGGGCGCATACACTTTTCATAAGTTCCTCTATTAATTTATTGTTCCAATATGTTTTAATGTACATAAAAATAAGTCTCTTGCTAGCGTAGCAGGAAAGAAGCGTATACAAAATGTTACTATTGATACTTTTGATAATTTCTGCAGATATTTGCTTCAATAGTTCTATTGCCTATGTCAGTCCCTACAATCCAATAAAGTGAATTTTTACATTTATTTGAGAAACTTTTTTTGGTAGTCGAAAAAAAAATATTTGTTTCTTTCCTGACATTTTCTCACTTTAAAAAAAGAACGTTTCATTTTAATAAGCGATTTCAATGTGAAATAATTCTGACACAAATCTTAAGAGACTCTAGTTACGCAACAAAATTTGCAAGTTATTTTAAACTAATGGAGAATTCTTTTACAAATTGCTTGTTAGCATTTCAAAAATTTAAATGATTTTGTTACATATGATGTATAATGTCATTTTGTATTTATTCTATTTTAGATGCAATTTCAAAGACATGTTAAATTCCGGTAAAATATCGGTTGGTCGTTTTCAAAATTGAAAGTGTCCCCAGACGAACTGAAAAAGTACGTATATATAAATATACAATATATATCACGTAAGTTTCGACCTCAGATATTTAATACAAAAAAGATTTATTTTTAATACTTTTAAATACAAACGAGAAATTGTTAATATTCTTTCTAATGCCTGTAAAACAATAACTTCCGAAAAATGCAGACTCTTAGATCTTGACGGGACCATTAAATGTACCTGTACCAAATAAGGTCACGTTAAAGTTTCAGATTACAGTGAACTGTGTTATATGAGAATTAACATTTTAAATGCTGTTGAATGTAATATTTTTACATATGTTTAAGTTTTTACTTCTTGTATCGCGTTGCCACTATTTAATTGTAGCCAGCTGAGTTAAAAAAAAAATACAATAAAATGGTTTTATTAGCAGTATAAGTTAAATATGATCATAATCTGGAAAATACTCGATTTAACTTTAATTATAAGATATGGTGCAGACATTACAACAAAATAAGTCTTTCCTAAAAGAGTCCTCCTTGTAATACAATATTCTACAGCTGTTGTATTTAAGGCCATACAATTTGGAACAGCCAAAACTGCTGATTCCATTTGCCCGTCATTCTATTGGACTTTTTTACTAAAATTTGATATATTTTATATTTTTTGTTTTACAAATATTACCACAGAAAATATTTAATTAGCTTTAGTACTGATAATATGCGATGCGAAGGGAGTGTCCCATAATAAGAGGAAGCCTGATACTGCCTGGATTTATTAAGGCATTTCTGATTTTCGCATAATTAGAAGAGAAACATAATTAAAAATACAGAGTATTTCAATATACATTCTGGAAGATCGTTAAATTATCGCGAACATCATTCAAAGATTTTAAAATTAAATCAATAATTTACGCTGATTTCAGATGAAAGTTCACTTTTTGTTTTTAACAACATCGTGTCGAAAGATGCAGTGGTGTAAAAGTGACGACAAATCCTGCATCTGTTTTGGTTTAAATTTCCCGCACACGTCAAGGACACAAAAACAGTCAGGACTTGTTGCCATTTGTCAGTCCTAGCCGTTCCTTACGTGATATAGGTTGATGGCATTATTAAAAATTCTTCTTCCTCAGTCATAGGAACATCTACCATCATTTTCCAGAAGTTCCTTATATAAACAGCATAACTAAAATGCGAATATTACTTTTTATATTGTCGAAATATAACGTGTAAGATCAGACCTATCCACATAGATACGTCACATGGTTTTTGACGAGTTGCTAATTATTGAAAATCGGATACCAAGACCTCGCTGTGTCATAACCGTATCACTTCGAGGAAAAGACCTAGCGCCATCTTAGGGCCCTTTCTTTTTCAACGTTAGTCCGGAACAGTAGCAATAGACCCAATCATGGAAGATCCCAACGGAATAGAATAAAATTTAATATCAAGAAGTTTAAGAGATAGAATGGTGTGCTTCGGGGTAGGTCGGAGCATTTATTACGACTTCGAGAAAATAATAGGTCTCACCACGAAATTAAAATGACGTTACAATTCTAATGTGACCAAATCGAGTGGTTAAATTTTTGCCAGTATTATGGCTGTGATAATTTATAACATTTTGAATTTTTTTTATTGAATCTTTGTAAACAACATTTAACAGAAAGTATCAAAATCTGCAGCCTATGTGTAATTTAAATACGGTTTAACATACTGGTTACGACAAAATTTGTTGAGGGTAAAGTGCTATAGAATTAGAAATTAAAATTATATGTATTTTTTGCTATTTGTATTCATAGAAGATTAAATTTTAAGAATTCACAAATTTAACATCAAATCACTATTGTACACATGCTATTGCGATTGAATTTAAAATCGTGCTTATATATGAAACATTTATTGATGTTAACTCTTAAAATTTTAATTTAAATAAATATATTGTTAGTAGGAAATGCACGTTTTAAGTTTGTTTTCTTTAATTAAGTACATTCTTTTTTATTATCGTTATTATCAATATTACAAGTTTTCTGTATATAGTTAGGATATCAGTAAATTTTCAATTGATATGTTTGAGATACAAAATGTTATTTTAATTAATGTTAGCAAAAATATCCAATTAAGGTGTGATTTTTTCACAATAAATTAATGTTAAGGAAAGAGTAAAAAGTATTATTAGAATTCCTCTTCGGAAATTATTTGTTATTCTGGAATACAACTTGATCATATCTTTAATTAACCATTAATTTCATATTTGTAGTTCCAATTAAGTTTTAGATAAAAATAAAATTGTGAAAATAGTATATTAAAGTATTTTTCATAATGTTGGTTATTCTTCGATGCATGTAAATATACTCTTTTTCTATGATAAAAATCAATAGTAAAATTAATTTATTTCGAAAATTCTCTGTAATATGCTTTTGTCGTCCGAAAAAATATCAATTATATAAGACTGTATCATTTTTTGTCATTGTTACATGTGTTAATTCACTGCCATCTAATTAGTAACAATTGTTAAAAAATTATGTCAAAAACTGATGAATTTATACCCTAAATTATATATAAAAAAAAGTAAATGTTCGTTTGTTCAAAATCTTAAATCTCCGAATGTTCTTCACCAATTACTTTAAAATTCACAGATTGCATTGCATTTGAATACGTGCGTTTTTTTTGTTTTTCTTTTGTATACCTACTATTCCAACACCCTCCAATCCTCCCCCCTTTCCGGGGAGTACACATTGTAAACTTTTTCCGACACCCATCATGTGATATATTATTAGAAAGACCTTTCACCACTATTGCATATTATGCACCTCTTGTGGTCCCACCACCACTTTGCCCCCTTCCGGGGACACTTTCTGAAATATTTCAGTAGTATTTTTAATTTCATTTTTGTATTTTCTTTGTTTTTAGTTGGTATTTTTCCCTTTTTTAATATTTTGCAATTTTATATGTTTAAGTTATAACTTTCTTTCTTCTTTTCTGTTCAATCGATCTGCTTTAGGTTATCCAAATAATGCCTTGCAGAATATCAAACTTAGGCCGTCCTTCTCGCTAAGCCGGAGCAGTGCTACGAGTTATTGCAAATCAAACTGAGGATGAACGGGCGAACGAGCGAAACATACAAAGAACGACTCAAATACTTGCCGAATAAGCAACAGAGCGACGTGTAGCCAGACTTGAGGATGCTCGGTTAGGAGCACGGTGAACGCGTTCTTCAGCTTCAGATCTGCTTCGTTCTAAACAGAATGAACGCGACAGACTGAGAGTAATTGACAAACGTCAATAAGAAACAGCAGATCAGCGACAAACCTGAATTAGCGCTCAACAATAACGCTATCACCATGCGCTATATGCCTTGCATTCCGGTGCATCCCAGCTGATAATTATATTCTGAGCTGGCATGTTCTCATCGGCACTATGACGGAAGTGTGTCCTTATTGCAAGGTTCTAAAATTTAATGGAGAAAAGATACAATTGTGTTGTGCCGAAAAATTAAACTGCTCAACTTGGAGAACCGCGAGAGCCATTAAAAACTTGCCGGTTATACCACCGAATCAAAGCATTTCCTATCTAACATCAGAATATACAACTCATCCTTCCAAATGACGTCGTTCGGCGCAGAAAACGTAACAGATCAATTCATGGCAACTTTCAAAGTGAATGAACAAATTTATCATAAAGCCGGATCCCTGCTTCCGTTAACAGACAGTAACCCTAAATTCCTACAAATATATTTCATCGGTGATAGCAATAATGAATTGAGCGGATGCTGAGGAATTTCTACCTGCATAAAAAAGTCCACCGTTTCCCAACTGCAAAGCTTCTTCACGAAAAAAAACAATTTAATGCGCTTGTTTAAAACACCAATTGACATGATGGTATCTGATACACACACGATTGTTAGTAAAGCTGAAAAAACGTTTGCTAAAGAGAATGTGAGAAGATTCAACGCTCCAACTATAGATGATGTGTCATTTGTTACAATCGGACATCAATTCCAACATAGATATATTGTTCTTCATCGAAGAAACAATCCACAAAAGTTGCAGAAACTCACTGAATTTACGATGCTCTGCAACACCCAATCAGTTTTTGGGATGGTGACGATGGATGTAACTTCAACGTTAAGAGGATAAATCCAGTCCGCTGTGAACAAACAAATAATAAATGCAGCGCAATGAACTATTTTTCCTACCGATGAATGATTGGAGAGAATGAAGACAATCATATTTTGAAATGCCGTCAATTGTTTCACCAATACACCGAAACAGAACGTTTGATATTTATCCATTTGAAACAGTCCAAGCTTCACTCTAAAGAATACGCTCATTTGCGAGATGCAGTTATAAATGGCGGTAATACAACTAACGTTGGAAGACTAACAATTTTGCCTTCTTCATATACAGGCAGTCCACGTTATGCATAAGTACGCTCAAGATGCAATTGCGTATGTTCGTCCCTATGTGCGCCCAAAACTATTCATTACTTTCACATGCAATCCAGCTTCGGACGATATATAACAGCTCTTACTTCCTGTGAAATCGCAGATGGATAGGCTTGACATCATAACACGTGTTTCAGATTGAAGAAATTGCTGATGATTTCATTGTAAAACATGAAGTATTTGAGTCTGTGCGCTACTGAATGTACTCATTAAATTGCCATAAGAGTGGATTGTCACGCGCACATATAATAATCTGGCATCATAACAAAATAACTTCAAACGAAATCGACGATCTAATACAATACAAATCCGGAATATCTGCGACATTGCTACCATGTGGAAGAACTGCTCATTTCGCTTCAAAATTGTCATTGAACAAGCAATTAATTAAAAATCCCAAGTGCAATATTTCCAAAGCATCCGGCATGGGAAAAGTATTGCAGAAATGCAGCTTATTTTTTGGGATGAATGCACAATGGCGTACAAAAACTCGCTCGAGGATCTTGATCATTGCAAGATTTGCAAGGAAACATGAGACCATTTGGGAATGAATTAGTATTGCTTGCATCCGCTGAGACATTCTCGCATCAGTTTTTGGAAACTGGGAACGTAAAGGTGCCGGTTTATTTGACCTCAGAACGAATTTCAATGCCTCATAACCTCTGCAATTTAGTGACGTCAAAAAAAAGAATTGTTTGTAAAAGTATTTCCCAATATTCATACCAATTATTAGAATCTCGATTAACTGAGTTCACTAGCTATTCTTGCGGCCTAAAACAAAGACGTTTACTAACGTAACAATATTATTCAGTCTAAGATTCAAAGCGAGACACTCACATATATGTCCGTCGACACTGTTGTGGATGCAGATGATGAATTATCCAACAGAATTTATTAATTCACTCGATCTACAAGGGATGCCACCGCACGTACTGCAATTCAAAATCGGCGTGCCAATTATCATGTTCCGAAATATCAACCTGCCAAAGTTTATAAACGGCACGTGGCTTGCAATAAAAAAAATAATGAACAACGTTGTAGAAGTAATAATGTTGACATGACCATTCAGTTATAAAGATGTTTTCATTCCTCCCATTTCTATTATTTTAACGGATATGCCATTTCAATATAAGAGATTGCAATTCCCAATTCAATTGGCGTTTGCAATCATTATCAACAAATCCGAGGGCGAATCTTTAGAATTGTGCGGTTAGATCTAGACACAGATTGCTTCTCACATGGACAATTATATGGTGTGTGTTCTAGAGTCTACAAATCAGACAATATCTAAACCTGCACAGAAAATGCAACAACAAAAAATATTGTATATCCACAAGGGTTGTGAAATTAAGCATATTAGAAACGTGTGCTTTCTCTTTTCTTTCTTTTCCATTTAACCTGACTGAGACACAGCGACGCGTATGTTTATATATTTAAATACGAATAGGTCTTTTTATAGAAATGCTATAAAAAATTAAACTACTTAAGAAACAAAAATTTTATGAATTTTATAACTGTACTCTTTCATATGTATAATATTAATCCGCTGGATGCTAACTGTAATCAACGTTTTCTGATTGAAGTTCCAATCTGTGCAGAAATTGGTATTCTGTTCGTCGGTTCAAGCATATTTAGACCTTATATGATTGCAGTATACTCAAATCTAATCAATAATATCTCATCTAATCAATAATCAATAATCCCAAATCTAATCAGCATACAAAAAAGTTAAATTTTTAAAGCATAAATTTATGCTCAAAGTTATTCTAAGTTTTTAATAATTTTTAAATCTCATTCGATATGCTTTTCCGACGTTTTATCTAGTAATGACATAATTAGAACCTTGATGTCATGTATTTTTATGATAAAAAATAGACGCCACATAAAGTTTTTTCTTCGTTTGAATTATTTGACGTGAAATTAAAACATTATACACTTTTCGGCTAGTGTAAGCCAGTTACAAAACCAAATATACATAGCTTTTTTCATTGCTTTTTTAGAGTTAAATTCCAGATAATAGCACAAAAAGTTTCCGCAATTAATTCAATGTAAATGTTTTTTTTTTTTTTTTTTTTTTTTTTTTTTTTTTTACTTTGGAAACAAACGGATGATAATTCAAGAAGTTTACAATTTCCAAGACTTTAATTTATTTGTATAACAGCTTTATTTGAAAGTGTTCAAATGTTTTTTACAATCCGGATAATATGAGAAAGGTTATTATTTCGTATTATGTCGAAGGATATGAATATACCGTTTTATGAAATTCCGTGCATTCATTCTTCCTTCTTGGGATTTTAAAAATTGTGAAATATGCAGCGCAGCTGTGCCACCTGCAGAGCAATATACAGCAAAACGTAATCAGCATTAATTTAATTTAAGTCAAGGTCTCAATGAATATGAACTCTGTTAAATTATGTGCAGTAGTTATGGAGTTAGAGCTTTCACAAAATTTGTGTCACACACAGACAGACAGGCACGCTGACAGACACACAAACGGATAGTCATTTTCTAAAAACAGCCAAATCGTTTTCAAGGACAGTCGAAAACCTATTAATCCATCGAAAACTAGAATTCGAAAATTTTCACAAATTCAGTACTTCTTATATAGTATAAGAGAAAGTAAAAAAAAAAATATGCTGCAACGTTCACGTTACACATTTTTAGCTTATTATGTTATAATTTACAAATGATCCTTGAATTAATAATTGAAAGCATTTATTTTTTCTACTTTATAGATGTCTAAATTATCTTATTTGTAATTTTCCTTTTCAAAAAAAGTAAGCTATGTTCGATCTGGTTTTTTAATTTATGGAAAATTTTTCATTCAAATTTTTTATATATTATATTGAACGTACTCATTATTATAATTCAATATATTAATTCAATATTATAATTTAATATTATATTCAAATATTGTAATCAATTGCTTTAGAATAAAGTTTTTAAAATTTTGAATCAAATTATGTTGTTTCTAATATATAATGGCTTTGAAAAGATACAATAGTAATTTCTTTTTATATTTTACTACAGTCAACACTTAGTTTGAGGAGCATAATGATAAGTATGTATCTTCTGTAAGGAAGTCTGAAAAATCACGAATTAAAATTAAAAATCACTGTTCTTTCACATCATTTGAAAAAAGATAGTTCATTAAAGTATAAATAAAACAGTAAATCAGTTCACTAAATTTTTTTCTCATATTATATCCAACTTAGTTTTTCAAAAGCTGACTTAATCATTCAAGAAAGTTACTTTTTAATAGAAATTTCCAGTCACTCAAATCTTTAAGCAAAGGAATTTATTTTCCTTCGGGAAAAGATGTGTTGCCATAAATTATCTCCGTTAGAGTTTATTATCCTGTACTGAACTGTAAAGTTGTTGGGTAACATTGTTTTGAAAAATGGCTTTTGGTTATCATTTGAGACGATATATTCATGGTTATAAGAATAAAAGTAAATTTGGGATATCAAGTATAAGACAAAAAATATTAAGCAAATTGAAAGTGTTTGAAATACATTAACTTTTTTTGTTTTTAATACTTTCATGCATTTTCGTATTTATTCTATGCCGAGAGCATTACGAATAAAAAAAAAGATGATAATCAGTTCTATTAAATGTGTTATTTAATGACAATTTGCATGTTTAGGCCAGTTGGGAGGCAAATTCGTGGGCAAAATAGGATCTTTGATTTTTTTTAATATTTTGAATCCTTTATTTTTACCCCTTTCGAACTGTGTATTACTTTTGTTTCTTCGACAAATAAGTTAAAACAAATAAGTAATCTCGTTTGTTTACATCATACATAAAGGTACCATAGATAAACTTTAAATTCAATTTTTTCAAAATGTTGTTTTTTGTACCTTTTTATAGAAACTACTACCCATTATTGTGTGTAATCGAGCCTGAATATTTTACACATATCCTTGATAAATCTCAAGTGAGCTTTTGTTACCAACGTATGTATAAAATTTACATTAGAAACTTTTTCTTCCGAAAAATTAGAACCTTTCTGTCACGTTTTTCTTTCAAGATTTTTGTTATTTAAAAGTGGCTTTAAATCCAGATTTTTTAAAAAAAGTAATGAATATATTTTTTTATAAATTAAACTTCAATTTATTAGGAATTATTTATATTATGTACTAGGGGGCTCAGCCCCCTGTGCGCCACGCGCACCAACCCCAGTTCAGAGTTCGCAGCCTCTAAAAACATAGTAAAGTGCCCTGTTTAAAGAATATTATCAGGTTATGGATGATTGAATGATATTATCAATATAACAGTGGTTATATTCTGTAATCGGGTTGCCATGCGTTTCTGTTTGAAAGGGGCATTTTTCGGTTACCATAGCCTCATCCATTGCTGATGGTTGTTTTGGGACTAATAAGTAAGAACAATTACACATTTTGAAAACAGCTTGCCTAAAATAGTTAGGTGAAAAATGTCGCTATCTTTCTCACTTATAACGACAATATGGACATTATTCTTCCTTTAGTTTCGCTGTTAAAATACTGCGTCTGCTTGGGAACAGCATTCAGAACTACGTTACTCTTATATTTTATGTTTTGATCGAGGTTTAGATATTTTGCAGAAACAGGTATAGCTTATTCACGAATACTTTTCCCTATTTTAATACACCATCGTGCATATTTTCATGTTATTTTTACAATGTATATTGTTTATATTAATTAATAAGAATATCAGAATTTTGTAATATGTATTTATCAAATAGTACTTTCTACAAAATAAATTGAAAGTATTTTGCGCTTACATTTACCTATATTTTTGTTGCATAAAGTGATGTCATATATGGACAAATCTGCTAGTTGCACTACTTTTATGCCATATGGCGTAACATTAAAATTCTCGGGAATGAAAACTTTTTAAATGTATCTTTTTAATATAAGACGTAATTTTCAATATTAAATTAATTTCTCATGCAATATATTTTTTTAAATTTTAAAACTTTTTTTTTCTCTCTTTTAAGATTCACGGATACATATATTATTTAATTCAAAAGTGTTTAGAATATTTTTTGAGCTTTTTAAATACGACCTAATATTCACCATTAAAATTTTTCACGTGTAATAATTTACAGACAATTTTAATATGACGATATTTAATATTAAGACATTTTATATACGACGTAATTATCACAATTAAATGCGTTTCGTGTGCAGTGTGCAGTAATTTTACTTTAAAGTTTTCGTAATTTTCCATATATTCTCCTTTTAACACGTGATCATTTAATTCTTATTTTAATGTTTTCCTTCTGTTTTTAATAATTTCAATTTCACTATGACAACAAAAAAGAAATCCAATAATCCCTTTCCTCTCTTTTTCCCCCACAAAAATGGAATTTTTTTTCATGTCAGTAGAAATCATTTCAAAGTGTAAGATGATAGATTATCTTCGATTTTTCTGATGGTCGAAGTGTGAAAAAAAGATTTTACTTTATAAAATTTTCCTGAAAAACATAATTTAATTGCAATATTGTCTTCACTACCGATTGAAATGGAAGACGTTTTCAATTTTAATTTGAAAATGGCGAAAAAGAATAAATCTAATAGTCCCTATCATTATCCGTTTTCTCCCTTTTTCCTCAAAAAGAGTAATCTGGTTGCCATCATTAGAGAAATTAAATTAAAATTAGAAAAATAAATTAATATTTCGAAAACTAATTTAAATTTTGAAATTCTAATACCAGTTTTCAGATTTGAAGATCAATACGAAATTTTAATATTATAATTCCATATTTTAGGAGAAATCGTCGTAAAACATAATCAGTCGTTTAATGAGTCGTTTCATAAAATCGCTTGAAAAATTCGTTTCATAAATTTGTTTTATAAGGATTTTATATACATAGGGTAGATGTAAAAACATCAAGTGAATATCTTTGGCAGTTTCTCAGAAAAGGTACATTAATTTAACATGGTAGGTATAGGGACTTCCAACTGCCCTTAAAATATTTTCTATTCACTTAATTTCCTAATAAACAGTAACATGAATTGAATTATAACGATTAAGGGCCACTTCGGTACATCCAAATCTGTTTCTTAAGATATAATGTAAAAGTTCCTACATGAGGGTTAGGGTGGAGCGAAAAAAATTATTTTTTGAAAATCAAAAACGGGTAGGTGCCAAAAGTTGCCTTTATACTAGTACATCATCTGCGTGCAATATTACCGCTGAAAGAAAATGGCTTGAGTCTGCGCTTTTGGTCCAAAAGTCGAAATTTTGGGTAAAATTTGACATTTTTTCAAAAATTAAAAAAAAAATCTATAGAGATGGTTATTATTTAAAAGTGTTATTTAAACTTTTATTATTAATGACTTAACATATTTAAACGATAAAACTATATCATCTTTGTTCTGTATAACTGGAACAAAACTGGCAACTTTTGGTGAAAAAAAGGCGTTTCCACTTCTGTTGTGTCATACATCTAATTGTTATTTGGAATACAGCTCTTACGTAGATGCTTTGAAATCTACCAAGGGGATATTATCAAGTAGGAGTGGCTGCATTTCCTGACACAACAGTGCATAGCTTGACCACCCTTCCATCTGAGCACAATGTTTTATTTATATATTGAATTGTGATTTTTTATCAAAGACTGACATAAGATTCCTATGTATCAACCTAATCCATCTCTTCTTTGTATCCACAGATGTTGGGTGCTGCTGTGACACTTCTTCACGTATATTTCTACTGCTTGATATATGATAAGGCAAGCAGAGTAATGCAGTGGAATTAATGGAATCTATTCAGCCCTCTAGTATCTTCACCAAAATTACATCCAGTTACTGCATAGTGATTGGGAGTTCCGTTCCTACAACATTTTACAACATTTAGGTATTTCATCTTTGAGTATGCCATCATTTACTTTACCTCTTGAATTTTTTATATGCTGATAAGCTTGTTGTTTAATGTGATGGCGATCGTCATCAAAATTGCAATAAGAATTTGCTCTCGATGTGAAAAGCTACCATTGTCCTAAATAATTTTTTTTTAGTATTTGTTTTTTGCCGATTTCTGTGATGTTTTGTAGCCGAGTAATTTCCCATAAGTTTTTAGATCAATTTTTTAGATGTGAATTTTATTTGGTGTAAGCCATCATGTGGCATAAACTTGGATTACATACTTTGTGAGTGAACCAGACTCTGATGGTCAATCAATTCAGTGCTTATATAAAGGCGAATAATTTTATGCGCCGTTGTGGGCCATCTTACGTAGGACAAGTTTATTTTGTTCCTATTCGCTAGTTCTTGTGAGCAATATCTTAATGAAATAACTTTGCAGATATCTATCAGGTATTTCTGGTATATGCTGAGTACCCTTTTCTTGATTTCAGGAAATAATGTTTAAAAATTACTCTCTATGGCTTCAAAAATTGAAATAAGAAGGGAATAAGCACGTGGACAAAGATTTTTCTATTGGTTCGGCGCATCCCTGTGGGTTAGAATCTAATTTTTGCCAACGATTTTATCTAATAAATGATGCAGAGGAAATTAACTGGACTTGGAGGAGACATATGATCAATTGTAATGGTTCATTCTAAACATGCCCCTCGCAGAATGGTTGACAACGACTAACAGAATTATCCGCCTTCAAATGAGCACTCACTGCCCATCAGAGTCTCTACGTTCACTCAAAAAGTACTATGTTATCCAAGTTTGGCTCCAGAATAGTTTACAATCAAATGTAATCCACAGCTAAAGAAGGGATCTAAAAACTCATGGAAAATTGGCTACACAAAAAAAACGTGGATACTAAACAACACACAAAACGGAATAAAAAAAAATACTGAAAAAAGGTTATTTAGGACAATGGTTGCTTTGCATACACAGAAGAAATTCTTATTTCAATGCTCTCTGACGATTGCCATCACATTAAACAGCTAGCTGCTCAGCACATAATAAAAGATGAGAGTAAATGATGGCATACGCAAATCGGAAATACCGACAATCAACTTTGAAGCGGATAATTATATAAATCTAACTCAATGGAAAAGTGTTGTGGTAATAGAACCTCTAATAAATATGCATTTATCGTGTGCAATTTTGGTGAAGATAATAGAAGGCTGAATAGATTACATTAATATCATCCGCACTGCATTACACTGTTTGTCTTCTCTTACACAAACAGTAGAAAAATACGTAAATGAGATCACAGCAGCAGCATTCAAAGTCTGTGGATCCAAAGATGAGATGTACCAGGTTGACACATAGAAAACGTATGCCAGTCTTTGATAAAAAATCACAATTCAATGTATAAATAAAAAATTGAGTTCAGATGGTAGGGTGGTCGATCTATGCACTGTTGTGACATGAAATGCAGCCACCTCCACGTGGTACCTCCTGGGTAGTTTTAAAAGCAGCTAGGTAAGAGCTGTATTCCAAACAACAATTAGTTGTATGACACAACAGAGTGGAAACGCCTTTTTTTCACCAAAAGTTGTCAGTTTTGTTCCGGTTATACAGAACAAAGATATAGTTTTTTCGTTTAAATATGTTAAGTCATTAATAATAAAAGTTTAAATAACACTTTTAAATAATAAGCATCTCTATAGATTTTTTTTTTTTTTAATTTTTGAAAAAATGTAAAATTTTACCCAAATTTTCGACTTTTGGACCAAAAGCGCAGACTCAAGCCATTTTTTTTTCAGCGGTAATATTGCACACAGATGATGTACTAGTATAAAGGCAACTTTTGGCACCTACCCGTTTTTGATTTTAAAAAATTAATTTTTTTCGCTCCACCCTAATGAGGGTAATATTCTTAGCAAATATGCTGTGTAATTATGAAAACATTTGTCGTGAATTTTTGAAACTACATTAGACGATTTACATGATCATTTAAAAAATTTTAGAAGGATTTTAGAAGGATTGAAGGATTTAGAAGGATTAATTAAATTTGAATTTATAGGAATTTTGCGCAGTATTAATAACCCCACTCAAATCTTTTATTTTAAATATTGTTCTTAGTATTTTGTAGAATTAGGAAATGTACAAATAGAAATGTTCTTACAATAGAAATATAGAAATATTTCCGAATTGACCCCCCCCCCCCCCCCAAACGCCAATAAAGCTGAAAAGATTCAAATGCAAAATAAGTCATTCCTTTAAAATACTTTTGTTTTGGGTAACCAATAATGCTTTTTCAACAAGATAAAGTAATGCATCTATAACTCATTCTAAACTGTATTACTAGTAATCAATGTATTAAATGAATTTTATGACAGGCTATTTTAATGGTACTTATAAGTACCGTCATTAGATAAAGGGTTAATTTAACATAAATACAAACCTTTATTTTATACAAAAAATAATGCTGAATATTATTGATATGGTGTTATAAGAACGTTTATATTGAAAACCATTTCTTCACAACTTTCTATGGCTAATTTGTTCCATGAGTTTTGAAATTATAGCATATAATAGAGAGAAAGGCTTAGAAAATATCCCAGAAATACTTCATAAATATATTTTTTTTTATGCGTCACCGAAAAGCAGGAATAGAAGTCGGAACTTTTGTAAAATGCTGAATGAGACCAAATTCAAAACCGAGGGAGAATAGCGTATTTTGTCTTTTGTTCGTGTAGTTTTAACACTTCCCAAAAAAGTTGAAAAGTGTTTATGACTTCGGTTTGTCTGTCCGTCTGTCCGCGCTCTAACTCTCGTAAATATACTCGGATCGTTCAGAAATTTTTGGATGTTAGTGATTTCTACCATAGTACGATCCCTATTTCAAATAAAGTTTCTAGCATGCTTAGTTCATTTACAGGCACAGTCAAAATTTTCCGTTACATTACGGCCAATGGGAAAAATCGTTTCAAATGATTTTTAATGGTGTTACACTCTTTGAAACATAGTAAAATTTATATTAATGTATGAAGACCACTAAAATATGTATTTTGTTTAATATGCGGTGCATAGAATAGTTATTGTTCATTTACAGAGCCACACAAAAGAATTCCGTTCATAATGGTATAGGGGAAATTGTTTGCGGTGTATTTGAAAAGATTTCAGATACTATATCATATCCGAATTACTGCATATTAGTAATGATTGCTCGAAATGCATTTTTAATTATGATATGCGCTTTTTTAGGGTTTCGTTCATCTGACGAAACCCTATTCGTCTCGCTCCTCTGTCTGTCTGTTTGTCCGTCTGTTACAGAGCCCGTTCGCAGAAACTATACATGTTGGAGACTTGAAATTTTGCATTCTTATAGCTGAACACCTCACATCAAACGGCAAATCATAAAATTTTAAAAAAGTAGTACATTTAACCCTTTGTGCTCCAACATGTGTATTTTAAACAATTCTCTCTAAGTGAGCCCTAATTAGGTTGGAGGCGTGGAATTTTGCATACTTATAGCTGAACACCTCACATCAAATGACAAACCATAAAAGTTTGAAAAAAGTCGTACATTTAACCCTTTGGGCTCCCACATGTGTATTTTAAACAATTCTTTCTAAGTGAGTCCCTAATTAGGTTGGGGGCGTGAAATTTGGAATACTTACAGCTGAACACCTCACATCAAACGAAAAATCATAAAATTTAGAAAAAATAGTACATTTAACACTTTGCACTCCCACAAGTGTATTTTATACAATTCTTTCTAAGTGAGCCCTATTTAAATTGGAAATGTGAGATTTTGCATACTTATAACTGAACGCCTGACATCAAACGACAAATCATAAAATTTTGAAAAAGCCGTACATTTAACCCTTTGAGCTCCGATATTTATATTTGAAACAATTCTTTCTAAGTAATCCCCTATTTAAGTTGGAGGCATGAAATTTTGCATACTTATAACTGGACACCACATATCATACGACATATCATAAAATTTTGAAAAAGCCGTACATTTAACCCTTTGTGTTCCCACATGCGTATTTAAAGCAGTTCTTTCTAATTGAGCCCCCTTATTAAATTGGAGATTTGAAATTTTGCATTCTTATAGCAGAACACCTGAGGCCAGGCGACAAATCATAAAATCTTGAAAAAGTCTTACGCTTAATCCTTTGAGCTACCACATATGTATTTTAAGCAATTATTTCTAAGAGAGTCCCTAATTAAGTTGGAGACATGGATTTTTGCACACGTATAGCTGAATACGTCAGACCACACGGCAAATCATAAAATTTTCAAAAAGTCTTATATTATTTACTCCTCCGGGCTCTAACTTGTGTATTTTAAGCAATTTTTCCAACCTCCGCCCTTTCACCCGGGGAGCACTTTTCCAACTTTTGCTGACACCCCTTTGACAATTCTTTCATATTATGCACCATAGCCTTACATATTTTAGTTCCACTTTTACCGCCAGGGGCGCCTACATATCTCGTGTGCTATCGGCTCAATCCCCTCGACTAATATACCTACGGATAGTATATAAAACGGAGTTTCGTTCTGATAGAGGTTTGTTTAGAATAGAGTGCGCCCCTGGTTGCGAAATGTGGAACTAACAGGTTTTTAAAAGGATAAAGTGTTTTGAAAGGAATATAAAACGAAACCCTCTGTGCAATCTGAGATAACACTTACCTACTTGTTCACTATATTTATTCATACTATAAAGTGCGTATAAATACTATAGTTCAAATACAGAGCTACAGAAATGAATTCTTAAATGCTACTGAGTATGAGCATAAATTGCTTAAAGGAGGGTTTTAAGGAATTATGCATTTTTACGCTGAACTGAATTTAGTGTACTAGGAAATATTTGTAGAATATAGATAAAATGATATACAGGGCCACGCAAAGAGTTGGATACATGGTCGGCTATTGGTGATAATGTCTGGAAATGTAATTTCAGTAGTTTTAAGCGTGTTTTAGTTTGAATTAAATTTTAGCTAAATAGTGGCATGTAATAAAGGTACTAGGTAAACTACAGGGCTGTACAAAAGTATTCAAGTATGTTTCCATCTATTAGTATAAATTGCTGAAAGATGAATTTCAACCTGTTATGCATTTTCTTGCTAAACTAAATTTTCCCGTTATATAGTATATATATATCAACATACAGATCGAATACAGGGCTGTTCAAAAGAATTGGAATACATATTTGGCTATGGACGGTAATTACTGAAATCAGATTTTTAAATGTTTACTTAGTTATCTTATTTATCTTATTTCCCTACGTAACGAAGTTTCGTTAAAGCTTTCAGGGAATGTTGGAAAGTGTTTCATAATCTATGCTGTACGCATGATTTTTCTTACTTGTATACTTTCTTCTATCTTTACAAGAAGAAAGTATTGGATTCATGAAAATTTTCAAATTCTGGTTTTCGACGGATTTACACGTTTTAGGGGTCAGAGATTCCAAAAAACATGTTTTTACAAAATGTCTGTCTGTGAGTCTGTGAGTCTGTCTGTCTGTCTGTGTGTATGTGACACAAATTTTGTGGGCGCTCTATCTCAAGAACTAATGCACGGAATTTAATAAAAATTTATATTCAGTTAGTCCCTAATACAAATTGATGCTGATTAGTTTTTGGTGTAAATCGCTCAACAGGAGGCGCTGCTATGCTGCATTTTTCACGATTTTCGCAATAGCTCTATCTCAAGAACTAATGCACGGATTTTGATGAAACTTCATATTTAGTTAGTCCTTGATATGAAATGATGCTGATTACGTTTTGGTGTAAATAGCCCAACAGGTAGCACTGCTATGATGAATTTTACAGGATTTACACGATTTCACCAATAGCTCTATCTTAAGAACTAACGCACGGATTTTCAACAAGCTTCAGATTCAGTTAGTCCTTGATATGACTTGCTACAGATTATGTGTTGGTGTAAATCGCTCAACAAGTGGCGCTTCTGTGCTGCCTTTTTCACGATTGCCTCAATAGCTCTATCTGTAGAACTAACGGACAATTTTTCATCTAACTTCAGATTTAGTTATATGTTGATACAAGTTGTTGTTAATTAGGTTTTGGTGTTAATCACCCAATAGGTGGCGCTGCTATGAAGGAATTTTCACGATTTTCGCAATAGCTCTATCTCAAAAACTAATGCACGAATTTTCCCCAAACTTCAGATTCAATCAGACGTTGACATAAATTGTTGCTGATTAGGATTTGGTATAAATCACCCATTAGGTGGCGCTGCTAGGCAGCATTTTGCTGGATTTAGACGATTTCAGCGATAGTCATATCTCAAGAACTACTGCACGGAATTTCATAACTTTAGAATCCTCATGAGATCCATAGATTGCCATTTAATTTTGGCAGTGTGATAGCGATTTTCGAAGTATTAACATGTATGAGATAGAAGAAAGTTTTCGGACTGGTACATCCGACTAGTTTTTATATCGATTAAAAAACTGGGAGAAATCAAAACCAGTGAAGGGGTAGGGGGACAGATAAAACTATATTGGCGTGCAATAATATGAAACTAATAAATGATCTACATGAATATTATTAGATGTATATAATTTTATTAGGTGGCGAGATGTAAAAGTCTCACCTACCAAGACAAAAAATTATATTTGAATTTCGAGTTTACTAAAAAAACAATAAATAAAAAATTGGTGTAGATTATCTATCATAGACCCCGAGTTTCATACCCTGTCTAGAATAAAAGTAACTCGAGCGCATACGTTTCAAAGTTTAGAAATCATGGGTATACTAGACTGTTCAGAAAAAACCCCAGAAATTTTCCATTCAAATGCAATAAACTGTGCCAAACTTATTTCACTAACTTGGTATTCAGTGTAAAATTCATTTCTATGTATTAAAAAAATGTTGTATTATTATATTTTAAACACATAAAACTAATTTTTTCAAAACATAAAAAAATATGAAAGAAAATGATAAAGATAAACTATATCTATAAAATAATGTTAAAGAGGGTAGAATGAATAATTTAAATTTATTAATGTTTATATTCATGTTTAATCAAAACATAAATATTTTAGCCTCTTTTCACATTTTGTATTAAACGTTTCACTCGTTTTTAATTAAACATTTTATTAAACATTTCTCGAACTCGATTTCATTCAATTTGAATTTCAGATCTTAGTACCTCATCATCATCCCCCCCCCCCAAAGTTTTATTGTCCTCCTCCAACTTTAAAAATCATCAGTATACTTAATTGCAGCACAAAGATATTTGAAACAAAAACATTTACTTTTTAGGGAAAAGATTTTTTTTCTGAAAAGAATGAATTTTTTTTTTTTCTAAAATACAAGCAAACATATGTTTTACTTTTCACATTATTGGTAAATAAATATATCTATATTGTATTATTTTTTTCTTTCAAGTTTAGGCTTTTCTGATTCATATTTATCTGAATAAAGTATCAATAAATCGATAGGTGGAACATTTTGATTATTATTGGCATAAAACATAGAACTCAAGATAAAAAGGGAAAATGATGATACATTTGTCTTTGCGATAAAGAATTGAATAAAGAAGATATTGTATCTGAAAATACTATAAAGCCATTAAATATGAAAAAAATTAGAATTTTTTTCTTTTATAGATGGAAGAACATATTTTTTTGTTAGAATAAATACAAACGATAATTATACGATATTTTCAAAATTATTTCAGTGAACTTTGTTTTATTTGAATATTTTGAGATGTTAGACCTTGCAAGTCATTATTTGCACGACAATCGCAATGCGGGTACTTTTATTAGATGAAAAAAATTGTTCATATTAGAATAATTATGAACTACAGGGTGTCCTAAAAAGGACTGACTAATTTTAAAATTCAATAATTTGCAAACGGTGACAGATATTTAAAAAATTCTTGCAGGAGCCATATGTATGATGTCAGGAGATGTTTTACTGCGATTCTCGAATTTAGTTCGAATTACAAACAACAGATGGCGCTGCGAGCAACATGCGCTAAATTCAGACCCGATTTTTGGAACTTCGGGACCCACTCAATACATTTTAATCTCTTTTTTTGGCATGGGAGAAGAGAAAAGCCCAAAAATCCAGCTTCAATTTAGCGCCTATTGGTTGCAGCGCCATCTATTGTTTGTAATTCGAACTAAATTCGAGAATCACGGTAAAAAAAATCTCTTGACATCATGCATAACCCTCCTGTAAGAGTTTTTTAAATATCTGTCGCCGTTTGCGCGTTATTGAATTTTAAAATCCGTCAGTCCTTTTCAGGACACCCGGTATATAGGTAATATATTTTCATAATTATTTCAGTGAATTTCATTTTATATGAATATTTTGGGATGGTGATTTCATTGACGTTCAAGTCAGAAAATGATGTTCTTGGTACTAGTTTGCTGATTCCATACGAACAGCCTCGGAGCTATGTAAGGGGCTGTGCATATATAACGTTATCATTTTAGGGGGCAGGGGGGTTTGGAAAATGATATCTTAAGATATCGCTAGGGGGTGGGGGGGTTACTCTTTTGATATCGTTATCATTTTTGATCCAACCAAAACTTTCTCTTTTTATTTGTAACTTGTTCTTTAGATCAAAATAGTGTGTTATATATTTTTTAGTCTGTTCTCTATTTTTATGGAAATACAAAGTTATTATTAAAATCATTAAATGATTATAAAATTATTTCATCCGAAAATATGGAATACCTACAACTTTTTGCATTCCTATTCTTCTGTCATATGTGTATGATTATATAATCTGCTGTTCGAGAAACCAACTGTGAAGTATGTTTGAAAGTATGCTTGTTGTGTTTACTATAGTAAAATAAATGAGAAAGAATATTATCCACCCATTTTGTTGATAACAAGTTCTGCCCCCCCCCCCCCCCCAACACCCGTGAGAGGCAAGTGCAAGAAGACATTATTACTGTGAATGCATTATGTAACAAAAAGCCATTATTAAATACTTTTAAATAGTAACCATTTCTTTTAAGTGTTATTTGATACAAAGTTATTTCACATACAAAGTTATAATTTATTGATTTAATTTCATTTGAACCAATAAAGTATGCGAAAATTGAATGTATAACAATATATCACTGTAAACAAAAACAAAAGTTCCAAAAATGGAAATTTGATTTCAGATATTGATAACGATATCATTACGGGGGGGGGGGGGTTCGAGGTATGATAACGCATGATATCGTAAGGGGAGGAGGGGGTCCAAAAGGATCAAAAAGTTGATAACGTTATATATGCATAGCCCCTAAGTATTGTTCCCAGGTGTTCCGTGTAAATATGTTCCAAATGCTCTGGTCACCAGTATTTTAAAGTAATTTTTTTCGCCTTATCTTATGGAAAAATTATCTGCGATTGAAGATGGCGAAATAAACTGTAAGAAATTTTGGGTGTCCAGATAATTTCAAACCCTGATTTACGCGGAAACCTGGCAACACTATATGTAAGCGCTACATGTAATTTTTTGTACGAGGTCATTAGCCCACTCGCTGCGTAATTTTAGGTAGCTTTCATTACAAAAAGTGAAAATCTACATATTGCAGCCGCCCGAAGGAAAGCACTTCCGGAAAATTTTAGTATATTTTCACCGGGCATGACCCCCAGACCCCAAAAATCCCCCTCAGTTAAAATGTGCCATCTCTCTCTCTCTCTATATATATATATATATATATAGAAATATATATATATATATATATATATATCTGATTTTTGTCTTGCAATAACTCTCATATTTTTCAACCGATTTGGATGAAATTAATTGTATGCATAGTACATACAAATGGCTCCACTGAGTTCGTCGGCCAGCTTCATACGGCATCTTGTTTCAAAATGGCGGCCATTTAAAAGATTTTAAAAATTAAAAAACGGTTCAAATAAATTAAAAACCGAAAAATATTGTTTCTTAAGATTTTGACTATAATACAAGGATTCCGGAGCATATTTTGTTTTGTCTTTATCTTAAAAAATGGTTGAGATATAGCAGTTTGAATTTCTAGGGTGGCTGAAACAGTCTGATTGCCGTCATGCTGTAACACTTGTATTTATAAACTGATTTAAATAAGATTGATTACATACATTGGCATAGAACATACCAATGTCTCGACCGAGCTCGTTGGATAGCTTCATCAGCCATGTTGTTTCAAAATGGCGGCTATTTGAACCGTGCACTGCCGCGCAATGCTTGAATAGTATTAATATCCGGTACCTTCCAATTATCGCAAAGCTTGGAGACATTTGGCGAAATATCGCCAAATTTGGCGACCAAAAATAAGTAACCATAAATGATGCCAACTTGGCTATAGTTTACTAATTTGACGCAATTCTCGTTCAAATTTATTATTGACTAATATTCTGTTATCTGGTTCGTCGCATTTTAGCTTCTTAAAATTTGAGTAAAATTAGCTTCCAGATAAACTTGCAAAATTTTAAAGCCAAGATATGTGTATGCTTCCTCCTCCTCCCGGCACATGCCGAAAGGACTTTTTTATTTCAAAATAGGTTAAAAAATTAATTACGCATTTTTTATTACATATTTCAAACTTATGTATATTTTGGAGTTTAAATATGTAAACACTTTTTGTAAAAGAGGTTTTTTTTACTAACCCAAACCTGAATCAATAATTAAACATTTTAATCAGGCTAAATCAGGTCTGTCACTAGAGACTATATTTATATTCTCGCACCACTATTTTAAGAAAATCAATTTTGTGGTATATTTCTCTTGTAGATATTGATAAAGTCTATATCGATTTTTTGTATTTAAAAAGTGGTCCGAGTTGAATTAAAAATAGTCGTCAGTGGAAAAAATGTATCATCGAGGAAATATCGGGTTGGGCAAATTTTGCTACTTTTACATTGCCCGAGGAAATCTCGTGTTGCGCAGCGAGAGGGTAAATGCGGGTCCTTTTCTAGATGGATGAGCAATTCGTATCATTAAATAACGGTACGATATCTGCATAATTTTTTCAATGAACTTAATTTTATGTGAATATTTTGCGATGATGATTTTATAGTCATTCAAGTCACAAAACGGTGATTTTGGGCTATTTTGTTCGCTCGTCTGAGAGATGTAATCGTTACATGTCATTCTTTGTACCACAACGGCAATGCGGGCTCTTTTGTTAGATGAAGAACATTGTTCATATTAGAATAATTATGAACGATAGAGGTACGATATTTCGATAATTATTTGAGTTAATTTCACTTTATGTGAATAATTTGGGACATTATTTCATATTCACACAAGACAGAAAATGACGTTCTTCGTACTATTTTGCTGATTCCATACAATCAGCGTCTGAGCGATGTAAGAGTAATATGCCATTATTGGAACGCTAACGTTAATGCGGGTTCTTTTATAGATGGAAGACCGTTTTATTTAGACTAAATACAAACTATAAAGGTGAGATATTTTCATAATTATTACAATGAACTTTATTTTATGTGAATAGTCTGATATGATTATTTCATAGTCATTGAAGTCACACAACGATATTCTTGGGACTACATTGCACATTCCATACCAGCAACATCTGATCAAAGAAAGCGTTACATGTCATTATTTAAAGATATCGTTAATGCGGATTCTTTTATAGATGAAAGAGCATTTCTTTTAGACTAAATACAAACGATAAATGTAAAATATTTTCACGATATTATATATTCTCGGTATATATATTCTCTATAGTATTCCTGACGAATAGCACTCGAAACGCACTAATAAATACGCACTAAAGTAAAGCTCGCAGTTAATGCCAAGTTAAAATCTAAATGTTTGCAATGTCAGTTACTTATTTTTTTACAGACTACGTACGTATGTATACTTTAAATTTTCGTCTAGTTACGGGCTTCAATGTATATTCAAGTTACGAATGAATCCGTTCCACTAAATAGATTGAAAATGCATAAAATAATGACAACAAATTTAAGATTAATTCAGATTTTATAAAATACTAATTAATGGCATAATTTACGGATTTATCTGAACGTGATACATTAATTTTGGAAAGTCTGATTATACCTACTAATGTTTTATTAATAAATAAATAATTCGCATCAGGCAAGATATTCTAGTTTGTTTACATAACATTACAAAATTTAAATAAGACACGAAAGGAGGTAATTTTCTTATGAAATTATATTTGCATTCTAAAATGAATGTTGAATATTCAATGAATTTCACGGAAAATTTTATAATCAGGAGCGACGAAGTTAAAAGAAAAAAAAGTACAAGAAAGAAATTTAATTTTTTTATTCTTAAATTTCTGTGACAGTAAAATTTAAAAATATTTTAGTCATTCACCACATTAAATATAATGTTAAAGAAATTATATTAGAAATCAAGAGACTAAGTTGAATAACTTTTAGATTATTATAATTTAAAATTAAAATATCTTCAAAATATATAAAAAATAACGTGCTGTCGTTTGGGTTCCTGATAGCGAAAGTATCGAAGTGATAAAATAATGAATATGTATATGATTATAGAAATACTACATAAATATAATACAAAGTATAATAAATGAATTATTTTCTTAATTTACTTACATAAATATTAAGAAATTGTGAACATTAGTAAATTAAAATAAATATATGTTTTAAGCTTTTCATGACATAAAAGGAAAAAATCGGAAAAAAGCATCGTTTAAAAATTACAAAAGCAAAAACTATAACACAAACTATCCAAAATAATCCACCCTATCCATCCTACCCTTCATCGATTTTTGCTCAACTGAGCACTATCTTAATAACTCAACACCTATTACTGACATCTCTTCGAAAGGTTGAAATTGTAAATTACATTACTATCTTAATTATCACCTCTCACAGTGTTAACCCTTTGACGGGCAAGTAATTGTGTTTCTGTAATGTCAAATTCACACCAGAATCTGCAAAAAGATTTATTGCAAATAAGGAAGAGCAATTTTACTACATTTTCCCACCAAAGTTAGAAAAGTAAAATTTAATATATTTTTTTCTTTTGCAAATCTTCATCAATCGTAGGTGGGATAAAATATATCCCACCGCCCCTCAAGGGATTAAAGTTGATGGATACTAGTTACTATATGATGATTACGAGTAGTAGTTACAATATTGTGGAATAGTAATTTCAGCATATTATTAAATTAGTTTCCTGCCTAAGGTACCAGTCCAAATTTTTGACCAAAGACTGCAGTAACTAATCTTAATTTATCATTTGTCAAAAAGCACTTGAATTTCGCCTTAATTTACACCTCAGGATATTTTTATTGTATTTGAGTCCCCATTCCCTCAACAAACATATCTCTGGATACTTGGAATAGCGTAATTTCATTTGAATAGCGGTTTGTTTAGAACGCATCTCACTTCCTGGCGGTGGAAAGTGAAACTAAATAATTTTGGATTTTAGGTATACAGTGTCTGTCCAGAAAGAAATGGTACTGATTCCATAAAATTCGTTTATTTGAAGATAATTTTACGGATACTCAATATTCTTCAAAATAGCCTCCTCCTGCATTAATATACCGTTACCAATATCTCCGCCACCCAATTATACTCGACTGGAAGTATTCAACTTGAATGCTGTTTAGAAAGCGCGTTATGAATTTTGTAAGTACTCCAGATTGTCAAAAGATAATCTTTCAGGCTGGATTTTAACCGAGGGAAAAGAAAAAAGTTCGGAGGTAACAGATCAAGTGTGTACGGTGGATGGGGCAGCGTTGCGGCGCTTTGTTTTGCCAGGAGCTGAGTCACTTTGAAGGATGTGTTGGAACCAGCTTGGCACAAATTTTCCGCATTTGAAGTTCTTATGTTGCGATTTCATGCACAGTCGATTCTGTAAGACCTAACGTATCCACAGTCATTTGGATACACATCCGACGATCAGAGCCAGAAGCGACTTAATTTTAGCCACATTGTCTGAAGTTCGAGAACCTGATGGACGCCCAGTGCGTTGTTCGTCATCAACGTCCTCTCTACCGTCTTTGAAAGCTTTGTGCCACCAAAACACTTGAGACTTAGAGTTAGAATCTTTCCCGTAAGCTTTTTTTAGCATGTATTTTTAATCAGGCGTGTCTCTGCTCGAAACATCATCTCACCTTCAAACACGTGTCTGGTTCACGACCGATCCGTGCGCTGCAAAGGCTCACGGCCAACTGACTTTCGTCAGACTCTGTAGCTTACAGCTCTCACAGCACGTACCGCTTGCAAACTCCGCCCCATTGGCCTTCTGCTTGGCGCGAAAAAATCAGTATCATTACCCAGTATGCTAATAATAAATAAAAATAAATGATTGATAGCTATATTATAAAGCACAAACGTGTCCGCGGGTAACGCTGACGTCATTTTGACTGTACCAACAGAAGACGATGGAATTTAACTGTTATTAACTTTTATTGCGATATTTTTAATTTTTAAATACTGCACATTTTCAATTTTTACCCCATCGAATAGGCAAAATATGTACTTTCAAGAACAGTTTGCTTGAAAACTATGTTGCAATTTGTTTGAAAGCTGTATCGTAATTTACTCAGGTTTTATTGTTTTTAAAATAATTCTTAAATATGATTTTTTTTCATCAAATCTAGCTCTATCGCGTGAAACGATTAAGAGAGAAAATTCATCTGAATTTGAATTAATATAAATCGCTCCTCATTAGTTTCCAGCTTATATTTCTTAACGAAATTAAAACATTCATCAACAATAACAATAAAATATAAATTGAAAACAAATTTAAGACATATAATCGAATTTAGCGCTTAAACCTCTCAAATGAACATAATTAAAAAAGCTTATTGCAAATAGCGATTTTTTGATTAAAATACCTGTTAATTCTTGACGCGTGGCCAATATGAAAGTATCGCTTTTAATAAGTTTCAAAAATTTATTTGAACGCATTATTGCTATCTATCATATAAGTGCGATTTTTGGTATTGTTAGTGGGCATTTAAAAATATATATATATATCTACTCTACATATATAAAATCCTAATGAATCGAATTTATGAAACTAATATATGAAACGCCTGAAATGTATCGATTCTTTGAATAGACTGATTAAACAACTGACTTTGTTTCACGGCGATTTCTCCTAAAATATGGAATACTTTTCGATGAAATTAACACCAAAAATCCGTGTTGATCCACAGATCTCAAAACTGGTATTGGAATTTTTAAATACGAATTAGTTTTCGAAATATTAATTTTTTTCTAATTTTAAATACATTGTTTCTAATGATGGCAACTCAAATTTTAATCATAACAGAATTTTTTTTTTTTCAAAGTTCAGAAAAGGTTACTATTTTAAATTAATTTGGCGACAGTTTGTCCTCCTTTAAATGTATGCTAAGAACAATGCTTTTTTTGTATTTCGTTATCATTTTATTAAATACTAGCAAACCCCGCGGCTTTGCTCGCGTAATATTTTAAATATGCCAAGTGATATTTATATGTCTAATTTTTATTAAAAGGTACTAACTAAATTTTTACTTATTACTTTTAAGAATAATTCAAAAATTGCTATTTAAAACACAGTTTGATTAAACATCATTATTACACTGCATTAGCCAGAAATGAGACTTAAATTAAAAAAAACTAAATAATTTAGAAAATATTTTGAAACTATTATGCTCATTTAATACGCCCATTTCACTATTCATTTGAAGTTTTGAATTTTTTAGAAACCATCTTCTTACATCTTAAAATTAACTATCGATGTCAAATTACAAGTCCTGCCATCTCTCTCAACAAAAAGGGCTATGTTTAATTAAGATCTATCACCATTAATTTGCAAACATTAATTTTGAAATCGGTTTGTTATTTTTAATATTCCCCAGAAACGTAATTTAGAAAGCATTTAAAGGCCTTTTATAGAACGTTTGTTATTCCTGTAAACCCCAGGTGGTAGAATCATCGGCATAAAATATAACCTGTGTAGGATCAGAGACTGTTACCATTGATTCGCAACTATTACTTTTATATTCCCTGAAATTGCATAGAAATCGTAATTTAGGACTTTTTTAGAATTCTTTTCGCACCTCTCCTTGCCTTCACCTCTTTTAATTCGAATTTGTTTTTTCAACAGTCCTTCGTGGGCATTTATATTTTATAAGTAACTACCATGAAATATTTAAAGTTTCTAGCCTTTTCAGTATCACAGAAATCTCAATTTAGAAAGTTTTTAGCTACTGCAACCCTCTGGTGGTAGTGGCACAGATATAAAATATAGCTTATGTATTAGCAGGTTCTAACACCAACAATTTGTCATCATTATTTTTTTAATCGGTTTAGTATTTGATAAGATTGCATAAAAATTGCAATTTATAACGCTTTTCGCTTACTTCATCTTTTTAAATTTGGAATTTTCTTTCGACTGTTCTTAGAAAGCAGTTGCATCTTGTAAGTAAATACCATGTCATACTTCAAAGTGTTAGACCCCTCATTTGTGCAAAAAACGCAAATTAGAACATGTTTTGCTTTTGTAGCCATCAGATGGTAGTGACAGCAACATAAAATATAAACTATGTTATAGCAGGGACTGTCACCATTGATTTTCAACCATTACTTTTGAAATAGCTTTGGTATTTCCTGAGATTGAGTATAAATCGCAATTTAGAACGCTTTTCGCGCATTTTCATCTCTTTTTAAATTTCTAATTTTTTCGAAACTGTTCTTAAAGATCATTTATATCTAATAAATATGTACCTTGCCTAATTTTAAATTGCTAGCCCGTACCGAACACAAACATCGAAATTTAGAACGATTTTTGGCTCTTGCAACATCTAGGTTATAGTGATACCGACATAAAATAGCGTCTATGTTAGAGCAGAGTCTGTCAGCATCAATTTCCTACCATTTCTTTTGAAATCAGTTTGATTTTTCCTGAGATATCGTTGACAAATCGGCATTTAGAACGTTTTTAGAACGCTTTTCGAGCATTTTGCTCCTGCCTCTCCTCTCGGGTAGTGAAAACATATATAAAATATAGCCTAACTTAGAGCGAAATCTGTCAGCATAATTTTTACATCATTATATTTGAAATCGGTTCTGTACTTCCTAAAATTGCAAAGAAATCGCAATTTAGAACGTTTTTTACAACGCTTTTTGCGCATTTTGACTCCCTTTTAAATTTCGATTTTTTTAGGAAATGCCCTTAGTTGGAAATGCCCCATTGATATCTTATAACTAACTACCATTCCAAATTTCACGATTCTAGGCCCTTCCGTAACGCAAAAACCGCAATTTAGAACGTTTTTCCCCTGCACCCCAATTGGGGTAGTGTCACCGACATAAAACATAGCCTATGTTGGATCAAGGGTTGTCACAGTCATTTTGACACCATTATTTTTTAAATCGGTTTGGCATTTCCTGAGATTGTGTAGAAACCACCATTTAGAACGTTTTTTAGAACGCTTTTTGTGCATTCTCACCCCTTTTAAATGTCGAATTGTTTAAGAACTGCTCTTAGACATCGTTTATATCTTATAAGTAACTAATATTCCAAATTTCATATTTCTAGGCCCTTCAGTAACGCAAAAATCGCGTTTTTAGAACGTTTTTTGCTCCTGCACCCCCTTTGGGGTAGTGGCACCGACATAAAATATAGCCTATGTTCTAAGTTGGACTAACACCATCATTTTGATACCATTACTTTTGGAATCGGTTCGGTAGTTCCAGAGCTTACCTCCTAGTTAAACAATTTTTACCTCTTTATAATATGACTAGCAAACACCGCGGCTTTGCTCGCGTAATATTTGAAATATGCTAAGTAATATTTACATGACTATTTTTTATTAGAAGAACACTTTTTGAAATAATTCATAAATTACGAATTAAGCCACAGTTTAACTAAACTTCATTATAAAAGTGCAATAGACAGAAATGAGATTTTAATTAATCAGAAGAACTAAAACTAATTCCAAATAAATAATAATTTAGAAAGAATTTTGAGACTTTTATGCTCATTTCATACACTCATTTCAGTATTAATTTGAAGTTTTGAATTTTTTAGAAACCATCTTAACATGTTTACATCTTGAAATTAACCATCATGTCAGATTCCAATCTTCTTGCCTGACAGTCTGACACCTCTCTGGTGTTAGTGGCACCAACATAAAATGCCGAAACAGAGTTGAAACAGAATATCTCGAAAAATGTTGAAACAGAGACTGTTACCATTAATTTGCCAATATTAACATTGAAATCGGTTGTTATTTCCTAATATTCTATAGAAAGCAGAATTTAGATGTTTTTAAAGGCTTTCTTGTTGGTCCTGCCAACCAGGTGGCAGTGACACCGGTATAAAATATAGCCCGTATAGGATCAGGGACTATCACTCTTGACTCGCAACCAATAACTTCTGTAATATGTTTATTATTTCCTGAGATTCCATAGAAATCGTAATTTAGGACTCTTTTAGTATGCTTTTCGCTCCTTCCCTTCGCTTCACACCTTTTTAATTTCGAATTTATTTTCGATTGTTCTTAGAGAACATTTATATTTTATAAGTAACTAACGTGCTGTATTTAAAGTTTCTAGCCTCTTCAGTACCGCAGAAATTTAGCGCAATTTAGAAAGATTTTCCTCCTGAAACCCTCGACATAAAATATAGCTTATGTTTGAGCAGGTTCATCACCATCAATTTGCAATCATTCTGTTTGAACTCGGTTTCATATGCTCTTAGAGATCATTTGTATCTTATAAATAACTGCCCTGCCTAATTTCAGGATTCTAAGCTCTTCAGTAACTCAAAAATCGCAATTTAGAACGTTTTTTACTTCTGCAACCTCTAGGTGGTAGTGACAATGACATCAAATAGAGACTATGTTGCAGCAAGAGCTGTCATCATCAATTTCCAACCATTACTTTTGAAATATGTTGGGTACTTTCTGAAATTGCGTAGAAATCGCCATTTAGAACGTTTTTTAGAACTCTTTTCGCGCATTTTCACACCTTTTCAATTTCGAATTTTTTAAGAAATGTTCTTAGAGATTATTTATATCTTATAAGTAACTACCATTCCAAATTCCATGTATCTGGGACCTTCAGTAACACAAAAATTGCAATTTAGAACGTTTTTTGCTCCTGCAACCCTTTAGGGGTATTGGCACCGACATAAAATGTAGGCTATGTTGGAGCAAGGGTTGTCACCATCATTTTGACACCGTTATTTTAGAAATCGGTTTGGTACTTCTTGAGATTGCGTAAAAATCGCAATTTAGAACGTTTTTTAGAACGCTTTTTGCGCATTTTCACCCCTTTTAAATTTCGAATTTTTTAAGAAATGTTCTTAGAGATAATTTATATCTAATAAGTAACTACCATGCCAAATTGCATGTATCAGGACCCTTCAGTAACACAAAAATCGCAATTTCGAACGATTTTTGCTCCTGCAGCCCCTTTAGGGTTAATGGCACCGACATAAAATGTAGGCTATGTTGGAGCAAGGGTTGTCACCATCATTTTGACACCATTATTTTTTAAATCGGTTTGGTACTTCTTGAGATTACGTAAAAATCGCCATTTAGAACGTTTTTTAGAACGCTTTTTGCGCATTTTTACCCCTTTTAAATTTCGAATTTTTTAAGAAATTTTCTTAGAGATAATTTATATCTAGTAAGTAACTACCATGCCAAATTGCATGTATCTGGACCCTTCAGTAACACAAAATCGCAATTTCGAACGTTTTTTGCTCCTGCACCCACTTTAGGGTTAATGGCACCGACATAAAATGTAGCCTATGTTGGAGCAAGGGTTGTCACCATCATTTTGACACCATTATTTTTGAAATCGGTTTGGTACTTCCTGAAATTGCGTAAAAATCGCCATTTAGAACGTTTTTTAGAACACTTTTTGCGCATTTGCACCCCTTTTTAATTTCGATTTTTTTAAGAGATGTCCTTAGAGATCATTAGTATCTTATGTGTAACTACCATTCCAAATTTCATGTTTGTAGGACCTTCAGTAACACAAAAATCGCATTTTTAGAACGTTTTTTGCTTCTGCACCCCCTTTTGGCCAGTGGCACGGACATAAGATATAGCCTATGTTCTAAGTTGGACTAACACCATCATTTTGATACCATTACTTTTGGAATCGGTTCGGTAGTTCCAGAGCTTACCTCCGACAAATAAACAATTTTTTCCTCTTTACAATATGAGTATAGATGACTAGCAAACCCCGCGGCTTTGCTCGCGTAATATTTGTATTATGACAAGTGATATTTATCTGTCTAATTTTTATTAAAAGGTACTAACTAAATTTTTATTTTATTAAAAGGTTATATTTTATTTTATTAAAAGGTACTTATTACTTTTAGGAATAATTTAAAAAAAAAATTACTATTTAAAACACAGTTTGATTAAATATCATTGTTACACTGCATAAGGCAGAAATGCGACTTAAATTAATAAAACGAAATAAAACTAAATAAATAATAATTTAGAAAATAATTTTGAAACTTTTATGCTCAATTAATACGCTCATTTCAGTATTCATTTGAAGTTTTGAATTTTTTAGAAACCATCTTCTTACATCTTAAAATTAACCATCATATCAAATTCCAAGTCCTACCACCTCTCTCAACATAAAGGGCTATGTTGAAATAGGAACTGTCACCATTAATTTGCCAACATTAATTTTGAAATTGGTTTGTTATTTCCTAATATTCCACAGAAACGTAATTTAGAAAGCTTTTAAAGGTCTCTTTTTTAGAACGTTTGTTGTTCCTGTGAATCCTAGATGGTAGAATCATCGGCATAAAATATAGCCTGTGTAGGATCAGAGACTGTTACCATTGATTCGCAACTATTCCTTTTATATGTGGTTTATATTTCCTGAAATAGCGTAGAAATCGTAATTTAGGACTTTTTTAGAATGCTTTTCGCACCTCCCCTTAACTTCACCCCCTTTTAATTCGAATTTATTTTCGACAGACCTTCGAGGGCATTTATATTTTATAAGTAACTACTATGCCATATTTAAAGTTTCTAGCCTTTTCACTATCACAGAAATCGCAATTTAGAAAGTTTTTAGCTACTGCAACCTTCTGGTGGTAGTGGCACAGACATAAAATATAGCTTATGTTTGAGCAGGTTCTATCACCAACAATTTGTTATCTTTATTTATTTAATCGGTTGGTATTTGAAAAGATTACATAAAAATTGTAATTTATAACGCTTTTCGCTCACTTCATCTTTTTAAATTTGAAATTTTCTTTCGAAAGCTCATAGAAAGCAGTTGCATCTTGTAAGTAAATAACATGCCATACTTCAAAGTGTTAGACACTACAGTTATGCAAAAAACGCAAATTAGAACATGTTTTGCTTTTTCAACCCTCAGATGGTAGTGACAGCAACATGAAATATAACCTATGTTATAGCAGGGACTGTCACCATTGATTTGCAACCATTACTTTTCAAATAGCTTTGGAATTTCCTGAGATTGAGTAGAAATCGAAATTTAGAACGTTTTTAGAACGCTTTTCGCGCATTTTCACCCCTTTTTAAATTTCCAATTTTTTCAAAAATGTTCTTATAGATCATTTATATGTAATACATATATACCTTGCCTAATTTTAAGTTGCTAGCCCCTACCGATCACAAAAATCGAAATTTGGAACGCTTTTTTGCTCCTGCAACGTCTAGGTGATAGTGATACCGACTTAAAATAGCGTCTATGTTAGAGTAGAGGCTATCAGCGTCAATTTCTTAACATTACTTTTGAAATCAGTTTGATTCTTCCTGAGATATTGGTGACAAATCGGCATTTAGAACGTTTTTAGAACGCTTTTCGCTCATTTTGCTCCTGCATCTCTTCTGGGTTAGTGGAAACATATATAAAATATAGCCTGTCTTGGAGCAAGATCTGTCACCATCATTTTAACACCATTATATTTGAAATCGGTTCAGTATTTCCTGAGATTGCATAGAAATTGCAATTTAGAACGTTTTTTACAACGCTTTTTGCGCATTTTGACCCCCCTTTTAAATTTCGATTTTTTTAGGAAATGTCCTTAGAGATCATGGATATCTTATAACTAACTACCATTCTAAATTTCACGATTCAAGGCCCTTCCGTCACGCAAAAACCGCAATTTAGAACGTTTTTCTCCTGCAGCCCCTTTGGGGTAGTGGCACCGACATAAAACATAGCCTATGTTGGAGCAAGGCTTTTCACCATCATTTTGACGCCATTTTTTTAAGAAATCTGTTTGGGTATTTCCTGAGATTGTGTAGAATCTACCATTTAGAACGTTTTTTAGTACGCTTTTCGCGCATTATCAACTCTTTTAAATTTCGAAATGTTTAAGAACTGTTCTTAGAAATCCTTTATATCTAATAAGTAGCGGATACTTCAAATTTCATATTTCTAGGCCCATCAGTAACACATAAATCGCATTTTTAGAACTTTTTTGCTCCTACACCCCCTTTGGGGTAGTGACACCGACATAAAACATAGCCTATCTTGGAGCAAAAGTTGTCACTATCATTTTGACACCAATATTTTTTAAATCGGTTTGGTATTTCCTGAGATTATGTAGAAACTACCATTTAGACCGTTATTTAGAACGCTTTTTGTGCATTTTCACCCCTTTTAAATTTCGAATTGTTTAAGACCTGTTCTTAGACACCATTTATATCTTATAAGTAACTAATATTCCAAATTTCATATTTCTAGGTCCTTCAGTAACGCAAAAATCGCATTTTTAGAACGTTTTTTGCTCCTGCACCCCCTTTGGGGTAGTGGCACCGACATAAAATATAGCCTATGTTCTAAGTTGGACTAACACCATCATTTTGATACCGTTACTTTTGAAATCGGTTTGGTATTTCCTGAGATTATGTAGAAACTACCATTTAGAACGTTTTTTGTGCATTTTCACCCCTTTTAAATTTTGAATTGTTTAAGAACTGTTCTTAGACACCATTTATATCTTATAAGTAACTAATATTCCAAATTTCATATTTCTAGGTCCTTCAGTAACGCAAAAATCGCATTTTTAGAACGTTTTTTGCTCCTGCACCCCCTTTGGGGTAGTGGCACCGACATAAAATATAGTCTATGTTCTAAGTTGGGCGAACACCATCATTTTGATACCATTAATTTTGGAATCGGTTCGGTAGTTCCTGAGCTTATCTCCGACAAATAAACAATTTTTTACTCTTTATAATATGAGTATAGACTAGCAAACCCCGCGGCTTTGCTCGCGTCATATTTGAAATATGCCAAGTGATATTTATGTCTATTTTTTATTAAAAGAAATTATACTTTTAGAAATAATTCAAAAATTGCTATTTAAAACATAGTTTGACTAAACATAATTATTACACTGCATTAGGCAGAAATGAGACTTAAATTACTAAAACGAAATAAAACTAAATAAATGATAATTTAGAAAATATTTTGAAACTTTTATGCTCAATTAATACGCTTATTTCACTATTCATTTGAAGTTTTGAGTTTTTTAGAAACCATCTTCTTACATCTTAAAATTATCCATCATGTCAAATTCCAAGTCCTACCACCTCTCTCAACATAAAGGGCTGTAATGTGTTGAAATAGGAACTGTCACCATTAATTTGCGAATATTAATTTTGAAATCGGTTTGTTATTTCCTAATATTGCACAGAAACGTAATTTAGAAAGCTTTTAAAGGCATTTTTTAGAACTTTGTTGTTCCTGTGAACCCCAGGTGGTAGAATCATCCGCATAAAATTTGCCTTCTAAGGATCAGAGATTGTTATCATTGAATCTCTATTATTACCTTTATAATCGGTTTATTTTCCCTGAAATTGCATAGAAATCGCAATTTAAGAGTCTTTTAGAACGCTTTTCGCACCTCCCCTTCGCTTCATCCCTTTTTAATTTGAATTTTTTTCGAATGTCCTTCGAGTGCATTTATATTTTATAAGTAACTACCATGCTAAAAAGTTTCTAGCCTATTCAGTGTCACAGAAATCGCAATTTAGAAAGTTTTATGCTGCTGAAACCCTCTGGTGGTAGTGGCACAGACAAAAAATATAGCTTATGTTTGAGCAGGGTCTATCACCAACAATTTGTCACGATTATTTTTTAAATCGGTTTGGTATTTGATAAGTAATTGCATAAAAATTGTAATTTGGAACGTTTTCAGAACGCTTTTCTCTCACTTTATCCTTTTAAAATTTTGAATTTTCTTTCGACTGTTCTTAGAAAGCAGTTGCATCTTGTAAGTAAATACCATGCCATATTTCAAAATGTTAGACCCCTCAGTTATGCAAAAAACACAAATTAGAGCATGTTTTGCTCTTGCACCCCCAGATGGTAGTGACAGCAACATAAAATATAGCCTATGTTGGAGCAGGGACTGTCACTATCAATTTCTAACCATTACTTTTGAAATAGGTTTGGTATTTCATGAGATTGAGTAGAAATCGCAATTTAGAAAGTTTTTACAACGTTTTTAGAATGCTTTTCGTTCATTTTCACCCGTTTTAAGTTTCGAATTTTTTCGAATCTGTTCTTAAAGATCATTTATATCTGATAAATATGTACTTTGCCTAATTTAAAGTTGCTAGCCCCCACTGATCACAAAAATCGAAATTTAGAACGTTTTTTGCTTCTCCAACATCCAGATGATAATGAAACCGACATGAAATAGCGTCTATGTTAGCATCAATTTGCCTGCCATTAGTTTTAAAATGAGTTCGATTCTTCCTGAGATTGCTCACAAATCGTTCTAAATGTATGTTTTAAGAATGCTTTTCGCGCATTTTCATCCCTTTTTAAATTTCAAATTTTTAAAGAAATGTTCTTAGAGATCATTTATATCTGATAAATATCTACCATGCAAAATTTCATGAATCTTGTTCCTTCCATAATTCAAAAATCGCATTTTTAGAACGTTTTTAGTTCCTGCATCTTCTCTGAGGGTAATGGAAACAGACATAAAATATAGCCTATCTTGGAGCAAGAGCTGTCATCATCATTTTTACACCATTATATTTGAAATCGGTTCAGTACTTCCTGACGTTGCATAGAAATCGCAATTTAGAATGTTTTTTACAACGCTTTTCGCGCATTTTCACCCTCTTTAAATTTCGATTTTTTTTTTTTTTTAGGAAATGTTCTTAGGGATCATTGATATCTTATAAGTAACTACCATTCCAAATTCCATGATTCTAGGCCCTTCCATAGCACAAAAATGCAATTTAGAACGTTTTTTTTCTCCTGAAACCCCAATGTGGTAGGGATGCAAAAATAAAACAGAGCCATGTTAGAGCAAGGTCTGTCACCATCAATTTACAACCAATACTTTTGAAATCGATTTGGTACTCCCCTAGAGTAGAAATCACCATTTAGAATGTTTTTTCGAACCCACTTCGCGTATTATCACCCCTTTTAAATTTCGAA